>CM035122.1:135268916-136003916 GCA_020205555.1 Panax stipuleanatus | reverse complement strand
AATTAAAAATGTGACATATATTTTCTAACATGTCATTATTTAAATTTTTTTGTTGATCATGCCACTATAATTTCATTTCTAGTTAATCAAATATTAAACATAAGGTACAAATGTATGTTTAATTTTAGAAGAGATAGAATAACTAATTAACTCTTTTATTTAATATGGTCCCCTCCCACGTACGTACTGTGCATACATATATAGTCAGTTTACTTGCACGCTATTTGACACATTAAAAAGAAAGAGAAATGGCATCCATTTACACACCATGGGTCTTCATCATCTTAGCTCTATCTATAATTCTAGTTGGAAAAATTGAAGCCGAAGTTCCGGCAATTATAGTGTTCGGGGACTCCTCCGTTGATGCTGGCAACAATAACCAGATTCCGACGATTGCAAGAAGCAATTTTGAGCCATATGGTCGCGATTTTCCGGGTGGAAAACCAACCGGGAGATTTTCCAATGGCCGGGTTCCTACTGATTTTATTTCTGAAGCTTTCGGTCTCGAGCCGACTGTGCCTGCCTACTTGGATCCGACCTATAACATATCGAATTTTGCCGTTGGAGTTACGTTTGCTTCCGCAGGGAGTGGCTACGACAGTGCAACTTCTGATGTGCTAGTAAGTGCTCAATGAACCTAAATTTGTTTATGAATCAATTTATTTTCTTAATAATGTGTCCCGAAATTAAATGAAGTGACCTTTTCTAAGAGGTACTCATGACTAAGCTCACATTTTTTTTTTGTCATTAATTTGTGAAAAAATTGAAGTTATATAGATCGAGACAGAAACCGTGGTTGATCATATAGTATAATTCTCTGGGAACCGGTTAGCAAGTTCATATATTTGCAATAATTTTGTACTTTCCGACCTGTCCAAAAATCAACGATATATTTCTATTATTTGAGACTTGATTGTATATATAATTTAGTATCCTTTGATTAGTTCCATAATAAGGGATATATTTTTACTTTTTAAAATTAATTTAGTGAAATCTTAAAATTCAAAATCCATACCAATTTATTTTATTTTATTATAAACAACTTTAACTATGTAAAAACTAACTAAAAAAACTCTACTAATGGCCATATTTCTTACTTTTTAAGTATAAATATATTAGATAAATTCATTTCAATTGCTTAATTATTTTTTTTACATAATTAACTTCTAAACAACCCCTAATTAGTCTTTTGTTTACCTCATTAATGCGATTGGCAGTCTGTGATATCCTTATCGAAGGAGCTCGAGTACTACAAGGAGTATCAGAAGAAACTAAGAGCCTATCTTGGTGCAGCCAAGGCAAACAAAACACTAGGCGAGGCATTGTACCTTACGAGCTTAGGAACAAATGACTTCCTCGAAAATTACTACACAATGTCTGACCGGAGAAGCCAGTTTACCATCGATAAATACCAAGATTTCCTCATCGGAATCGCCGAAAATTTCGTTACAGATTTGTACGGCCTTGGAGCACGAAAAATATCCCTCGGAGGGATTCCTCCAATGGGGTGTATGCCGCTAGAAAGAGCAACAAATATGGAGAATGGATATGGATGCGTGGAGAGTTACAACACTGTGGCTTTAAATTTTAATCACAAGTTAAGTGGTTTAGTGACAAAGATAAACAAGCTGCAGCTTCCTGGGATCCAAGTGGTCTTCTCAAACCCTTATAATGTTTTTCTGCAAATGGTTCAAAAACCTTCCTCATATGGTAATATATACTCATTGCTTATTTTATAACGTTACTTATATATTTTATCACGATGACCTCATGTGAATCCAATTATATATACATGATCATGTTGGATACTCAATTATTTTCAGGGTTTGAAGTTGCCGGAACAGCATGTTGTGCCACCGGAATGTTTGAGATGGGATATGCTTGTTCTAGATTTAGTATATTGACGTGTCAAGATGCCAATAAATACGTGTTTTGGGACGCCTTTCATCCCTCAGAAAGAGCAAGTCGTATCATCTCTGATCATCTGGTTAAGACCGTGCTACATAAGTTTCTGTAAACTTATAATATTAGTTCTATTGAATTAGTGGTGAGCTTAGCTAGGTACTCTAAGCTTGGGCTTGAGATGATTCGCTGCGGTGCCTCTTCGGTGTCATTTAGATTTCCCAAATAATAACAAACCAGTGCAGGCCAAACACCCCCCAACTTGCTCAAAAACCAACTTTTTCCTCTCTTAGGACTTTTATCAAACACCTTGAGGGTACTGTTTTATATCCCCTTTCTCTCCCTTGTTTGAATGTTCAATAACAGTACACAAGCACCCAACAATCATATAGATAATAACAAACTTGAATACATTAAATTAAGCCCTAATCACCCACAAACTGTCAAAACCAAACTTTATCCAACTAATTGTAAAGTATCTGTATTCCTGTTTTGAGAACGACGAGAAGTAGCTATGTTGTGTGAATTTGTGTGTTTCAGAATTTCTTGAAATGAGTACATTATTTACATATTCAAAACCTGAAAATTATACATGCCTAAATTATTACTTCCAAAAAAATCAGCACAAATTTCTCAAATAAATACATGCCTAACCAAAAATTAGTGTTCAATTAATTAGTCAGTGTATGTACTTATAATTACCCGCAAGGAAGAAGCTAATCACAAAATAGCTGGAATTTGAACAAATCAGGGCAGCCACAAAAGGAGCTAAAGATCAAGCAGCCACATAAAACTAAAAAAAATGCAATTTGGGGTAAAAATCAAACCCTAACCTTGCAATTTGGGGGAATCAGAAAGAGAGGGAGGATGGATGAGAGCTAAAGAAAGAAGAGAGGTAGAAGCAAACTTCAGAATCAAACAATATTAAATATATCTTCAATTTCAGCTTTTTGGATTATGATATTTCAGAATTTCATTTCGTTCCTCTTATCCTGATTCAAACAATTCTTCCTTTGAACCTCTCTTCTCAGTGTTGTTAATGGATCACAACAGGAAAACAATATTGGGCTAGGCTATTGAAGATATATAAGTACTAAATATTTTCCAAAACTCCACCCGAGCCCATAAATACCTCCGCCTCTGGTTATGGCTCGTTATATTCGAATAGATTTTTGATATATTATCTTATAATATATGCACAATTTAATAAAATTAGAATAAATAGTTATTATTATTATTATTATTCTTTTAATTTTAATTGTATTTTTTTATTTGTAAAGTGTAATCGTAAATATATTTTTTAATTTTTAAGTAAAATATTAAGTTCAAAATTGTAATTATATGAATTACTATAAAACAGCTAGTTATTGTGTGTTAGAATCCATATTCGCCTCGAGAAACATCTGACCGTAGTTTTACGCAAGAAGGAAACCTCATATTCTCATCTGATTTGACTAGGCATTGTGACTCTTCTCGGTCTGATGAAATTTTCTGGGATACTACTAAGGCTAACGAGGTTAAAGCTTCTACCATTTGGAGCTCGGTCAGACACATGGGAACTATTGTCATTTGGGACACGTTGGTGTAGCATAAATTTCTGACACCAAGGTGTTCTTTCACTCTCTGGTTGGCTTTTCATCGAGGGCTCCGTACTCTGGATAGGCTAATTAGTTTTGGGATGCAGGTTAACCCTTTGTGTGTGCTCTGCTCCTCTCAGCCGGAATCTTTTGATCACCTATTTTTTCACTGTGATTTCTCCTTCAGAATTCTTTTCTCTGTTCTCAGGCACTATGGTTGGAAGGGAATTAGCAGGAGCAGGAGGTCTATCACGGATTACCTTATTCACTATTCCTAGTCCTAAATTCCATCATCGTCTTCTCCATCTTGGTTTTGCTGTTGTGGTCTATCGTGTAATGAATGAGCGTAATGCGAGGATTTTCAATAATAAATCTTGCCCTGTTAGATCTATAGTTTATGATATTATTCAATTGCTTAAGTGTAGTCTTCACACAAATGCAAAATTCCAGAAAGTTAAAGCTCTTTCTTGCTATAGGCAGCTTACTTTATAATTCTTGGTGCTGCTGTGGGCTGTCAGGGCTATGTTAGGCTTAATGTTGCAGTCTGTTTTGTGTTTTGATGCTTAGGGTATGATGCATTGGTTTGGCTGCAGGTTTGCTATAGTTTGCTGCATTGGTTGGGCTGCTGCTGTAATACATGGGCAAGCTGCTGTCCGCATGTTGCTATTGTACTTGTCTGTGATTGCAGGTTGTGTTTTGATGCCTTAGAGTATGATGGCATGCTGGGTTTGCTTTGTTTTTGATGTAATCATCTTTGATGCTTGTTTTGGCCTAAAATGTATTTTGTCAGTTTAGTTGGGCGTTGGCCTTGAAATCTTCTATAGTCATGACATCATAGGACATGTCCTACGATGTCTATGCTATATTCTGATTGGATTCCCCATGAGGTTTTGTAATTTCTTTTTATTTTAGAACAGTCTAAATTTAGCAAACCCCCCCTCCCCTCATATTTCGCTATCAAACTGGTGATTATAAGAAAGGACTGATTACTAGGGGTATAAACGGATATATACGGATTCGGATACAGTAGTATCCGTTTATTTGCGGATACTTTTAAATCGAATACGGATAATATCTGCTTTTTCTGAATACGAATAATATTCGCTTTTTTCGAATACGGATACGGATTTTCCGGTTACCATTTATAGTCCTAACTATAACTAGTACTCTCTCCGTCCCAAAATAATTGCTTAGTTTTGACTTTTTAAAGTCAAATTGACTATTTTTAAAGCTATTTTTTGTACCATTTTTACAGAATATAGGTGAAGAGGTTATAACAAAAAAAAAGTATATACAATTTATTACTAATACCAATTTTTATAATGTTAAAAATATATTTATACATGCTTAATTATTAATTTTAAAAATAGTCAATTTGACTAAAAAAAGTCAAAATTGAACAGTTATTTTGGGACGGAGGGAGTATAAAAAATAATGAGTTTTAAAATATAGTTTATTAATGAATGAATGTTAATTTATTTATTTTTAATAAATATTTAAATACAATATTTAATGTTCTTAATTACAATTCAAATAAATTTTTATCATTTTTGAAATCCTAAATTTCAATACTACTTATTAATGTTTATATGTCCAATATTGTAGTATGTATGAATATTTATAATTTATAATTAGATTCAAAAGTTTACATTAAATATTTAATTATTTTTTTTCAAATACTTGATTAAAATTTTAATAATATGTTTATGAAAACTTTTATTTATAATTTATCCTCAATACATAGATTACAATTTACATAGTTATAAAAAGTTTATTTTATTTCATTATATTTATAGAGAGTGCGAGTTATAATGTATATGTGACAACTAGTTAATCCAACTTCATCCAAAATTTACTTTGGACTTGCTTTAAATATTTGGACTTCTAATTTTTAAATAATTGGGCAAATGAAAGTGATAAATACTCATTTCACCCGAAAATTCATAAACGTGAATTAATTATTCAACTCACTTTCTAGATTAATTCTAAATTAATTCGGACTTAACACATTTTAACAATAAAATTATATTGTTCATTGTTCACGTCTCCCAACATTGCAAGTAAGTTTTGAAAGTAAAAAACTTATAACAAGCTAATAATTATAATTTTGTTCTTCTAGTATATAATTTTTTTGGTAAATGATACATTTTAGATATTTTAACTTTATAATAGTAAAAATCTATTAACTATATTTAAATCAATTTATTTCAGTTTATTAATATTAAAATAAAAGTGTTATTTTCTACTTTTTAGAAGTGAAATAATATATTTTTAAAATAATTTTTGTATGATAGTGAAAACTAATTATTATATAAGGAATGTCACTTTAAAAAAATTATTTTGCTTATTATATAATATATAAGTTATTTGGATACAAATTTCGGATACGAATTCGAATCCGAATATTCACTATTCGTCGGATATATTTACGATCGGATGTTAAACGAATACGAATACGCTTATATCCGTATTTATAATCTATTTATTTATGAATATTTTTAAATTAAATACGGATATATCTATTTTTTTCGAATACAAAGAATATTCATTTTTTTCGAATACTGATACGGGCGAAGACAAATTTTTCTACCATTTACAGCCTACTGATTATCCACCCAGATTTCCTTAAAACAATCACTTCTCCAACATCACAAAAGCTTTACATAAGAAGACCACAGTGAAAGACGCTCTGATCTTAGATATCAATAGTAGACTTCTCCCTAGGGTTGTTCGCCTATGGCTGATTTGGATGTATTTGATTTTGAAGGAGGTTTGATGGTTGCTGTGCATAATACCGTGCAAATATATCTTTCAAAATTCATCAAACGGGCCTTTAATTAATCCTCTAGTGAAAGCAACTGTCAGTAGCATCCCGGAGCAAATTAGCTAACTACGCTGAGCTCCGGCGCAAAAAGGTCCGGCAGAGATGGACGTACTGTTCAAATCAATCGACGTGCGAGATCTGCTCTCATCACACGACCTCGACGACTCATCGCCGCTGTCCTCACCTGATCTCCGCCTCCTGATCGACCGACTACAAGTCCGTTCTCTCCACATCAAGTCTAAAGTCCAACAGTATATTCTCTCTCACCACGACGACTTTTCTTCTCTCTTCTCCCAATGCTCCGACGCCGTTTCCCGGTCCGAACAGCTCTCCTTTCAAGTTACCGACCTTCTCCGGCTGATTTCGGACCATCCGATCGACGCCGAGATCCGAAGCGTAATTGGAGAGATTAGCACTAGGAGGAAAGAGGCCAAGGAGAAGAAGGAGTTGTTGGAATTGATGAGGTTAATTTTGAAATTGACTGAGAAGCTGAAA
The DNA here is from genome assembly GCA_020205555.1 of Panax stipuleanatus. Taxonomy (NCBI): domain Eukaryota; kingdom Viridiplantae; phylum Streptophyta; class Magnoliopsida; order Apiales; family Araliaceae; genus Panax; species Panax stipuleanatus. Next base: position 135,997,118 of record CM035122.1, on the reverse strand, counting down.
TTTACTAAGGAGGAGCTTAGGGCGGGAAGAGTGGTTGAGGCAGCGGAGGCGGTGAGAGAATTGAAGGCTGCGTTGCGGATTCGAGACAATGCGGGGGAGGAGGAAGAGAAGAGAGAGCCGGTGGTTTTTGGCTTATTGAGGAAGGAGTGGATGGAGTGCTTCGAAGAGGTTGGTGAACTCGAATTCTGTTTGAGTGCTTATAATATCGAGGGAAAAGTAATTTTTCATGTTTTAGTTTGTCTTCGGACTTTGTTTTTTTGCTTGCTTTACAAATTCTGGATGATAATTTAATTTAGGAGTTTAACTCAATAATTCATGCTTGTGAACTCAATAAACATAATTATGCTGTTTTGGTTACCTTAAGTTTGCCTATTATCAGATTTACTTATTTATTTATTGGCAGTGATTTTGTGGTGATTTTTGTTGAGTGTGCGATTGTTTTTAGAGGAATTGGATTTGGGTTTGTAGATTCAAGAGGTGCTTGTAAGGTTTATGGAGAATGCTGTGAGATTTGACCAGAACTCTAACGCTGTTCGTGTAAAGTATCAGTCCTCTGTGAACAGAACTGATGGGGTTGAGCTTCGGACAATTTTGAAAGCAATGGCTGTGAGTTGAACCTCTGCTTTGTCTTTTCTGATTCATTATGTTGGAATTTAAATGGTCTAAGTATATTTATTGATTTCAGTGTGTTAAGAACAGAAACCTTTATGACTGAACTTTGACAGCTCAATGTAAAGGCTGAAGAATTGTAGTTCATACTGTCTTTTGAATTCTAAGAATGTTGGCTTTGAGGCAATGTTCAGAATAAAAACAACTGCTGATTTCGTGTTTTCTCTCTAGCAGTGAGTTTGTCTTTCATGATTATGTCTCTTTTTTTTAGGTGGTTGGCATTATGGATTACGGAATAGCAAAAGTAGCAGACTTGATGATTAAATATGTGATTACTCCTGTCGTGAATTCTGGATCCCGTACTTCTTTGGAAGAAATAAAACAAGACTCAGGCCAGATCTCTGAGGTGGTTTTGAAGATAGTACCATCTTTTGATCCTAAGGTAAATCTTATATTTGGAATGGTGACATTTATGTAAACTTGGTGCATTTTGCTTTGCTCAAGTACAAAGACAATCATAAAATCGCACAACTGCAATGATACATAATCAGCAATACAGCTGTGTACTTTGACTATATACCTTAGACTCCACCCCACAATCAACTATTTTCCTCCTTTGCCCCTCTCTCTCGCGCACACACACGTACAGATACACACAAGATATTTCTTTTTGCATTTAGTCTTTAATAGTTATTAAATCCATAATCTGTAACATTTTCAGATATCATTCTATAAGGTGCTTTAGAACATAGGGTGTAACTAGCACCGGAAAATGGGCGTGTGTGGGCGGGTTTGAGCGGGTTTGGGCGAACATAAATGGGTTTGGGTTTATATGAGTTGGGTTTAAATGAGTTGAAACGGTCATAAATGGATGAGCGGATATGGGTTAACCTATATATCAAATTTGAACACAAATATAGATTAATATGTATATATATATATAATGAAAGGAGTAACTAATATGTTTATCGGTGTAGGACATTGAAAATATATGTCGATTCATATATGGTGAAAGGCTATGGGAGTTAAAGGAAGTGAGGGCTTGCACAACTTAGTTGATCAGGTTATTACATAATTTTCTGAAGACAACGATCACCATAGTTTAAAATCATCATAATCCAGACAGTAAAAATAACTTTTGACATGAAAAGTATGAAAAAATGCAACAGTAAAGAGTTTATATCCATATACGAGGTTAGCTTATATAATTAGGGCCCAATGGGCAGCCCACATCCACCCACTTAGGTTTATGTGGGCGGGGCCCATTTGTAACGTTTAATTCCTAACTATCAGCCCAAACTCATTTAATGTGGCGGACATGAGCCACCCATTGGGTTGCCACCTATTCTGCCAGGTCTAGGTGTAACATATTATCTGCTTGCAGTTCAATGTAATGTGGATGCGCATTGCCTTACAGATTTTTGTTGTAGAATATACTAATGACCTCTTATATATGCAGGTAGAAAATGTGGATGGTGGAACTATTTATTCAGCAAGCATTCAGGTTGTTAAGTTTATCTATAACTCCTTGTGCTTTAAAAATAGTCAATGGACACAATGTTTTGGAAGATTGACTTGGCCAAGGATGTCAGAGTTGATTATATCCAACTTTCTGTCCAAGGTATGCCCTCTTTATCCCATTTTTAATTATTTCCATATGTAGTGAGCGCTGTTGATGACTTCAACAATGAAAATAATCTGGTTAGTTACTGTGATATCTTGATTGGCCTCATTTGTTTCTTTAAGCTACTTATTATTTTACATTGAACAATCATTAGTTTGGTCATCAAGAGATTCAAGACTCAAAGCATTTAATGTTTGATCAAATCTTTTTAACACACACACACACACACACACACACACACACACATATATATATATATATATATATATATATATATATATATATATATATATAGGGGAATGATCCATAACATGTATTTGCTTTGGATCAAAAATAGGCAAATAGTATCTCTACCTTTCATAACAAATATCAACGGTGGGGATTTAAAAACCAAACACACCGTCCGCTAGTTATTCTAGCGGACATAATTAATTTTTTTTTGGTCGCTTCTGCCCCCAATTCAAAGATGACTAGCAGACCAGAAAACTCAAGTTTGAAACAATAGCTAGGGTTTTGATCCCTTTTCTGTTTCTCCTTTTCCTCCTTCAGTCGAATCAACAATGTTTCCGGGAATGTTTATGAAAAACCAGACAAAAAGGACCCACGTAACCATGTTCTAGGCATGGGTCGCAGTGGTCCGGGCCACCCCTTACAGTCTTCAATACTTTTATGATCAGAAACAAGAACTCAAGCTTGATTTTTGATTACATGGTTCGTATCTTCTCTTTACTGGATTTCTATTGCGATAATTCTAAACTAATTGGATCGTTTGCTGCAAAAATTAGGGTGCCATTTTACACTATGCTTATATCATTCTAATTTTTAGTTTTTTATTTGTGTTTTTATCAAAAATTGTGAATTATGAGTTGTTTTTTAGTTACGAGTAATGTGTCAATTTGTTACTAGTAATATGTGAGCTTGAACACACTACTCATATGTTCTTGGTTAGGTTTATCAGAAAGCTAAAATAAGCTTGTATATATGTTACTGAATGTGGGAATAGATATTAAATTTGAGTGATTTGAAAATTATGCTGGTCGTAATTGCTTATGTAACTTTATCAAGAATATTTTGTTGTAATACTGAATCCAACTAGGGGAAATGTGAATTAACATGAATAATCCCCTGGATTGAGATTCAGGGATGATAACTGTTTAGTTCTGAAGACTAGTTGCTTGAAATAGTACGAAATGAGGGTAAAGAAGGATGGTATATGGGGACCCTTTTGAAAGGATGTCACTTTCAAACCTTATCCATCAATAAGGAAGAGTTAGACTCGGACATTTAAGTAACGAAAATTTTCCCTTTTTTTAAGTCTATCTGCTAATTAAGAAACATGTCGGTCATCGAAGCTGGGGAAATTTTCTTTCACTTCTATATTGTACTTGGGTTGTTAGGCACACAATGGTTTTAAACTAAACTTAGGAACACGAAATTTTCTGTCTTGGAAATTTATTGATATTGCAATGCAATGAGAGATTACTCTAGTAGTAGTGAATTCTCTCCCCCATCATAGTGTGGTGATATGTAAAGGCATAGTCCAAAGTACTGGATGTACTCTAGATATACCCGATCGAAATAAGGCTGTTGGACTTCACTTAATTTTCATTGGTAATATTCAATTGAGATGAACTTTGATGATTAATTTGAGTGACAACCTTTAGTTTTATTAGCTTTAAATTAGTTTATTTGAAGATATCGAAAAATCTCTATGGATGTACTTTTTTAATGAATCTAGTGGCATCCATTCCTAAAGTCCCCAATCCCACCCCATTCATGTATATATGAAGTTAATTACAGTATATGTAAATAGGATTATACTATTGTCAGGACATCTACTGTAACTGGTTAGTTTTGTGTTATTGTCAATATTATTGATTAATGTGTTGTTGTTTTCTTGTGGTGCAACTGTTCTAAAAGGGAAGAAATGCCTGGATTATTGATATTGCATTGCAATATCAATAAATTCCCAAGGCAAAAAATTTAAAGTTCTCAAGTTTAGTTTGAAACCATTGTGTGCCTAACAGCCCAAGTACAATATAGAAGTGAGAAAATTTCCCCAACTTCGATGACCAACATGTTTCTTAATTAGCAGATAGACCAAAAAAAACAGGAGAATATCCGTTACTTAAATGTCTGAGTCTAACTCTTCCTTATTGATGGATAAGGTTTGGAAGTGACATCCTTTCAAAAAGGTCCCTATATACCATCCTTCTTCACCCTCATGTCGCATTATTTCAAGCAACTAGTCTCATAAACGAAAATTTCTCTAGAACTAAACAGTTATCATCCCTGAATCTCAATCCAGGGGATTATTCAAGTTAGTTCACATGCCCCCTAGTTGGATTCAGTATTACAACAAAATATTCTTGATAAAGTTACATAAGCAATTACGACCAGCATAATTTTCAAGTCACTCAAATTTAATACCAATTCTCACATTCAGTAATATATATACAAGCTTATTTTAGCTTTTTGATGAACCTAACCAATAACATATGAGTAGTGTGTTCAAGCTCACATATTACTAGTAACAAATTGACACATTACTCATAACTAAAAAACAACTCATAATTCACAATTTTTGATAAAAACACAAATAAAAAACAAAAAATTAGAATGATATAAGCATAGTGTAAAATGGCACCCTAATTTTTGCAGCAAACGATCCAGTTAGTTTAGAATTACTGCAATAGAAATCCAGTAAAGAGAGATACGGACCATGTAATCAAAAATCAAGCTTGAGTTCTTGTTTCTGATCAGAGAAGTATTGAACCTGGACCACCGCGACCCATGCCCCAAACATGGTTACGTGGGTCCGAAGATGCTTCAGAGCTGCTTTTTTGTCTGGTTTTTTCATAAACATTTTCGAAAATATTACTGATTCGACTGAAGGAGGAAAAGGTGAAACGGAGAAGGGATCAAAACCCTAGCTATTGTTTCAAATTCGAGTTTTCTGGTCCGCTAGTCATCTCTATCTTTGCGTTGAATTGGGGGACGAAGGGACCAAAAAAAAATTTAATCATGTCTGCTAGAATAACTAGCGGACGGTGTGTTTGGTTTTTAAATTCCCACCGTTGGATATTTGTTATGAAAGGTAGAGATATTATTTACCCATTTTTGATCCATAGCAAATACATTATGGATCATTCCCCATATATATATGTAACATCCCATTTCCAAAATAGAAAAAGAGGTTACGCAAAACACAACAAAACTGATAAAATTATAATAAGGCTCTAAGCTACAAAAGAATAGTCTTATAATGATTAAATATCACAAGACAAACCATAATAAGTGTCACACTGGCTCAAACTACAATTTAAGATAATTATAACAACTCCGAACAAACTAATGTATCACAATCTAAACAAAATATATCTAAATTGTTTGGATAAAAGGGAGCTCTCGTCACACTTGTCCTTGATTTTTCTGATTACCTGCCGGAAGAAAAACACAGCATGAGCCAAATGCTCAGTATGGATATAGAATACAAGCATAATGAAACAAAATAACTAACTTAATTAAATAAACTGAATTGAACGAACAAAACTAACACAACGAAATAATAGGCTGAATCAAATGGCTGGGTGTTATTTCATACCGAGCTCAGATAAAAATATATTGTCACACATGCAAATCAAATAATGCCACACAGGCAATCAAAATAGTGTCACACAGACATAACATACATCGGATCGGCCGGATCCAGATGCATGCAAATCGGAAGGCGTGTTTGGCACAAACATCGCCAATCCGCAGAACAGAACAGAAACTAGGGTCGACCCATACGCCTCCCACAACAAAACATCAATTGGTCCAACTCCTACCGGAGCACAAAACGGAGACGCCGTGGACTGATCACACCGCCACGGAAGGTGTCATGTCTCGGTGCTAAGAGAACATGCTTGTGGTACCCCTACAGGTGGTTATAACTCAGGTATACCATACGGTATATTCTAACAAAAATACTATGTCACAACACATACGACACAATATTAATACAAATGGGTTCTAATATGCACATGTTAACTGAAACGAATCATCCATGCAGAGTCTCCAAAATATATGTTAACAAGTACATCACTACAAATATCAAAATAAAATTTAGGCATAATACACTAGTCTGAAGAGTACAAATATGAGTTCTAATATCAACGCCAAAACGAAACTATCACATGAATTTGAAAATGAACAATCATGTGAAATGATAACAAACTTCTAATCGAAAAGCAAAACGAACAAAACAAAAGAAGAAGGATTGTCGCTGAAGGAGTACGAAATCCGTACATGGATTAAGCAATGTAATACCCAAAATTTAAATTTAAAAAATGACTCATTACACTTCTTCCGTTCGAACTAATTAAACAAAATAATAATAACTATAAGTACACTTGTAAAAAAATTATTCCATTTTAACCAGTTAATAAACTCATATTATTATTATTATTTTATAAAATATTATGCATCTTCATGTTTTATATACACAAATTAGGCCAAATATATACGTTGCCTTCCGTTCCAAAATATTAAATATGAGGTTCATATCATAAACAATTTATAATTACAAAACAAGTATATTATTACCTCTGTTCCGAACAGACTATATACATTCACTTATTAGCAACAAGTTTCAATTTAAGTACATATATTATTCTGAAAAGTTCCTCCATCAGGACATCATTACCTAATATTAATAAACTAGCAAGTTTTTTCTCCAGAAGCTTTTTTCCAATTTCATGTGTACATGATTACCTATGGGATACTAATGTTATCCAACAATCAATTAACTTTTAACATAGTACTCATACAAATTAAAGTAATCATAACTTACCAATTGATTTGTTGAATGCCTTGATTAGTTTCTTTCTTTTCTTTTTTTTCCTACTGCCGCCTCACGCCAAATTTGTTTCCTCGGTTGGTATGAGATGCAGTGCAAGTGTAATTAGGTTTTATTTATTAATTATCTTATTAACTCTTTTAATATTAATAGGATTTAATATTACCCAAATATGAATTAAACTCAATTAGTTTTAAGACCCAATTTTACCAAATTAATATATTCATCACTTATTAATACTTACTAGCCCAAATAAATTAAATGACTAGCTTGACCCAAAAAAAAAGACAAAGTCCAATGAACATATTTAAAATTTAAATGTGATTTATTTATTCTCTTTTTTTTACTGGGTATTACAATATATATATATATATATATAAGCAGGAAAACTCTATTGAAGCATTTAACTCTTTTTCTTTGGTGTTGTTTTTTAAGGTGCAAGTTGAACAGAACCAATATATCAAATGTGTCTGCTTTGTATTAAATTATATTTTAACTCTCTTATATACAACTCCTGCCCTAACAATTACGTTTTTTTGGTGCTAGGTTGTTCCTGATGATGCTTCCAAACTTGCCGACTTCCAAAAGATCGTACTACTTGCATCTCAGTTTGAGACTGATTTAAAGGAAATGATGTTCATTTCTGCATCTGATAACAAGGACGAAAGATTAAGCGCTTTTGCTGACAATGTTGAGGTTCACTTTGCATCTAGGAAGAAGGTTGAGATCTTAGCGAGTGCTAGAAATTTGCTTCTACAATCAGACTTTGTCCTTCCTAAAGTGAGTTTATCATACTGAAACTCTGTATATATTAATTTTTTAGACATGTTAACAATTGAATATTTATTTCTCTACAGGAATTTACAAGGAAAACCACTGAATTGAAGAATGAGAAAACTGGTGAAAATTCCCATAATCATGTTGTTGACTTGCTTTTCTCATCAGAGAGTTGTGTTATATCTGGAGCAGCTTCTCAACTGATGGAGTTGGTTCATCAAACACTAAAGGTTATTGTATAACTAAAAAGAATAACATTAATCTTCTCTTCACGATTTAGTAAAAATTAATTGTATATACTGTATAATCTTTTATCTTTTTTGTATGTGTAAGTTAATTCGGTATATAATATTAACAAGCGTGTAACCTGTGCGAGGCACGGGCTAGTTTTCAAAACCGTGTTTTTATGATAGATATAATTTTAATATGAGAACGATTCATTGTAATGAAAAACTTGAATCCACTAATAATTATAATTTTCTATTTAGCATGTCTATTATAAGTCAATAACATATTATTTAAAATTGACTTTCATCGATAGTAATGCAGTGAGTTGAATGAAGAAACTTTTGAACCTCGTCAACCTTTTACTTCGTTGATATCACTGTTGCTATCATCACTAATGACCGTACAATGAATTTTTGCTTAGGTTGGATCGGAATAGGCTATTTTTCAGATCTGTAATATGAAAATAAAGACATATTGTTAGATATTTGCACTAAGTTATACTTTTTTCGTTCTAAATTATACCAACCTTTTTCCATTCTTCTTGTCGCTTCCTTTGTAGTAAATACTCGCTTCAAAAGAGCATTGTTCTTCATTTTTTTTGAGATTTTGAGGGTTGTTTAAATAGTGTTGAATGAGTGAAGAGGAATAATAATAATCTATTGTCATTTAATACATAATTTGTATTTAATTTGTGAATGTATCTAAGAATGTTTAGAAGATTTGTGACTGTTGGTTTTAGGCGTATAATGTATCAAATTTTAATGATGTTTTTTTGTGTATTATATGTGTGAGTTGTTTTTGGTAGATTAAGGGTAACTATTTAAATACAATGAATATAAGTTAATGACCAAATTACCCTTAAGAAAATGACCAACCAAAGTAATTTAGATGTGGATCTCTTCTTGGGTTGTTATATACTTTTGTATTGATATACCGGCAATGCTGTACTTGTGTTTTTAATCCCACATGCATCCTTGACTATGTTCCCTCTGATGTGGAGAAGGTGCTTAAGCCATTTATTGAAGAATATCAACATCTTTCTTTTCAAGTCAGCGTTAAATTCGAAACAAAATGTTTGTTTTCTGTTTAGTAGCGTAAGAGGCAAAAATTGTTCAAATTGAGTATGAGCCATGATTTTGAAGAGTTGCTTAACTCAAAGTTTGACTACAAAGTTACTTTATCATCTTGGCACTAAAGTGTCTAATAAAGGTTTTTTATATGGCTAATCATTGTTCAATATTATTCTTTGAATATTTGATTATGATATATGGAAATGGTTCAGGATGTTTGCCTGTCGTCCACAAGAGTGGCCTTGGAGTTCTACCATGCTGCTAGAGATTCTCTACTTCTATATGAAGCTGTTATTCCAGTTAAGGTCAGTTCATGGAGGCATTTTTTTATAAATCAAAGTTCAGCAGCATGAAATTTTCAGATTATTTTTCTTCTCAACAAAATATTTGTTTATTAAGAGAGCTTATTTTTCAGCATTTTCTTACTCTGCAAAGAGCTTTCTATCTCTCCCTTGTTTTTATGGATTGCTGTGCTATAACTTTAGTTAAATATTCAGTACGTTTTTTACCAGTTTATCATATCTATCGTAATCTCCTGTTTTGCAATATGAAGTTAGAAAGGCAGCTTGATGGCATCAACCAGGTTGCTGTGCTCATTCACAATGACTGCCTTTATCTGTCTCAGGAAATTCTTGGGCTTGCATTTGAGGTATGGATGGATATGTTTACTGATTTAACTATTTTTTTTGTTTGTTTTTAGTGTAGCAGAATGCTGCAACCACTATGCATCTATTAATTTGTGTTTTGTACAGATCAAATTATTTTTGATTACTTAGTCTTAACATCATATTTAAATGACATTAAGGAATTTTAACTTGATATTAAGATCTGATTGTGACCTGTTGTTTAAGATTTGGTACTTCTCATAAGTTTATAGTACAGCATCTCCAGTTGATTCCGACTAAAAAACCTATTCCAATATTTGTAATTTCTAGACAGATTTACTTTGAGATGACTTCATTAAAATAACTATGCACGCAAATGGTCCAAATTTTTTAGTATAATTTGTCCACCTTACGTCCTTGCCCACTGCAGAGGAACGTATAAACAAAAATTTTGCTGTTTGCTAAAATTAAAAAGTTTAGATGGAAGTACGGCCCTTTTTCCGTTAATTTGATGAGAGTAATGAATAAAAGAGTTGGCATTTGCAACCAGGGTTTAAACCTAAGATGCGTTGTCTGGGTGGGGGGCAGAGGGGAAATTTACAGTTTCTAGAAAATAATATGGTCTGGTGCACTGCAAAACAGCTACAATTGTGTGTCTGTCTCTTTCTCTGTCTGTGTGTGGATATATATATATATATAAATTTGTATATATAAGAAGGCTTGATAGTCTATCAATCTATCTACGTCTATTCAGAAGATGGGAAGTGCTCAAACCGGTTTGATGGAGAATAAAAGCGGTCAAATCATGAAGCAGCAATTGCTTATGAAATTCTGATTCAGTCTTCATCTGTATGGAATTTGTTTCATTTGTTCATGCATCATGTATGTATATATTTCTTTATGCTCATACAGACGAACACTATTGTCACAGTATCGCTCAGACTTCCCAAGTTCGATTAAGGAACTTGCCGTGTTTATTGATTTGGCTCCAAGATTCCAGCTTATGGCAGAAGAAATATTGCAGAGACAAATTCAACTTGTCATTTATAACTTGAAAGTGGTATATTTAGTTACCTATAATCAACATGTGATGTTATTTAATCCTGATATTCATCTACTTCTACTGTAACTAAATTGTTCATTCATTTACTTTGTCAATCTTGAAATTTACAAGGCAGTTGATGGCGCTGATGGATTTCAAAATACCCACCAAATGAAACAATATGAATCTGCGAAATTTAGTATAGATCAGGTAGCCATGTCAATATGTGCACTTGATTTTCAGATTCCTTTTAAGTTTTTCCTCTGACCTAGTGATGGCACAACATTTCTTCAGGTTGTTTTTATCCTCGAGAAAGTACATATTATTTGGGAGCCTCTGCTGCTGCCTTCCACTTATGGGAGGAGTATGTGTATGGTCCTAGAGGCAGTTTTTTCGAGAACAACGAAAGACATACTTCTTTTAGATGATATGGCAGCAGAAGAAACTTTACAAGTTCGTCCTATGAAACTTCTAAGTTTTGGTTGGTTAGAAATTGAGTGTTTAGCTGATGAGTACTGTTATATTTTCCAGCTCCAAAGACTAATTCATTTGATGTTGGAGAACCTATCTTCTTTATTGGAGTCCCTGATTGCTATAACCGAAAAACAGAAATCACCAGAAGGCTTATCAAGTTCAATTGATGATTTGATACCATCGCTACGTAAAATACGCAAACTGGCAGGCATGATTCCTTTCCTTGTTATTGTTTATGATGGTTACTGATTTTCTTTTGAAAACTAACTAATGATTTCCCCCCTCCTATAATCTCAATAGAATTGTTGGACATGCCTTTGAGGTCCATTACAGCAGCCTGGGAAAGTGGGGAACTGGTCAGTTGTGGTTTTACGTCATCTGAGGTATAATTAAAAATGAGTTGAAGCACTTCAACTATCTCGGTTTACCATGTGGTGGGGGTACCCTATAGTATCGTAATTTAACCATCATAACAACTCTTATAGGTCAACAGAGTTCAATAAGTGAACCATCCTATACCATCAAGTGCATTCCCCTTTTTCCTTCTATCAATTATTATGATGACTAACCATTGTTCACTTTTGCAGGTGGTAGATTTTATCAAAGCAATATTTACAGATTCCCCTCTGAGGCGAGAGTGCTTGTGGAGAATAGAAAATGCTGATTTCGAGAAGTTTTAACTCGCTAATATGACTTGCAAAAAACAGTTGGCCTGTGTCATCAAAGAGAGAATTGTAGGTTTATCAGTCCATTTTTCCTCTTTTTCCATGTAAAATATGTTTTTGTATTTAATAGGAAACATTCTAAAAGGGGTATATTCTTTGCAAGACATCTCTTGTACTTTTCTTTGTCGTGGAAGAGTAAAAGTTGGAGCAAAATTTTCAATTGAACTGAAGATAGCAAATGGTTTGGAAAATTGGGGTTGATAAGTAATGATACTTGCACGATCACTAAAGATTGGGCAGTCAACTTTGTTCCATAGCAAGTCTCGGTAGGCCTCTTCTACTACTACTATCTTTTTTCTTCGCAAAGTTAATGTAATTGGTTGATAGTGTTGGTAGTCATTCTTTGCCAACCACAAAAATTCCTCTCCTATACGTAAATATTGGGTCTAAAAGGGCACAGATTCTCCAGGCTTGCCAAACCTGTGATCCCATTCCCCCTCTTCATGAAAAAGATTATCCCTTGTTGTCCCTTTCTATTCGGTTTTAGAATGTGTTTGGTTAACATTAAATTTAAGACTTGTATTTTTAAATTTTAGATATTAAAGTTTGATGATGTATATACATTGTTTTGATTTAATTTTATTACAAGTGATTAAAAAAATCAGCCAAGTCCAATATTTGTCAAGGACTGAATTCGGAAAGGTAACAATGGCAACTGGTGAGGAAAACATGGTGCTAGAAACACTAGCAGGTAGCAGCTTTCCGAGATGTCAAGCTTTGCATTTTGAAAAGAACACATCAGCCAACTTCCCAAGCATTTTGATAAGTCCGTAACAAACTTTTCAATATTGAGAATGTTTTACAAGAAATCTTATAATCAAGGTAGTATTTCAGTGGATAATGTAATAAGTAAAGAGAACTACATACATTGCTTGTCAGATCATTATCTTTTTCAAAACAATATTCCACTCCTTTTTTACTCTACTGTAATTGTCCAGAAGATTGAAAATCATCCTTGCATTATTCCCCCATAAGTTCTTCAAGAGAAAACTCGTCTTCCTCGAGTACTTGTCCATCCTTGCCATCCCATGGTTCAGTCTTGACAATCTCAGGGGAGCTCTGTAGAGGCAGATTACCCTTTCCACCGCGTCCAGCTTCTTTAATAAACTCTCTGAAAACCAAATGAACCGACCATGTTCAGGTGTCCCTCAACTTTTGTCCAATTCCGTTAGAATAAATATGGCAATGAGAAGTGCTTACATAATTTGGTCACGTTCAAAAGCACTACGAAGAGGGGCATAAGCTCCTTTCTTCGCATTCAAAGCCACCAAAGCAGGATACCCATAACCACCAACACCTACCTGCTTCTCAAGCTCTGGTTGCTTGCCTGCTGCTGCCCAAACATAGCTGCAAGAAATATTACACCTTAATTTTAGTTGGCTCAAGCTAATGAGAATGCACATTAATCAATATATATAGTTTTTCTGTCAGCCACCTGAAGGTGTACGAAGTATATACATATCGCATTCCAATAGATTAAATTGGGATATGACAAATTCATGACAAAGGGAACAACATATAATGTTACTTTTAAAAGATAACTGGAACTGAATAAAGGGCAGTTTCTTCTTGCCTATAAGGACTCCTGAACTTCTCTGCAACTGATAACAACAGCTCTAGGTACTTGTTCCTTCCCTCAGCCTTGGAGTCCAAAATGTCGGGGAGGAAGGCAACAAAACAAATGGCAGCTGAACTGCACTTCTCTTCCATTATATCCTATACGGAACAATCACCAAAAACAGTGTCATACTTGTATAGTTAGCACTTCCCAATACTTGACTACTTAATCTAGCAGAAAGAAGATAAATATTATATATTAACACTATCAACTGCAATAATTGGTTTTAAATTAGCTTACTTGGCCAGACAACTCAGTCACTTCAGGAGGTGAAACATTTGTTTCCAGCTGCTCAAGAGCAAATGACTCGATCGCAGAGGCAGATCTTGCTCCTTCATATGGGAATGGGCCGTCTTTGTCTGCACCAAATACCAAGATAGTTGGGAAACCTTGCACATTGAACCTGCCCATTAAAGACTGGTAACTCCAACCCATTAGAACCATGACAACTTCAATAAACAGTGAAATCGACAATTTACCATAATGTAAATGGTGCAGCAACTAATGCTAGCATTCTTCAGTAAGTTCGGTTATGGTATAAATTCGATGTGAAGCATACATTTCATCTGCAAAGCCTAACTCAATGAAAACAACCAACTTGGCTAGTTTCCAAATATTCTTAGAGTTCGTGTATGAAATACATAGGTAAACTTACAGTCAATGATAGCAAAAAAACAGAACATAATTGAACATTACTAAGTAAGAAAACTAGTATACAATATAACACTGCAACAGCATATAAACATCAACAAAACATCATAATTAAAAATTACCTTGTCAGAATCACAGTCTACATGACCGAACTTCACCTTGCCCTTCAAGTTATTTGAAGCCTTCTTCCACTCTGGAGCAAGCTTCTTACAGTGTCCACACCTTTCAAGAGAGAAAAAGTAGATCACCGTAGAGAAAAGGTTAACTAAGTTATGTATACATATTAAAAATAACTCATTTATTCGAACTATTCCCAAACAATAATGCTTGATGTTCATTCAAGTACAAGTATGAACCTTCTTAAACCCTACCGTTATATACAGATCTTGACCGAATATTTGATCAACCACAACTTCTTGAAATAATCTAATGGTGGAGGATGAAACAACCAAAATTTCATAAGCAAGCATTACTTACCAAGGTGCAAAGAACTCCACAACCCAAAGCTCTTTACTTTTAAGCACCAATTCATCAAAATTATGTGAATTTAATTCTACTGATGAACTAGGCTCAGATTTCTCACTTGATCCTCCTGTTGCTTTTCCACTTAATCGTTCCTTCAAAAGTGTCTTGACCTGAATACAGCAGAAACACATCAGTTTTCTGCTTGGAATAATCTCTCGATTGAAGAAACAAGCCATAAGCCAAATGGGTAATGGTTATACAAGATCTTTGCATGTTTACTAATACTTTAAAATAACCATTGAGCATATAATCACATATTCATCTTCATAAATATGTAGCAATGTCATGGAATTCCATGATTACTAAAAGATGCAAACTCTAGCATTGTGAATACTGATCCCACATGTCAATAAAATTGAGCAGATTCATCAGGAATATATATCCATATATATATATATATATATATATATATTCAGAAAAAAAAATTGAATGGTATTAAAAAATGATGACTCTCTTCACCCATCATAAACAATATGACACTGTAGCAGCTCATATAACAGAAGGAAAGAAAGGACAAAGTAAGAGAGCAATGGTTTTCTGACCTGTTGGAGTGCAAATTCTGCAATTGGTTTGACATCCCTAGCACCTTGGTAATCAACGGGTGGTTTTCCAGGCGCAAATACTTTAATCGTTGGAAATCCTCTAATTCCATATTCCTACAGGTCACAGGGAATAAAGCAAGTGACTTCATCAATATAGTTCATACAGAGCTATTTGTAGCGGCTTACATAAGTACAGTTACAATAAAAGTATCTGAATATATATATATATATATATGTGTGTGTGTGTGTGTGTGTGTGTGTGTGTGTGTGTGTGTGTGTATATATATATTTATTTATTTATCATCCAATTATGTAGTCTGAAACAACTCTTTCAATTAATAATTTTGTAAGAAAATATTAAAGCTACTTTTTTTTTAAAAATGAAATATTCCTGGTTGAGTGATTCAATCATCCATAAATCTCGCGGAAAGAAGCTCGAAGATACTAGTTTTTCTAGATGATATGCCTAGAAACCTTATTTAATTTTCTATTAATTTTTCCCTTGTTAATCTCGCCCTACATGACATGGAATCGCAGCTCAAAGTATATTAATTTCTTAATTAATGGAAGATCCGGGAATCTTTCTGACTGAGTAGGGGTGAATGATGAGGATTGAGGACTGAACCCCCTACATTTAGTTATTTATGCTTTAAATATTTCAATTTGATGACATTGATGTAATTAGGTATTTATTGATTAATTCATAATTTAGGTTAATTAATAAGGATTCTAATATTTAGTTAGGGAATTTTAGTTTTTTTGGTACGGTTGTTGCTCCCCAAAGTCGAATAAGGATAGATTTTGTTTCTAAATAATGATGTAATCCCTATTAACTTTTCCCTTGTTAATCTTGCCCTACATGACATGGAATCAAAGCTCACAGTATATTAATTTCTTAATTAATGGAAGAGGAATGAACCCCCTACATTAAGTTATTTATGCTTTCAATATTTCAATTTGATAGACATTGATGTAATTAGGTATTTATTGATTAATTGATAATT
Source organism: Panax stipuleanatus (assembly GCA_020205555.1). Taxonomy (NCBI): domain Eukaryota; kingdom Viridiplantae; phylum Streptophyta; class Magnoliopsida; order Apiales; family Araliaceae; genus Panax; species Panax stipuleanatus. The sequence goes on along the minus strand of CM035122.1, from coordinate 135,980,784 downwards.
TAGGTTAATTAATAAGGATTCTAATATTTAGTTAAGGAATTTTAGTTTTTTGGTAAGCTTGTTGCTCCCCAAGTCGAGTAAGGATAGATTTTGTTTCTAAATAATGATGTAATCCCTACAAGACAATTAAATGATTAACTTATAAACTATTGAATGTTTATGAAATATTTGTGGTTTAATGAATTTGATCATTCATTGTTGTGATGCCTTTAAAACTCTGGCGTGAATTCATAACTTTCATATTGGACGTGAAGCTCGAGAGAGACTAGTATTTCTAGGTGCGAAGCATAGAAACCCTCTAATTACTATTTTGTCAATTTTCCCCTTCTCAATCCCAAAACTTCCTATTATTATATATAACCTCATGCTGAACCTCCAACAATGTTACGCCATGAACCCTCATATTACATGTATATCCATGACGAAAAGGATATAAAGACAAATATTTACAAACCTATGCTCCGATTTTGTAATGCATAAACTAACAACGTAAAGAATGAACTTAATATTTTTTTTTGGTTGATTCTTTTGGGGGTGCGGGGGTATTCATGTACAGCAATGGAGTTCAAAATTACAGCAAAAAATGCACAAAAACTAATTAAAGCATAAAGCCAACAGAAAAGGGAAGAAGACTTATGGATACATGCATTGTGATATTAAGAGAGGTTTTGCTTTTGCGGGAAAAACTTATTTCCTTAATCCCTGCCATAGATATCGCCAAGAACAAGACGACATTACATGAATACCATGGTATCGGTATATGTTAGCCTACTGTTTTCTATTGATTATTTTCTATAAAGCTGACCACATTGCCTAGATTATGTATTGGATTTAGTGATGACAATTTATATATAACCAATCCTAGAAATCAGAAAAAGCAAATTCTTCAAACAATTAATTTATAGGAAGTATTATCTAAACTATATAGAACCTGAGCAAGAGACTGGTGAGCATCAGCATCAAGAGCTGCCACAGTTGCAACACCTTTCAAAACAGTAGCCGCCTTCTCCCATGTGGGTGTCAGAGCTTTACAATGACCACACCAAGGTGCAAAAAATTCAACTAATACAATCCCATTTGAATTCAGAACCTGCCACCATTTGAAGAAAAAATAAGTTCGGTTACTTAAAATAGCATGTGATAAACCTTGTCTGTCCATCTGGAAATATCAATACAGTTGCAAAGGCTAATTAACAGAAATATATAATCACTTCGAAATAGTATTGCTTCCGCTTTTCTTTATAAAATCAGTGCATTGCCAAGACCTGGAAAAGGACAGGGCTTTCCAGAGAGAAAATTATAGAAAGTCAAGTAAAGAAGAGAATAAAGAAAGAATTCCAAGATTTTGTACTCTTGCCCTATTGATTGAATTTTATAAAACATACATAGTTTTATCAGTCATTCATCCATCATTTAAAAACAGAGCTTTGCGGAAAATAAGGTGACTAAAAATAAAAAGCTAATCACCCGCTGTAACTTGTAATAGTATAACAAATTCTCTTAACCAGTAATTCAACACATACAAACTCCAAAAAGAAAAAGTGCCCTATTACATATTTGTAGAACCCATCTCAAATTCTAAAATGAAATAGCATCTCAATCTCAAATTCTGAATCCAGAACGTGCTAAAAGAACACAACGAACAGTGACAAAGAATATCACTTGCTACGTGAGGAATTGGGAACTTCTAACTATCAGAGAAAGGAACTGAATTTTCTCAAATTATCAAAATTGATGCACTGAGTAGGAAATTAAACAGTGGATCAAGTATATACCTTGGACTTGAAGTTGGAGGGATTCAGCTGAATCACTGGCGACGAAGATCCATACAATGCCTCAACACTTGTAGCGAGCACCGAAAATAAGAAAACCGAAGAAAGAGCTATTGAGACGGCTGAAGATCGATGCATTATCCTTTCTCTCTCCGTCTACTACGAACTAAGAACACACACCTTTTGAGTCAAAAACGAAAAACCCTTCCGGTATTGTTTGGAGGTCCAGGCCACGTTTGTTAACCAATTAGAGATTTCCACGTCGTTTTGGAAAATTTAGTTGCGGGGAAATCTTCATGGATATGGATGGACGGATGGATGGATGGTGGGTAGGTTGACTTTGACCTGGATGGACGGTTTGTTTTCCTTAAAAACTTTTTAATGGAATATTAATCTCTTTTAAAAACATAAAACTGAGAACATATGCGCAATTTTCTCTTCTTTTATTTCACATAACTATAAATGCTTGATAATTACTATTACACAATAAACTATGTTTAGACAATAAGTATTGTTTAATAATTATGTTTAAATATTATTTAATTCTGTTTTCTTATAAGATATACACTCTCCGTCCCTTCATATAAAAGCATTCCAACAGCCTCTTCAACCACTTTGGAATACTCAAATAGGTGAGTCACATCAGAAAAATCATCTCCAACATCTTCTTCAACCTTAGTCATCAAATCTGTAACCTCCTTCTCACTCTTCAAATCTATAATTAAAGGCTAAAAATATTTATTACGCTTGATGAGTTTGATGTAGCTCATTGAATTGAAGAGACTGACGAAACACAAAATATGAAAGTAGCAAATAATGCTCTTTAAATTGTCACATATGTCAACAAACTTCAATTTGAATAGTTTTTTTTGCTATTACGGTTAGAGGTGCTCTAAGTCGTTTTAGAGAAGTATTTTTGTCTCTTAATATAAGTCGTTTGAGAATTTCAAATAAGCATTAATTGCTTAATTTCCAATATTACCCTAAGTATTAAATATAACTTTGATTCTCTCACTATTTTTTACTCAATAAATAACACTCTTTTTTTTCAATACAAGAATAATATAGACAATTGATATTATATTTAATATTATATAATTATTTATTTAATACTTGTGCACAACTCTAAAACGATTTATATTAAGAGACTGGAGAGTATATACATATATATATATATATATATATATATAGGAATATATAATATTTTCTTAATACTTTTTTTATATTAATTATAAATAAATAAATAAACTTGTTATTAGTAAATTACATGTTTTTAACAAAAACAGCCAACTTTCCGAAGGAATGAGAGAGTATAAAAACGTTTTCTTTTTGTGCATAATTCGACATAATTTTCATGAAAGTAGAAATCAAAAACAAAATAAAACCAGACCCGGATCCAAAGAATCGGGGAACTGGGTTGTCACAGACCTCCTAGACAGCGGCTAGCAGGTACAGAATTCGGAGGTTCAAATTACTAATGCATGGAGGAGGAAAATTAGGGCAGCGACGCCTTCTAGTTCAAAATCAAGGTCAGTTCCGAAACTTTGTACCAATTACGTGTGTTCTATTCTTTTAACTTTTCATATGTGTATGTGTATCATGTATGCTTTTAATTGCGAATCAGTACTGGGCTATGCTTTTATTTAATTAATTTATACCGATTAATGTTCTCTTGTCTGGAAGGAATTCTTATTCCAAATACGAGGAAATTTACTGTAATTAATTTTATTTATTTTTTTAGTTTCTGTGGAGCGTCCACCAACTGATTGTCTAAATTCCTGACTGGACAGATACAAAAATATGGGCAAAAAAGGATCACATAAGAAAGGGCAGAATTTAAGTAATTTGCCTCAGAGTTCAATAACGCTAAGAGAAGAATCTACTGGAAAGAGACAAACCAATGTCAGTGCAAAGTCCGTATTGAAATTACAGCATATAAAGAACCTCGCAACTTGGGCAAGTGGCCAAGCCTCGGTACCTTCATTGGGCGCCTTCTTCGGCCACCGTTTTGCTGCCTGTGCTGAAGTTTTAGGGACACCTGCTGACCCATCATTGTTTACTTGCCAGAGGTTTGGCTTTCACTCCCATTCTATAAACGCCAAACTTATTGTCTACTTCGGTGTGTTATGAGTGCTTTTTCAGCAGTTAGGGAAAGGCTTTTTTGGTTTTAAAGATTTTATGCTGCGTTTGGATTTAAGGAATGGAATTGATGAAGGAATGGAATAGAGAAGGGAATGGAGAGTGGAATGATTCATTCCAATACCCTCCCTCATGAGGGAATAAAATTCAAATTTGGGAGGAATGGGAATGGTTCATTCCTTTCCAATGGAGCAACCAAACACAATTTTTTTATAGTCATTCTATTCCGACCTTCATTCCTTCAATCCAAACATAGCGTTTAGAATCTCGATATTTGGTCAATCATTAGATACCATGTTGTAATGGTTTGTTTTACACGATGGCCATTACTTGGTTAACAATATGGAGACTGCAATTTCATGTTCTTCTTGTGCGTTTCTTTCATTTCTAGCATAGGAGTATGTGGCAACTTTACCAACGTTTGGAGCTGAAATGCCATTGATTAATTATGTACATCAACCTTCTTTCACCTGTTTCTCTAAATGTGATTTACATCTGTTTAATTGGTGATATATATGACATGCTGAAAGGTTTAAATTATTTAAAGAAGTAATTGGTATTCTTGATTATACTTCTAATCTTGTACAGCTGTGAATCTATTCTTCGACCTGGCTGTAATTGTACAATCCGAATTGAAAAGAACAGGTTAAAGGTGAAGGGTAGACTCAAGAACTCTAAACTTCCCTCGCAGAACAATGTTGTCTACACGTGTTATTTCTGTTCACATCGTAATTTGGTAAGAGGGACACCTAAAGGTCACATGAAAGAGTTATATCCACCAAAGGCTAAAGCACTTTCAAAATCAGAACCTGCTAATAACACACTTCCAAATACTGCAATCTCTGGGGTTGGCTCTATGGGGAATGCCGAGGTTAATAAGAAGGGTGACGCTGCTTCAGTGAGGGGTACTATGGAGAACGTCGAGGTTGCTGCGACAGATGTTCTGAAAGACGATCAGGTGACGGATAGTCCAGCAACTCCGCTGGTTAGGGTAGGCACTACTTTGTTGGAGGCAAGAAGTAAAAAGAGGAGTAGATCAAAAACAAAGAAAGTAGCTGAATCCGAAAGCAGTTCTGCAGTGGTGGATGCAGAAAAAGCTGTCAGCGTGTCCAGTAAGCGGAGGAGAAAATCTTGGACTAGTCTTAAAGAAAAGGCAGAGAGTAGTGATCATGTTAATCGCTGGAACTTGACCAACTTAACAATCCCGTTTTTCATATAAGTGTTTCATGTGCTAATTTTATGGAATGCTGTTAAGATTTAAGAATTCAAAGGAAACTCCAACTTTGACTCCTTTTTTTTCTTTTTGTTTTTTCCTTTATTTTTTTTTATGTATGTTTTTTTTTGCTATACTAGATTGGAATTAGTGACCTTTCAGGTTATTTTCAAGGGATCTGCCATTTCTCCCACCCTTTGATGTTAACTATGTTTCTTGAATTTTCAAACAACAGTCTTGATTTCCCTTCTCTTATGCTTGTTTAGGCGTACTTATACTGATTTCCTGAATGTATTCTGTCTTTCCTTATATCTCAGTGTTTATAGGAGTTGCTGAGTTAATTGATTTGAATGCTTGATGGTGTTCAACACTCTGATGAATGAAAATCATGTGGTAGGGGACCTATCATATCAAGGACTGCTATTAATATAGACATGTAGTTCTTCCCCTCCAGTGAAAAACTAAATATTGATCTGCTTGTGGTGGGAAATTTACATTTCATGGAGTATTGAATTAAAGGTTATAGTTACGCTTAGAGTATGCTTATTGGCAACAAAATCAAATGATACATAAAAGAAGAGACATTATTTGGGACAGTGACACAAGTTTCACACAGCTTTTCCTAGTCAGTCCATGTTATCATTGAATCTTAAAGAAAGCCATAAGAGGATCATAAACAGCTTGCTTAGCATTCACAGCCATGACATAATCTGCATGAGCGTAATCCTCTCTATATTGAAAGACCAACTTGTCTCCATCGTGATTTTTCAGGCGATCGTGCAAAAGCTGCACATCATTGACATCAGAAAGAGCATCCGCCCCTCCATAAGCAAGGAACATAGGAAGGTCATTTGGAATGCTCGTCATGTCGTAGGCTGGAGGAGTGGGCTGCCCATAATGTTTCCTGTTCTCATCCTCATCGTCATAAGTCGTACATTTGTATAGGTTCCATGTCTAATCACTGTTCATACAAGCTCACAATCAGATCCTAGCACCACTTGGTTTTTGCTACAATCTGATTTTGTAGTTAATTTTATCTTGGCTATTAAGTTTTTTTTTATCTTTTCTTTCTTGTTTCTCTTCTGCAGAGATGGATTTCAACTCAAGTGAGCCGATTTCAATTAACTTTAACCTCTCTACTTGTGGCAGTTATATGGATCCTTGTTCTTTTGTCTACATTGTGCAAATTAATTTCCTTACTAAATCAAAGTATCAAGTTTTCCTTACCAGGGCCTTGTTAACATAGAACAGAAAATTAGTTATACTTACTCTGGGAGACATGAATCATGTTCTTCGTTGATGTTGGCTGAGGCTCGTGTTCCAGAAAAAAGTTGACTACGGAAGAATTCAGGCAACAGTTCTGACCTACAGTCATAATACCACGTTATCTCAGTAATAGAAGCTAATGTTTTCAAGGTCAAGGAGCTAATATGAAAACTTGGACATATACACACGCACTACCTGTGAAAGAAGTGAGCAAGTCTGTGCAGTCAACACCTGGTTTAGCACAGATACTTTTGAGAAGATTGATTACAGCATCCCTGGTCAACCAAGAAAAAAACACTGTTTTCACAAATCTCATTCACCAAGCATGATGCATTAGCATGTGTTTTCTCTATGGATTTACAGAAAAAGGGACGTCATTATTAACTAAATTGAAACATTATGGACAGTTTGGGAATCTGAGAAATTCAATATGCTTATTTTTAAACTACAGAGTTGGGCAAGAAGTCTGAAATTAACATTCCATATATAATATAACTATCTCAAGCTTAACAGTGCCATGAACATGATAGTGGTAAAAATGTCAAAACTCTCATACCAGAAACACTAATGAGATAAAGAGGTTATCAAAGGAGAATGGCTCTTACCCCCTTGGATTAAATTCATGAAACCCCAACCACTTCAAAGCCTATAAGAATAAAATAAATAAAGATTTTCAAAGCTATGTTGCGTTAAAAACTTAAAACATAGGGGGGGGGGGAATGGTCTATACTTCGGCAAGAAAATGGTCGGCGGCGTTTCTTGCTAGTGGGGAGGTCATCTGACTGACATAAGCAATTGGACTAAGAAGTGCAGCTGATCTTAGCATGCTGACAAGCTGCCCTTTCGAGAATGAAGCCAGAGCAATCAAAGTTCCCTACGAAGGATCAAAAAAGTAGGCATAGCCACTATCAATTAAGAGGCTCAAGGAGCAAATGAAGAAACACGATTATCAAAGCACAAATTTACCAGGGAATGCCCAACATAATGCAGTTGCTGCCCTGTTTGATCATTAACATACTTAAATGTAGCAGGAAGATCATATGCTACCAATTCATCCCATGTCCAATCCCAATAAGCCTACAAAAAAATAGACACGAAACTTATTTATAAAAGAATTTGAGAGACGAAAAAGGAGAAGTATGTGGAAGAAAGCTAACTGCATCATCAGTACTCAGAGATGTATGCCCACGGCTGTATTTAGTTCCACGGGTGCTAGCAATCCACACATCGAACCCATTATCTGCCAAGAGCAATGCCAAAGATTGATCTGGAGGACTCAGCAGCCATGTTATCCCATCCTGCCACCACAATCATTACTTTTTCTCTCAACACAGTTTATCAAAACAACTTGCAAGAAAACACAATAAATTCGCTTGCCATCAAGAGCCCATGCTGCAGTAGGACTGGCGGTCTGTTCCCTGTACTACCACCTGACCGTCCCTGAGGAATATTCTGCATGCTGAGAATATAACCATCTTCTGTTGTCACCTGAAACCAAGTGTTTTACATCAGATAAAGCGATAGTTCCTGTAATAAACCTCGTAATTTGAACAATATAAAGATTTGGGATATTACTGTGTGTTCTTGACAGACGTAGCCTTGAGGATCAACCACTGATTTGCAAATGCCATCATCAGGTACTGCAGATATGCCTTTCATGCCTTTGACTGAGAACAACTTTGTTCTGGTTCCGACAGCTGACCCACAGAACAGAATCAATAGAATTATGGAGGCTAAACTGTTGGCCATAATTAGTGGCTTTGCTCCTGCTATATGTCAACGCTTAACCACCATGAAATCTTTATAGTCGATGAAAGACATATACAAACAGGAAAGAGTATATGATTATAAAATTGCTTTCAAAACATCCTATGTAAAAGACATGCACTTTCACTTCAATTGAGGCATCTAATGGAGACTTCTAATCAAAAGCTGCTTGTAAGTTTTCATCGATGCAACAATCCCATATTTAAAAATATAAAAAAAAAATCATAGTTTACTTTCATCATTATAGTTGATCAGGCCAATGTGGTTGGATATGTATTGAAAAACATGTGCACAACGAAAATAATATTACGTCTGTTGCTTTTGTCTCCAGACCAAGTGTTGAATGTAACTTCCAATTTCTAGATAAAACACAGATACCCAACCCATCACCATCTTTCTGAATATTTTACATGACAGCAGTCAGCAGACCTTTTTCCCTTGAATGCTGTCTTGGTCATTTTTGCATCAACAACAAATCAACTTGTACTCCATAGCAAGAAAAGGTTCTTTATTCTTCTTTTCCAATCCAATTCAAATAAAGTAAACAGACCTGCAGCATTGCATTCCATATAAAGAAATACAGAATGGCATGTATCTAAGCGGACTGGGGAATGGAAATTTAAGTCTAAAAATCAAACATTTGATATATAAATGAATTATAGACATTATAAGAGTCCTGGGGAAAACGTGGCTGTTAGAATCAAGACAATAAAACAAACATGATTATAAAGTAGTTACAGACAATCACATTACGATCAGATATAGATAGATAAGCAAATTGATGGAATGGAAAAAACTAAAGACAATTAAAAGAAAAAGTTTCTCCATTTTGACAGATATAACTCATTGTCTTCAGAGAGTGAAGGAATGTAAGAAAACTAGAAAAGTGAATATACATCTATGTTAAAATTTAAAAAATGAATCAAAACTACAAAAATAAAAAAAAAGTCACAACAGAAAACAAAGAAAGAAAACACACCGAGACTAAATTCAGTGAAAGACAAAACAGTAGATTATATTTCTTCTCCGGCAGTTGAGTACAAAAACATTCAATGTTTACATAAACTATGTTAATAATGTTTTAATAAAAAAATCAGCTATAATTCACAGCATTTTCTGCAAATCTCAGTATCCATTAACACACAGGATGAGCTTTGCTGGGAATGCGTGCGTTGCGAGCATCCTTTGCCAGTGCTTCTGATGATTGAACTGCAAATTCTGGCAATTTGGGTCTTGTCAATGGTCTTCTAAGGAACCTGAGCGGCCACCTTCTAGGTCTTTTCTGTCCCAACAACTTCATCTGTTCCTTTCTGAACTTCCTATTTACATACCATTTTCCGCCTTGCCAACCCAAGCCATACCTGCAATAATTCAGCAAGGTGAAAAACAGAAACTGCAAGGCAAATTGAAACACATAATATTAACCCTAAATTATTTCATTCTCAGGTCACTATATGTAAAAAACAATCGTCCCGCCACCCATTAAACTAAATTTTACTGAAATCATAATCAACGCAAAGAAAAGGACTGTACCTTGGTTAAATAGAATGTGTCCTGAATAGCAGACCATGAATTCAAAACTCTTTTCCTTATTTGAGGGAGTGAGAATTTCCCAATTATTGATAAACCCAAGGTCCCAAAACGAGACATGCTGCTAAACCCGACAAGACCCAGTTGAGTTTTATTCAACTTCTCGGATATTTCAATTAAAAGTTTGCATCTGGACACCCAAACAAGAATTTTGTTCTTTGTAGAAGGGAAAAGCTATCAATAGAGTTAGTATTATTATTTGAAAGCCTCACTTTTTTGCAAGGAGTACGTAGCTTAATATATAAAAAAATAATTGTATAATATTAAATATAATATCAATTGTTTATATTATTTATGTATTAAAAAATAGAGTGAGAGAACCAAAATTATATTTAATACTTGGAATAATATTGAAAACTAAATAATTAATACTCAAACGACAAAAACACTTTTCTAAAACGACTCATAGGAGTGACTACAGTATAATTTAATAAGTAATAACAAATGAGATCTTACTAAAACAAAACAAAAATAAACTCACAACTAAATAAATTTTACATAAAAAAAATATACATATAAAACAATTAAATATTTTCAAAAATATACATAAAACAAGAGTAAACTGAATATTCGATTCCTTTACACAAACACTAATTTCTATAGCTCAACTTCCCTTCTTCATTTTCTGTTCTCTCGTAAGAATTTTTAAGCTCCATCTTCCTCCGTCGACACCCACCACCACCGTCACTTCACCCACCATCCACCATCATCACCACCTTCACTCACCATTATCCGGTATCACTAATTTATCACCACCACCAACCAAATCACAACCGCCATTTACTCCACTACCTAATTTTGGGTCTTGTGTTAGAGACATGAAGAGCTATATGCATAATTCATTAAAATTTTAAGCTTATAAACAACGTTGTGTCATGGTGTTGCGGAAATAAGAAGAAAAATGGATAATGTAGCAGTAGTGCCAAAAGCACTAATGAATAATCCTCAGATGTACATTAGAGGTCCGTCCATATGAGAAAACACTATCCACTACAGATGTGGGCATTCCCATTTCCATACCTTCTTCCACACTAGAAAAAACCCATAAATCAAAAGCTTAACAATAATCAATACAGAACAATATGTACGGTGGGAAAGTTAATTTTCATTATATCCATTATACAGTGGGAAATGTTTTTTAAAAATAATGTAAAGGGAAATCACATAATGAGAGAGCAAACTCAAGTTCAGATCCCCAATGGTTTTCTGTGGTACACAAACATACAAATGGTGCCTCACTGTGTCCATAACTCCAGTAAAAGCAAACCCCAAATCGAATACACTAAATACAAATCATCTAACAATTTTTTTAAAAAATTAAAAAGAAAATTGAAGGAACAAAAACCCAGTTTCTCCCTCATTAAAGCAAAGCAGAAGAAAGAACCAGTAAATATTTCATCATCCTCCATTAGAGGCACAAGGCAGTTGCTTGTAAATCCTCGGGATTCCCAACATCCATATCATCATCCAACGGCGGAGGCAGGTTTAGATCGAATGAAAAGTGTTTGTGGTACAACGCCGTGTCACAATCTTCCACCACAGATGACGACGAGTCGCAATCGCTATGAAATTCCTCTACCTGAATAGGCTGTTTGAAACGGTGGCTTGTTTTAATCCGCGGTGGTACCGGCGGATTCGACGCCTTGAGCCCGCAGGAGGATTCCACGGTGCTGCTCAGGCTGCTCGATGTCGGCCTGGAAATGTTAAAGGGTTGACTGAAATCCTTGGGGTCGCCGCCGTGAGGAATATCTTGAAAAGGGAGAGGTAATAACGGAAAATTGGTTTTCGCCTTGGGGCCGCGAAGGGATCTAGCGGCGGCATCGTAGGCGCGAGCGGCGTCCTCCGCAGTGTCAAAAGTACCCAGCCAGACCCGGTTTTTCTTCCACGGGCCGCGGATCTCAGCGGCGAATCGGCCCCACGGACGCTTACGGACGCCGCGATATCTTGGCTCGTTTGTCGGCGATCCTTTGCCGATCTCTTCCGCCGCAGCTGCCGGTTTTGATCTGTTGCGCCGCATGACCTTGAACGAATCGGCAGCGATTTGATTGATAGATCGGAGATGGTAAAGCGGAGGAATTTGATGCGATCTTCGTAAATTACAGGCCACCCACCTCCTTGATTTGATCTATCAGTCTTGATCTTTCTCCATTTCTAGTTTCTTGAACCCCCTTTTCTATCTTATTGGATTTCCCTCTCCTCGTTTATCCTGTATTTTATCTCTCCAAGCAAAGGAGGAACCGGCTTCATTGTATTTTCCTTCTCTTTATTTTATGGAATTTCTTAACATGTTAATGTGCTAAACACATAATTTAAAAAATATTTTTTTAAATTATATGCATATTTTATTAAACTTTGTATAAATATAAAAATTAAAGAAATATATATGCAGTTCAAAAAAAATATTATTTTTGAACTGTATATTTAGCATAGTTAATAGGACCCTTATTTTATTTGGCGGATAGAAAATGATACTTGTGTAAGTACCAAAATACCTCTTTTAGTCTTACGGTGGTATGGCTTTTTTTTTTAAAAAAATAAAATAAAATTAAGTATGGTTGGGGACTGGGGAGGAGGAATTTCTTTCCGATTATATGTTATTGCTGATGAACTCTTTTTATTTATTTTTGAGTAGTTTATATTGAATTAGAGTCACGTGTTAGTGTATTATATGCCATCTATTTTACACAAGAGTTTTATCCATAAATTTTGTAAATATTAGTGATATATGTATTTATTGCTCATAGTATTCTTAAAAATATCGGTTATTAATTTAGTAACATAACTTTTGTATATGTTTCTTTCTCATCATTTTTTTTCTTTTCTTGACGATTAAAATTTATGCAATTTAGATATATTTTTTGATTTTTTTGTAGTTATCTACTAATTTTATGATTAATCAAATTAGTTCAATTGAAATATTCTTTTTAATATTATTATCATGACGCTCCCAAATTCGGATATCTTCGAACCTTGAATATGATGCTCCACGATACTTCTCATTTTACACATCTATCTATGAATCTTATAGACATAAATATAATTACAATAATATTACAAAATGTCTTTCTTCTAATCTGAGTGCTCTTAGACCTTTACATAAACAAAACATAATATTCTTTAATATTTTACATCAGTAACTAATATTATAATTAATACAAAAAATCTTATAATATTTAGCTTTATCGGATCCTTCGATCTACTCTGGAGTAGCTGAAAATATTAATTTTAAACAAGAATGAGCAACTAATTGCTCAACAAGTAATAAAGTAGTTGAATAAACAATAATCTCATGAATAGAATAATACTCTTCTAAAACCTTCAACAATTGAATAATAATTGTGAAACAACTCGAATAAATGAGAATAAAAAATTTCCTTCACTTTAACGTCTTTAGCATCATACTGAAGGTCGTTAGGACCATCTATCTTTTCATAACTACTAAGAAGTCGTTAGGACTATCAACCTTTACACACTTGTTAAGGGGTCGTTAGGAACTTGAACTCTTCTTCATCAAAGTTTACAATCATATAGACTGAAAACTTACTTAACATCTTCTAAACGCTAAAAGCGACTCAACTTGCTAGGAACGTTTAAGTCGACACTATATGGTTGGATGTCTTCGTACATGAGTTCCTATATCATAGGGTTGTTAAACCTCAGTCTTACTCTTAGAATTCACACCAAAATAATATGGTTTGGAGCAACTTTACTTAGCATCAATGAATTATCATATCAACGCTGTCCTAGCCGAAACAAATAGCATAAACATACTTCTTAATACAGTTCCTGATTAAACTGAATCTTAAAATCTTGAGCAGTTCAATTTTAGAACCTTTATTCTAATCACACATAATTGAGGATACTGGCAAAACATCACACATAACAGTTAAAAATACTTTCATAGCATGAGGTGCAATCATAATCAGATTTTCTCACATAAAACACATTCTTGCATGGAGTGCAACATATACGAATACTTGCTCAACATAATTTGATTTGGCACAACAATTTATCATAATTACAGAATTATCACAAATAATATCTTAACAATGAATATTTCGCCTGGAATAGCTCAACAATTGAGTTAAGCCGAATCAAATGGCAAATAACTCATTTTCATAAATTATTTCACATAATAAGATGAACTTCATATAACAATTGAAATTCAACAATTAAAACACACATCTTTGCACTTGCACAAAATAATAAACTGGCACAAGGTTAGGAAATACTTGCTTATTATGCTCTTTATGTCTAACGATAATAATTCGCTCTTCGAATAACCTATACATTTAGTTAAGATCAATGTACCAGATTAGTCACATAATGACTCTACACATTAGTTAATTTTATTTTATTTCAACTTTCAAGATGTTCGTCTTTTAAAAACGAAACAACGTAACTACATTATCAAATACTTGTCACGGCGTCGTGACGTCCGCATGCCCGACCTGACCTGCCTATGCGATCGCCGAAGCCGCACGCCCTTGCGCAAGCTTTTCTAGCCCGCACACTGCGCCTGCCTTACTGCCAGCGCCCATGCTCTTGCCTGTCCCTTGTCTCGCCTAGCAGCACCCTAGAGCGCCTCGCTGCTCACGCCCGCACCACCACACACCTTATAGTCTTGCCTTCCATGCGCATCTGTGCCAAGGCCCTACCCCTCTACACTTGCACAGTGTTGCGGCGCTACTGGACAGCGCTGTGGTGCTAACTCTCTGTGAGTCCAACGCTGCAGCGCTCCACTTGCAGAAACATACCCTAGCTTTTCTTCATGCATTCTAACTTTTCAACATTTTACCTAACATGTTTCGATGCTTCATAATTCCCTTATCTGAAGTCGGAATAAATTCATTCTTGAGTTATTAGCTTACTAATTTCATATTCTATCAAACCCCAAAGGTCTTTACTTTTTTACTTCATTTACTAGCCAAACAATTAGCTCAAAAATAATCATTCACCTAGGTTTCTTAACATGACATACTTTACTAGAAAATTCGCCATAAATTATTTTTAATAGATTTTATCTTCAGTTTCAATTGGGTCGCGTACATGACTCATAAGAGCATCTACCACCCTTGACGGAACTCAAAAATAGTTTATATACAACAAGTTATGTTTGATCAAAAAGCAGTATTCAAACAAGTTTATCATTCTTCTTGTTTAAGTTCTTTACTTTCATTTTTGGTTCACTTTCGTGCATATTATCGATGATTATGTGACGCCCCCAAAATAGGTTCAATACCAACCCATTCTGAGTCGCCAAATACATGGTACAGAACTCCAAATACAAATCTTTTATATCAAACAGTCGTGCAAAATACAACCACACAACTGTGAGTGTCAATACAAACGAAATATTAACACTCAAATTCAGTCCTCACTAATTACAATTATTATCACATTATATTACAAAAATAGTGAGGACTACTACTGCTCTATTCTGACCATCACACTGATCCCCGACTAATTCCCGCAATATTCTCATTCCCTAAAGAGAACAATAGATGAAAAGGGTGAGCTCAACTAGCCCAGTAAAGAATATTATGACTAGGATAATAAAGAACAATTTATCATTAGTCTTCAACAAATCAGATAAAATATTATGGACAACAAGTTTTAGATCAACAACTGCAGCGGAATTAACAATGCATCAGAAGAATTAAGTAGAAAATATAGTCTACTATCTTCCATGATTTAAAAGTCCATCATCAATATTTTATCCATGTAACATCAATCAATATACATCTCGAATTAAATATTCATCCTTGCACTACGAGCCAAAGATATTCATTTGTATCATCAGTTGGTCATGTTCATCTCAACACCTGTCCATCTTTGCACTACGGGCCAAAAATATTCATCAGGTAATCATTCATCTTTGCTCTACAGGCCAAAGATATTCAGTTATATCACCATTTAGGACTGAGGATGATGAAAAATATCTTAAAGCAAACGAATCCAGTAAGATAAAGGACAAAGATTAGGGATTTGTAATCAGTCTATCCAAGTTCAAAAATACTCTATAATAATACTTTGTGGAGCAAAATTCAAGAATAAAACTCGAAACTTGGATACAATCAAAGATATTTTCCCTAATAGCCAACTTGAACAATTAGAAGAAAATATAATTTTTTCGTGAATAGTGCCGTATACGTGAATAGTATCGTATACGTGAATAGTAACCTTGACATGAAAAGGTAAAAATTTTATAATAAAATTCATACCAACATTCCAATGAAATGATACTAGAAGAAACGCAAAATTCGAAGAATTTCTGATCATTTCAGGAATTATAGAAGCAATACTTACCGTAGTAAGTTTTAATTTTGGTATATGAAATGAAATATTAGCGCTTTCATAATATGGAATATGAAAGAAAATAATATTTCTTACGAATATTGCAATAAAATAATATCCTTTACCTCAAAAGAACAGTACTTATGACTGGAATTTCAGGTATAATACTGAAAGAAACTTGCACTGAATAGCAACACTCAAAGTATCTAAATACTCACAAAAATACGCTCAATATTATAGAGAGAGAAAACTTCTGATTCTGGTGTGATTTTCAATTCTAAATTAAGCATTTTATTTATAGGAAAATGGAAGGGTACTATTTGAATTTTAAAAATCACGGACCAACAGTATTTTTCACGGGCGCTGCAACCGGCGAAAATTTTTAATTTACTATTCATTAATGTGCAATAAAATATTCTAATAAAACAAAAAATTTAAATAAAATATAATATATTCTATTTATAATCTAATAAAACAAAACTTATATAATATATATATATATATATATATATATATATATATATATATCATATATATTCCCTCCTTTCTCGGGCAACTTACCACCACCCACCACACACCAATATTACACACACACACACATCTCACACTCACACACATATTATATATATATATATATATATATATATATATATATATATATATATATATATATATACACCATTCCATCTTTTCCACCATTTCCATCATTCCATCCGTGATTCTTCCCCCCCCCCCCCCCCCTCACCCAATCATTATATAAATATATATATATATATATATACATAATATCTATATATATATATATAACAAAACTGAGATAACTTCTACCGACAGTTTTGAAAAATAGGTAAGTGGGGGTCCATATAATAAGCAAAATTTACAACAAATACTTCAATAAAAACTCCTCTATTTATCTCAATTCACTTGGCTTCACAAAATATATTTTTAAATAATATTTTTTTTTCATCATTAATATTATAATTCACAATATTAATAACCAATACTAATAAAAACACCTCAGCACTAATTCCTTCTTTTATATCCACAAAAATAAATATTTTCTTATCATATAAATTAATAATTAATTATTCACAAATAATATTACAGAACTACAATATTGACAACCAGGTCGTTCCAAGGAAAGATGGGGCCTTCCGATAAGGATTTCTCCTTACTGGCGCGCAATTAAATAACCCCTCCTAGACAGAACTTCCTTAGACATTGCCAATAATGTTATCTAATAATATTATTCAAATAATATGAGTTATTGATTTGATAATTTGAAATACTGTGCAATGACAATTATTGAATCAATAAAATATTATGCAATTATCAATGTAGCAATTATTGAATCAATAATATAAAATATTGAACAATAATTACTGTAACAATTATTGAGTAGTGACTTCTTACGTAAGAATTAATAATTAGAATTACTGTGCAATACCGTGTGCTACTGTGCATCGCCGCGTATTACTGTATTTTAACCACCGGGTATTTCAACAATTTTAACGGTAACAACCACGCCGTTATTTTTAGAAAACTCATTCTTGTCATTTTTTTCATCCGATAGTTATTCCGTTGTGGGGTCCACAAATGATTGCGCCGTCGTACGAATATTCCCCGACAACAAGAATATTCCACGACCAAACGAATATTCTCCGACAACAATGAGTATTTTATTACCACTTCCTAACTTTGAAAAATTTGCACATATTTCTCATAACTCACCACATTTATCAAAACAACCCTTACTGTTTAAAAATAATATATAAAAATTAAATTTTTATTCATAAAATCTGGGGTCTTACAATTTAAGCATATAATCACCATCACAACCACTTTGTTCCTTCAGATCCTTCATGATCCTCATCAAACCCCATTAACAACCATAACCAAGCAAGCAAAAATATATAAAGCTTAAGCATAGTTTTCTAGGGTTAGGATTTAAGTATTACCTTCTTGCTTCTTCTTCTTTCTTTACTTGCTAGATGATGATGATAATCTAAATCCTCTTCCTTCTTGCTACTTGAATAAGGTAACTCTTAATCTCAAGCTCTAGCTCTCTTTGTTTTGCTCTATAACTTACTTATAAAATGAATAAGGGTTGCAAGAATACTTGGGTTTGCTATATATAATAACTTTTGCAAGTCTTACAATTTGGTCATTCAACTTGATTTTCTCCAAGTCAATCCCCTCATCTACTATAATCCTACTAACCGTCCTCATAAGTTAACTTAACCATCTACCTAATTAAGCTAACCAAGAGTTAAGGGTTGGACAATATGATGAAAAGAAAGACATTCTTGGTTTGGGATGGGATGGGAAGATGATAGAAAATCTTGAGGTAGCTTGCAAGGATGAACTTTTCATAAGTAGAAAGTTGGTCTTTGGCCAAACATGGCTCTTAGCTCATCCTAAAAGCCCTTGGGCGGCTCCCCCTTCCCTATCTTCCTCTCTTTTTGTTTCTTACTCTTTTGCCAACACAAGTGCAAACTTACTGCCTAATTCACCCAATACTTTAACCACCAATTTTGACTTGAAGTTGGGATTGTTCTTGGGCTTTGTTTTGGGCCTCTATTGGGCTTGAATTCAACTAATACTTAGCTTACAATACCATTTAGGTTGTGCCTCAATTTAATTAAGATTGGGCTTCTACATTTTCCTTCTCTTGAACTCTCTTAATTGGATAGCACTTGGGCTTGCCAATTCGCTTGATTTTTAGTTAGCTTTCCTAACTCATCCGATTAGCCAAAATGTTGACTTTTACTTTTCGTACTTTTAAATAGTGATTACGTCTTTAACCCTCACATAAACAATATGACGTAATATGAAAAGTCGTAAAAACGAAAAAGCAGTTTTTTGTGTTATTTTTTTGCGAATTTTTTTTACTTTCTTATGCAAAACAACAACACATACATTCACTTACATAACACATCACTAATTCGACCTTTAATCACATAAAATCACGCTATATTTAATTTATATTACAATTTAGGTTGGACTTCAACCAACATACCATTGGACTTCTCCAATCCTCTTTTGGACTCTACCAATATGCTTAACACTAGGGCTAGCAACTAGGTTAACTTCTTACTAATTAACAAATATATATATATATATATATATATATATATAGAGTGCCAATCCGTAGCAACTGATTGCTAGGATTACTATTTTAACAACCATGATCTATACCCTTGATCAATGAAATAGACCGCATGGATTAAAAAAAATTCACACCAGCCGCTACAACATATAGCGGTTGTTCTTATCTTGCTTTGCCCATTACTTCTTTGCCCCCAATTACTTCTTTGCCCCTTTCATATGTTACTCAAGTTTTTATTGTTGGCTCCAATACAATAATATTAGTAATAATATAATATTGGTATATATATTAAATATTAAATATTTAATACATATTTAATATTTAATATTTAATTTAAATACTTAGTATACATATTTAATATTAGTATTGAAATTTAATATTTAATATTAATATTAATACTAATACTAATACTAATATTAATATATATATATACCAATATTATATTATTACTAATATTATTGTATTGGAGCCAACAATAAAAACTTGAGTAACATATGAAAGGGGCAAAGAAGTAATTGGGGGCAAAGAAGTAATGAGCAAAGCAAGATAAGAACAACCGCTACATGTTGTAGCGGCTGGTGTAATTTTTTTTTTTAATCCATGTCGTCTATTTCATTGATCAAGGGTATAGATCGTGGTTGCTGAAATAGTAATTCTAGCAACCGGTTGCTACGGATTGGCACCCATATATATATATATATATATATATATATATATATATATACAGTCCATTTCAAGAGCACACCCCTTTATTTTATATACCATGCTCACTCCCTTTAGCGACGGACCGGACGACGATTCGGTCCATCGCTATATCAAAGAATCGTTGTCTTAGCTTTTAGTGACGGACAACATATAGCGACGGACCGAACCGTCGTCCGGTCCGTAGCTAAAGGGGGTATGCAATGTATGTAGGATCAATGGATATTCATTCATACTACCAAATAAATATATAACACATTTATTCATTCATCACAATTACATAAATAATATCCATAAAAACTTCATTTTATTAGATAAATATTCATTACCCTAATTATACAATTACACGATTTTTCTCGGGTATTACAATTATTATTATTATTATTATTATTATTATTATTATTATTATTATTATTATTATATTATTATTATTATTATTATTATTATTATTATTATTATTATTATTATTATTATTATAGATTTTGGTTGATATAGTAGTAGTATTATACACAAAAAAGCAGTAAAGCATATGTTGGACCAATCTAGCCTGATATGTAATTTGGGTCAGTCTAGTCTTAATGCGAAAAATATGAGCTCATAAAATAGATATTGATTATCAACCAAATTAATTCAATTTAGGATCCTCATATAATCGGCTCGCTTTAGCTACTAAAATTCGAGAAGAAGTAGCCAAGAGACCAAAAATCGATAGCGACTCAAGTTACACTAACAGAAGGATTATTTCAAAGAAGTCTGTTTTCGAATGAAGGAGCCGCTTTATCGCCATTAGCCGCATTTCTACGATGAGTCGAATGATGGCCCAACTCCCTTGCTCTTTCTTGGGCTTTGGTTTCTTTTAACTTTGGGCGTGACCTCTCTTTTCTCATCCTATTAAAGGGGCGCGACTTTGTACGAGGCTCAAACTCTTAGAGTGTTAAATATAGTTATATGGGCAAAGGTGCAAAAAAGCCCATGTGGTTTATCCCGAAATCCCACTTACACCTTGAACTTTTTTTTCCCAAAAGTACCCTGATGTTACAAATTTCAAGTCAACTCTACCCCTTCCGTTACTAGACATGCCACCTAGACTAACGTGGCTAACACCTCATCTAATTTTGCTGACAAGACATGAAGAGAGAACAAATTTTGTTGACACATGACAAAAATAATACTACCTCCAGTCCCATAATAAGTGCTTTTTTAGCTTAAATCACACAAACCTAATACACAAGTTACAATGACAAAAATACCCTTAATATACTTTCTTTGTTTTGTTTGAATTTTTTTTTATTGCCTTTTGGTCTCTCTTTCTCTTTCTTCAACCTTTCAACTTCCCAATAAATATGCAATAAATACCATTGGTTGCATAAGGGCACATATGGGAAAATATTGTAAAAATTGTATTGAATTCTAACACATCACTTATTTTGAAAAAATGTTAAGGCTAAAAAAGCACTTATTGTGGGACGGAGGTAGTATTTAATAACAAAATATATTATTTTTTTCTTTCTTTTCTCTCTCCCCCATCTCCTTCCTCATTCTCTCTCTCCTCCATCATCCTTATCAAATTTGTCAAAGATCGACCTAATCTGATCGGATCTGATGGATATATGATTTTTAATGTGCAGCTTATTAATAACCTTGGGACATGCGCATATCTAGAGATTTCAAATTCGTTACCTTTAAGGACTAGAAGTCGATGAGGGACACCATTGAAGGAATGGACGGTATGGACCTCGCAGGTAGCAACATCACCGTCAATGAGGCTCAGGATCATCCTCCTCCCTTCTTCTCTCTCATCTTCCATAGGTAGTATATGTATGTAATTCAAACCACACTTCGATTATAGTATAAAAATCAAATTTATTTTTATGTTTTTTTCTTCTTTCTGTGCAGATCAAGTAAGAGTTTTGAACAGAGGATGATGGAGTTTTGGAACAGAGGATGATGGAGAAATGAGAGTACAAAAATCGGAGAGCTGTTGCCTCCATGTGTTGAAGGTATTCTGTAACAACCCGTGTTAAATCCCAAGTCCGGAACAAATCTCGGGTCAAATCCCAAGTCCGAATGAATCAAATCCATCCAAAATAAGGCCTTAAACCACTAGCTCAATTGTATCTTCTTGGGTCATCTTAGCCCACCACAGGCTCACCCAAAAGTCATGACTGAAGGTACTATTGGTAGTAACTTATTTTCTTATATGCAGACAAAATTTTTTCCTATCTTTCAATGTGGGACTGAGGTGTTACAAACTCCTCCACTTAAATTTCTGACGTCCCCGTCAGAACCGATCACACACACAGTCCACATATCTTTGCCTCGATCACACACACAGTCCACATATCTTTGCCTCTCTAGCCATTGTGAGATAATACCGGCTGGCTTCGTGTTCCCACCTCCGGAACTCTCCATTATGGGATAATACCACCAGCTTTCGTGTCCCCACCTCCGGCAACCCGATCGGATGACCCAACCCGAGCTTTCGAGAATCGGCTTTGATACCATATGTAACAACCAGGGTCAAATCCCAAGTTCGGAACAAATCTCGGGTCAAATTCCAAGCCCGAATTGAATCAAATCCATCCAAAATAAGGCCTTAAGCCACTGGCTCAATAGTATCTTCTTGGGTCATCTTAGCCCACCACAAGCTCACCCAAAAGTCATGACTGAATGTACTATTGGTAGTAACTTATTTTCTTATATACAGACAAATTTTTTCCCTATCTTTCGATGTGGGACTGGGGTGTTACATATTCATTCCTTATTAATGTTCCATCTGCAAATTCTTGAAGGCAAGTTTTTATTGTAGCTCATGCTCAATATCTTAAATAGAAGTATGTTGCTATTTGAAGTTGGATACATTTGGTTTATTATTTATCTGCTTGTTTTTCCCACCCCATGCGTACTGTTCAGCTGCTCTGAATCTTGGTTGTGTTCCTGTAAGAGCTTCCAGAAGCCAAAGGCATAGTAATCCCATAAGCTACCTCAGTCCAAGGAATCATGAATCCGGTTTTGTTTCCCCTAAATTTCTTGATAACACTACCAACGAAAGAAATCTGGCATCACTACCACTCCACTCCACTCTGCCAGTCAGTCAATTGATGAAATTAGATCTGGAACATAGGATGATGGAGTTTTGATTGATAAACTCATTTTGATTTTGAATTTTATTGATTTTTAATAAAATTTATGAGGGATTTGATATAGATATTTCAAATTTGGTGAAGATGGCATTGAATTAGGCCTAGGTTTAAGGTTTCATTTGATGCTCCACAAAGGTTTATTGGGCATATAAACCCTCTATTTTCTCTCTCTAAAATTCAACAAAACTAAGAGTAAAAGTTTGATTGATGATTTTGTGGGGGGTTTCAGTTTTGGTTTTATTTGATTGAAGAGTGCGGCAGTAGTCGTGGTTCAAGTGGGGAATTGAGGAGGGATTGGAGAATTACGCGGATATGTGAGAAAGAGGAGGAAGAGAGAGAAGAAAGAGAGAGAAAAGTTGAAGAAGAAAGAGAAATGAATAATTTTTTTATTAAACTTTATTTTTGCCACGGGTCAGTCGCCCAGCACATCTGTTTGTCTAGCTGAATTTTTTTTAACGGGAGGGGCAGAGTTGGCCTAAAATTTGTAACGTCAAAGATATTTTTGAGAAAAAAAAGTTTGAAGTGTAAATGGGACTTCGGAGTAAACCACAAGGGTTTTTTTCGCACCTTTGCCCATAGTTATATTGATTGTTGATAAGATTATGATTACAAAGTTAAAAATATTGTATCATTTTATATTATTATTATTTAAAAAACAAATTTTTAATCTAATAAAAATAAACGAGTCACTTTCCTAAATATATATATTTTATAACCAAATGCACAAGGCAAAAAAAAAAATTTACTTCCTCCGTCCCAAAATAATTGCTTAATTTTGACTTTTTTTAGTCAAATTGACTATTCTTAAAATTAATAATTAAGTATGTATAAATATATTTTTAACATTATAAAAATTAGTATTAGTGGTAAATTGTATATACTTTTTTTTTTATAACCTCTTCTCCTATATTTTGGCAAAAATGCTACAAAAAATAGTCAATTTAACTATAAAAAATCAAAACTAAACAATTATTTTAGGACGGAGGGAGTATTAATTACCAACAATTGGGTTCAATAAAAGAGAAATATAAGTAGGGACTTCCTTTAACCAATAAATCAAAAATTAAAACTGGGAAATGGGCCAAATTAGCCGAAATGGGCAACTCTATTACCACTCCATAAAATTGTACCTCCAAAAAATCGCTCTTAATTGCATACAATCAATCATCCACTATAGTATCCACATCATATCAGAAATTCGAATAGGACAAAAAACTTCTTTTTTTTTCCCTACGATTTTTGGGTCCTCTTAACATGTGACCTAATGGCACATGCTAAGCAAACAGTTCAAGAGAATAAATATTCTCTTGAACTGTGTGTATATTCTCTTGATTTCTGCATTTACATTAAGTTCAAGAGAATACTGCACACAATTCAAGAGAATATTCCCTTGAACTGTGTGCTTAAGTTGGAACACATGTTAAGAAATTCCTCCTTGCAAAGCCACTATCAAGAGCATAAAACATTCCCTGTAATAATTTCAGCACAATCTACTAATTAATTAGGACCGAATTTTATATAGAACGTAAGATTATGAAACAACATGTGCAAGAATTAACATGCGTTTCTTTTTTAAAATTAGCTGTGTCTATATTATAAAGTTTAGAAAGACTTGCTTTGATACCTTTGTAAAGGATGGGGCTAGGCTAGGGAGATGTGCGTACAAACTACTACTCAACTATATCAAATACATAGTAAAAATATTATTTATTAAATTTAACCACATAACCCGTAATAAAAAAAAAGTTAATTATAAAGTTATGACTTGTTTTTTTAAAAAAATTGAAACTTAAAATTTCAAAGTATTTCTGATACATTTTTAAACTTAAAACTGACGAAAATAAATTTTATAATTAGTTGTAATATTTAACTTTCTAGTATTTTACAATGTTTAATTTCTAATAATATTGACTAAAAATAATGAATTCATATATATTTTAAATTTAAAATATCTCAACCTAACTTCAAATCTTTAAAATGACTTTTATTGATCTGCTTCACAAGCTGATAAGTGAAAGTACTAAATAATTTTAATGTACAACGCCATTATTATAAACACACAAAATAAATAAATATCTAACGGTGCTTCTCATCAAGGTCAGTTCTAGCATATCTAGTGGCGCTTCTCATATATGCGAACAATAACCTTCACCTCCATGGCTCCAAAAACAATCACAAACAATTTCTCATGGATAGATAAATATATATCCTCCACAAAATCGATAACAAGTTTCATCCATAAGAAAAACAAGAAAATTAATGTCATCTAACAATTTTTTTACCTGCATTTTATTCATCAAATAAAAACACCTTCCGTAGCCTCTTGCTTCAACTCTTCGCAATGATTTTCTAGCAACGAATCCGGCCCCAGAGAACAGTAGCACAGGTAAAAATGGGGCAGGAGGCACAAGCCATATAAATTATGTCCGACATGAATTTAGTAGCAGACAACCCAAAAAACCTCGGTAGCAAGTTATGAAATGTAAAACAAAAGGTGAATCGAGAAATTTGATTTCAGTCAGATTGATCGTGTGGAAGCTCTGCAGAAGCTGGCAAGGAATGAGAGGGAGATCCGGCCTGTTCTGGAGATTCTTCAGGAGTTTGAGCATTCAGTTTTTTGTTGCTTGCAGCTTCAAGTTTCTCGGTCCAATCAGAAAACTTTGGTGACTTCGAGGGAGACGTCTCAGATGAATGGATCACCGGTGAATTTCTTTGATAAGGGAAGACCGAAGAATCAAGTATGGATAAAGTAGGCATGTTCAAACTGTAATTATATGAATATCCCAATAAAGGGTGATCATATTTACAAGTAGGGCCATACTTGCAAAGCCCATATAGAGTGTAATATGAACATACAGCTTGCCCCTACAATAACAAAGGCACAGTCAATTGTATGTGAAGAGACCAAGTAAATGAAGCATTAAAACCATGTTGTTTTATTTGTAACAGGCTCATAAATTTTAATGCAGCACCAATGAGCTATTGCACATGCATGAGTTTAACTTACTGGTCTCAAAGGAAGGCCAAGTGGACCCAAGGAACTGGATGCTAATTGGACAATCTTTTCTCTTGGGTGATTGTACTTGCAATCTGATCCATATTTGCAGCTTCCAGTATTCATGAAATACCGGCATTCTGGTTGATCAGGTCTCTCAGGCAGATAAGAGACTGCTGTCGATGAAGGAGGTACCTGTCCGCCGAATCCCGACTCACCAAAGACATTAGTGGATGCTACAGGGCTCAAACTACCCTAATAGACATGAAAGAAACAGAGCAAGGATTTTATTAGCTCAGCAAAACCCATCCCTCATTTGCAATGTTCCGGTATACAGTTACAATTTAAAAAATCAGCAGCACATGAGAGCACAAAAATGCGAACCCACCAGTGTCTCAACAGGAAACCGTCAGAATAGATATTATAATCAAAACAACTGATGACATTGACGAACAGAAGAAATCTAATTATCAACAGAAGATACTGTGTAGGACAAATACAACCATCTGCTCCATATACTTTCCCTCCTACCTGACCATCGTATTTGTATATCATTATATCAATACACACGGAGAAAAAAGGAACGAAAGAAAAAGTAGACACGTTAACCAATTTAGTAGTCATGTAGTTAATCATTTAACTGAATGACTGCAATTGTCGAATCAAACCACTTCATCGCAAAACAAATTTTAATGAATGCAGAAACCAAGCTCAAAATTGTAAACAAAGCACTAATACAGTTTGTCATTAGCCAAATTAAAAGTTGAATCAGCTGAATATATAAGAGTTGTTATTCCATAATTAAGTTTTGAAGAAAGGTGTCAAATTATTAAGGAAAACTAAATTGGTAGGTTTTCCAAGTTTATCCTGTAATCAGTAGATGACCAACCATGCCGATAACTCCATTAGAATTGTGGACAAAGGAAGAAACATGGAGGAATCGCAAACTCATTTTGAAGTCTAAAGCTTTATCAAGTTCATCCAAAAAAAAAAACCAAAATATCAACGATAAGTCATTTTTTTATTATTTGTATATGCTCAGTTGTGGAACAGGACAAGACAATACCACCACAAGGCAGAGAACTAATCGCAAAGCATGATATGATACAGTAAAAATGAATTCCTAGATCTAAAAAGCTCTCAAACTTAAGTTATGTAATTCTACAAACTAGCAGAAGTCAAGGTTTCTCTCTAACCAGTCCCCTGAAATAAAATCAAAAAATAATCCTACAAAATTTGCTACTGCAAAACAGAATAGGGTATTTATACATTCCTCATTTCAAAGAATTGTTCTTTTGGTTGCTGCACTTTAGATGTTTCAGATTAATTTATAAACAACATTATCTTGAAGTAAAAAGTTTTTGCAAGCAAATAATACATACTTCTGATTTGGAAACAAAGTAAACTGAGACGTTTCACCACCGACTATTAAATGAAAAATAATTCATAGTCAGTGTTACAAACAGCCACACATACAAGTCAATTAAGTGCATAACCAATATTCAGTTTAACATTCGAGAGGAAAACTAATATTCAATTTTGCTAACCGACTAGAATCTATCCACAAAGGATACCATTATAGGCATTGTGTGATAATGGTCACAAAACTAATTATAGTTAATAAATTATCAGCGTACAACATGATCACACGAACAACACAAAACAAGTCTAGGTGATGTAATAACATAAATTTATATATATACATGAAGTAAAAAAGTGTAATGTGATACTACAAAAAAGAGTAATATCAAGAGTAATGGAGGCAAATAATGACGATTAAAGATTGAAGAGAGTCAGAGCACAATAATTTAAATAGTTATACATGCTTCTCCAGTTGACTAAGGTGTAATGCAGAAAGAAAGGAACTGCAATACCTAGTTGAACTGCAGTACGTAACTGTTTGTTCAATAAGAAATGAAAAGTCCACAATACAAAAGGAAAAAGACTATAAAATCTAACAGCCTACTAGCATGCATGATAAAGGACCAACCAAGCTGATTCAACCTTGCAGTTCAGAGGCAGGGGAAGAAAACACTTGCAAATAGATTATGATAATATATGACTTTTTCCTAAAGAACAGAAAATTTTGATTACAAATAATTTCCACGACAATAGAGGTATCATCCACATTCATAGAGAAGCAAAAGCCCAAAAACAAAACAATCTTTCATAAAAACAGAACACGATATGAAAGTGATCATTCCAGCCAACTCAGAACTATAAACACAATTCCATACCTCTAAAATGAGCAGCTGACTGTGAAAGATAAACTTAAAATCCTTAGATACCGTAGAACTTTCCAATAGGAGAGCTAGTGCACAAATGAACATAAAAAGATTGCACTCTACACCTGGTCATTACAAGGAACTCTTACTAACCATGTATGTACTCCATCCTGGAGTGGGCACAATGCCTCGAGGAGGAGGAGGATAAATAACTGGCATATAGGTCTGGGGCCCTTCTGAGCGAGGAGCAGATAGATATGTTGATTTTGTTAATGACCACGCAGGAAGTCCACCTGTATATGATACACCTGATGAAGGTAAAATGGATAAAGCAGTAGATCCATATGCAGGTCCTGTAACAGGGAAAGCAGATCCAGCAGATTCAGGCTGAGGATGATGGAACTTGCATCCAACTCCAAATTTACATGCCCCAGTGCGCATGTAATAGGGACATGACTTCTCTTCCTAAACGAGTTGCATAAGAAAATTAGATATCAGATCATAGCCTTAATGTAAACATCCAATAGGGAAATCAAACAAAGAAATTTGCATATAGATACAAGCATTGGCAGAGCAAGGATTTTATCATATGGGTCACACAAGTTATGTAGAAGAAAGTTTTTGCGCAGTTGATACCAAGAAAACTGTCAGTCAAGGTAATGAGCCAAACAGGATAAGGATATGCACCTGACGCATGGGAAGTCCCAAAGCGTTCAATACGACTGGTCCAGTACCATGTCTGTCCCGTGGATGATGATATTTACAAGATGATCCATATTTGCAAGTCCCGGTCTTCAGAAAATACTGCAATGGACAATTATCAATTTCATCAAAAAAAATCCAATACTTCCTCCATGAGTTTATAAGTTTATTCTCCTCATCAATAAGACTTGCAAACAATGTGAGAAAAATAACAATTTGGATCAAACCACCTCAGATTATCCGTGTTGTATACTTTGACTGCTTGGTTTCACAAAATAGTCTTTAGCCTTACCATAAAACACGCAATACTAATTTGGTAATTAACATGAAGCATCACATGCTATGAGAAAGAATCTGCCCATGGCCAAGGCTTCTCACAAACAAAGAAAGTACATTTGACTTGAGGTTAACTTGTTCAGCAAAGGATTAACATAAGACGAAGAGAAAGAAGACAAAACACATAATAAAGTGTACTTAACTAATTATATCAGACAAAATCAACAATAATTAATGGGCAAGCATGTGTAGCAGATTAGTATTAAACTAGCAGATTTTACCAATTGTAGGTAAATTTGTTTAGTTATCAGACAATAACAACTGAACACCCCTGACTCGAACACTATTTTACAAAGATTCACATATAAAAAGAATCCATGCTATTCTCCTGGGATACTTTCTACAGAAACAAAGCCAACTATCAGATATGGAAATATGGCAGGTGAGCTGGAACAAGATACATTACGACCTTATCTGGATCACCTTTCAAACAACTTCATTTGGTGGAGTGTCTGAAGTGAACTTTCCACTAAAACTATATCTCTTAACTAACTCTTTCACATTATAGTTATAGACACAACAATCTCATTTCAAGCCATCAAAAGCAATGCAAAGTATAAAATGAAAAAATGTCAAACAGAACAATCTCAAATGACCAAGAAATTTACCCCACAGTCTGGCTGTCCAACTCTTTCTGGTAGTTCACCTCCATACTGACCAATCTGTAAATTAATTGGACCGCAAACAATAAATAAACTACAATAGAGAACCTTAAAAAGATCACTATGGATCACCAATAAACAAAACTAAGAATTTAATACTATTTTATGCAAGCTTCACTCTTTAAATATACCACCGCTTTAGGCGCATGATAAATGCTAAAAAGCTATTACCTGCCCTAAATTAGAAGGATGATTAAATCGACAATTGACTCCATAACCGCACATTCCAGTCCTCATATAATATATGCAATCTGGTTCTCCTGGACGATCTGGATAAGGAATTGAATCAGCAGTACCACCACCATCCTGTTTTTCACTAGTCTGAACTCTAAGCCTCCTTATAGCTTCTACAATTCCAAAATCTCAAAAGAAATCAACACAAACAAATACATATATAGACAACGGGGAAGAGATTATACAAATCTCAGAACTTTCAGATAAACATAATTAAAAAGGAATTTTTTTAAGTAAACAATAGAAGAAAGAGGTAATTACACTAATAAAAATGCCATATACAGCAACAAATGCATCCATGTGTAGCAAAACAGCAATCAAAGAATTGATCGCATAAAAAGATCACAGCTTTAAATTCAGGCGTTCTAATCATTAGGGGAATTTTAAAAAAAAAAACAAAAAAAGGAAACACTAATCCTCCTTGTAGTGAGAAAAGACTAAATAAAAATAAAAAATTACCTTGAATATTATCGACGGAGGGATGGGAAGAATTGGACACACCAACATTCCTCTTCACCTGCCGATTATCCGGCATCGATGTCCGATAACAAAATGTTTCTTCTACAAAAACAACAATCTAGAGTCTTTCTGTGTATTAGCGCGTCTTGTGAAAGAGAAGAGAGAGAGATTGGGGGAAAGATGGAGAAATTGAGTGAATCCCCTGTATAATCAACAATCAAACCAAACAAAAACAGTTGAAAGTATCTAATTTTCTCTGTCTAAATAGTGAAAAATGAAAACCAACTGTTTGAACACGATCTATCAAATCGAAAGTATGGGTATAAAAACAGCTTATGATTCTACAAAAACTGGAACAGACTTGTTGTGATTGTGAAGAGACATATAATCATCAAAATCGAAAGAAAACTACAAACAAAATCACAACAGCTAATTGATCATCATCAATCTGTTCTATCAATGTCTGAAGCAGAAAATGGAATCTACAGAAGAATTGTTAATCTTTTCGATTTGGTAATTTCCTTATTTTTCTCTTCCTCCTTTTCTTCTTCGTACAAATTTCTCTCTCTCTCTCTGCTTTTTGTTTATTTCTCTCACTATTTAGTTTTAGATCCCCCTGTCCTGGGTCTGAAAGCCCCGAATTTAATACTATTAAATTAAATTAAATTAAAGTTTCTTTCACTCGTGTACGAATAATAAAATAATATGTCAGAACGAGAAGACAAAATTATCCCCAGCTTGATTGTCGTTTCGAGGGTGACTTGGAGAGGTGATTTCGTCATTTCCTCGGTCTCAATTAATATAGGCCAATACAATGTTACAATATATAAAAGTAAGTAGTATTAATAATACAATGAAAATTACCGTTTAAAGTGCTGCTATATTAAAATATGACATCACAAAAATAATTGATATTAAATGTTACTTTAAAGTATTAAGTGTAAATAAAATATTATAAGAATATTATTAATGAATATTTCTATGGTAATAACTATTATTTTTTTACAATTATTTGTTTTTACCTTGAGATATCAATTGCCTTTCTTAATATAAATACCTTGGGTGAAAATTATAAACTATTCTGATTAATATTGCAATTTGATAATTTTTCAGGGTGGAATATGGAAAGTGCAGAAAATCGTCGCCGTCAAAAGGCGCGAAATGGTTTTTGGTGTTAGGGAAGAAGTTATTCTTGATCAAGCCCGTAGATAAGTAGGTCCCGATATTTTGACCGTCGGATTAAAAGGATTTAGTGGGCCCGATTGGACCACATACCTTTTGAAGAGATTCTGACGCCAAATTACTCGCCCGCGGTAATTCTCATCCCGACCACCCCCTCCGCCGCTCGCGGCCGAAAGAGACGACGAAGGCGAGTAAACGCAGTTACCATTTAAATTACAAATTTATCCCCACCTTAACAACTGTCTTTATTCATTAATAAAAATCAGAAAAATATTAAGGTTATGTTGGGTTGTGGATATTGAACCGGTCGAATCTTATTTATTTTGGGCTTTTCGGGTTAAATTCATTTTTATTCTTAGAACATTGGGTTATTATTTAAATGATTGCTTGGGCGGGAGGAGATAGTGGAGGACAGGTGGCCGTTTATGGGTGAGTAGTTTATTAGAGAAGGGTTAGCTAAAAAGGGGTTTAGCATGCGGCTGATTGATTAGATGGACTAAGTTGTTTTAAGCCTCCTTCATTAATGAGAAGTTGATATAATGTTGACTGGGTGGAGAGCAAGGTATAGTAAAGCTTGCATGCAGCCAGCTGATGTAAGCATCGGGGGAAAACATGCAAGTTAGTGAGATAATATATGAGTACAGAGTATTACACAAGGGAGGTAACGGAACATTTTTTCTCTCTATACACTAGAGTACACAACCTCCATTGTTAACCCTTCTTCGGCCTGTACTTATTCTCACACCGGAGTGATACCCGGCAGCCCAAGCCGATCGAGATCCGGCGCTAACGTGTTCATTGTGCAGGATTAGGCGCGCTTTTCGTGATTGAGGACGCGTGACTAGATCTTGGCGTTAACATTGGCGCTAGAAGGAGGGCTCTTTAGTGTTTCTGGTTTTCAATCACAACTTATTGAACGTCTTACATCGGAAGTCATGGTGAAAAGTAAAACGATTACAGCCGAAGGGCAACCGACGACAATAAGTTCTTCCCTATCAGAGGGTTTTCGTGAAAGATAGGCTAGGTCCTTCAAGAAGTGTTCATGAAAGGCTTGGATCGCAGGATGTTCCAGAGAAGCCGCGTGCAAAAGATCATGGTGGTGTTAAAAGAAAGTTGTTCGCTACTTCCCGATAAAGAACCTGGTAATGATCGAAAAAGGGTAGAAGGTACACCGCCTGGAACCCAACACCAGGAGGGACAGTTAGACAATGCGTCTACTCTGGCTAAAATGGCGCAGAAAACCGACGTGGCTTTGAAAGCACTTCTGCAACAAAAGGAGGAGATTGCCAAACAGATGATTCTTATGGCTGAGATGGAAGGTGGGGCATGCAGTTATACTCAACTTGAAGAGCCGGATAGATCTATGGGTAGGCGGACGAAGAATGATAAAGATTCTAGGCATTCAAAAAATTGGTTGCGGAGCCATTCCCCTGTCCAAAGCAGAGGAAATTGTCATGTTTCTGAAGATCCGAAGAGGGCCTCTCACCATAAGGGTTCTCGGGACAAGGGTAACGACATAAAAGGAAGCAGACCAAGAAGCCGCTCTCCCGAACCCGCAATGAAGGTACCTCATATTGAATATTATTCTGAGTACAGTGAAGAGGACAGTAGTCGAAGCGTATCAGGTGGTCATTCCCCAAAGAATATAAAAAAGGTACACCACCCTGTGGATTCTCGCCTCGATCGGACTGAGCAGAAGAAGAAATGCTCTCCGAAGAGGGAAATTTCGCCGAAGCCGAAGTCAGAAAGACTCGAGCTCTTGGCCACAGAGATGAAGGAGCTTCGGAAACAGCTGGCGGGAGTCCAACAGGAGAAGGAGACTCCGGGTAAGAAAGCTTCTCCTTTCTCTTTCGAAATTCTAAAGGAGAAGGCAGATCCCAGTAAGAAGCTTCCCCACATGGAAAGTTATGATGGTTCAGGAGACCCATACGATCATAGTCAGACGTTTGAAAGGTTGATGGAATTATTACGACTACTCAGATGCAGCCAAATGTCAGACCTTTGGAATGACACTGAAAAAGGATGCAAGGCAGTGGATGGGAACTTTGGCTTCGGACTCGATTTCATCTTGGGTTGAATTGTGTGATAAATTTCACGCCCGGTTCGGAAGCAACAAGAGAAGGAGAAAACCCACAGGATCACTGGAGCAGGTTAGGCAGTATCCCAGCGAGACCCTGGGCCAATATGTGAAAAGGTTCAGAGAGGCGGTGGGACAAGTATCGGATATCTTAATGACCTTCAAGCTGTAGGGTTGTTTCAGAATGGTCTGGACCTGGTGAAGTCTGAGAAGTTGGTGAAGAAATTGATGTTCAAGCACCCGAAGAGCTTGGCTGAAGCGTTTGAGAAAGCCGAAGGCTTCATCGTGGTAGAAGAGGCCATGGCTAGTTTGAAACAGGGTTCTTCGGAGAGAGCAAAGGAAAAGGGGAAAGAATCAACTGATGGTAGTCAAAGGAAGAGTGGCGACAATAATGACCGATCTGACGGAAATCAAAAGAGGTATAACAATAACTGGACACCTAGGGGAGATCGTCCGCCCGTTCTGACTCAGAAGGTCAATAAGGTGTATACGCAGCTCAATACAGATCGGGCTACTATTCTGGAGCAGATAAAGAACCAGCCGTACTTTGAACGACCTCGGAATAATCCTAGGCCGGGATCAGGAGACCCTGCTAGATATTGTGATTATCATCAGGCAGTTGGGCATGACACTAATTCTTGCTGGAATCTAAAAGAGTTCATTGAGAGAAGAGTTCAAAATGGTACTCTGGTACAGTATGTAGCAGGGCAAGAACAGCAGAAGGACCAGCCGAGGAATAGGGAGTTAGTACAAATCGTCCAGCAGGTTCAACCGATGCCGAACCAGGTGGCAAGGCTTGTTGTAGATGAGATCTCTGGGGGTAGCATGGGTAAGGTTGCAGGGAAGAAAAGACAAGGATATCTAGACTCAGTGATGACTCTGGCAGATAAGCCTCTGAAGGCCGAAAGGGCGTACCCGGGTTCCGTAATCTCTTTCACAGATGAAGATTTCCCTTCGGAGCCTATCGAACCACACGAAGGAGCCTTGGTGATCACTCCACAAGTCGGTTCGGTGGATATGAAGAGGATGATGATCGACAATAGCTCTACGGTAGATATTCTATATGCTCATTGTAAGACCCCAACTTTTATGAATAAAGATTTAATTTTCTTTATATATTATTTCAAAATAATAAGGTGTTGATTTGATAAATGTGAAAAGTTATTGGTGAAATGTGCAAATATTTCAAAATAAGCAAGTGGTTATAAAATATTCATTGTTGTTGGGGAATATTCGTTTGGTCGTGGAATATTCTTGTTGTCGGAGAATATTCGTACGACAGCGCAACTATTTGTGGGCCCCACAACGGAATAACTGTCGGATATAAAAAGCGACAGAAATAACCTTTTTATAAATAACGGTAAAACTATTACGGTTAAACTGTTGAAATATCCGGTGATAAAAATACAGTAATACGCATTGTGCACAGTAGCACACGGTATTGCACAGTATTTGAATTATTGGTTCTTACGTAAGAAGTCACTTACTCAATAATTGTTACAGTAATTAGTGTTCAATATTTTATATTATTGATTCAATAATTGCATGATATTTTATTGGTTCAATAATTGCTACGTTGATATTTTAAATCAATAATTACTACATTGATATTTTATATCAATAATTGCTGCGTTGCTTTTTATATAATTGATTCAATAATTGCTACCATTGATATTTTGTATTATTGATTCAATAATTGTCACTGCACAATATTTCACATTATCAAATTAATAATTCATATTATTTGAATAATATTATTAGATAGCATTATTAACAATGTCTAAGGAAGTTCTGTCTAGGAGGGGTTATTTAATTGCGCGCCAGTAAGGAGAAATCCTTATCAGAAGGCCCCCTCTTTCCTTGGAACGACCTGGTTGTCAATATTGTAGTTCTGTAATATTATTTGTGAATAATTAATTATTGATTTATATGATAAGGAAATATTTATTTTGTGGATATAAAAGAAGGAATTAGTGCTGATGTATTTTTATCAGTATTTTGGTGTGAAAAATCATCCGTTTATGGATTTCGAATAATTTATGTTTAGAATTTGAAAAAACTTCTTTCTACGAAGTTGTAGAGAATTAAATTTCCTATGAAAAGGACATAGAATTTGTATTTTTCTGACAAAAGGGCTATTTATTATGAATTATTGAAGTTTTAAAAAATAAATATTTTTTTTAATGGGAGGTGAGCCCCACTGGTGGCTGATGGCTTTTTGGTCAACAGGCGGGCGGAATTTATTTTTTTTTTAAAAAATATTATTTTATTAAAAAGTCTACTTTTGCATCCTATGCCTTTCCTATAAATCCTTAGGTTAAAATTAAAAATCACACCAGAATCAGAAGTTTTCTCTTTCTATAATATCGAGCGTATTTTTGTGAGTATTTAGATACTTTGAGTGTTACTATTCAGTACAAGTTTCTTTCGGTATTATATCCGATATTTCAGTCAGAAGTACTATTTTTTTGAGGTAAGGGATGTTATTTTCTTTCGTAAATGATGTTATTCTTTTCAATATCATTATACCAAAATATTGGCATGGATTGTATTATAAAATTCTTACTTTTTCCGTCGGGGTTACTATTCACATGTACGGCACTATTCACGAAAAATTAAATTTTCTTCTATTTGTCCAAATTGCTTGTTAAGGTTCCTGTCTTTGATTGGATCTAAGTTTTGAGCTTTATTCTTGAATTTTACTCCACAATTGATTATTACAAAGTATTTTTGAATTGGATAAACTAAAATACGAATCCTTAATCTTTGTCCTTTATCTCACTAAATTCATTCTTTAAAATATTTTTCATCATCCTCAATCCTAAAAGGTGATATAACTGAATATCTTTGGCCTGTAGAGCAAAGATGAATGATTACCTGATGAATATCTTTGGCCGTAGTGCAAAGATAGACAAGTGTTGAGATGAACATGACCACTGGTGATACAAATAAATATCTTTGGCCTGTAGTGCAAAGGAGAATATTTGATTTGAGATGTATATTGATTAATGTTACAGGGATAAAATATTGATGATGGACTTTTAAATCGTAGAAGATAATAGACTTCATTCTCAATTAACTCTTTTAATGAATTGTTATTTCCGCTACGAATATTGATCTAAAACTTGTTGTCAATAATATTTTATCTGAATTGTTGAAGACTAACGATAATTTATTTTTCATTATCTTAGTCATAATATTCTTTACTGGGCTAGTTGAGCTCACCCTTTTCATCTATTGTCCTCTTCAGGAAGTGAGAATGTCGCATGAACTAGTCGGGGGACAGAGTGATGGTCCGAGTTAGAGTAGTAGTAGTCCTCACTATTTCTAATAAATAGTGTGAGAATAATTATAATGAGGACTTAGTTTGAATGTTAATATTTTCTACATATTTGTATTGACACTCACAGTTGTGTGGTTGTATTTTGCACGACCGTGTGATATAAAGTTTGTATTTGAATTCTGTACCATGTATCTCAGAATGGGTTGGGTTGACTGGACCTATTCTGGGGGCGTCACACTCATGCTTATCATAGGATGCCTGTGGATGGTCAGAAGATGGAAATTGGGCAGGAGGCCCCTTTATATGGCTTCAGCAACGATCCTGTCAAAGTGGCAGGAACCATCGAGCTGCCGGTTGTCTTCGGAACGGTTCCCCAACAGGTTCAAATTATATATAAGTTTTACGTCGTACATGTGGATTCTGTATATAATGCCATTTTGGGGAGACCTACTTTAACAGCTTTGCAGGCAGTTACTTCAATTCCCCATTTCAAAATTAAGTTTCCTACGCCCCATGGAGTTGGCGAAGTTGCAGGAGATCTGAACTTGGCGAGGAGATGTTATCGAAACGCTCTGATCATTTCGGGAGTAGGAGTCAGCAAGCAGAAGCATACCATGGCCATTGAAATGGAACCATTATAGAAAGCGGAACAGAACCATTAGTCATGCCAGTGGAGGAGACCGAAAAGATCGAATTAATTCCGGGTAAGAAAGAAAAAACTGTGAAAATCGGTTCGGGATTGCCAAAGCCTTTCCGAACAAATTTGATGGAGTTGCTTCAGTGTTATGCCGATGTCTTTGCTTGGGTTCCTAGTGACATGCCTGGGGTGAGTCGGAAAGTGGCTGAGCACAGATTACAAGTGGATCTAGCTAAGAAGCCAGTTCGACAGAAGAGAAGGATTTTCGCGCCAGAGAGATAGAAAATAATCGACAAGGAGGTCGCCAAGTTACTGGCTGCAGACTTTATCTTCGAAATTGACTACCCGGAGTGGATGGAAAATGTGGTTCTGGTGCAGAAGAATAATGGAAAATGGCGAGTTTGTATAGACTACACTGATCTGAATAAGGCGTGTCCTAAGGACTTCTATCTTCTGCCTCATATTGACCAACTTATTGATGCAACTTCGGGGTATGTCTTGCTTAGCTTCATGGATGCTTTTTCGAGATATCATCAAATTTCTATGTGCAAGGAGGATATACCGAAGACAGCTTTCATTACTCATCGGTCGGTGTATGCCTATAAGAAAATGACGTTCGGTTTGATTAATGCGAGAGCTACTTATCAGAGGATGATGAACCACGTCTTCACGAAGCAGCTGGGAAAGAATATGGAAGTCTATGTTGATGACATGATTGTGAAAAATATGTCTGTTTGGGGTCATCTGGACGATCTGGAGGAGTGCTTCCAGACAGTTCGTCATTATGATTTGATGCTGAATCCGACTAAATGCACTTTCGGGCTGGGAGCAGGCAAGTTTTTGGGATATTTGGTCAGCAAGAGGGGTATCAAAGCCAATCCAGAGAAAATCCAGGCTATCTTGGACATAAAATCCCCACAGTCGTACAAGGATGTCCAGCGTTTAACTGGTAGAATAGCATCGTTGCGGAGGTTCATGTCTAAATCAGCAGAAAGGTGTTTGTCGTTCTTTAACACATTGAAAGGGCCGAAGAATACAAAGATGTTCCAATGGACTTCGGAGTGCGAGAAAGCTTTCCAAGGAATCAAGAGATACTTGTCTTCGGCACCTCTGTTGGTGAAGCCAGTTCCTACTGAACCTTTGTATTTGTATCTGGCTGCAAGTTCATTGGCAGTAGGAGCAGTTTTGGTGCGTGAAGTTGGGGGTAAGCAGCACCCAATTTACTATGTGAACCATGCCCTTAGGGATGCAGAAACAAGGTATCCAAACCTTGAGAAGTTTGCCTTTGCTTTGATCATTGCTAGTAGAAAGCTTCGGCAGTACTTCCAAGGTCGGGTAATAGTGGTATACACGGATCAGCCATTGAAGAAGGTGCTGGGAAAGCCAGAGGTTTCAGGGAGACTTGCTGCATGGACGATGGAATTATCTCAGTTCTTCATAGAGTACTATCCACGGACAGCTATTAAAGGTCAAGCCTTAGCCGATTTTGTGGTAGAATGCTCGTTTTTCGAAGCTGGTGGGAGTCTAAACGAAGTGGAGGGATCTACGGAAACGGTGGCTACACTTCAGCAGGCGCACGATTCTTGGACCTTATATGTCGATGGATCTTCTACTTCGGACCTTAGTGGTGCTAGGATCATTCTGATGAGTCCAGAGGGATTCAAAGTGCAGCAGGCTATCAAATTCGAATTCAGGGCAACGAATAACGAAGCTGAATACGAGGCGGTGCTAGCAGGGTTGCGTCTAGCCAAAAGTTTGGAAGTTCAGAAGTTGATTATTTATAGTGATTCTCAGCTGGTCATCAAACAAGTTTCGGGAGAATATGAAGCTCAAGGCTCTAAAATGGTTAAGTATCTTGCAGAATTGAAAGATCGACTTCAATACTTCGGCTAGTGTGAATTTCAAGGTGTTGGTCGAACTGATAATTCAAACGCCGATGCATTGTCGAAGCTGGCTACTACTGAATCAAGCGCTTTTAACGGAACAGTTTACT
The DNA here is from genome assembly GCA_020205555.1 of Panax stipuleanatus. Taxonomy (NCBI): domain Eukaryota; kingdom Viridiplantae; phylum Streptophyta; class Magnoliopsida; order Apiales; family Araliaceae; genus Panax; species Panax stipuleanatus. The sequence continues at coordinate 135,941,001 of CM035122.1, read as the reverse complement.
TGGAAATTCTGAAACAAGCTAGCATCCAGCATGGGGAAGTAATGTGTGTGGAGCGGTCTAATTGTTGGATGACCTCATACATAAACTATCTAGCAGATGGTGTATTACCTTTAGATCAGATGTTGGCTAAGAAGGTGAAATACAAAAGTGCAAACTTCATACTTATTGATGGAGATCTGTATCGAAGGGCTTATTCCTCTCCATTGCTGAAGTGCTTGGTTCCGTCTGAAGCTGAATATACCCTTCGAGAGGTTCATGAAGGTATCTGTGGTAATCATATGGTCGTGAAGTCGTTAGCGTATAAAGTGCTTCGTCAGGGTTTTTATTGGCCAACAATTTTCAAAGAGGCTACCGATTATGGGAAGAAATGCCCGAAATGCCAGTTGAATAGTCCGATCCCACATCAGCCACCAGAAGAGCTATATTCTATTTTATCTCCTATACCTTTTGCTGTCTGGGGGGTAGATATACTGGGTCCACTCCCGAAAGAGAAAGGTCAGGTCAGTTTTGTTATAGTAGCAATTGATTATATGACTAAGTGGGTAGAGGCGAAGCCGCTTCGGCTGATCACGGAGCAAGAATGCTTGAAGTTTCTAAAGGAGTCAGTAGTATTCCGATTTGGTATTCCCATGGTGGTAACTTCAGATAATGGACGCCAGTTTGTAAGATCAAACTTTGAGGCGTTCTTGAAGGAGTTAGGAATTCAGCATCGAAAGACTTCGGTTGCTCATCCACAATCTAATGGGCAAGTTGAGGTGACTAACAGAATACTCCTGTATGGGATCAAAAGAAGGCTGGATGACGTCAAAGGAAGATGACCTGAAGAATTACTTAGCGTGCTATGGGCTTACCAAACTACGCCAAGGACTACAACGGGAGACTCCCCATTTAGACTGGCATACAGTTCTAATGCTCTAGTTCCGGTGGAAATTGGGTCTACAAGTCTTCAGGTCAGTCAGTTTAAAGAATTGTATAATGCTGAGGGACTCAAAGCCAACTTATATCTGCTCGAAGAAGTCCGAGAGGCAGCTTTGGTAAAATTGGCTACATATCAACATCGTGTGGCTAAATACTACAACAAAGGGGTAAAACTTCGGAGATTCGAAGTTGGGGATTTTGTTCTTCGGGAGGTAGAGGCTTCTACATCTCAGAATATGGGTAAACTCATGCCAAATTAGGAGGGCACTTATGAAGTCGTTAGCGTACCAAAGCTCGAAACTTACCGATTGCGAGTCTTAGATGGGTCTGAGATTAAGAATACTTGGCACGCTGGAAGGCTCCGTAAATATTTTCAGTAGAGCCAGTGTCAAAGTCCGGAAGTCTGTAACTACTACGACAATTATCAATAAAAGTGACTTTTTTCTCCAATGATGGCTTTTCTTCCTGATAGTTATAAGGTTGGATCCCTTCGACTTTTTTGACAAGCGAAGAAGAATATTTTTTGGGTTGAACCTGTTCGACTCTAGGAGAGAACAAGGTTGCCAGCTTGGTATAAGGTTGGATTCCTTCGTCTCCTCGTAGCGAAGCGAACTATTGATGGTCCAACCCGTTCGGCTCTCGGAGAGAATGTGGTCACCAGTTATAAGGTTGGATCCCTTCGACTTTTTTGACAAGCGAAGAGGAATATTTTTTGGGTTGAACCTGTTTGGCTCTCGGAGAGAACGAGGTTGTCAGCTTGGTATAAGGTTGAATTCTATCGTCTCCTCGTAGCGAAGCGAACTATTGATGGTCCAACCCGTTCGGCTCTCGGAGAGAACGTGGTCACCAGTTATAAGGTTGGATCCCTTCGACTTTTTTGACAAGCGAAGAGGAATATTTTTTAGGTTGAACCTGTTTGGCTCTCGGAGAGAACGAGGTTGCCAGCTTGGTATAAGGTTGGATCCTTTCGTCTCCTCGTAGCGAAGTAAAATATATTTTTGGCTGAACAAGGTTGGATTCCTTCGGCCTTAGGACGGCGAAGTGAATATTTCTGGTTTAACCCCTTCGGCTCTCGGAGAAGAACGGGATTACCAAATTGTTATAAGGCTGGATGACATTACAAGTTCTTCGGAACTGATATTCTTATTAAAAGATCAGTGAATTATTCATTCTAACAATGGCATATAGTACTCTTTGGTAATGAGTAAGTCTCATTTTACATTGTTACTTGATTTTATTTGAAGTACTAAGTTTAAATTATATATCGTTTAAATAACAGTATAACTCGATTTAAAAAGGGGTAGTAAGGAATAAAATCTATTTCATAAACGAAGAAAAATAAATTACAGCTTTGATAAAGTTCATTAAAATAGATAGAAGTTATATTAATTAAAAAATTTCACAAGTACATGAAATTGAAATAAAAACAAGTTATTTTCACCACTACTCTTCATCTTCGGATTCAGAAGAATCAAGGAGTAAGCAGCAGCCAGTTTTGATTTGCCCTTGCTTCGGGCCGCCTCATAGCCCTCCACATACATTTGAACTATCTCATTGGTCAAGGTAGGGGACTTGCGGTACTCATCTTGAATTTATTTACGAAGCTCCTCAGTCAGAGGGGGGCTAGCCAATTTGAGGTCGCGAAGTTCCCTTTCAACTTTGCCAAGAAGGTTAAAATGGCTTTCTTCAGACTTCTTGGCCTCAATAATTGCTTGGGTCAGGCTTTGGTTATTCCGAGTTAGCTGTTCATTGGCCCTCTGCAATCCCTCATTCTGCTCAACAGTCATTTGTTATAGGGCTTCGGCTGCAGCTAGCTGTTCTTTCATCTTGGTCAGATCACCTTGAAGACCTTTGCAGTTGAAGCGGAGGTTCTCGTGTTCACTCCTCTCCTTCACCAAAGCTGACTTCAGAATGACATTCTCCTTTCGGGCCGCCTCCTCATCAGCCTCAACTTTTTTGTATTTTTCATGGAGACGCCCAAAGGACCCATTGGCCTGCAGTTATTCGAAGTTAGAGGAAATTTCAAGAAAATATCCATGAACTAAGATGGGTAAAATGTGATGTACTTACTCTAGCCTGATTAATCATGCCCTCTTCGAGGAAGTCAGAAACAGAGCTGTTACCGAAGCGATGATTGTCGGTATCCAGAACAAATGAATTGTAAAGGTGTAAAGGAAAATCTTCCCTTTGATCCGGCCATAAACTGGGTGAACGGAGAACCCCCGGTTTTGGACCATAGAAAGATGATAAAGGAGGCGAAGGGGGTGCTGCTCGTTTTGGTGAAGGTGTCGGTTGCCTAAGGGGAGATGAAGGCGGTTGATCATCCAAAACAGCTCTTCGCTTCCGAATAAGAGGAGAACTGGGGTCTGCCTCGAATTCGTCAACTTTAGCCGATGGAGGGGGGATTATCTAGTCGGGATTCTTAACTCTTCGGTAGTGAGGGGGTTAATCTTGACCTTGGCTTTTCGCTTTTTGGTATAGAGGATTTTGGTGCGCTGCTCAATGGGCATATCCAGAAGACTTTCAGTAAGAACGAGAGTGGGAGTGAATTTTGGCTTCTTGGCAGCATGTTTCTTCTTTCGGGGTCGGCTTGTCCCTTCGGAAGGAGTTGGCTCATTTGTTGGAAGATTGGTAGTTGGAATTTCCTTTATTGGGGCTTCTGCATTTTGTATTTCAACAGCAGGGGGATCCACGCGTTAGGCTTCGGAAGTTTGGGCCTCCGGGTCTTCGGCTTCGGTAGAAGCTGGGGCCAATTTGGCAAAAAGGAATTTCTCTAAATCCATCTGATCGATGGAGGTAGGCTTAATCAGAGATACTGCAGAAGACAGAAAGTAATAATTCAGAACAATTATCGAAGGAAATTTGAAAAAATTTACACAAAGGATGGGTTCAGAACTAACACTTGTGGTCATACAACCAAGCCTAGTTTGCCGAGGAGTCCGAAGCTCTATTCCTTCAGAGGAAGTTTGTTCAGCAGCTTTACCATTTCGTTCCCCCGCTCTTGTGTGAGGTCTCCGAAGTCTGGAGAGAGAATAGGGATAGTGGTCCTGTCAGGGATGGAGGAAATATCCGGTCCATTGATAAAGATCCAGTCCTTATGCCACCCTCAGTTGCTTGAGGGGGTGTCTATCAAGGACCTTCTTTCAATCTTGACGCTGGACGGTTTGCTTAGCCCCTTAAAGCCTTTCTCCCTGGACTGGCCCACCACAAAGAGGGAAAAGAAGAAGTCAATAGATGGGGGGATACTTTGCTTAAAGCATCAAGCAGCGAACGCAAGGATGTAAATATAAGAGTTGGGGACCAGTTGGGCCAGCCCAACCCCCAGAAATCCCAGCATATTCAGAACGAAGGCATGTAGAGGGAAGCGTAGTCCCTTCTCCAGAAAAGTGATGGGCATAGCAACATAACCATCAGGACGATGGTACATACGTTCGGTTGGGGAAGGGGCTCGCAGCTGATAGTTGGGGGGGATCTGGTATCTTTCTCTGATGGTTAGAATCTCTGATTCGGCAATTCGAGAGGGGGTATTGGCATGGGCAAATCGTTTCGCATCGGTGAAGTCAAAGGGGGGTTCCGGAGGAGTGTCTTTAGGAAGATCAGAGGACGGATTCTTGCTAGAAGAGGGTTTGGACTTAGGGTTTGACGCCGGTATGGTCTGAGTAGGATTTTGAGTGGCTGGGACAGATCCTGACGGAGTTTCAAAAGGAAGGACGGTGTCATCAGATTTTTGGGCAGCCATTGTTAACAGATTGATAGAGAGAGAGAGAGAGAACCGGAGGAAGAAGAAAGCTAGAGAATTTTGAGATTCAAATGTGTAGGTAAAGCTATCCAAGTGGGGAGTTTGGGGATTTTATTGTGGAGTCTTTTCGGTAATTCCCAAAACCCAAAGGCTGCACATTAAATGAAGGTAATGATGGAAATAGCAGGCGTCCGTTCTTGGAATTGAAGAAGCCGTCGATTGCTTTTTGAATTTGAAAGGTTGGCGTGTGTTTCTGAATTTGGGGGATCTGTATCCGGTCATGGGTCCTTCTATTGAGTGGGCTTTGCCGAGTCTGTTTGGATTCTTTTTGATGCTTGAACCGAACTCTTATACTCTTTCATCAAACACTCTGTTTAATAAAAGACTAGGGGGCAATGTTGGGCTGTGGATATTGAGGCCGGTCGAATCTTATTTATTTTGGGCTTTCCTGGTCAAACCCATTTTTACTCTTGGAACATTGGGCTATTATTTAAATGATTGCTTGGGCCGGAGGAGATAGTGGAGGACAGGTGGCAGTTTGTAGGTGAGTAGCTTATTAGAGAAGGGTTAGTTAAAAAGGGGTTTAGCATGCGGCTGATTGATTAGATGGACTAAGCTGTTTTAAGCCTCCTTCATTAATGAGGAGTTGACATAATGTTGACTGGGTGGAGAGCAAGGTATGGTAAAGCCTGCATGCAGCCAGCTGACGTAAGCATCGGAGGAAAACATGCAAGTTGGTGAGATAATATATGAATACAGAGCATTACACAAGGGACGTAACGGAATATTTTTTCTCTCTAGACACTAGAGCACACAACCTCCATTGTTAACCCTTCTTCCGGCCTGTACTTATTTTTACACCGGAGCGATTTTCGGCGGCCCAAGCCATCGAGATCCGGTGCTAACGTGTTCATTGTGCAGGATTAGGCGCGCTTTTCGTGATTGAGGCGCGTGACTAGATATTGGCGTTAACAGGTTATATAGAGTTTATCAAGACCAAATGTTTATAATACTTTTTAAATATAAAATTGAGATTTAAATGTATTATTGAAATGTATCTTATGTAAATTCTAATATTCGTAAATATAAGTTTAGTAAAACATTTAAATAAAAAAAATCATTTTTCCTAATGGACGAAGCTGCGTATTCCATTATTTGGATTTAAATATTATCTCTGGCTACATAAGCCTCCTAAATTACAAATTAGGCATGATCTTCAGTCCATAAAAACTAATTTATGAAATTTTAACTTTTTTGGCTTTTTAGTTCTCCTAAATTTCAATAATATCAAATTTAATGATTCACGATATTTTAAAATACTTTATATACTTATTATTGTATTAATTCTAACTAAATAAGTTTATATACTTTGGAGTTGAAAATACCATTAGGTCACTTAAATAAGACTTTTTTCAGAAATAGAGATAGTTTCTATATGTTTTTCATGATCTATTATTAAAAATGAGTGCTAATTTTATGTAAATTAAAAATATATATTTTAAATTTTTTTATAAGTAATAACTTTATTAACTTACTTAAAACAATAGGGATATATATATATATATATATATATATATATATATATATGGATAAGGCTCTGGAACGAACAGTTCGTTTACGAACATATGTAGGGCCCAGTGTTGAAGGTTGTTGATTGGATGAGAATATTTAACACTAATTACGAATATATGATGGTATATAATTGGGCCAATCAACAACCTTCAACACTGGGCCCTACATATGTTCGTAAACGAACTGTTCGTTCCAGAGCCTTATTCATATATATATATATATATATATATTCACATTTTGTCTTCCAAAGTAACTTGTGATCTAAAATTTGAAAAGATTACGTGTTAATTAATAAAACATCTTAATTGATTTACAACAGTGATAGTTGTACGTACTATAATCAAATTAATTTAGAAAAAATTTAAAATTTTATAAAGTAATTTTTAAAATAAAATATATCTTTAATTATGAGATAATAATGTGTGTGTGTGTGTATATATATTATCACCATACCTCATCCATCTCAAAGCTTATTCAACTTTTTTATTACATTCATTTTAAGTCGGATGACATTCTAGTAAAACTATTTAAAATAAATATTATAAAAATCTTTGAACATCTATTGACGTTTCTTTTTCTTGTTAAAGTACTTGGAATATATTCTAAATGTTAGGTATACAATTACGAAACATGGATTCTCTCTCTGTCGTTATATATATATATATATATATATATATATATAGGGCTATATGTAGCTACACAGCTGTGTAGTTACACAGTAGGCTATAGCGACGATTTTCTAGGGCTATAGCGACGGTTTGTCTGTCGCCATAGATATTCTGTCTATAGCGACAGACAAACCATCGCTATAGCCCTGAAAAACCGTCGCTATAGCCTACTGTGCACTACACAGCTGTGTGCTTACATTTTTTCCATATATATATATATATATATATATATATATATATATATATATATATATATATAAAAGATGGATCCATAATAAATACTTTGTTATGGACATTTAGAGATTTAATGGCTCAAAGAAAAATTAGCGACAACCCTTTATAGCGTGAGAGAATTATATTTTTTAAAAAGTGGCCGCAACTTTAAGCAGCGGTTAGAGAAATTTTTTTTGATGACCACTACTAGGAGTTGTGGTCAATAGAAATGTTTAAAACACCATAGCTTAGTTAGATATAAATAATTTTTTGTCGATCGCAATTCTTAGTAAGAGAATTTTTTTTACTGACCACTACTAGGAGTTGTGGTCATGAGAAATGTCTAACAACACCCACACCTAAGTTAGATTTAAATATTTTTTTGCTATATAAAATATTTGTAAAGTAATTCCAAGTCGTATTACAATATGAAATTTACATTTTAAATAATCAAATTATCACAATGATTGACAATGTTAAATTATATTACATAAGAAATTATTTATACAAATAAATACATTAAATATAGTTGACAAAGTTAAATTTTATTACTTAAGAAATTATTCATATAAATAAATACATTGAATATAATTGACAAATTTAAATTTTATTACTTAAAAAATTATTTATAAAAATAAATACATTATATATAGTTGACAATAATAATAATTATTTCATAAAAATTTATTTATACAACAAAATTTTATTTAAATATGACTAAATTAGAGGTGATTTAGACAATTCTCCTGCCCACAAACTCCTAGTAGTGGCCAGCAAAAAAGAAATTTCTAACCGTTACTAAAAGTTGCGACCAATAAAAAAATAAAAAAAAATAATGTTAACTATGGATCACTGCTCTCTCTCTCTCTCTCTCTCTCTAGAGAGAGAACCTGCCTCCAAAATAGAAGAATTATTATAGCTTCGAATTAATTAAAGGGGTTTAGTTTAGTAATGGAAAAGCATAGCCATCTGAACCTTTCCTTGGACCCCAGGCTGTGTTAATTCACTCACAGGTTCCAACTACAAGGAAGGAATTAAGGATACAGCAACCTTTTTTTTCTCTAATCAAACAATGGGCCGTGCCCACACGAGGACTTTCAACTCACAGCCAACTCTGGTCCCACTACTTTTTTTCTCCAAACAGGAATTATGAGGTGGGTCCCCACATTGGGGATTTTTTTTGTCAAGGCTTCAGCTAATGGAGGAAAGGCACGTGTGATATTTTCTTTTTCTTGTCTTGTGGGTGGATGATATGATATCAGAGTTTGCACAATGAATGAGCCGGCCCGCCCCTCCCACGCCCCCCCGCCCAAAAAAGTGAAAACATTTTAATTTCCTGCTCATAGTTGAGTGAGATGAGTTGACCACTTGACCTGACCGGCTGACCATAACCAAACCTGTGTGTTTTCGAGTTTACTTCTAATTCTCTACAAGGGATCCTTCCTTCCCTTCACGTTCCCAAATCAGATCATTTCTCCTGTTCAGAGACTGACTCGTTCTTTCCCATTTTTACTATTCATAAATTAAATATATTTATTTTTTAAAATCTAAAATAAACTATATCAAATTTAGTCATTTAATGGAGTTTATTAGTATTAAAAAAATAAAAATATTTATCATTTTATATAATCTTGCTTGTGGAGTCGCTAAGAATAAATTTGAAAATTTTTTACTTTTTTTTTTAAAAAAAAACTTTTTTTATTTAATTTTTACTAATATGTGTGCAAGTTGTATTTTGTTTGGTAGGATCATTTTACCAAGTTTTGGAGAAATGACAAAAAAAGCATTGAGATTTGGTAAAAGCCATTTTTTGAAAAAGTAATACTTCAAGAATTGCTTGCTATTGTCCCCGATCTGAAAAGATTGGTTGATGTCTTCAAAGAATAAAATTTAAGTACTAAAGTTTATAGACCCCATACAAAAATATTTAATCTAATTAAAATAATTATATATATATATATATATACAGTATATCTTTATAAAAGAGAATAGGTATTATTTTGAAATTTTGACTATTATATATATCTAAAGCATTTACTAATAAAGAAGAGGTTGAGTTTTCAGGAATAAGCTTATTATGCATAATAATTATAAAGAAATTTTATTGTTATTTGATGGGGAAACTTGAAGTCAGAATGGAGAGAGAAAATTGGTTCCCATCTTGTACGGTTGTGGAAAATTAATGATAAAAGTGGGATGGTGTAAAAGGGCTTTCTTTTTTTCTAAAGCAATTCTGACTATTTTGCTTCACTTCTTTCTGTATTTTGGATTCCTAGTGGCCGCCGGGTCTACGTTACGTCAGAACAGATGGAGAAAGATATAGAGAATATTTCAAAGGAGATTAGAGACCAACGATTCTGTAAAAAATTCAAGCTAATATAATAGGCTTGGGGGGGGGGGGGGGGTATTGGACCACTAAGAAAACATTCAACTCCTGATCACAAAATCAAAACTAATTTCTGGTAAGAAAAATAGAGCATGAGATGTTGTTAGTCCCAAGTATCAAATTTACTTAGAATTTTGGGCTTTTCAGTACGTCTATTGGTGGTTACATATTCATTTGTATTTTTGCTTGATTCATTGCAACACATAGTCAGCTAAGCATAACACAGGGATTGGACCCAAGAAGCCTAATTGGTAACTGAAGCCGCTGGGCTATGGATATTCAAGTACGTTTATAATAATATCATATCCTAATGCAATCATAAAACGTGTAAACTAGTGGGCATAAAACGAGCCACAAACATCCTACATTACTGTAACAGATAATAAGAGCATAAAATAACATTCATCAACTCCAAACAATCTGTATGAAAAGCACACAACAGATTTCATATCAGGGCTTGGACCCTCCCTGTGCAAATTGTAAAGCAGATTGAACCTCATAGCTAAAATGACATACCAAATTCTGAAGATCCATTCTGTCTGTGATAAAAACCTATACCTTCATATGTCTACCATCAACTTGTATATTGACCATGCCCTCAAAAAATACCACCGGAAGGTTGCTCATGGTGCACAAACATCTTGAACCAGACTGACTTTACAAGGATTCATATCATGATTCACCAATGCAAAAGAGAAGATATTTTTAACAGCAACTACAGTAAAATTTGTCACCAAATTTGTTTATTGTTATAGAAATCTTAAGACTACTACTAGTGCATTATGCTTGAATATCATCATCAGCTAGTAAAACAATAGACCACAAGAGTCAGAAAGTTATGAGGTATTGCTACAACAAAAGAGAATAATTCTGCCAAAAGATTATATGATGACTAGAGTATCAATGCATGGCCAGCAAACAACCATGTCCAGCACAGACATAAATCCAAACAGTCAACTCCCAAGACAAAATTGGGGAGACATAAGCATGACAATATAGGCATACATGCTAAAGCTACTAATTAGACATATTGCCTGAATTGCAGCATATTGAAGAGTTAAATATCCTGAACTAAACCATAGATTTATTTTGTATGATTTATCTATTTCTCTAATTCCCCCCAACAAAAAAAAACAATACCTTTGGTAACTTCTATCCTGTACCACCAAAGAGTTGCCTGTACTATGTGCATCTTCAAATACTGTCAGAACATTAACAGAAGAACATCGACCCAGCGACGTTCTTATGCAGTCTAGGCAGCTCAGGAACAGGTATACTCCCTACGGTTGTGAGGCTTCCTCGTCCAGAAGAAGTATCTGCAAACTCCTCAAACTTCATAAATTGGCCCACTTGTGCAGCTGCAAGGTGGGCATAGCAGATAGGTGCCACTGGATAACAACACAACAGATAAATAAATTTAGTTTAAAATAATTAAAGCAACTAAGATATCTTCATTTGTTAATTGAAGAAGGAAATATCAAGGGGACTATAGAGTCTAATAAAGGTGGATTAAGCTAGCCACCTATGGAGATTGCAGTAGTACTCCTTTGGTACCTGAAAAGGGCGGGGAGAAAAAAAGGAGAAAGCATGTCAATTCGCAAGGTTATGACTTTGGTCACATTTAAGAGAAAAAGGTTGGGACCTTGAATGCTTACACATATGATAGTGAATGGATGAGATTCTGCAGATCATCAGGAGAGAAACCAATCTCATCAACCAAGACGTGATAGTGAGCTGGACGAGAAGTTCCCTGTCATTGAATTAGCACAATATGATTAACCAAAATGCCAGGAAGACAGGATTAAGACCAGGTGAAATGTTAACTTTTTTTTAGTTTTTTCAAGATAAATCCCCATTTGGCATGAAAGAAACTCGTGTTTAATTAGAAATTTTTCTAGATTCTTATCCAGCTGTTGAAGTAGAGGAGAAATTTGTGTACTTCAAAAAATAATCTCTTCATATATGAGAATACATATAAAAATTAAGCGTAATTACACACCTTTTTAAATAATGTTTCCCCTCCCCCTTAAATGGATCTCCTTTCCTTTTCTGGAAGTCCAAAAGTGATTAATGCATTACTTAAATGACACGGTTCTTGACCTATTTGCCAACTTAGAGGATGGAGGAAGTAAAAAATTGTAAATACTTTCATATTTTAACACGCAACTGTCAACGCAAAAAAATTACATAATTTTGCATTTCTTTTCCAACAAAAATTATCTGCATCCACAGGTTCCTAGATAGAGATCCTAAATATTGGACATTGGTAAAATACAATCATAATTATACATATGGTTAAACTGATGTCCGACTCTCAAGAACAGAGGAAACATATCGAACCAATATGCATCAACTAAAGATTCAAGATACAGGAAAAGAATGTAACAACTTACGATCATCCCTGCCTGAGCACACATGTAAAAATCAAAATATTTTGGGTGCACAATTTTTGTGTCAACAACAGTACCTGCAGGCAGACACGAGCATAAGACCAAACTCAGAACAGGTTACATGAAGGAAAATGAAGTGAAAGGGTAGTAAAAGGCAGACCAGCAGGAACATTTTCAGCGGTGCCACCAGCTTGAAATAACTTTGTATGGTGATTCTTTTGGGCCACAATCACTGTGAACTTGGGAATGTCTGCCTCGCCAAGATACAGGTAAGCCTGGAGAAACAAGAAGTTGTAGGCTCTAACTTAAAATTTTTAAGGTATATTAGATGATTCTATTGGATAGCAGTTACCAAAATCTTTGAACATACACAAAAGAAAACCAATGGAGCACTAAAACTTCACGATAATAGCAACATAAAAGTTTCAACAGCAATTGAAATGAGGTGGTCTTGGTGGCTATCATCTTCTTTTTTCATATAGAAAAAAGGTTCATTTCTTTTTTCTTAAAGTTGGACCAAAAAGCACGCAGTGCTGTAAATAAGTGGTTGGAATCTAATTTTCCAGGAAAATACACGAGGCATTAGAGCTCTTTCATATCTAAAAAAATTAATTCTAATGTCCAAAAACATTCAAAACATAACTTACTTATGAAAACTGTAGATAAGCAACAAAAAAGGGTACCTTTATCATTTGATCAAGCTCATGGTTCAAAACTTGGTTAAACTGCGATTCACTGACCCCATCTCTGAACAATAGTAAGATACACAAGTTAGTGGGAAAATAGAAATATATACTTACAAAAGATCATGCAGTCAGTATCATCAACTTGGTTAGTGATCCAGTGACGAAAACAAAAACTATCAATATACACTGTAAGATGTATTGATACCTGAAGACTATAATTTGGGATGGTTTCCGGCCATTGCTTGTCTTGTAGAAATCCAAAAGCAGTTCCCTGTAGCATAACAAACAAAAGAATTATATTTCAAACCCAAGAAGTTCTGACCTAATTGTAACTCAATACATATGGGAATGAACTTTAAGTACGACCAAATGGGAACAAAAAACTCTTTACATATCAGATATACCTCATGATGCCATCATCATCTTTCCCATTGGGTGAAGGTTTGAACAAAGCTTCAATCATCTCAACTTTTGATGATTGTGTTCGCACAGCTGCTCTGTACCTTGATATCAATGGCCAAGACTGAGATCCAACAACCTAAAAGTATCAACTATTAGTGGAGCGCTAATAGAACAATTACGCTTCATTTAAGAATGTGACTAATCACTATATTACACAGATAAATATTGTAGTACGAATACCGCAGCAATGGATGGAACATCTGATCGACCAGGAGAGCCATGAGAAACATCCATCCCCAATATCATTGTTGGACTATCTTTTATCAGTGGAACACGAGAGGCTTGCTCTAACGCCAACAAAGAATTAGTACCTCCAAGCTAAAAAGACAAAAGGAATACAAAGAGGTTGAAGTTGTTAATGATTGTGTTAGCTAAAAATGAAATAAGATTATAGTCTGCTGAAGTTTCAATACTAAATAAACCTTGGAATTGATTTTAAGAAGAACATTGGTAAGGTACTGGTCATTGATCTTTGTAGGGGAAATACATTGTGTCGCAATTCCAAAATCACTCAGACTTTTCTTCTTCCAAGGTCCTTGGGCAGATAAAACCAGAAGGCATTAGATTTTACATTACCACAAACTATTACTCCCTCCATCCCTATTTATTTGACGTTTTAGAGAACAAATTTTGTTCCTACTTATTTGACGTTTGTAGATTTCTAGAAGATATTGATTACATTACTTCCTAAATTATCCCTAAACATTTAATACTCTCCTTAATTCTCTCCTACTTTTTCAAGGCTATTTTTTCTCCCTCTTTTAATATCTTAATGGTATACTCTCTCTCTCTCTCTCTCTCTCTCTCTCTCTCTCTCTCTCTCTTATACTTCCTATATTTTCTCTATCCTCTAACAATATTTCTCTCTCATCTTTATCATTTACAATTTAGCTTTTCATTTATCTATGCAAGAGTATTTTTGGTAATACATAATAATTTTAGTGGAGTTTTTATAGGAGTTTTAACTTTCTTAATAGTTGTGCAAAGCTCCAAAACGTCAAATAATTTGGGATGGAGGGAGTAGGTAAGAAGCATAATAAATACCATAGATCTCAGAATTCTTTCGCTCTGGCAAAACACAAAGAAGAAAATCAGGAGGGCCAGGGAGCTTTGCTGTGATCTGTTCAAACATCTTCTCTACTCGTACCGGAGAGCTAGCTCTTCTATACTGATGTTCTTCCTCGATTAATGTATGTGGGCGTTCAATGACCTGTATGAACACAAAAATAAAGTATAAGATACCAAGTAAAATATTTATAAATAACAATAATAATGTATTAGAAGTACATAACAGTATGAACCTAATAATAATAAAGTATTAAAAAGACAAAACAGTATGAACCTACAATGCCCTTGTTCCTGCCGCAGTTAATAAGCTCTCGTGATAGGTGACTTGTATCACAACGAGAAGAAAAGTTGACAACCGCCCAGCGTTCAATTTTTGTTGGCGTTAAAAGTCTCTTCAAGAGTAAGAAAAAACAAAACATTGCATGTATCAGATTTTATAATTATAATTAATAAGAAAAACAAAAGAAAATTACAAAATCATGCTTCCTTTTCACCCTTTCACCTCTTATTATATACAGTTCCCCCACACCCACTCCACCCCACCCCAAAAAAAAACCTCTGCTAATAAAACCAAAAGAATTGAGAAAGAACAATAACCAATTTGTTTGATTGAGGGTGCATGTGAGGAGTTTAATTACTGCCAAGGCATTACCTTGTTATTAAAATTCCAACGTCCATTTCGGGGTATGCAATCTTCACTGTTGCCAACCTTCAACTACATTTTGCATGATAACAAAATTAAGATCGCATCAGAGAACAATTTTGATACAGATGATATTACAAAAACACTTCAGGAGAAAGTAAATATGTACCCTGGGTGCCTCAAGGACCCGACCATCAAATTGAGTAAGTTGTTTCTCAATAGATATACCACATGCAGAAAAGAGGGGATCTTCATCGTAACGATAATTGTTCATAGCCTGCCATATTGAATGAGCATTAAACGGCACATTAAATAGTAAAAACAAAGAGAAGAAGCATCAAAGTGAGGAAATTTTACATCGTTAAGAACTCTTTTTCTCTCCAGAGGCTTTTGCCTAGACTTTTCCACTAAAGATGTTCTCTGCAATGAAGATAATGCCTTTGTATATCGTTGAAGAGAGACCAGAGAACAGAGCTGGAATACAAGGGGGAGGAAACAAATTTAAAATGCTTATAGTGAAGAGAAAGATTCTGATAGTGGTAAGTGGAAGGGTCTAGAATTGCTAATAAAAAATAAATAAGGTTTGCACACCTCTAGAGGTAGATAATTGGGTCTTTTGGGTTTACCAACATCAAGGCATGGCATATAGGCAGAATAAGTGAGTTCTATGTTACGGTGTTTTGTGAAGTACTCATACACCGAAATGTCCACAGTTTGCCCTTCTTCCTTGGCACCATCTCCGCTTTTAACTTTCAAGCAAAAACTTGAACAATGTTGAAAAAAGTAAGAACATAGAAGTAGTTCAGATGGCAAGTTATTTAAAATAAAATCAGTGGAATAAATGAACACTTACAACTGCTCATTGCAAGGCTTTTCACTCAACCCTATGATCTTGAATTCCATGTTGCTGTGCCTTGCCTTAACCCTCATATTTTTCAGCATTTTCTTGGCCTATTGCATTCATAATTTACAATTCAATAAGAAACAAAGAACAGAGAGCTTCGCACAATAGAGAGAAAGAGGATGGAGTAAGACATTGTTACCTTAACCCAGTCTATAGTACGATGCTCCCGTGCACCCTGGTTAGCTTTCAGAAACTCAATCACAGGTCCAGGAGTAAGGATCATAGTTGTGGATACATCTGCAGAATTAAGCATGATGAACAGTGAGCAAGAGATATACAGAGGTAGCATTAGATAATGGCAGGAAGAAACGAATATTAGCAAGTATACCCATATTCAGCGACAAACCCCCCTGAGTTGGACGAAAGCTTGAATGAAACCCTCGACAACCGGTCACCCCCCCTCCAACATCAGTGAACATCCTCGAGTCATCATGAAAGAAGGACTGCCTGACCAAAAGGCATCCCCTGCATTGAACACCCATGAAGTAAGCAAGCAGCAACTGTCAAACAGTTGAAAAGATCCAGAAACTGAGAAGTTTTGAATACCTATTAGCTGCTTGCTGTCTCAAAACAATATCAAGCACCCTCAGTGCATCTTGAACCTTTTCCGTGTCAGCTCCTTTGAGTGCAAGCAAAACAGGCTTCAAGGGTATCTTTGTAGCGTAGCTGATCTCTACTATAAATGATTTCGACTGTAAAGATCGTCTTGACCTTTTAGCAGGCTCACTGGGGCTGCCATTGCGGGATGGGCTTCCACTAAAGCATAGAGAATACAACGCAAATCTTAGACTCTCCAAAATGGAATATAATGAATAATTAAATAATATGAAGAGACAACACACCGTTTTGTTAACGACTCCTCAAGCACCACTGTAAACTCCATCTTGTTTTGTGGTAGAGGACCCACAGTGTATAAGCTCTTCTCTCCATCATATGCAAACCTCTTCCCAGCAAGTTCAGAAGAGTATGTTTGGTATAATTTATCCATGATTTTCCTCCCAATTCCCTTGTTCTCAACAGCTTTTCTATCTTCGTAACTAATAGAAACCTGCTCAAGTTATATAACAATAATAGCATAATTACTTTCAATTTGAAATGCTTATGTCATAAATGAAATGGAGAAATGCGATACTCATACACTATATTGGTAAAATGTTTCATCTGGAGAATTGATAGCAACTTTAAAATGGTTTGCTTCCAAAGA
Source organism: Panax stipuleanatus (assembly GCA_020205555.1). Classification (NCBI taxonomy): domain Eukaryota; kingdom Viridiplantae; phylum Streptophyta; class Magnoliopsida; order Apiales; family Araliaceae; genus Panax; species Panax stipuleanatus. The sequence goes on along the minus strand of CM035122.1, from coordinate 135,924,148 downwards.
AATGCGACGTCCACTACTCCCAACCCCCGGTCTACTAATCATAGAACGCTTTGGAGGATCAACTCGTTCTATCTTCACATTGGGTGGTATAACTGGTGGGGGTGGTGGCAACGGTGAGGTTCCGCCTATCTCCTCATTACTTGTTTTCTCCATCTTTTACTTCAACTTCAGAACCTACAAATTTTACATGATAAAAAGTAACAAAATAGTTATAAAATCAGCTGGTTATGAATTAATATCCATAAAAAGACAAATCACCACTTAAACATTTATAATCAAACAGGTATTTTGGCACTAAAAATGGAACAAACACATAAAAGTGTTTGTAAAACTTATGTGTTCTGAATCAATATCCACCGTTTTTTAAAAGGAAAAACTAGTCATGGAAAGTTTAAATCATCAAAATAGGATGAAGGCTTGTGTAACTGCATTTTTTTTATATAAATGATTATCCATAAGATTACATACAAGAGGGTAGAAACTTAGTAGACTCTGTCAAATATTTTCCAAAAATCAAAACAAACAATTCTTTATTTAATTATGAAACAGGTTCATTAATATTTACAAATAATTCAGCACCCAAATAACTAATATAACATGGATAACATATAATGAAAATCTTAAGGAAGTTGAACAGTAATTCCATCATAAATTTCTCCCTAACGGAGAAAAAGTCCGACGGTGCTGCCTTTGTTCTCTCTAATCTGTAAAAATGTATATCAGATAGTCACATATGGTAGTGGAAAGTAATGATACTTTTCTATGTACAAAACTCTTCTGCAAAAACCAAAACCAAAGCCAGAAACAGGAATGGGCACCAATAATGGCAAAAGTAAGCATGTGTAGTTCATTTTGTCAACCAAGCAGTCAATCCAGTAACAAACATGAATTAAGATTCGCACACATACAAGTTGATTTACAAAGCATACATACAGCTGAGAAATACAAAGTATTAATATATATGTGTGCACTTGTGTGTGCGCGCGCATGTATGTGTGTGTCATCATTACCGATAGGTCAAACACTAGTGAAATAAACAAAACAGAACCTAACAAATTACTGAATATTCCAAGAAAAAAAACATGTGGAATGATTATATTCCATAAGTACCAGCATACCCCCTTCCCCTCCCAAACACAAACTCATACACAGAAACACAAGCAAAGAAAGAACATTCTAAAACTGAACTACAGATAAAGCACCCAATGAAAATTCAGTAGTGAACCAGCAAAAGGAAAATTACAAAGAAAACACTAACAGAAATTCACGAGTAAAACAGCAAAAAAAAGTGATTAAGAACAACCATGAGAAGGCAACTCTGACTGATTGGCACACAAGCAAAATCAACAATAGCACAAATGAAAATAGCAACATCTAGCAATCATAAAGCACAATGCATCTTCAGATTACGAAAATTTTTGAACCCAGTAACCCATACCTCAGATAACAGGTATACATAGGAATCTCCTAGTATCAACAAATAGAGAAACTGCAACAAAGCCACATATAAACCTCATTCTGCACTGCACTAATTTAGTAAACACTCACCAACATCACAGAGACCACAAGCAGACATACAGTATATAGAGAAGCATAAGCATACAACAGAAAATAGATACACATAAAAGAGACCCAGATAACAGATATACATAGGAATCTCCTAGTATCAACAAATAGAGAAACTGCAACAAAGCCACACATAAACCTCATTCTGCACTGCACTAATTTAGTAAACACTCACCAACATCACAGAGACCACAAGCAGACATACAGTATATAGAGAAGCATAAGCATACAACAGAAAATAGATACACATAAAAGAGACCCAGAGACCAGGAAAACATGAATAATAAGCTTTGTTATATATATGCTATAAGAAAATACTCCCTCCACCTAAGATTATAAAAAAATCAAAAATCAAACCACAGCAAAACTCCATCCTAAATAAAACTTCATAAAGTACCAAGCAACAATAGATAGAAATATACACAGGAATAACTTCGTCAGATAAGCAACACTGGCCAGTAATAGATTAAAATAACAACCCCGGAAGATAGATATACATGTAACATATATAACAATGTCCGGCCTAAATAGAGCATGACAGAAACAGTAGATTATCGTATAGACAAATTACAACGGACTGATAATGAACAAAAAGCAGCAAAACATGTATTTAACATATAAATACAGAATCGTTCTGATCGAAGATACGATAGATGAAGAAAAATGCAATGCATTGTAAAATCAATGATTCTAACCTCTTCTGTTAGCAAAATACCAGTTATACATATATACACATACATAAACATATACTTGCCCAAAATTATGTATGTATATACTTAAATACACACATTCATATATGGAAAAACTAAATAAATATATACAATAAGAGGGTTTAAGTCACAATCTCACCTAGCTAGAGCACTGATTTGCTTTACTTAGGGTTTTCAGACGCAGCGAGAGCACCAGTTAGAGAAAGAAACAGTCCCTCTCTTAACTCTTTGCCTACTGGAGGAGAATGGAGGGAAAGGACCTCGGCTTAGGAAATTATATATTAAATGCCGCTACAATATTTAAGGGGGTATATACTGTACTGTCAAGTTTAGGGTTATGAGTGTTGCACATATGATTATCGCCGTTGGATTATTATAGTCAACACTTTGGTCAATGATTCTCAAATCTTTGTCTTAACTCTTAACAAACTAGCTAGATTCCAGTCAATATAAAATATTAAATCGAAGAAGATCGATTTTTCGTCTATCCACCAATTTTTTCGTCTGTTCCGATTTAACTCATACACGTTTGTCCTCCGCTCAGTTAACAAACCTTCCTTCTCCCTCAATTAATGGACGCTTCCTTTTTCCTTAATTAGTTATGGACGCTTTCTTTTTCGTTAATTGAGTAAGACTCTGATTCATTAATAAAATAATTTAAATTTGAGCACAAAATATAATTGAAATAAAAATACGAATAGAATTTGAGAAAAATTATACTCGACTCATTTAAAATTAAAACTACACGAATTTTCGATTGTGACTCAATATATACTCGGACCTCGGTTGATACATATTTGATGATACATATTTGACTAGATACTCGTACATTTTCTTATAATACATACAAAATTAAATAAAATAACGATAATTAATTATTATTATTTATTTTATTTTTATTTTAATTATAATTATAATTTTATATAAATAAAGTGTAATTATAAATATATTTTTTATTTTTAAGTAAAATAATAAGTTCAATAATATGTATCATAAAGATAGTTACTATATGTGTGACGCCCCCAAAATAAGTTCAATACTCAACCCATTTTGAGTCGCCAAATACATGGTACATAATTCAAATACAAATCTTTTTATATCAAACGGTCGTGCAAAATACAACCACACAAACTGTGAGCTTTAATACAGATCGTATATAATACGAAATATAAACGCTCAAATTCATTTCTCACTAATTACAATTATTATCACACTATTTTATAAAAATAGTGAGAACTACTACAGCTCTATCTCGGACCATCACTCCATTCTCCGACTAGTCCCCGCGATATTTTCATTTCCTGAAGAGAACAATAGAAGAAAAGGGTGAGCTCAACTAGCCCAGTAAAGAATATTATGACTAAGATAATGAATAATAAATTATCGTTACTCTTCAATAAATCAGATAAAATATGATGGACAACAAGTTTTAGATCAACAACTACAGCGAAAATAACAATTCATTAGAAGAGTTAAGTAGTGAATGATGTCTATTATCTTCTATGATATAAAAGTTCATCATCAATATTTTATCCCTGTAACACCAATCAATAATATTTTCAATTAATAAATTATCCATGCACTACGGGTCAAAAATATTTATTTGTACCACCAGTGGTTATGATCATATCAAACATCTGTCCATCCTTGCACTATGGGCCAAAGATATTCATCAATCAACCGTTCATCTTTGCACTACGGGCCAAAGATATTCATCAATCAACAGTAAATATTTGCACTATGGGCTAAAGATATTCATCAATAAACAGTTCATCTTTGCACTACGGGCCAAAGATAACTTTTACCACAATTTAAGACTGAGAATGATGAAAAAATAATATAAAAAACGAATTTACTGAAATAAAGGATAAATATTAGAGAATTTATCCAGAATTCAAAATGAAGATTAAAACATGAATGCAATCAAAGACAATTTGAACAGAAAAAATATATAATTTTTTTTCTCGTGAATAGTATCTTGTAAATAGTAACTCGTGAATAGTAACTCGTCATGAAAAGATAAAAATTTCATAAAAAGTTCAAACCATTATTTCAGTGAAATGATATTAGATGAAGCGCAAAACTTAAAGAATTTCTGATCATTTCAGGAATTATAGAAACAATACTTACCGTAGTAAGTTTAAATTTAAAAATATGAAATAAAATATTATCACTTTCATAATATGGAATATGAAAGAAAATAATATTATTTATGAATATTGAAAGGAAATAACATCATTTGCGAAAAAAATAATATCCTTTACCTTAGTAGAATATTAGATCTGACAGAAATATCAGATATTTTGTTGAGAAAAATCTTGCACCGTAATCCACACTCAAACTATCCTTATACTCACAGGAAATACGCTCGATATTATAGAAAGAAAATTTTCTGATTATGGTGTGATTTTCATTTCTTAACTGAGCACCCTATTTATAAAAAATGCTTAGTACACCAGGATTGACAAAAATTCCTACGGTAGCTTCTCAGCACCCAACGTTAAAAATCAAGCAGCCACCTCCAAGGACCAACACTCATCAGCACATTTCACATACAAAAGGACAAGTGGAGCCCACACATGTTTTATTTAAATAATATTCAAAAACTTCAATAATTCATAATAAATAGCCCATTTATCAAAAAAATACGAACATTATATCCATTTCATATGAAATTTAATTCTCTACAACTTTGTAGAAGAAAGATTTTCCAAATTCTGAACTAAAAATGACCCAAATTTACATACGGATGAAATTTTAATTTTCTTCTTTTTTCCCCACCATTTTTCACTAACTCTCTGTCTCTCCCCATCAATTCCTCCACACACACACACACACACACACATATATATATTAAAATATTTATAATTATTAAAAGAATTTTCAATTCCATTTTATCTCTTTCACCTCATTTTATTTTTATAGCATAAAATTATATTATTATATTATCACATTATTATATTATAATATTATAATAATATATTTGAATGAATTATTTTATCGAAAAAGATAAAATATCAACTTTCAACAATTGTCCTCTTTTGCTAAAAATTTCTCCATTTATATCCCAATTGAATAAATATTTTCTTATCATTTTTATCAATAATTAATTATTATTCACAAATAATATTACAGAATCACAATAATGACAACCAAGCCGTTCCCAGAAAAAGAGGGGGCTTTCCGATAAGGATTTCTCCTCATTGACGCGCAATTATATAATCTAACCCCTTTTTCTCGACATAACTTTTTAGACTTTGTTAATAATGTTATCTAATAATATTATTCAAATAATATGAATTATTAATTTAATAATATGAAATACTGTGCAGCAGTTATTGTGACAATTATTGAATCAATAATATAAAATATCAATTTAGCAATTATTGAATCAATAATATAAAATATTGAACAGTAATTACTGTAACAATTATTGAATGAGTGACTTCTCATGTAAGAATTAATAATTCGAAATACTGTGCAATACCGTGTGTTACTGTTCAACAACGCGTATTATTGTCTTTTTATCATCGGGTATTTCAACAGTTTAACGGTAACAATTTTGTCGTTATTTTTATAAAAAAGTTACTTCTGTCGCTTTTTATATCCGACATTCATTCCGTTGTGGGGTCCACCAATGACTGCGTCGTCGTACGAATATTCTCCGACAAAACGAATATTCCTCGACCAAACGAATATTTCCGACACAACAAATATTTTATAACCACTTGCTTATTTTGTAAAATTTTCACAAATCACCATAACTATAAAATTTTTATTAATTTAACCAATTACTGAAAAAATTGAATACCTTTATTTTATAAAATTCGGGGTCTTACAACCCCCTCCTTATGAAATTTCGTCCTCAAAATTGATGTACGTACCTGGAATTTTAAAGAGGTGAGGATACCTTGCTTTCATTTCAGATTCTAACTCCCAGGTCATTTTCTCAATATCATGGTTTCTCCATAAAATTTTGACTTGAGGTATAACCTTTAGCGTAGGACATGTTCTTTCTTATCCAAGATCTTGACATGTATCTCTCGTACGTTAAATCTTCGGCTATCTCGTCTTGTTCTATCTTAATAATATGGTTTGGGTTTTCACATATTTACGTAGCACAAATATGTAAAAAAACGTTATGAACACGAGACATGCTTGGAGGTAAGGCGAGTCTATAGGCTATAGTTCTTACTCGGTCAAGGATCTCAAATGGACCAATAAATCGTAAATCGGTGCTCATAGCTTTCTGTAAGCTGACCCTTTGACACTTGATACTCCGCCTTGACACGTTTTCACGTTAAACAACTCGAGATAAACTCTGCTATCTCTCTCTTCATATTGCTCCACCAAAATGTATGTCGAAGATCATGATATATTTTGGTACTTTCAGGATGTATTGCAAATGGTGTGTTGTGTGCTTCCATCATGATTCTATACTTCAAATCAGAGTAGTTAAGAACACAAAGTCTGAATTTGACTCGAAGTATTCCCTCTGCATCGATTCTTGCTTCTGAATAACACTTTCTTGCATCTTCTTCTTCATATTCATCAGCTCCGGATCTGTAGCTTGAGCAGCTTTAACTCTATCAGTTAAAACTGGTTCTACGCGTATACTTGCCATCTTTACGTGGGTCCCTCGAGTCTTTAACTCTATCTCCATCATTTGTAAGTCATACAAGATGGTTTCGTGTTGACAATATCGCACGTGTACCCGCATACGATTTTCTACTCAACGCGTCAGCTACCACGTTCGCTTTTTCAAGAAGGTATTGGATGGTATGGTCGTAATCTTTCAACAGCTCGAGCCAACGTCGTTGCCTCATGTTGAGTTTCTTTTGGGTGGAGAAATATTTAAGGCTTTTGGAGTATATTAGGATGTCATCAATAATGACAACCACGAAATGATCCAAATATTTCTTAAATATTCGGTTCATCATGTCCATGAACGCAGCATGGGCATTGGTCAATCCGAAAGATATAACTAGAAATTCGTAATGCGCGTATCGAGTTCTAAAGGCAGTCTTTGGAATGTCATAAGTTCTAATCTTTAACTGATGATATCCAGAACGGAGATCGATGTTTGAGAAGAATTGCGCACCTTGCAACTGGTTGAACAGGTCATCAATGCGAGGTAACGGATACCTATTCTTGATGGTGACGTGGTTCAACTCTCGATAGTCAATACAAAGTCGCATACTACCGTCTTTCTTCTTTACGAATAAAACAGGAGCACCCTAAGGCGATGTACTAAGACGTATAATGTGATATCTAATAACTTCTGTAATTGGACCTCTAACTCCTGAATTTCAATAGGAGCCATTCGATATGGAATTTTAGAAATGAGTTTTGTACCGGGTTTAAGGTCAATAAAAAATTCAACTTCACGTTCTGGGGGTAGACCGAAAAGTTCTTCGAAAATACATTAGGAAATTTATTGACAACAAAAATATCATTCAAATTTGACGTATTCTGGTTTAAATCAGTGACATGGGCTAAGAAAATTTGACATTCATTTTTCAATAAACGAATAGCTTTATGACTTAAAATGACAATGATTGATTTTAGTGATTTGGTTGTTTGAATTCGAACAACAGGTTGGTTAGGAATATAAAAACTAACAACCTTACGAAAATAATTATTTTTGGCATGATAAGTGGTTAACCAGTTAATTCCTAAAATCACATCAAATGCAAGTATTTTCAAAGATATAAGATCAATAGATAGGGTGAGAGTACCAATTTGAATCAAACAAGATTTATAAACTGTGGATGTAATGAAAGTTTCTCCTAACGGAGTTTCAATAGATAAGTCAAAGTCTAATTTGTCAGGGGTCAAGTTCAAACGTTGAGCACACGCAGGTGAAATAAAAGAATGGGTAGAACCGATATCTAATAAGGTATAGACTTCGTAAGAGTTTATGATTAACTAACCCGTGATAACATCGTTCGGGTTCCTCGCGTTTTGGGTATTCACGACAAACGGTCTGCCTTGAACCACCGTCTTTGATTTGTCTGGGACAGTCTTTGGTGTCACCATCCGAAGTGGACTTAACTTTGCCATAAAGCACATTTCACCTTCAACTGCTTCGTCGCACTTCTGATCCATGATTTGAATCATTACTTTTCGATCCATATCGAATTGGGGTTGACCGAATTGCACAGGGTAATTCCAAACTCGATGTTGGATTCTCCCTAATTGCTGTACAAAAAGTGAAATCTATATTGTCTATTTTGGCCTTCTTGGATCGGACGTCTCTTTCTAAAATGTCAACGCGTCGTGCGGCTTTTACCCATGCATCCTCTATTTTTATTCGTTCAGTTGTTTCTTCTTTCATCAAAATTTTGACAATTTCATTCTCAGATTTCAGCTCTAATATCATATGCTATGCCAGAGATAGCTTTTGTTCAAGCTGCGTATATCGGGTAGCAAAATCTTGAATTGTTGCATCCCTTTGTTCCACGATCGCCCGTCGTCCTTCACCCTGCTCTTCTAACTCACGAATACGATTTTGCAGTTCTACATTTCGATCATAAAATTCTCCTAATAAATCATCTTCTTTCTCACTCTCAGCTGTTACCTCTGCGACTAGCTCGGGTGCAACTATTAATTCTTCACTCACTATATGGATATCTCTAATTTCTTCTTTCTCCCGACATCACATTATCCTGATTGGTGATTAGCGGTGCCTCAACGGTCTCAAATGGTCCATTGCTTAGATTTTCAGATGTCATTCTCAAATACTGCCATAAAACAAGGGTTAATTAAATAAATTGACATATCACATATTAACCCTATGTTTCGACCGACCAATTAAATAACAAATAAGCTTAGGTAGGACACACTAGCGAAGGATTTACTCGTCTTTCCCCTCCTAGTTCTATTCTCAGATCTCCGCCAGAGATTATATCCCTAATCTCTGATACCAACTGTGACGCCCTCAAAATAGGTTCAATACTCAACCCATTCTGAGTCGCCAAATACATGGTACAGAATCCAAATACAAATATTTTTATATCAAACGGTCGTGCAAAATACGACCACACAAACTGTGAGCTTTAATACAGATCGTATATAATACGAAATATAAACGTTCAAATTCATTCCTCACTAATTACAATTATTATCACACTATTTTATAAAAATAGTGAGGACTGCTACTACTGCTCTAACTCGGACCATCACTCCATTCCCCGACTAGTCCCCGCGATATTCTCATTTCCTGAAGAGAACAATGGAATAAAAGGGTGAGCTCAACTAGCCCAATAAAGAATATTATGACTAAGATAATGAAGAATAAATTATCGTTAGTCTTCAATAAATTAGATAAAATATGATGGACAATAAATTTTAGATCAACAACTGCAGCGAAAATAACAATTCATTAGAAGAGTTAAGTAGAAAATGATATCTATTATCTTCTATGATATAAAAGTCCATCATCAATATTTTATCCCTGTAACACTAATCAATAATATTTTCAATCAACGAATTATTCATGCACTACGGGCCAAAGATATTTGTTTGTTACACCAGTGGTTATGATCATGTCAAATATCTGTCCATCTTTGCACTAGGAGCCAAAGATATTCATCAATCAACCGTTCATCTTTGCACTACGGGCCAAAGATATTCATCAATCAACAGTAAATCTTTGCACTACGGGCCAAAGATATTCATCAATAAATAGTTCATCTTTGCACTACGGGCCAAAGATAAATTAAATAATATTTTAAGACTGAGGATGATGAAAAATAATATAAAGAACGAATCCACTAAAATAAAGGATAAATATTGAAGAATTTATCCAGAGTTCAAAATGAAGATCAAAACATGGATACAATCAAATACAATTTGGACAGAAAAAAAATATAATTTTTTTCTCATGAATAGTAGTTTGTAAATAGTAACTCGTGAATAGTAACTCGTCATGAAAAGATAAAAATTTCATAAAAGTTCAGACCAATATTCCAGTGAAATGATATTAGATGAAGCGCAAAACTTAAAGAATTTCTAATTATTTCAGAAATTATAGAAACAATACTTACCGTAGTAAGTTTAAATTTAGGAATATGAAATGAAATATTATCACTTTCATAATATAGAATATGAAAGAAAATAATATTCTTTATGAATATTGAAAGAAAATAATATCATTTACGAGAAAAATAGTATCCTTTACCTTAATAGAATATTAGATCTGACTGGAATATCAGATATTTTGTTGAGAAAAATCTTGCACCGTAATCCACACTCAAACTATCCTTATACTCACAAGAAATACGCTCGATATTATAGAGAGAAATTTTTTGATTCTGGTGTGATTTTCATTTCTTAACTAAGCACCCTATTTATAGAAAATATTTAGCACACCAAGATTGGCAAAATTTCCTACAGTGGCTTCTCAGCACCCAACTTTGAAAATCAAGAAGCCACCTCTAAGGACCAACATTCATCAGCACATTTCACACACAAAAAGGACAAGTGGGGCCCACACATGTTTTAATTTAAATAATAATTAAAAACTTCAATAATTTATAATAAATAGCCCATTTATCATAAAATACTAACTTTATGTCCATTTTGTATGAAATTTAATTCTCTACAACTTTGTATAAGAAAGATTTTTCAAATTTCGAACGAAAAATGACCCAAATTTACATACGGATAAAATTTCAATTTTCTTCTTTTTCCCCCACCATTTCCCACTAACTCTCTTTCTTCTCTCTCTCTCCCTATCAGTGACCGAAGTACGTAGCTTTTTGGGCTTAGCTGGTTATTATCGGAGATTCGTGGAAGGATTTTCTCGAATCGCTACTTCATTAACTCAGCTTACTCGGAAAGATACAAAATTCGTATGGAACGAGCAATGCGATAAGAGCTTTCAAGAGCTCAAGAGGAAACTCATTTCGGTACCTGTTCTGACGATACCATCTGGTTCGGATGAATTTGTCATTTATAACGATACTTCGGGCAAAGGGTTAGAATGTGTTCTCATGCAACATGGAAAGTCATAGCCTATGCCTCGCGACAACTCAAGAAATATGAGAGGAATTATCCTACTCATGATCTAGAGTTGGCAGCAGTGATTTTCGCCTTGAAGATCTGGAGACACTACCTGTATGGGGAGAAAGTGGAGATCTATACGGATCATAAGAGCCTCAAGTATTTCTTCACCCAGAAGGAACTCAACATGCGACAACGACGTTGGCTTGAGCTGTTGAAAGATTACGATCATACCATCCATTACCATCCTGGTAAAGCGACCGTGGTGGCTGACACGTTGAGTAGAAGATCATATGAGGGAACGAATGCGATACTTTCAAGGCCTATTTTGTGTGATTTACAAAAGATGGAGATAGAGTTCAAGACTTCGGGGACCCATGCGATGATATCAAGTATACGCGTAAAATCAGCTTTGATTGATAAAGTTAAAGCTGCTCAAGCTACAGATCCAGAGCTGATGAATATGAGGAAAAAGGTGCAAGAAGGTGCTATTCCAGAAGCAAGGATTGATGAAGAAGGAATACTTCGAGTCAACTCCAGACTTTGTGTTCCTGACGATTCTGATTGAAGTATAGAATCATGATGGAGGCACACAACACACCGTTTACAATCCATCCTGGGAGTACCAAAATGTATCGTGATCTTCGACATACATTTTGGTGGAGCAATATGAAGAGAGAGATCGCGGAATTTATCTCGAGGTGCTTAACGTGTCAACGTGTCAAGGCGGAGCATCAAGTGCCAAAAAGTCCATTGCAACCACTTGAGATTCCAAAGTGGAAGTGAGAACACATTATCATGGATTTCGTTACTGGTCTTCCCAAGGTTTCTCAAGGCATAGATGCTATTTGGGTTATTGTTGATAGATTAATCAAGTCTGCTCATTTCTTGCCGATACGAGAGACTTATTCCCTTGAACATCTTGCTCGTATGTACGTGAAAGAGATTAGTGAGATTGCATGACATGCTAGTATCCATAGTTTCAGATCGTGACCCAAGATTCACTTCACGATTTTGGGTCAGCTTGCAGAAAGCTATGGGCAGGGACTTACGATTCAGTTCGGCATATCATCCACAAACGGACGGGCAATCGGAAAGGACTATCCAAACTCTTGAAGATCTATTGAGACTCTGTGTTCTAGACTTCAAAGGGAGTTGGGATAAGTACCTACCATTGGTGGAATTCTCCTACAACAACAGTTATCAGGCAAGTATAGGCATGGCTCCATTCGAGGCGTTGTATGGACGAAAATGTCGTTCTCCAGTATGCTGGGACGAGGTGGGTGAAGCAACATTGTTGGGACCGGAGTTAGTACGTATGACTACGGAAAAGATTCAAATGATCCGGCAACGTATACAAACTGCACAAGATCGACAAAAGAGTTATGCTAATCTTCATCGAAGGGACGTGGAGTTTAATGTCGGAGATCATGTATTATTACGTGTTGCTCCATGGAAAGGAGTTACGAGATTCGAAAAGAGAGGAAAGCTCAACCCACGATTCATTGGTCCATTTGAAATCCTTGACCGAGTAGGAAATGTGGCCTATAGACTCGCCTTACCTCCAAGCATGTCTCGTGTTCATAACGTTTTTCACATATCTGTGCTTCGTAAATATGTGAAAGATCCAAACCACATTATTGAGTTAGAACCAGAAGAGATAGCCGAAGATTTAACATACGAGGAGGTACCTGTTAAGATCTTGGATAGGAAGGAACATGTCTTACGCTCAAAGGTTATACCTCAAGTTAAAGTTTTGTGGAGAAACCATGATATCGAGGAAATGACATGGGAGTTAGAATAGAAAATAAAAACGAGGTATTCCTCACCTTTTCGACATACCAGGTACGTACGTCAATTTCGAGGACGAAATTTCTTAAGGAGGGGAGGTTGTAAGACCCCAAATTTTATAAATAAGATTTAATTTTTTTTATATATTATTTTGAAATAGTAAGGTGTTGATTTGATAAATGTGATAAGTTATGGGTGAAATGTGCAAAATTTACAAAGTAAGCAAGTGGTTATAAAATATTCTTTGTGTCGGAGAATATTCGTTTGGTCGAGGAATATTTTTTTGTCGGAGAATATTCGTACGACGGTACAGTCATTGGTGGACCCCACAACAGAATGAATGTCGGATATAGAAAGCGACAGAAATAACTTTTTTATATAATAACGGCAAAACTGTTACCGTTAGTACTGTTGAAATACCCGGTGGTTAAAATACAGTAATACGTGGTGTTGCACAGTAGCACACGACATTGCACAGTATTTTAAATTATTGATTCTTACGTAAGAAGACACTTACTCAATTATTGTTACAGTAATTACTGTTCAATATTTTATGTTATTGATTCAATAATTGCATAATATTTTATTGGTTCAATATTTGCTATGTTGATATTTTATATCAATAAGTGCTACTTTGCTATTTTATATTATTGATTCAATAATTGTCATTGCACATTATTTTAAATTATCAAATTAATAATTCATATTATTTGAATAATATTATTAGATAGCATTATTGGCAATGTCTAAGGAAGTTCTGTCTAGGAAAGAGGTTAATTAATTGCGCGTCAGTAAGGAGAAATCCTTATCGGAAGGCCCCCTCTTTTCTAGGAACGACCTGGTTATCAATATTGTAGTTCTGTAATATTATTTGAGAATAATTAATTTTTGATATATATGATAAGAAAATATTTATTCAATGTGGATTTAAACAGAGGAATTTTTTTTTACATGTGACATTTGTTGAAAGTTGGTATTTTATCTTGTCCGATAAAATAATTCATTCAAATATATTATTATAATATTACAATATAGTAGTATGATGTGATTACATAATAGTATAATTTTTATAATTTGAATGGTAACATTATTATAGTAAATTCATGGTATAAAAGTTAAACGAGGTGGAAGAGTGTAAATTGAATTTGAACTCTTATGATGCAAGCAATGATGTCATCGGAGCGATGAGGTAAGCAATGATGTCATAGATCGATGATGTAGACGATGATGTCATAAATTATAGAGAAAAGACTATTTTACTCTTACTCTGCCTAGCCTATAAATAGAAGCTCATTTCTTTATTATTTCTCACCAGTTCACTAAAGCTATAGAGAGAGAAAGTATAGAGAGAATAAGAGAGAAAGAAGAAGAGTATTCTGCTATTACGCTAGTGCAGTCTCCAAATTTTAAGGTAAGGGGTATTATTTCTTTCGTATTCATGAAGAGAGTTATTTTCTTTCAATACTCGTAAGGATTGTTATTCCATTCCTTATTATTCTGTTGGAATAATCTGTCTGAGCGGACTACTGCCAGACGGGTGAATCTTCGTATTCAGTTGTTATTAAATTATGAAAATAATCTGTTTGAGCGAACTACCGTCAAACGGGTGAATAACCCTTCGTATTCAGTTGTTATTAAATTGTGAAAAATAATCTGTCTGAGCGGACTACCGCCAAACGGGTGAAAATCCAATTGTAGTTCCGTATATTGTTTCATTTCAGATTCTTAACTTTAAACTTACTACGGTAAGTATTACTTCTATAATTCTGAAATGATCAGATATTACTTGAGTTTTGAGCTTCATTTAATATTATTTCACTGGAATATTGGTCTGAACTTTCTTGTGAAATGTTTATCTTTTCATGTCGAGTTACTATTCACGGTAAAAAAAAATTACTTCTTCCAAATCATCTTTGATTGGATCCAGGTTTTGATCTTCATTCTTGAACTCTGGATAAATTCTCTAATATTTATCCTTTATCTCACTGGATCCGTTATTCGTATTATTTTTCATCATCCTCAATTCTAAATGGTGATATAACTGAATATCTTTGGCCTGTAGTGCAAAGATAAAAATTTACGTGATGAATATCTTTGGCCTGTAGTGCAAAGATATTACCTGATGAATATCTTTGGCCGTAATGCAAAGATGGACAGGTGTTGAGATAAACATGACCAACTGATGATACAAATGAATATCTTTGGCCGTAGTGCAAAGATGGATATTTGATTCGAGATGTATATTGATTGATGTTACAAGGATAAAAAATTGATGATGGAATTTTAAATCAAAGAAGATAGTAGACATCATTCTCTACTTAACTCTTCTAATGAATTATTATTTTCGCTGCGAATATTAATCTAAAACTTGTTGTCCATAATATTTTATCTGATTTGTTGAAGGCTAACGATAATTTATTTTTCATTATCTTAGTGATAATATTCTTTACTGGGCTAGTTGAGCTCACCCTTTTCTTCCATTGTTCTTTTCAGAAAATGAGAATATCGCGGGTACTAGTCGAAAAATGGAGTGATGGTCCGAGTTAGAGCTGTAGAAGTCCTCACTATTTGTTTTATTTAAAATAGTGTGATAATAAATGTAATGAGGACTTAATATGAATATTAATATTTTCTACATATCTGTATTGACACTCACAGTCGTGTGATTGTATTTTGCACGACCGTGTGATATGAAAGATTATATTTAAATTTTATTGAATGTATTTGGCAACTCAAAATGGGTGGAGTATTAAACCTATTTTGGGGGCGTCACATAACAATTATTGAATGAGTGACTTCTTACGTAAGAACCAATAATTCGAAATACTGTGCAATACCGTGTGCTACTATTCAACAACGCGTATTACAGTCTTTTTATCACCGGGTATTTCAACAGTTTAACAGTAAAAGTTTTGCCGTTACTTTTATAAAAAAGTTACTTCTGTCGTTTTCTATATCCGACATTCATTCCGTTGTGGGGTCCACCTATGACTGCGCCGTCGTACGAATATTTTCCGACAAAAAAAATATTCTTCGACCAAATAAATATTCTCCGACACAACGAATATTTTATAACCACTTGCTTACTTTGTAAAATTTTCACAAATCACCATAACTATAACATTTTTATCAATTTAATCAATTACTGAAAAAATTGAATACCTTTATTTCATAAAATTCGGGATCTTACAATATGGATAGTCGAATTCGAGTTTGTGAGTAGTTTGAATATAATTCAATTGAGTCGTATCGAATTTGTGTATTGAATATTCGAGCTGAGTCGAATTTGAGTAAAGTTTTTTAAATACAATTCGAATTCAAATCAAATTCGAGTATAAATTTAACTTTTCGAGTATAATCCGAGTAGATATTTGTTCGATTCAATTGAACTCGTTTACACCCATAATTATCACCGATTTCTACATTCTCTTCCTCAAATTCATTGATATATTTTTTATAATTATGTCGATAGAGGCAAGAACCAGAAACAGAAGAACATAGCATTTGTTGGTTGTGAAAAATCGCTTGATAGGAAAATCGTGCCGCTATAATTTTTTGATTGTTTCTACTCACAAAAAGAAAAATCGAAGAAGTAGACAATTCAATTCGATGTTTATCTGGAGATTTCTGGTACATAAAGATTAAACCTCTCGAATTACTTTATTTCTCCCTCCAAATCTAAATTTCATTTTTAATAGGGAAATTTGTTCAGTGATTTGTGTCAATTCTATTGATATGGATCTCTGAATCTACCAAATGCCAAATAGAAAAAAGATTCAAGATTCGCAAGGTTTCTTAGTTTCATGGTTTACATTTTCTTTAAACATACCCAAGAATTTAATGTGTTAATTTTAACTTTAAACCTGTCTTGGTCGGAATACTTGACTTCTTTTAATATTTTAGCAAGAGCATCAAATGGGGCATGGTGAATAAACTAAAAATAAAAAGTGTCAAAAAAATAAAAATTTGTCTTTGCCATAAATTTCAGGTGCTTAAATTTATTTCAGGATTTTATTAGCCGGAACCGATGAAGAAAAAATATAATCAACAATAAAATTGTGAAATTAACTAAGGGTAATGACAATGTCGGATAACTTTATTATTATTACTATTATTTTTTTTTGTTAATTTGGAGAGGGGGTTAGTTAACCTACGACCTCTTGCTTAGCAAGGGGCTTAGTACACTAACTGAGCCAAAGATGGTTGATAATAACTTTATTATTGGTAGAGCCCTTGAGGTTCACATTCTAGGAATATAAGAACGGAGAAGTAGTTGTTGAACAGCCGTTTTAAAGGCAGGAACTTAAAAGGTTCATGCAAGAACATATCCTTTGTATCATGTTATCCTAACATCAACCAAATTGTCAGGGCCTTAAATACAAAACAAACATGATGCAATTCAGTTGTATAATGCTTAAACCAAAAAGGAAGGACAAAACACGATGCCTTGTGGCTAATAACGACCGTATATGCATGAAAGTTATTAAAATTTGATTAGCTCATAATAATCTAACAGCTAGCATCAAGTTATGGCAATAATGAACCATCCCTTTCGACCTTTTCTGTTTTTTAATCCTTTAATATTTTTATATTCTGTTATTTGATGTGAAACAAGGTACATAGTATGGTGATTTTGAAGTTGAAGTTATTAGATTGCTTGGTCATTAATTCAAAAGTTGATTGTTGTGTTTCAAAAGTTTATTTTTGTGTTTAGCAAACGAAGGCAATAATAGAGGGGGGGGGGGGGGGGGATTGGGTTGGGGGAAAATGAGCCAATGATTTAACTGAGAGACTTTGAAAAAGGAATAATTATATGCGGAACAAAATGAATTTGTTCTAGCGAACAATTGGATTGTACCGTCCAATTGTTCGTTGAACTAAATTTATTTTGAACCTCGAAATGTTTCAGAATAAGATATATATATATATATATATATATATAGGAAACTAATATTTTCATATCAGTTTTTAATATTTTTCACACGTATAATCCACATATTAGTTAATAGGAATTCGACACATCAACTAATAGATAGACCCTTAGTGTGAAAATATAAAAAAATAATGTGAAAACGTCAATTTATAACTTGGTGCATCGAGAAATAAAATTTTAACAATTTTATTGGGTCTACTAAACATTTCATTTGTAAAGATGTAATAATTTTAGTTCCCTGATCATAGGGCGACAACATCTATTAAATAAATTGGAGTGAAGTAATCTTACATTTCCCGCATATTGACAAAATTGGTATCATTTGAACATTACAATTAATACTCATTCGGTTTTATATTAATTGTCTTTTTAACTTTATGCACATAAATTAAGAAACTCATTTAAGAATTAAAATTTGTATTAAATTTCATCACTACCCTTTTATGAAAAATTAAAAATTATTAATACAAAAGAGAAAAATTCTTAGGACAATGAAAAACTAGAAAAATAAATAATTTATTCTCCAAGAAAGATGTAAACGATAAATAAATTAAAACGCATTTTTTCTTTTAAAAAGACAATTAATATAAAATGGAGGGAGTATAATAATTTATGATTGTTTCCTCGGCTATTTGAACGTTATGTTTAGACTATAGTTTTGGGTCATGAAATGAGTAACTTAGTATACAAATAAAGATTTTGTTGATTTTTCCAACAGATTTTTGAATGTTCCCGTAAAAACGTGGCATGCCCTTTAGAGGTGGTCACTCTTATTATATTTTCAAATAGTGCACAAAGCTTCAGTTGCTGATTGTATAGTGAATTAAATTGCAAATTTTTCTAAAGAATTCAATCACTGTGACATAAATGGACATGTTTGTGTTCCTCAGTTGGCCCAAATAATATATAGACAACTGTGAAGGTAAGATTACTCATATTTATATACTTTTAATAACATGATTGATATTTTGAATATTTAGGCTGTATTTGTAGATTTTCAATTTAGTTTTGTACATCACTGCAACATATTATAATTTTAATATATTTCAATTATTTTGACTTTTTTGTAAAAAAAAAAAATTAAATTTTCTTTTGAATAGGTCAACGCGTTTGTTTTGAAATTTTTTTTTCTGAATGACTGACCGATTCAACCATTCAGACGATTTGGACTGAATAGTTTAGTGTCATTTTTTTAGAATGAAGTTTTTTTTTACAATATTAACTATTATATATATATAATAATATTAAATAAATTTATAACAATTTTGAACTTTTTTAGAGGGGTAAAATAATAAAAATCTGTTTTTAAATGTTTCAGACATATCAATTATCAAATAACTTTTTTTATTCAATTCAGTTCATTCAAATTAAGATTCAAATTCATATTCATTAAATTTTTATCAAAACACCCGCTAAGAAAAGAAGAAGTAGAGCAAGAAAGTAGCATAATATGTTTGTTTGTATTTATGGAATTAGTTGTTGAACCTGCAGGTTGGTTTAAAACCTAACTACACTTTCCCCCACATGATGATGGAATCCGGGATATATTCACTTTCCATAAGGATGACATATGTATCAGCATTACGCTGGTGTGCTATGCTATGCATGCATCTACAGGATAACATTAATTAATATATTACGTACAGTATGGGATGTACGTACGTGAAGAAAAATTTAGGCATAATAATTCATTAAATGATTGTAATTTAGTTTGTTTATATAAATCTCCATATTATATATGTTATGGTCTATATATATATATAATAAATGATATATACGAAAAATATAAATTATATGTAACATATAAATAAAAAAATAATAATTTATAACTTGAGATGATTTGAGAATATTATCTTGCAGGTTATAATACTTTAATAAAGATGATTTATCTTGGTCGTGGAAAGTTGGATTTTTAACTAAAATACTAGTGCATTAACGCGCGGTGTGCATTAAACGGATCACCTGATAATATTTTATTTATAAAATATTTTCATATAAATACTAGTTTGTGAAATTTCTTAATTTTAAAATAATAGACTTAATATTGTTATATATATTAATTTGATGTTCTAATGAGTGAGATTACATCGTGTTAATTAATATCTCAGAATATATATTAATATATTTAATTAATATTAGTAATATTAATTATTATTGTCAAAACATTTGTAGCTGCTAGTGCTAACAGGCAAGGAACAATCAAAGTGCACGTACTTGCTGATGGGGAAAAGAGGGGATTACTCAGGCAAATATACTCTTGCAGCATTCTTAATCTTGATGATTATTAATTCTGTACGTACATATATATATATATATATATATATATATATATATATATATATATATATATATATATATATATATATATAGGTAGATTATAAGCTCAGAATGCACCTCTTTGATTCATCTGCAGAACTATGGATTGTGCAGTAGATTTGTTTACAAGAAAAATGTAAAATTCAGGTGTTGATTTGTGGGAGTTTTCTTTCCTCATCTTTTCTTCCTTTTTTGGTCTGTACATGTTGTGGGAATTTTCAAAAGCTGCTGCATTTTTCAGTTACATAGAAAAAAAACACACATCGACAATTCATCATAATAGCGAAAACACTAGCCCAGAAAAACAAGCAAGAATACAAGTGCAGCCATAAACAACAGTAAATCATTTCAAAGAAAAGGGGTCGTAAAATAATTTAGATATTAACCATGACTGCATTGATCGTATATAATCTTCAGTATGCACCATGATCAAAAGTTATTTCCTTCTGCTGAGTTACAAATATCATATTCTGCTTCAGCAATTTAGATGCACAACAAACATGTATAGTGAAAGCTTTTTTCACGTACAAAGACACTACACCTACTTCATGAACAATAAATCATCATTTCTAATTATATTTTCTTTGGATATTTTCTACTAGACAAAAAAGTTTAATATCAAAACTTAGAATAATAATAATAAAAGAGTTAAAATAGGTAAAAAGGAGAAACTCCTACGTAATGAAAGATGTAGAACCAGTCATCTCGAACCTAGCAAAGCACTATAGCAAGGACTTGCAAGGTCAAGAAAACTCGAGCATCTTTCCTGGAGTTCAAAGAAGGAAAGGATAGAGATGAGAAGTATAAGCTCAGGAGAGATATAGCCATGGTTTCAGTCACATTTTCTCTTGTCTTATCACTGTATCAACTTGGCCTACTTGCAGCATGGCAATGAGGTCCTTTGGTTCACAAACCCACAGAGCCATGGCTGTCCATGCTTGGGAGAAAATGTCTCCAAGGGTTGACCAAAGTTCCTGAAACAGTGCCATGATAGAGAGATGAAGAAGGTGCAGCAGGTATATTTATATACAAGGTTTGGTTGAAGTGTCATTATTTTTGAGAAGGATGGAAAATGAGAGTTTATTTTTGTTTTTTTGTTTTTCGTGAGTTAGTTTCCATTTCATTAAAGAGTAGTACTACAGAGTAATAGTTGCACAATAAATATGATGAAGTGACTATACTATTCTTAATTAATACTCCCTACATTTCACAAATGTAGTCTCTTTTCTTATACAATTTTTTTTATTTAACGAAAAATTTTTACTTTTTATTAATGACATAAAATATGACATAATCTTCTCAAATTTGTTAACATAATTTCATTGTGGTAAACTAACAACTTATTGTTTTTAAGAGTATAAAACAAATATATGTTCTTTATATTAGTAAATTTTGCAAATGAATTTTTGGAATCTAAATAATTTTATCAGTTTGATATATTGAAATATACAGTTGTCACTATAAATTAATGTACAAATAAACTTATGGTTTGTGAATTTTTTTTGTCTTGGATCGAAAATATGGGATTTCGTTGGGTTATGAAGATCCCGGAGGAATATTAGACAAAATTAAACACCCTTTTATTCTTTTTCTATGCTTTGAGAAATACCAGACAAAAATACCAGTGGCAGTGGATTCATGCAAAATATATTTATTAGGGGTGAGCATTGTGTGGTTTGAAATTCCAAACCATCGAACCCGAAATCGCTTAGGTGCGATTTGACAAATTCAAAACCGCACACAAAATTAGCTTGTGATTGGTGTGGTGCGGTTTTAAATGTGCGGTGCGGTTTCAATTGGTGCAGTTTCGGTTCCAAAACTAATTGAAACAACAAAAAGGTCTAAGCCTTTAATATAATTTAATACAGCTCACATCGAGAAATTAACTTAGTGACATAGTCGACAATGGAAATTATATCAAGTATAGAACCAAAGCTCCTTCTGCCAAACATGTCAAATTCACCATCAAATCATAAAACAGTGAGACACATAAAATAGTTTTAGTTTATAATAAAGGAATGATGCTTTAAAACTAAAACATACGCTATATAAAACAACAGAGACCATATATTCGATAACAAGTAAGAAGGTTTATCTAGTTCCCCAAAAATTAAAAATATATACTGGAGATAGAATGAAATTCTATCTTATATATTGCGGGGAGGACTTATAGAATATAATCCTAACTGTACCTAATTTGGAAAATAATCTATTAGACTATTACTATTATAGTATAGACCTTAACCAATGCATCAAGTGTTCGAACCAACGAATTTGACCCCTCAGCTATAAGCCTCTCCAGTAATGCATCAAACAAATCTGAAATTCCAAAACCCAAATACTTAATTTTTGACTCTAACCTCTAACCATCTTCTTTTAATTGGTGAAAAAATGACAATGCAAGACTGGGATTTTCTCTGAGCGTGTTCAAGTGAAAAGTAACTTTAAAATTTACTAGAGATAATACATACATACACACATATGGTGCGGTTTCGGTTTTATGCGTGCGATTTTGGCTAGTAACCAAACCGGAATCGTAAATTTGGTTATTTAACCTATCTAAAACCGTCACATGTGCCGGAACCGTAGATGCGATTTTAATTGGTGCGGTTCGTGTGATTTTTGATACGATTTCGGTTCTAATTTGGTTATTTGCTCAGCCCTAATATATATATATATATATATATATATATATATATATATATATATATATTAGGGCAGCAAGTGTAATTATACCATTTCAGTGGTCCCTTGTACTACTCTGTAGCACTACTTAAGTATACCCCTTTACATGCTCTTCTAGTTGTCAAATGGAAGCACTCAGGCCATTGACCAAATAAATTGCCTGACCCCCCTCATTCTGTTCCGTGCTACACAAAAAGGAGTTTTATTTATTTATATATAAAACGGAGTTATTTCACAATTTTTATTTTTATTTTTTTATCAATAAAAAGTATAATCATAATTTTATATTCAGGAGGGAGGGGGGGAGGGAGGGAGGGAGGGACAATTAAGGAGAAAAGGAAAGAAGATAACAAAAGGCCATAAGTTAGCTCCAAAATGGGGTGGTGTTTCAGAGGCTAAACATCGTTTTGTCTCTCGCTGCAAATTCCCAAATTCATACAAAAAAAAAAAAGCAGCCAAAAGGCAGAGACTACTCAGCAGTAGTAGTAAGTGAGTAGTACCCTAATTCCCATGTCTTATGTAATATCATAATTATACTCCATACCACATACTACTACATGTTTGCAGAGGGCTGCAGGCCATTCCATTGTGAGGTCAATCTCATAATTTAATGCCCCTTTCAGACGACAAAACTTACCATGCCAACCCCCCCTTTATTTTTCCATCAGACATTAATTCTCTCCATAACATACATACCACAAGACCTCACATTTGTTAGTAATTTGTTCTTGGACTAAAATTTTATCTCATCTCCTTTGGTAAACTAAAGATAAGAGGTTGATATTTTCGGACCAGGATCCTCTCCATTTCAAGTGAATGGAAATTCTCTATTTTATGGTCTATATTTAAAATGTGTTGGAATGTGACATCATGCTGACAGAAAAGAGAGCGCGCATTTTAAATCTGAATCATAAAATGAAGAGTCTCCATTTACTTGAAATGGAGATCCTAGTCCGACATTTTCGGTGTTAAATTAAAGGAGGCAAGAGCTACCTCAAGCTCGCTCTTACGTAATTAATTTTACATATTGAATATACTCTCTCCTAAATTATGTAAAAAATATATTTTTATAATTTTTTTTAAAAATATTATTATTATAAAAGGATACCTCGATTAGTTATGCATTTTCATAAGATATTGTATATATTCGTTGATCGACTTCACTCATTGAGACACTGTTATTAAAGGGGAAGAAAAAAAAACTAGGAAAAGTTGCTATTTTTGTGTTATGTCTTGGACACTTAATTTGGGACAATTTTTAGTTACCAGTAGTCTGTCTAGTCACAGTCAAGGAGGAAGTAGTGCAACAACTTAACCAGTTGTTATCCCTACCGGTCCTTCTACACTTACCGGAAATTCCAATCGGCTAAAATTATTTTTTTTATCCGACTCTCAAAAAATATATAGTATTTTTTTTAATTAATTTTTTATAGAATTCAATGATTTTGATGTAATTTGATTACGTATAAAAAGTAATGTTGTACAAATTGTATAACATTATTTTTTATATGTATCCAAAACACACCAAAATCACTGAAATTTATAAAAATTCTTGTTAGAAAAAATACTATACATTTTTTTAGAGTCAAAACAAAAAAAATAAAATAAAATAAATTTAGAGCGGTTGGAATTCCCAGTTCCCCTACGGATAATTGTTATCCCTATTTATTTGTCAACAATGCTACTATCACATACAAAATGTCACATAAAGCTTCACCTGACACGTGGAGTCCATAATATGTATGTGTGTATGTGAATTTTATGTGACTATTTTTTATATGATAGTAGTATAATTTTTTATTTGTAGTAGCATCTGATTTTCCCAATGGTTTGGCTTCAGAGCATGATGATGAAGAGGTTGTGTTTTACGTCATGCCACGCCATTCACATTAAAGTTTCTACTTTCAGAGGACCACCTTTCTCACTGTATTTGGATGGAATATTCACTGCTTTTACTTGGTGGTGGATTATTTTTTATAAAAAGTTTCTTGGGACTTCGTTTACATGGAATAATTAAATAAATTAGAGATACAATTTAATTTTTAAAATTAAATCACTCATACTAAGTTTTAAATTGATACTATTATTATAATTATATATTATAACATAATAAAAAATTAATCATTACAAAATTTATTTCACTCTAAACATGTATCAGTGCATGAGTCATACCAATTTTAAAATTTAATATGTGATCGTTTGATCTTGAAAGTCAAATTATATCTCTAAATTTGGAACGTAAAGAATATTTAATTCATTAGAAATTCGGTGTTTGTGGCCCCATGGTAGAAGGTGGTCCATTTGGAGAGTAGCTTATGGCCCAAATTGTACTAAGATTCCCTCAATGGCAAATTAGATTGGTTTAAGTCCATTCCTATTTCAAGATCAATTTATCCATTACATTGAAATTTCTACCATCAGCAATTTTAAATGAAATTCATAAGTGATCTGACCCAATAAGAATTATATATATTAATAAAACAATAATTTAGTCTGGATGGAGTAAAGGAGATTCGGTTACTATGAAATTAACTTCATGGTAAATTGGTCAATTGACCAATATAGTGTTGACACGCAGAGGGAGAGATCGTCTCCGAGCCTGCGTGTCGACACCGTATTGATTAATTGACCAAAGTTAACTTCATGTTAACCACTCCCGAGTAAAAGAGAGGGATCTCAACCTGTGAATTTAGAATTGAAAGCACATTTGCACTTTCATATAACTAAATTCAAGTTAAAATTTTGTGTTCAGTTTTAGTTTCAAATTAAATTGAATTGCCAAACATAGCTTTTAAAAAAGAATCTTAGTTTAATTAATTCAACACATTAAAAATAAAATCATTACTCAATAGATCCGGCCCAAAGACACTTCTTAAACCGACACCCAATTAAAGAAATCCGATCCAGTGAATCCAAGTTCATAAAAGTCCTTCCCAACAAACTGAAAACTAAGGTTAATTCAACGATAATTATGCCCTTATTTATAATAAATATTTTCAAAACTATTCAACATGGCAACTTTATACTAATTCACTATTCATTCTTAACAAGTCCCCGTCAAAAAACCCATGCAAGTCAATTTAGATAAGCCGGAAAAAATAATACTAATAATTAACTTTTGAAAATTCCATTTATTTATTTGGGTTTGTTTGGATTAGATTATAAATACTCATTACTAAAATAATTTAATTGTCGTGTTAGTATAAAATTATCCGAAAATGCCTTTTATTTTTTATTTTTAAAGCCCCACTTTTAGAGAGTACAATATAATCTCATTATTAAATACATCATCATCATTACAATATCAATAATCAATCAAACCTCACATAGAGGAGGAAGAAATACACTCTGCATCAAACAAGAAATAAACTCATTTAAGTGGGAATCGAATTTTAGACCTTAATGTCATAAAAAATTGGATCGAGACAAATAAATTGAAATTATTATTTATATATTTTTTGGGAGGAAACCCAGGAATCGGGTGAGATTTTATTCATTACTAGCATCCCGTACAATGACTGAACACAAGGATGAGCCTCATCCGTCCGATACTGTACTCCCTCCGTTACTAAAAGATTATTATTTTAGAAGAAAAAATTTATTTCAAAATATTTGTCGTTTACAACTTCCTAAAAGCATAAATTATTTATTTTCTTATATTACCCCTATTTTCTTTCATTATCCCAATAAATTCTCTCTCTCCCTTGTATTAATAGTTTTCAATTTCCCATAAAGGGGTAGTGATGAAATTTTAAACAAATTTTACTAGTATTAAATGACTGTCTTAATCTATGTGACAAAACTTTAAACGACAATTTTTTAGGAACGGAGGTAGTAGAAAATAAGCAAGTCTAGTACCATCTCTTTGAACATGAAAAAAAGAAGCGAGGAAGAAGTTGAAGGAAATCGTCAATAATCATACCCTCAATAATTGACTTTTATTTTAATTGAGCAACAAAAATTCAATAGAAAAAAGTTAATGTCAAGGGGCCGGGCCAATATAATTAAGTTGTTATCGGCTTTGCACACTTGGTGAAATGCGGACATGCACCAATTATATGAACTCATATTGACATTCAATAACATATATATCCAATGTGCATATAATTGGATCAATCTTTTGCGTCGACACATCAAAATCGTTAAGTAACTTGTTTTTGACATCTTCCTAAGCAAACCAAACCACATTTTACATGAAAATAATGACACGAGACCAAATTTTTAACTACCAATCAACTTATTTCAATATACTTCCTTTCCTCATCGATTGAGGTACAACCTCTCGTTCATTTCAATCTTGAACGGCCAAGATTTAAAAATTATTTTTGTTATCCGCTACTAATAATAATAAACGTAATACTATCTCCGTCCCATAATAAGTGCTTTTTTAGCTTAAATCACACATACCAATACACAAGTTAAAATGACAAAAATACCCTTAATATACTTTCTTTGTTTTGTATGAGACTTTTTTATTGTCTTTTGGTCTCTCTTTCTCTTTCTTCAACCTTTCAACATCCCAATAAATAGCAATAAATATCATTGGTTGCATAAGGGCACATATGAAAAAATATTATAAAAATTGTATTGGAATTCTAACACATCACTTATTTTAAAAAAAAATGTTAAGCCTTAAAAAATCACTTATTGTGGGACGGAAGTAGTATTTACCAATATGCACTCATTTCAAGTACCATACTAGCGGACGATCAGATTGCTTAGACCACCTGCATTCCCACATGCATATTAAGAATCCATAATAGTTTACTCTTGCATATTAAGGAGTCCATAAGCATTACACTTTATTCTTGATTCAATCATTCAACACTTGCATATTCAATAAAATAACTAATAAACAAACCTACAATAAACCCTAATCCCTGAAAATTAAATCCTAAACCTTAAATCCCAAACCATAATTAAGCCATCTAAACCCAAACCCTCAGCCCTTCATCCATATCCAATTTTGACCTTTGCAATTTCAATTTTAAAATATGCGTCCATTTTTGACTTCACTTTGAAAATAGTAACCACATCCTACTTTATTATATATATTTGCATTTACAAGTGAGGTATATAAAACATTCAACCCATTCCTACTTTATTATATATATTTGCACCGCTCGACTACTGTTTAAAAACATTGGTCGTTATTAATAGTAGCAGACGACGTCAATTTTGTATTTTCAATCATATCCATTCCTTTCTAAATTGTATGATAGAGATAATATATATATGCTTAATTTTGATTCATAACAATTACTTGCTACGAATCATTTCTCATATATATATATATATATATATATATATATGTATGTGTGTGTGTGTATGCATTCCAATATTAAATATTTTATTGGTATTAGGGAACAAATTTGGATAATTATATCGGTTATATATGACCTACTTGATGATGCATTAGTTGAGTGGATGAAGGCCATATCCACGCTTTTCCTACATGTTGGTTTAATATTTTAATGATGACAATATTAGGTTTATGTTATTGTTATTTAATGGACTTGTGTTTTAATTTGATTTAAATTATTTGGGTTGATTTATTTTATTATAAGTTAATTTCTTTGTTGGCCCAAATTTGATTAATAGTCCATTGATTGATAAAAAGATATTTTATATATTCTTACTATATGTATATATATATATATATATATATATATATATCCTGTTTTGAATCAAAGTTAGATATGCTATTTGATTGGGAGTCTTTTAAATGAATCTATTTTGATTGGGTAAATCTGTTGGACTATTTCTCTCCTTTATTTTAGCTATCTAAGGTTGGTATGTATGTCACATCTTGCGAATTGATATCTTATATTTGTTGGACTCTTTAGTTGCTAAATCATGTGATATACCATTTGTTTTGAATCTCTTATTTCCGTTGGATATAACAAATTGCTAGAAATATGTGATATTTCAATTGGACTTAATCTTTATACTAACAGCTCTTTTCTTAGAGCTGTTGTTTTCTATTATTATATATACTTCTGTTCTTCTACTTAAACAAGGAGCAGGTCTCTTGAAGCTTATAGCAGCGGAATTACACTACACTCAATTGTGCATGATATTTGCCTAACTTTTGGCGTAACATATATATATATATATACCCCACTGCATGTACACCATTTAACGTGCCATTATAAAGTTAATTTAAACACACATAAATTAAGGTATGGGGGCAATTATAAGGAGAGAAATGAGGGGGCAGAGACCAAATCTGAGTTGGTTCGCGCTGAACCGGCCAAAAGAAAATAATATAATATAAGCCACAATAGACGGCAGCTTGAAGCACCAACACAATTCCATGGAAACCCATGCATATTGGAAATAATCAATTATCCCATTCAGAATTATAACAATTATTAACATCATATAAGCGCATGGGAATACAAGTCTAGCTTACATTAAAAAAATTATTTGTCTTTTATAAAAATTAAACTTGAAATATAAATAAAAAAAATATAGGGATGACATGTACTCGGTCTTAATCCTCGTCCTAAAGTATCATTCGACCAAATATATGTTCAATAATTTAGTCGAGATAAAGATTTAAAATAATACCAATGAATTTTAAATGATTCAATAGAAAATCACCCACCGTGAATACAATACTTCCGTGTAGGATAAGTAAATTATTTGTTCCATACCCCCTTGGGATATTTACAGGTTACAACTATCCGGTATCCATCCCAACAATGCTACTGTCACATAAAAATGTCACATAAAATTTACATACATAAATATATATATTTTTGGCCCCCACTTGTCACATAAGGTTCACAATATGTGTATGTAAATTTTATGTAACTATTTTTATGTGATAGTACCATTATTTTATCCATTAAGAGAGTATATTCTAGAAAAAGTTATAATTCCGTTGAAACAAACACTGCCTTCAATGGTGGCTAATTTTTTTTTTCCCTTTTTGGTCAAGGAGTGAGAAACAAACAAGTGGAAAACGCGTGGATAAAGTTTTCTTGGACTACTGAACTAGTAACACTTTCCATGCCTTCAATTCCTAATTTTTAAAATTAAAAATAAAGAAATTTCTTAACATGTATCCTAAAAGAAATATGCACACAGTTTAAAAGAATATTTTTTTAAATTGTGTGTATATTTTTTTGAATTTGATACAAATACAAAAATTAAAAATATATATATACATTTCAATAGAATATTCTCTTAAACTGTGATACCCTTAAAACACATATTAAGAAAACCCAAAAATAAATTATCTTTCTCTCACTCCCTCTTTATTCCCGTAAAAGAGTTGACTATGTTACCATAAAAATATATTTAACTTTTACAAGTCATGTTATATATTACTCCATAATTTTTTTTTAATTGAATTATAATTGCAAAGGGCATCATACATAAGATTAGATATTCTTATCATATTATATTTTTAAAAAAAAATTCATATAAGTTTGCCAAACGAGCACATAATAAAAGGACCTTTTTTGTATTTGATACTTCCTAAATAAATACTATCATAATTGAAGAATATTTGCAAAACGTTGATTTTTATTTTTTTTAAAAAGAAAGAATATAAAACCGTAAGTTTCCGCAGGGGCATTATGTACTAAAAACAATAATATATTAAAATTTTAATTATGATAATTTTAAAAAATAATATTTTTAATTTTAAAACTGACTATACTATGAGGATCCAAATTCAATTCGAATTCGGTTATCATAAAATTAATTTTATAATAAATTGATCAATTAATCAATACAATACTAATAAACAGAAAAATTATCTTTCGTCTGCGTGTCGATAATATATTTGTCAAAGTTAATTTCATATTAATCACTCAAATCCAATCCTGTTACTGACCGTCAGTCCTTTATTATTATCTTTGACCGCCACCCTCTTTTTTGCAATCTGCATAACACGCCCACCGCGCACTTTAACCACTAGCGCCACCCCACTCCTATATAAACTCAAACCTTTTCATAATCCAGAATCCAGATAACTAACTGCCTAAAAAAGTCACCAGCAGTATCAGAATCTTCAACTAAACCCTCTTTATTTTTCCACGCACACAGACTAGACTAGTTATGAAAGCCGACAAACTTCAAAGCGATAGTGATGACGACATATGCAGAACGATTGAGGTCGCCGTTGTCGAGCCTCATATTTCGCCGGCTCCGATTTTCTCTCCGACTGCCGGTGACTCAGACGAGGAGCTGTATAGTCCGCCTCTCAACTTCGCAATGGTGGATAATGGAATCTATAGGTCCGGATTTCCGGACTCCGCCAACTTCTCCTTCTTACAAACCATTGGCCTCCGTTCTATTGTGTAAGTATATCTATATACGTAATTCATATACTCTGTAAAATTGCGCCATATAAAATTGACAATCTTAGGGTTTTGGCATGTTGTTTACAGATACTTGTGTCCGGAGCCATATCCGGAGCCAAACATGGAGTTTTTGAAGTCGAATGGGATTCGTTTGTATCAGTTTGGGATCGATGGCTGTAAGGTATGATATTATGCTTTCACTCCTTATGGTCGTTTAAATTCACTTCATAATTATTGTGTGAATGTTTGGCAAACTTAGATCGTTGTATAATTAGTGAGATGTGTGTATTGTCAACTTGTTTTCTTAATTACTAATTGCTGTTTTATGTTAATTGCTTGAAGTGATAATGTGCTTCGTTTCGATCATGTGAATTCAAGTTTGCTGTTAAAAGCTGTGAAATTATTTGAATCATTGGATATAGGGGACATTAAGTTTCCAAAACAAAAACAGATAAGGATTTTTTTTTCTGTCTTCTGTTGTTACGGAATAATTCTCCCTCTGCCAATATTACCTTAATTCTTAATCATTTAATTGAAACTTTTTCCTTCAAAAGAATGTATATGGTCTATTTCTTATTTATCTATTTGATTTTCTATTAAATTCATTATAACGAGGACAGCCTCAGTTGAGAAAAGATATGTAGCCATTGTATCTATTTGCCATAGATTATGAGTTTCGAGAGTAATGGCTATAAGCTTTTTTACGTTATAGTAAGAAATCATGGATTATGAGATCTTTGCAAACGGATGACAACTAAATTAGTATTAATGATATGTGTTTAATTATCTTGATATTTGGTTTAGCCAGTATGAGTTCAATTTTTAGTGGATGTGTTACCTATACTGATTTACGGCATCCGTATATATTAGTTAAATTTAATGAAAGATGTAAATGCTATTTCTGTTCAATATCTTATCAAAATTTGATGTTTCACTATGGAAAATAAGATTTCTCTTTACATTCTTTGTTGCCTTTTTTTACCTTATCTTACTATATGATATGCTCTATAATTTGAGTTGAACCTTGAAGGAAAGAAGCTAGTGGAGTTTATTTTGGTTGTTTAATTTGCTCACTGATATTGTAATTCTTTATACAAGTCTGATAGCTTGACTAAACCATGGCTATAGTTTCCTACTTCTAGATTTGCTAAAGTACTCGATGTTAGATACTTGTTTGTTGTTACATTATAAGTAATCAAGTATTCCTTGAGTTTGGAGTTGACGAGGATGCAAGGAAGTAACACAAACACACATGTTAGGTATTGAGACATGCTGACAATCACTCTACGATTATTAAATCATATTAATGTCATGTCGCCTTTGGTGATTATTAGAAATGAGTATACTTGTGTCAACTGTCAACAGTCTTCACACACGATAAATCTTCTCATCTTGGGGGTTGTGTTAAGAACACAAATCAGTTAGACTTACCTGCTATATGCTTCTTCAATATCCCTTCAAGAGTGTTCATTTAGTTATTATTTTGGGCTTGGTGTGAAACCTGATTTTTCTTACTTATCTCTTTGTAATATTGACATCGTTAAAAGAAGGTTCGCAATTTAGGCTTTGTTTCAATCAATTTTGGTTGGATATGAATGCTCAATAGTAATGGCTCCATTTCCTAACATTACCCTTCTTGCACTAGTAAGGAACTTCTTTGCATGATGTGACCTATATTATTTTTTTCAACATTCTCCTGATTTTCATTTTGCTGATGGTTTTATAAGGTTTATCACAAACTTGCTTTTCTTCTTTGCCTCTTTACAGTACTTACTTTGTGAAAGGGTTGTTTTAAGTTAATTTATTGCGTGGATCTCTTCTAGTTGGTTGTTACTTCTTTAAGAATTGGAGCTGAACTAATGAAGATTGGTCCACCTTAGGATTGCCTATCAAAGTTAATCCTTCACTCTATGTTAATACCTGATGTTCACTTATCTGTGGGACTGTGCTTCCTAAAATTGCATATTTCTGTCATTCTGTGTAGATGATATATTCTAAAGTTCGTTGTTTGAGTAAATTTTCGGTTGCATATATTTTTATTGTGGAGCGCAAATACAGTGAACCAGGCTATAGTCATGAGAAAACAACCAAGTGTTGTCAATTTTCAATTGAAAGTCAATTTCACATGATCAAGAATGGTACTACAGAAGATATTGGTTAGCTCAAGGATAAAGGATATTCTCCGAGTCCTGTCACAGGCATGGACTTGATGTGGTTTCACATTATAGGTGTATTCTAGAAATTACGTTGTCAAATGTTTAGAGACAACAGAGTCATATGCTCGTGGATATCTTTTGTTAGCAGAAGGCGTGGACAAACCAGTATTTAAAGGAGCTGAAATATACATAATGTTGGAGGTTGCCAACAGTTTGTCTAAGGCGTAAATGTTTGGAACATATGTACTAGGTTAATACTTAATATCCAGTGTCCTTATTGTAATAGAACTGTTTGATTTTATAGTTTGAGAGTTACATAAGATGAATTATTGCTAGCTTGCTGCTTTACCAAGTGTTTATGGGAATTTAGTTTGTTGATAAAGGCTGCATTCAGAATAATAGATATTAAATGTGTTTTATATTAGTAAACTTGTAGTTGTATGTATTATTACAGTATATAGCCTGAAAAGTGAAAAAGGTTTCTAAATGGAGTAAGTAATGAATTCTGTTATTTGATATTGAAAATTATTTTTTCAGGAGCCTTTTGTTAATATTCCGGAGGATACAATTCGTGAGGCTCTAAAAGTTGTCATGGGTAATGTACTCTATGTTCTTTACACTTTACATTGACTGTGATGAATTTAAATGCAACTGGTTAGAGTTTTGAATTATTAACCTGTACTTTTTTGTGCTGGTATTTCAGATATTAGGAATCACCCATTACTGATCCATTGCAAACGAGGCAAGGTGTGTGTATTATGTTGTTGGTTTTTGCATAGCCTCATCATTAATCTATTGAAACAATTCGTAATTTAAACGGGTGTTTGTTATGGCTCTGTTGTTCAGCACCGAACAGGTTGTGTAGTTGGGTGCTTGAGAAAATTGCAGAAATGGTGCCTGACTTCTGTCTTTGATGAGTATCAGCGCTTTGCTGCTGCCAAAGCTAGAGTTTCTGATCAGAGGTTTATGGAGCTCTTTGACGTGGCTACCTTCAAGCATCCACCAATTGCATTTTCATGTTTGAAGAGGTAAACACATATTGTTGATGGGCTTTGCTGCTTTTAGTTACTTGAAAGCTAATCCTAATTCCTTCTTTGGATTGGATTTAACTTGAAAAGATGTTAATTTTCTGGAATGAATTTCAGCTGTGAAGGCATGATGTTTTCTTTCCCCGCCGAGTACAATAAGTAGCAGCTTTTCTTGCTTTGAGGTCCTCGACCCCTCACGCGCTAGTCTATTATGCTGAATAGCCTGAGTACTAGTGTATTCCATTCCCAAATTCCACCTGTGACTCGGCGGATTTTAGAAAATACTGTAGAGAATGTATGACATTTGATCGAAATTTGAGTATTCACCAGATTAATTTCAATTGAATAGCACGCGTTTCTCATCTGTATTTTACTTCAGCTGAAAAAGATCATCTGGCTGATTCGGTGAATTGTTACTACAATGAGCCCCTGTGATTTTAGTTGATAAGCAATCAGTCTTTTCTGCAGGCAAATAGAGCACCTTGCTGGGTGAAGTATTATACTACTAAGAGCATGTATTTTATTTTATTTTTTGCTATTTACTAATGCTGAATATTAGGTATAAGTCTCAAAATTTTGCAAAATGTGGATGTACTGTTAAATATGTTGATCGAAACATCGTCATTATGAAAATCTCTACAACATTTAATTGAAAACTAGATAGAGTCCTGGAATACTTAGATCCAATGTATATATAGGCCTTGCAGTACGTATACATTGATATTAAACACACACACACACGAGTTATTGACTAGTGTTCAGTACTATTGGTACAGCTTTGAAGTCGTCCACAATTTCATTTTTCTTTCCTTTATTGTTTTCAGAATAAATTAGGGAAAGGGAGAATGTAGACAAACCGACTTGTAAAAGACGATTTTACAGTAAATATGTTTTTTGACGACTTCATTGCAATTAGAAAGCCCCCCCTGGCCGCTCCCTAACAAAAATAGTAAACTATTAACTATATACTATAGGAATAGCAAACATCATGAATATGAACTTTTAGACTGATCACACCCCTCTCCCCAAATTTATTTATTTTTTTATTTCATATATATATATATATATATATATAATATATATAAAAGAGAGCATCTAAGCTGCTGCTGCTTTCATGGCTTCAAATCTTGGTTCCTTGGGCTGGAACTTGAGGCCGGCATATAACTTCATGTAGTCATCGAATACAAATTTGGGGTATACATCTGCTGCTTGTTTGTCGTCCACCAATGGTGGTGCCGGGTAGATAACAGCATCATTGCCAGGGTTGTAAAATGAAGCAAGAGACATGCGGTTTCCGTGTGATTGAGCTATGACTCGGTGAAGCACACTCTTGTATTTGCCATTGGTGATCACCTCTAGTTGATCTCCTAGGTTGATTACGATGGAATGGCGCATGGGTGGAACATCAATCCACTGGCCGTCCTTGAGAAGCTGGAGGCCACTGACCTTGTCATCTTGGAAAAGTAAGATTATGCCACCGGCATCAGTGTGAGCTCTGAGGCCTTTGATTAATTCTGGGTTGGGACATGGCGGGTAGTTGCTCACCTTGGTCCCAAAATTTACACCCTTGGTTCCGTAAAAGGCCTTCTTCAGGTACCCTTTCTCTAGTCCAAGATTCTCGCAAAGCAAGTCCAGAAGCTCCTCGGCTAGTTTCTCCAGCCTGCCAGCAAATTCCTTCATCACCTTCCTGTGTGTCATCCAAAATTATATATTATCATCAAGATATTGCACACAAATTTGAGTGAGATCCATTCGATATCCAATTAATAATTTATTATTATTATTATTATTATTACCTGTACTCGTCCTCGAGATCTGGGAGTTGTGAAATGTTAGAAACAGGGAGATGTCGCAAGAAGAAGGTGCTTTCCCAATCCTTATCAGTCACTTCTGCTTGGACTCCCTCCAGAGCTTTGCTTGCCACCATATCCTTGAACCTCTGCTCCATACACTTGTTATAATGTTCCTTTGTCAATCTTTCCACGGTGTCCATTAGATCATGCGAGATCCCATGGTTCACAAGCTACAAAAGTAACACAATACCAGTTAGATCTCTATACACTTGGAATGGAAGAACTAGTTTGTAGTTTTTAGTTCGTACCTCAAAGAAACCCCAGTTCTCACAACCATCTTTAATCATCTCCATTGTAGCTGCTCTCTCCTCGCCATTCAGCTTCTCTAAGTTGATAACTGGGAAGTTCTCCATCTCTATATTTCTTTCTACTCTTCTCTCTCTCTCTTTTCTTTTTTTTTTTTGTGTGCGGTGCGTGTAAAGTAAAGCTTGTGAGTTTTTTAATGGAGAATGTCGAGTTCTAGGTCCAATTTATTTATAGGGGATTAAAGTAGCAGCAGAGGAACAAATAATTAGGTACTCCTATGTTAGTCTAGTGGACATTAATTAAAATATAATGTTACTATCACATAATTTTGAGTCACATAATGTTCATACACACATATATAATGTGGGCTTTACGTGAAAATACATGGTCCGTAAATTTATATGTGTATATGAGCTTTATTTGACCTAAATTATGTGAGAGTAGCATTGCTCTTAATTAAAAGAGTTCAATTATGACTTTTATGGGACTGGTCTACATAGCATGTTTGTTCCGAGCTAGCCTTGTTGGAAGATCTATCCTCCAAGTGTGTTAGGACCCCACTCCTAAGCAATTATTTCATGTCTATGTATTAAATGGCATATGTATTCCCTCCACCAGTTACCCTTAATATAAGTTATTTTAAAAAAGGTATGTTTGTTCTTTAACATAAATCGTTTAAAAATTTTAAGTAATGTTAATTGTTTAGTTTTTAATGTTATATTAAGTATTAAATATAATTTTGATTTTTTTTATTATTTTTTATTCAATAAATAATACTATTTTTCTAATACAAGTACAATATGAACAATTGATATTATATTTGAAATAAATATTTTTTGGTCATTTTACTTTATGTCAACTTACAAGTGAGTCACTTAACTCTTTTTTCTTACAGTCAACTCATTATACTTTACTTTGCTAACAAAAATTTGAATTTCTATCAGCTGGGTTAAGTTTTTGAATGGAAAAGTTACGTGGAAAAAAAGAAATATTTACTGAATCATAGCCATTACACACATAAGCTATAGCCCACTCATAAAAAACAATTATACCCATGCCCACCCAGCCCACCTGATCCGACCCAACGTATTTCATCTGTGACGCTCCCAGAATAGGTCCAGTCAACCCAACCCATTCTGAGTCGTCAAATATATGGTACAGAATTCAAATACAAACTTTATATCACACGGTCGTGCAAAATACGAGCACACAACTGTGAGTGTCAATACAAATATGTAAAAAATATTAATATTCAAGCTAAGTCCTCATTACAATTATTATCACACTATTTATCAGATATAGTGAGGACTACTACTGCTCTAACTCGGACCATCACTCTGTTCCCCGACTAGTCCTGCGACATTCTCATTTCCTGAAGAGGACAATAGATGAAAAGGGTGAGCTCAACTAGCCTAGTAAAGAATATTATAACTAAGATAATAGAAAATAAATTACCGTTAGTCTTCAACAATTCAGATAAAATATTATTGACAACAAGTTTTAGATCAATACTCGTAGCGGAAATAACAATTCATTATAAGAGTTAAGTAGAGAATGAAGTCTACTATCTTCTATGATTTAAAAGTCCATCAACAGTATTTTATCCTTGTAACATCAATCATTCAAATATTCATCTTTGCACTACGGCCAAAGATATTCATTTGTATCACCAGTGGTCATGTTCATCTCAACACCTGTCCATCTTTGCACTACGGCCAAAGATATTCATCAGGTAATCATTCATCTTTGCTCTACAGGCCAAAGATATTCAATTATATCACCATTTAGAACTGAGGATGATGAAAAATAATATAAATAACGAATCCAGTGACATAAAAGACAAAGATTAAGTATTCGTATTTTAGTTTATCCAAGTTCAAAAATACTCCATATTAATACTTTGTGGAGCAAAATTCAAGAATAAAGCTCAAAACTTGGCTACAATCAAAGATAGTAACCATAACAGACAATTTGGACAAATAAAAGAAAATTTAATTTTTCCGTGAATAGTGCCGTATACGTGAATAGTAACCCCGACGAAAAAAGTAAGAATTTCATAATAAAATTTACGATAATATTTTGGTATAATGATATTGAAAAGAATAACATCATTTACGAAAGAAAATAACATCCCTTACCTCAAAAGAATAGTACTTCTGGCTAGAATATCGGATATAATACCGAAGAAAACTTGCACTAAATAGTAACACTCAAAGTATCTAAATACTCACAAAAATACGATCGATATTATAGAGAGAGAACTTCTGATTCTGGTGTGATTTTCAATTCTAACCTAAGCACCCTATTTATAAGAAAAGCTTAGGATGCCAAAGTAGATTTTCTGCGCCGGCGGCTTCCAGCACACCTCGTGAGATTTGAAAATTCAAAATTTTTTCCATAACAACCAAAAGTGGAGCCCACCATTTTATTTAAAAAATATTTATTTTCGAAACTTCAATAATTCATAATAAATAGCCCCTTTATAAGAAAATACGAATCTTATGTCCTTTTTATAGGAAATTTAATTCTCTACAACTTTGTAGAAGGAAATTTTTCCAAATTTTTAACCAAAAATGGCCGAAATCCACAAACGGATGATTTTCTACACCAAAATACTGATAAAAACACATCAGCACTAATTCCTTCTTTTATATCCACAAAATAAATATTTCCTTATCATATAAATCAATAATTAATTATTCACAAATAATATTACAGAACTACAATATTGACAACAAGGTCGTTCCCAGGAAAGAGGGGACCTTCCGATAAGGATTTCTCCTTATTGGCGCGCAATTAAATAACCCCTCCTAGTCAAAATTTCCTTAGACATTGTCAATAATGCTATCTAATAATATTATTCAAATAATATGAATTATTGAGTTGATAATGTGAAATACTGTGCAGTGACAATTATTGAATCAATAATACAAAATATCAACGGTAGCAATTATTGAATCTATCATATAAAATAGCAACGTAACAATTATTAATATAAAATATCAACGTAGCAATTATTGAATCAATAAAATATCATGCAATTATTGAATCAATAATATAAAATATTGAACAGTAATTACTGTAACAATAATTGAGTAATGACTTCTTACGTAAGAATCAATAATTCAAAATACTGTGCAATACCATGTGCTACTGTGCAACACCGCGTATTACTGTATTTTAACCACCGGGTATTTCAACAGTACTAA
Source organism: Panax stipuleanatus (assembly GCA_020205555.1). Taxonomy (NCBI): domain Eukaryota; kingdom Viridiplantae; phylum Streptophyta; class Magnoliopsida; order Apiales; family Araliaceae; genus Panax; species Panax stipuleanatus. The sequence continues at coordinate 135,884,331 of CM035122.1, read as the reverse complement.
CGGTAACAATTACGCCGTTATTTTATAAAAAAGTTATTTCTGTCGCTTTCTATATCCGACAGTTATTCCGTTGTGGGGCCCACAAATAGTTGCGCCGTCGTACGAATATTCTCCGACAACAACTCATTTTAAAATATTTACACATTTCACCCATAACTTTTTACATTTATCAAATCTACACCTTACTATTTCGAAATAATATATAAAAAAAATTAAATCTTTATTCATAAAAATTGGATCTTACATCATCCACGTTAAATAGTAATCAGACATCAAAAGAGGCTTAACTTAGGGTTTTTCGTAAAAGTAAAGAATTTAGGTCAAATTGGCGAATCATTGAAGTAATTGAGAGTAAGAGCATTCACAAAAGTTTCTTATCTCTATCCCTACTCTGCAGTGTCATTGGGTCATTCTGCACGATAGAGATTTAATTTTTTCACTATATATCCAACATGTTCCTTATATTGATTCCATAAATAATAAAATTTAAAATTTAAAAGTTCTAACAGTCAAAACATGTTTTGACTGTTGTAACTATTTGATCTTTGTATTGACTTCATATGTTAGAGTTTATGATAGATGTAATATATTACAACCTCTTATTTTTAATTATAAAATCGCTATTAATTTATTGATCTTTTTTGAAATAAGTATGTGATATTTTTAAATTTAAGATTAATATAAATTTAATCAATACATATTGTAACTTATTTAGAAGAAAAATACTATTACTTATAAATTTTATTATTTTTACAATTCATAGCAAAATTATTAAGTTTGAGAATGCATCAAATTGACTTATAAAAATTAATAATAATTTTATAATTTATAGAAGAGAGTATTATTTATCAATTGTATTCTACTATAAAATAACTTTTATTTTATTTTAAATTTTAAGTAATTTATGGAATGAGTATTGGATGGATTGTAGCTGAAAATGTACATAAGATCAATATTAACTTTTAAAAAATTAATTTGTGATATTTTTAAGTTTTAAATTAATATGATTAATTTAAATTTTGAAAATAATAAATTTATAGTTAATAGTACTTTATAATATTTATAATTATATGGACATAAATTAAATAAATTTATATCAATTTTAAATTTGAATATGTTTGAAATTAATTTTTTAAAAATAAGTCAATATTAATTTTATAATTTGAAAACGAAGAAGTAAAAAAGCCATGTGACAATAATATCAAGATGTGTATGATTGATGAGTTGTCCACTTAAATGAGCGTGTGAAATGTCATTTTGCATATATAAAGAATGGACTTTTGACTTCCTCACTCTGGGGAGTAAAATCCTATATAAAGATTAAAATAGAGAGTTAAAAAAGGATAAGAAAACTGTTGGATAATGATTTGTTGATATATTCTTCAAAGGTGGAGATATAGAGTTTATTAGGAAAACTATTGTGAATGCTCTAAGAGAGTTATACTAAGGTGCATGTAAAGAAGATGAGTACCTCAAGAGGGATAGAGAGCTCTTATAGAAGAAAAATGGTGAGCATATCTACAGATTCGTAACGCAACTCTGCCTCATTCAATCCCATCGTCTGCAGATATGGAATCGTTGCACCCATGTGGAAAACATGGAAATATAAAACCCTAGATCCAGTGTGACGCCCCCAGAATAGGTCCAGTCAATCCAACCCATTCTGAGTCGTCAAATACATGGTACAGACTTTAAATACAATCTTTTATATCACACGGTCGTGCAAAATACGACCACACAATTGTGAGTGTCAATACAAATTGTAGAAAATATTAACATTCAAACTAAGTCCTCATTACAATTATTATCACACTATTTATTATAAATAGTGAGGACTACTACTGCTCTAACTCGGACCATCACTCTGTCTCCCAACTAGTTTCTGCGACATTCTCAATCCCTGAAAAGGACAATAGATTGAAAGGGTGAGCTCAACTAGCCCATTAAAGAATATTATGACTAAGATAATGGAAAATAAATTATCGTTAGTCTTCAACAATTCAGATAAAATATTATGGACAACAAGTTTTAAATCAATATTCGCAGCGGAAATAACAATTCATTAGAAGAGTTAAGTAGAGAATGAAGTCTACTATCTTCTATGATTTAAAAGTCCATCATTAATTTTTTATTCCTGTAACATCAATCAATATACATCTCAAATCAAATATTCATCTTTGCACTACGGCCAAAGATATTCACCAGGTAATCATTTATCTTTGCTCTACAGGCCAAAGATATTCAGTTATATCACCTTTTAGGACTGAGGATGATGAAAAAGATTTTAAAGAACGAATCCAGTGAGATAAAGGACAAAGATTAGGGATTCGTATTTTAATTTATCCAATTCAAAAATACTTCGTAATAATCAATTGTGGAGCAAAATTCAAAAATAAAGCTCAAAACTTAGATCCAATCAAAGATAGGAACCTTAACAAGCAACTTGCACAAATAGAAGAAAGTTTAATTTTTTCGTGAATAGTGTCGTATACGTGAATAGTGTCGTATATGTGAATAGTAACTCCGACGAAAAAAGTAAGAATTTCATAATACAATCCATACTAATATTTTGGTATAATGATATTGAAAAGAATAACATCATTTACGAAAAAAAATAACATCCCTTACCTCAAAAGAATAGTACTTCTGACTGAAATATCGGATATAAGGCTGAAAAAAACTTGCACTGAATAGCAACACTCAAAGTATCTAAATACTCACAAAAATACGCTCGATATTATAGAGAGAGAAAACTTCTGATTCTGGTGTGATTTTCATTTCTAACTAACACCCTATTTATAGAAAAATACTAGAACACCAAAGTTGACTAATTGCTACCGGCGGCTTCTCACATACGCACACCACAATTAAAATTTGAAATTCAGCATTTACAAGCCATAAAAAACAAAAGTGGGGCCCACCCATATTTTTAATAAAAAAAATATTTATTTTTTGAAACTTCAATAATTCATAATAAATAACCCTTTTATCAGAAAAATACGAATTATATGTCCTTTTCATGAAAAATTTAATTCTCTACAACTTTGTAGAAGGAAAGTTTTTCCAAATTCCAAACATAAATTATTCGAAATCCATAAACGGATGATTTTTCACACCAAAATACTGATAAAAATACATCAGCACTAATTTCTTCTTTTATATCCACAAAATAAATATTTTCTTATCATATAAATCAATAATTAATTATTCACAAATAATATTACAGAACTACAATATTGACAACCAGGTCGTTCCCAGGAAAGAGGAGGCCTTCCGATAAGGATTTCTCCTTATTGGCGCGCAATTAAATAACCCATCCTAGTCAAAACTTTCTTAGACATTGTCAATAATGCAATCAAATAATATCATTCAAATAATATGAATTATTGAGTTGATAATGTGAAATACTGTGCAGTGACAATTATTGAATCAATAATACAAAATATCAATGGTAGCAATTATTGAATCAATCATATAAAATAGCAACGTAACAATTATTGATATAAAATATCAATGTAATAATTATTGATATAAAATATCAACGTAGCAATTATTGAACCAATAAAATATCTTACAATTATTGAATCAATAATATAAAATATTGAACAGAAATTACTGTAACAATTATTGAGTAAGTGACTTCTTACGTAAGAACCAATAATTCAAAATACTGTGCAATACCGTGTGCTACTATTCACAACGTGTATTACTGTATTTTTATTATCGGGTATTTCAACAGTTTTACCGTTATTTATAAAAATGTTATTTCTGTCGCTTTCTATATCCAACAGTTATTCCGTTGTGGGGCCCACAAATAGCTGCGCCATCATACGAATATTCTCCGACAACAAGAATATTCCACGACCAAACGAATATTCCCCGACAACAATGAATATTTTATAACCACTTGCTTATTTTGAAATATTTGCACATTTCACCCATAACTTTTCACATTTATCAAATCAACACCTTACTATTTTGAAATAATATATATAAAAAAATTAAATCTTTATTCATAAAAGTTGAGGTCTTACATCCAGGTAGAAGATTTGTTGGTTGTAGCAGGTATAATGTATGTGAATTTGCAATCTTTTTTTTTAGGGATGAAATGAAAAGAGGATTTTTTTAGTCACAAATCCTCCTCTATTTTATCTTTTGAGCAGAAGCCAAAGATGTATTGTCGATTTTTCAAGTAGTGTGACCCTCCATCACTGAAAGATCAAGGGAAATGACAAAAAAATTGAGAGATGAACTATGCTTAGTGAACGAAGAAATACAACGGTTGAAATTATTTGAGAATGGAAATGAATCAAGTGCGCTTAAAGAATTGACGAGGGAAAATACCCAAAAAACAAAAAAACTTAGAAGGATGTGGCTTTTTCTAATTTGTTAATGGTTGATGTTTTTAATTTTTTGTAGTAATAGTGGTTTAAAGCAACATTAGGCAAAATGATTGTAATTTTTTTGGATGGTTTATGTTTTCTATTGTTATTGTGGAAGTTTGGTGTTTGAAGGTTATGATTGTAAATGGGAAAGTCTGGATTTTGAACCCCTGATTTTAATGAATGAAATGGAAGTCGTCGTTCTTTTCTTAGCTTAATTTTCAATTGATCGATTACTTTGGAAGGGCTGGCTTAGGGCTCAGTTTGCTTCATCGATCAAACTTGGAACAAAATGACAATTCACTTGCTTCTTGGTTTCTAATAGACGTGGGTCCATCAACTGGTATTTGGGTGGGAGATTTTTCCTCCATATCCACGTAATGAAAGCCACATGGAATGAGTCCTGCCACATCAGAAAATTTTTACACGTTTGCATCTTATTTGTTCATTTCCGTCTAAAGTGAAACGTCTTGACGGTTTTTCTAACGTTTTGTAAGTAAACAAAAGTATAGTGAGTTGATTGTAAGAAAAAAAAGTTGAGTGACTCACTTGTAAGTTGACTTAAAGTACAGTGACAAAAAAATTATTTTTCCCTATTATATTTAATGTTATACAATTATTTTCTTAATATTTATGCACAATTCTAAAACGACTTATATTAAAGAACTTAATGGAGTATTTGAGAGCATTTGGTACTCAAAATTTGAGATCCCTAACCCTAACATTACACAATAACCAATATAGTGAATTAGAGTTGTATGCATTATACGGATAACATAAGATTTTGATTGATGAGTAGGAAGTTGCCTTGTTGCTTATTCAAACCTACTACTAACAGCCTATAGGACCATTTTCCTTGGGAGTTTCCTTTAGAAAATGAAAGCCCAATTTGGCAACATACATGGGATTATTGGAGTTTCCTTGGAGAAATGCCACCACCTTCATAAATGCAAATGAGCCCCTCTTATTCAATTATTTTTTTTACTTTTTTAAGTTGTAGTTTTTTCTTATGCTTTAGCTATTAAATGCTATCTAGATTTGGAGGATTATTTAGTTATTATGTGTATGTGTGGGTAGATCATCATTCTCCTCCTACTTTATTGCTTTTCTTTTGTGACAAGGAGCACAAGGACATGTAATAGTTTTTGCTTAGATATATGAATATAGCAAAAGAAATTGCCATTGTTTATATAAAGACAAAATGGTGAATTTTTAATTAATTAATTAATTGATGTTTTGATCCTCCTCTGGTTCTAGGAAATCCGTATTTAGAATGGGATTGGTGTAGAAGGGTGTCTGTCCCCCCAGGCCCGGCCCCATGAATTAAAAATAGATGGACATGGCCTCTTTGAAAGTTGGTAGAAAATAAAGACACTTTGAATGGTCCCAAAATTGACTCACTCTCACATGCACTGTAATGGTCCCTAAATTGACTCACTCTCACATGCACTGTTTCTATATTGGATACTTATTAGTAAAAGAAAGCTAAGCTTTGCATTTTAATTTTCTAGTGAAATTTAACATTCTTACTTTTGGTAAGAATGGATTCCAACACCTCACATGCACTCAAAGTCTTGTGAGTAATTTTTTACCATTGAGCAACGACAGACTTGATTAACTTTGCATTATGCATGAAATTGCAGAGTGGGCAAAAGACATTTAATTGAATGAATAAAGTCGAGAGTTACCTAAGTTCTATGCGCTTTTAATCACAGGCTACCCATGTTCTCAGCACTCCAAATAAGTTTGGTACTCCCTAAATTAACAGTGTACATGGGTGGTGTTTTAGACCAAAATATTTCTCTCCTACCTAAATTGAACCCCCATCCCCCCCCACTCTTCCCCTCTCCCCCTCTCCTAAAAAAGTTGTGATATTCCAAACTTGCTCTTAATGAAAAATGGATAAACCTACTCCATTTAATATAAACGTTGAGTGGAAATAGAGGTAACTTTGACTAGTCGAAACCCTCTGTGACCTCCCTCCCTTATTTTAGAACAGAATCAATTACTTTTATTTTAGACTGAAAAGAAAGAAAGAAAGAAAGAAAGAGATCAATCACTTTCACTTAGGAGTCTTCTTTTAGAATAGAACCTCTCTCTCTCTCTCTATATATATATATATATAGGATTTTGAATGTTTGATTAAAATTTTTGTCTCTAAGAATACTAGAAGAAGTATCTTTCAATGAATATATTCTTTTATATTTTGTTATAGGCGAACTATTTAGTCGAACTTATTATATATTTTGTTGTAATCGAAATTCTCATATATTTTGTTGTGGTCGAATTATTATACTTTAAGTTTCGAAAATGTATTTTTTTTGATATAGCTTGCACTTTTTCTTTTTCTCTTTTTTTTGTGTGACGAAAATAATATTTCGAAAAGAATTTTGTTTTCATTTTTGGTCCCGCATGCGCCACCAAAAATATCAGGAACGGCCCTGATTTTCTGTTCCTATGTTAGTATAAGTAATTGAGTTTGATCGGTCATCTTCCATCAACATTGGGTTTGCAGCCGTGCTATTAGATTTTCGGGTTCCTCTAAACAAAAATGTCAACAACCTATCCCATCCTACCATGATTCAAATTTGGTTGGTAAATCATGACTTTTTTTCGTCTTGTGCCAAATGTGGTAAGCCATATGTTTTTTTTTCCTTTTCGCATAAGCCAAAAAAATACTAGTATTTTATTTCTGAGAAATCAGTATCCAAAAAAACTTGGATTTTGATACTATAACAAAAACATGGTTAATTAGACACTCGATCTAAAAGAGCTTGTTGAAATGACAATTATTTGTTCGAGTACATTGCTTCATGTTTTTTTTTTCAAGATACAGACTATATTGACTAAAATAAAAGTTGAGCATGAACATGAGCCACTGAAATTTAAGGTGTTATTATTTCAAGATATGTGTGTGATTTAATTATATACATATTTCAAGTTTATGGTTCAAATCATTGATTGGATGTGACACAAGATTAGAAATGGTCTCGATAAGGAGAAAACAGATAAAAATATAATTGCACGCATGCGTATGAATAACTTAGGATCCGGTTATCATGAAGTTAACTTCATGATAAGTTGGTTAATTGACCAATATAGTGCTGGTACGCAGAGAGAGATCACCTCCCAGCATGCGTGTCGACACTGTATTGGTCAATTGACCAAAATTAACTTCATGCTAACCACTCCCAATAAATTATATATAATTTTTAACATGTTCAAAACATGGGGTCGTATTTGGATTAGTGTTGTTGTATTTATTCGGTTGAATACCAAATACTCCTTAAAATCACCTTTGAAAGCGAACATTTTCAAAAAAAGTGACCACCGTCTATTATTTAACATGTCCATATCTATGATAATTTGCTAGAAGGGTAAGACTAATGTGATTATAGACTTTGAATATGGGACATATATAATTATTGGGACCGACCGACCAAGATGATGGCTACATAAATTATTATATTAATGAGGTCTGTTTTCTTTTATTACAAATCAGTTGAGCAGCCGTGCCGCAAATACTACTACTACTCCGTCCCTTCCAAAATTACAGATATATTTTAATTTTTTAAAGTTAATTTATGAAATTTTAAATTTTAAAATTAGTATGGAGTTATTTTGTTTTAATACAAATAAATATAACAATTATAAATTAACTATATATAAAACATTGTTAATTATCATCTCTGTTTGTTGTTCTCAAAACTTGGAACTAAATTATATTAATTTTGAGTTTTAAGATTCTACTAATCGACTCCAAAATGTCTAAATGTATCTCTAATTTTAGAACTCTACTGGGATTTGAATTTTTTACAAATAAAATCTTAGCTTCACAAAATCCTCTTTCGGTGAATAGCAAGTAAGGTTCACTCTGATTTTACTTGTGAAAATATCAAAAAAAATTAACAAGCGGTATCAAAATATCATGAAAATATAATAAAGGTAGTTGGAATATTGACTAACATACTTGTCCTGATAATGATATGGTCATATATACAGGCAGAATCTAAAAATATAAAATATGATGTCATTATAAGGTCAATAATTTTAGCAGCAGCCTGTTTTTATTGGTTCATATAAAATAAGGAGTTTCTTCGTGGTTTCTTCTTTTTTCTTTTTTCTTTTTTCCAGCTTATTGAATTCAACATTGTAGCTCTTGTGGTGGCAATGTTAGTACTAAGAAAGAATTATATTTACTGAGGTTATAAACCCTCTTTGGTTTTGTGTTTTTAGCACATATCTTAAAATGTGCAGATAATATATTTATATATGTTTTATTTTTTATTTTTGTGTATTTTGTTTTCAACTATATCTAACGAAAATAGCCGTCATCTTGAAGCCGTGTCACAAATTTTCTCTCATTTTGTCCCTATAAGTTTCGCTTTATTACAATTTTATCTTTTTTAGTTTTTAATTTTTTTATTTTACCCACAAAATTGAATAAATTTTTATTATATTCTCACGATAATGCCTGTGCACCAAGAACCCTGAAAGTGTTTATTTTCATGGGCCTCCAAGTAATTCGTTGTAGGATAAAGCCATGGGTATCTTGGTTATTAGGGGTTGTTGGGTACTGACTGTGATTGGACTGGACTTTTGGGTGGGAGTTTATACGGTTTCTATTCAGCAGATATATAGACAAGGCTTTTCGGTATGGTGTTGGGAGTCAGGATATCGGTTTAGGCCTCATATTTTGTTTTTCAGATGCTCTTCGTTAAAACAACCATGCACTGGTTTTTTTATTTTTATTTTTTTGTAATAAAAAAAATGGAATTTCTTAACATGTGCCCTTAGGGCACATGCTAAACACACAGTTCAAGAGAATATTTGCTTGAATTATGTGCATATTCCCTTGAACTTGATGCAAATACAAAAATCAAAAAAATATGCACACAGTTCAAGAAAATATTCTCTCTAAAGCGCAAGCCGGGTAGCAAACCGCTCTGGTATCGGGCTGGGGAGATTTAGTCCAGCAGGTCGGATACTCCACATTATATATAAAAAAAAAAAAATCATGAACTGTGTGCTTAGCATGTACCCTATGAGCACATGTTAAGAAGCCCCTAAAAAATTACTTTATAAATTGCATGCCTCAAATTATTAGTAATGTTGTAAAGAAATGTGACAAATTTTAAGACGGGTAACGAATTCAAAAATGATGAAAACTTATTTGAATTGTAATTAAGAACATTGATTATTGTATTTAAATATTTATTAAAAATAAATAAATTAACATTCATTTATTAATAAACTATATTTTAAAACTCATTATTTTTTTATTCTAGTTATAGTTAGGACTATAAATGATAACTGAAAAATTCATATTCGTCCGCATCCGTATTCGAAAAAAAGCGGATATTATTCGTATTCGAAAAAAAATAGATATTATCCGTATTCGGTTTAAAGATATCCATAAATAAACAAATACGAATATTACTGTATTCGAATCCGTATATATCCGTTTACACCCCTACTCAACATTCTTTGGTGAAAGAGAGTTTTGTTTTTCCCACAACAAATAAAAATTACGATTATCTAGAAAATATCAAGAATTTCCGTAATTGGCTTATTGCATAGAGGGCAAGACCCTCGATTCAACCAAACCTCCCGCGAACACACCCTGCAGTAGGTATGTCCGCAGGGGATAAATGCTGCGCCTTTACTTCTTTCCATGCACACGCAGCAGAACCCACCTAGCTGCCCTCCTCCATCATTTTCCTCACCCTCCTCCGTTTCTTCAAACAACCTCATCAACGTTTTCAGCTGCATTTCTTCCGTCGGCTCCTCGTTCCGCCGCTGATCCACCGCTAAAGCCGTCGCCAGGTTCATACTACGTCCCGCCGAACCCCCGCACGGTTGCTCTGCCGCCGGAATGGCACTCATAAACCATTCATCATGGATTTCTTGTGGTTCTTCATCTACTATAGTACCGGGCATTTCTGAAGCTTGAAGACTCCAAGAAGACCCACAAATGCCCATTCCCTTCAATCTTAGCCGTTGTCTCAGATTCTTCCATAGCGACTTCCTCCCCGTTGGACCGTCCATTTGCCCCCTTTTTTTCTCTCTCTCAAAGTGGGTTAACGTTCTCTCCCTCCCTCTTTCTGCAATGTTTTGGTTTTGATCAGAAAATCTACATATAAAAAAAATGGAAAATTACACTAGTAAAGAAAAAGGTCACACATATATATATATATATATATATATAGACCACAGCATCAATAATCAGATAATCCTTACTTACATAAACAAGAATCAAGCACTTGAGTTTGGTATTTGTACGTCTCACTAGATTCTTTCTTTTTCTTTTGTTTTTTGCTGAATTTATTCATGTGTACGTTCGTCTATGTATTATATCAGCTGCAGAAAGGAAGGAAGAGAAAATGCTATGAATATTTTTAAGTATAGAATTTGAGTAGGGAAAATGGTTAAAATTAACTGAGAAAAGAAAATACTTGTGAAATGGGGTTTGATCAATCAATAGAATAAAGAAGATGACTCGGTTTTTCCTTGAAAATGAGTAAAATCCAACCAAAATCAATCAATAAAATATAGAAGATGATTCGGTTTTTCCTTGAAAATGAGTAAAATCCAACAAAAGGAGGGGCCTGACTGGCTTTCATTAAATAAGGAAAGAATCTTAAATAAGCTAGCTAGCTAGCTTGGAAACATGCATGAAGGAAGCAAGCAAACGAACAGATTTTGGTTGATGTTACCTTACAAAGAGCTGCAAACGGAAAGAAAAGAAAAAAGAACATCAAAGGCGAGGGAGAAACAATGGAGGCACCTCAAATAGCTTATTAAAACATATTCTATGGATGTATGTAGCGTGTGGGAAAAAAAAAAAATATATATATATATATATATATATAAAACAACAATAAGGCTCTTAAACGGACTGTTCGTAAACGAACAATGTTCGTAAACGAACAATCCTTTTGCGTATACTTTTAAATTGAATAAGTGGGTCCAATTATGTACTATCTCAATTATGTAGGATAAGTAGGAAAAGGATGTACGCAAAAGGATTGTTTGTTTATGAACAGTCCGTTTAAGAGCCTTATCCTATAAAACAAACCTTCAAATAGCTTTTATATTCTATGGATGTATGTAGCGTGTGGGAAAAAATATACATACATACATATATATATATATATGACTGCAATTAGCCAGATAATTTTAGTTAATAAAACAAATGATGATAAAATTGTCATAAATAGAAATGATATAATTGGTATCATGACTCATGATAAAACTATTATTAATAAATATCTATAATTAAATTGTTTATGATGTTAGTCAATCAAGTAGCCCACTAATTGTTGCACCGAAGTCGAAGAGGAATGCAATATATAGAGAGTAATGCTACTATCACATAAAGTTGGATGGTACCCTCTGATTTGTTGTTGAGTCAAGTGGGCCATGTCAATAATAAATCAGAGGCTGCCACCCAATTTTATGTGAACTTTATGTGAGCTAATTTATGTGATAGTAGCATTTTTATACATGTATAGCAAAAAAATGTAGAGCACCAGTTTAAGTGGGAATTTTATTTATTTTATGGGAGGTTTTCCTAATGGAAGATGTGATTAGGTACAAGTAACATGTTGTAGTGATTAACAGGATTAGGATTAGGATTTCATGGGGTCCTTACAGTTGTATCGTGTATCATAATTGACCACAAATGTCTTCATCAGACATAAAGTGAAACTTTTTAATACTTATAATTATAGCCAACTTGGTTTATGTTTTATTTAAAAAAACTACTCCGAACAAACAAACAAGAACACTTGCCGAATACTAATAAGAAACAAACATGATACAGGCAGGCCAGGCGTGTATATAACAGAACAGAGCAGAGCACGAACCACTTGAACTTGTACATAAGAAATTATTTGCTTCGGCAATTCCCAAGTCCCAACTGTTGTTGTATAATAAGCTATAAGCTATACTCCCTTCAAGGTTTAACTATTACAACATCTTCAAGTGAAAAGTAATCTTGCAAAACTGTAGGGACAGAATTCTCCAAAAAAATCCGTGAGGGAGAGATCTTTTAAGTGCTCATCTCTAAACTAATGTACTCTGGAAATGACTAACGGAATCTAAGTAATAGCACATTGCACAGTGGTTTCTTCATAATCTTCTGATCCTAAGGCTTGCTTCACCAAAAAAATATAGCAGTATTTAATACAAATGAGATCAGATTTCCCACCTGGGTGCACCCTTTTTCCTCAACCATGTTAACAAGCGCAACACTATGTTTACTAATATACCAATGAAATGTCTCGGGACTTTGCTAAACTTAGTATTTTGAAGCACAGCCAACAGAAGTGAGTGAATTGAAGATGAGAGTATGCAGAAAAACTGCAATTAAAGACGTGAATTCATATGTTTATCCCTCAACTGGCGCCTGGCCGGCTAAAGATTTAACAGCTTTACTAGTCAAAGGCATCACACTTCTCACCCCTCAATTTCTGAAGAATTTACAATGCAACATTGAGGTCTAGATTAACAGCTTTATTAGTCAAAAAGCATATTTTCATTATTCATTTCTTTATCCTTTTTTGGCACTATTGGGGCATGATTCCGATCATAAGTACATAAGAAATGAAAAAGTAAAATGAGGTGAAGATCTGTATGGTTGTTATCATGCAAGAAATTAATAAAGCATGGAGACAAGACTATCTTACAGTGTATCAATCTCTCGAAGGTTAGCATTGCAAATTCTGTTCCACAGCAGCTCAATGAGACCTGACGAGAAGAATTTAAGAACTACTATAAGCGGGCATTTAATTTGTTATAGGTCATCTGACATGGTTATCTTAAATACTCGGTAATGTGAGTCAGTCATCCTAATAAATTGTGTTTGTTACATTAGTAATCTTATACTCTCGGTAATCACATACCTGGTAAAATGTCGAGAATTCCTCCTGAAGTGGGTATCCATATGACCAAAAAATAGGTGATAATCTTAGATCTTAATATATACAAAAATACCCATCATATTTTAGTAAATTAGACGTAAATTTCCTTCTTTTACACATAACTATAAAATGTTTACCAAACAAATGCCTATATATCAAACACACTCTTATTTATTTTAATAATTTGGACATAAATGTTCTAATTTGTCCTTATTCATCTTGTTTTGTTATTTATTATTATAAGTTTAATTTACTATTGTGCTTAAATTGACTTAAATAATTAATCTTATTTAGGTAAATTGAATATATTATAAATTATTATTTTACAAAAGTAATAAAATTTTAAATGTATTTATTAAATACAATTGAATTAGGGTTAATTGTATATCTGATCCTGAAGTATGCACTTTTTTACATTTTGCACTCCGAAGTATAAAAACTCTCATCCCGGTACTTAAAGTAACTCGATCCTCCCAAAATCTTAAAACCAAGTTAATTAGATTAACTAATAGACATTGTTCGAAATTGCGATCGAGACGCACGCCTCAAGGGGCGCCTTAAAGCGAGGCGCGAGTTTGCTAAGGCATGGCGCACGCTTCACAGGAAAAAACATATGCTTGTGCTTTTTTTGGTTGAGGCTTACGCCTTGGTGCGCAACGCCTCAAGGCGTAGGCCTTGATTTGAATTAAAAACCCTAAGTATTTCAGTACTTCCATTCCATTCGCTGCGACAGATTTAGCGACTTCGACCTTGACAGATTTCCTATTCGTGCGACTTCGATGTCAACAAATTTCCAGGTTCGCTCCCTCTTTCTCTCTCTTCTTCTTCTTCTTCTTCTTCTTCTTCTTCTTATGTCTTCTTCTTCTCTGCATATATGTATCAGAAAGACAATCATATGTATATATAAATATATACAGTATACTGACAACTGATATACTCCATATCATATACAAGGATTAGATTATAATTTTTTTTATTAGTTGAATAATACTAGTATACTGTATAAATACTGTGTTTTTTTATTAGTTGAATTATATTGTGTTTCGATTTGAATACAAATACAAAATAATAGGAAAATCTATACAAAATACAAATAACTTTTTTTATTAGTTGAATACTGTGTTTTTTTTATTATGCTTTTTTTGATATTTTGTAATGATACATTAACGTGACGTTGGTTATTTATGTCTTTTATGATCTTAATTATAATGATGAATTATTTTATGATTTTATTAATATTTTTTTATAATTTTTTTGGGACTTTTAGGTTTTCAAATCGAAGCTTATACCTCGCCTCATACGGAGAAAAACGCGTCGCACCGCTTTTAACTTTTTCGAACATTGCTAATACATTTATATTTACAAGCTCAAACTCAAACTAATCCAAAATTAAAAATATCAAACTCATCAAAAAGATTAAATAAAGAACAAAAAACAACAAACATGAACATTATGATTGTTTCTCTCTCTAAAACCCAAACACAAAAAAAGAGACGAATGTGGTGTTTGATAAAATTGAGTAATTAAGATTTGAATGGTTAGTGTATCTTAATAAATTAGATCATCCGAGTGAAATAGTACCTAAACTTAAAAAGTTGTTTGGTAACAAAAAAGTATAAAACATTTAAATGACTTTTAAATTTAAAAATATCAATTTTAGATTTAAATATATTTCAAATTGATTTTTTAAAAATCAATAATGATCTTAAAATTTAGAATAGAAAGAGTACAATATTTATAGAGACTTCATAGATTTAAATTTTTCAATAAGAGACGATTATTTAGATTTATATATTATTCTTACCGATTAAGAGAAACAAAATTTTACGAAATAACTTTACCCTCTTACTAAATTAGATGTAGAGCTCTTAAGAAGTAATATGAGATAAACAAACACCACCGAAAAAGACCTAAACAAATCCCCCAAATCAACCACATCCTACTCAAAATCAACTGACATCACCCAATCCCCCAAATCAACCACATTCTTCTCAAAATCAACTCCCCATCCCCTTACATAGCCTTCAATTGTGGTTGTGTGCTATGTATGTAAATCAACTCCTTTACTCTTTTTCATGTATGTAAAAATGAGACGAATCTGTAGCTTCCATTACGGCATTGATGACTTTTTCATGTATGTAAAAATGAGACAAATTTGTAGCTTCCATTACGGCATTGATGAATTTTAGGGATGGGGAAGGAGACGGCGACGGGAATGGGACGACGACGGGAAAGGGGAGGGAGACAGATACTTATTCCTATTTCTCGGTCAATGAGTAGATCTGATATTCAGCGAGTAGATCTCGTGTTAACGTTTGATTTCCATCTATTACAATTGAGTTTTGAGTGTTGTTGATTTCGATTTGGTTGTTAGTTTGAATTTTTCTTTCCTTTTTTGCTCTTTTATTCGCGTTAGGTGCTAGAATTGAAGATTGTTTTAGGATTTGAGATTAACGGGGGAGGTAACTGGGATGGGGACGACAGGGATGATCTTTTGGTTAATTGCTTGCGGTATATTTCAATTAAACTATTCCGAAAATATTCATGTATGTATTTATATAGTCTGGTTCGTTGTGTTATGATCATATTCATGTATTGATATTGGTTAATTACTCTTCTTATGTTTAATCATTTAGGTTAATTATTGTATTTAAGCTAATTACTTTGATTAGGTATTTTATTTTTGGGTAATTAGTTGGTTAATTATTTGATTTGAATTAAATAGTTTGATTAAGTATTTTATTTGGTTAGTTAGGAATTAATTATGCATGTATTTATACACCCCTAATACATTGTTTAATTACTCTTATTATGCTTTTTTGTTTGTTTGTTTATATTGTTGATTTTTAATTAATTAGTTGAGTCAATTGCTTATTAGGCTTAATTTTTTTAGTTAATTAATTATTTAGATTTAGTTATATTTTAGGATTAGTTATTAGTAGGATTAATTATTTGAAATTATTAGTAGGAGAATGTATTCTATATTAAAACCCTCTTTGTATTGATTTTGTATTTGCTGCGTATTTGTACTAATTAAATAAGTCTATTACGGTCATTATACAGTCAAAGAGTATTTAAACATAAATTGGGACACGTGTCAATATTCCGGTAGAAAAATAGGCCGGAATTCTAAAAAGGGTTCATCTTGCTTACTATTACATTGGGTACCGGAATGGGAGCTTTTATACTTTGGGGTCGGATATACAGTTAACTCATTGAATTAACTAGTTGGACAATATTTTGAGTGTTCATTTTTATTTGACAAAAATTCATTGGACATAAATTAGTATACGGGATATACTAAAGCAAAAAAATAATAAGATATGACCAACTTCTATTACCAATAATCAAATAGTCCGTAATCTAAATTTCGTTGGATATCTTACATGACCTGTAACAAACACCCTCCAAAAGTTATAGTAACAAACAGCAAGCATATCTCAGGCATGCGACTACAATGTAAGCAAGCAGAAATAGGAAAAACATCATACATCATCACACTACTAATTCCCAATTCGTGACAGAAATGCAACAAATTCACCTTGCAGAATGTGTATATTGGTCAATAACCAGTGTCAAAACCTTCAAAATTCCAGGAAATGCATATTACTTCCCAACTCCTAACTAACAAATTGTGGAGCTAATCAACACATTTGATTGCTACAAAAAATGTTCAACAAATTGCTTATTGTTCATGCTGAAAGAGAAGCCAGCAACACTGGAAGAGAATTAAAGCAGTTTCTAAAAATGAATATACCTTAACAAATAGGGACCATGTGAAAGTCTGAACCAAAACAAAACAGTAACACATTTCAAAGTAGTGTCATTAGACTATGCATCCTGTTTTCACATTTATAAACCATAGAGCATAAATAAATCAAAGTGGGAAAAGATCAGGTTGCTTACTTAAATCGATAATGCACGTTCTTTGACCACTATTTATATCCTACTTGTAACATCAAATGATGATAGCTACGGCCTCCCATAATGCACTGCAACAGGTAGTAGAGTGAACTCCGAAAGCTCATTTGCATCCGTTCCTGGACAAGCTTGTTGCACATAAATAAATTATATTAGAAACTACATTTCTTTTTCTTTTTTGATTCTTTAGAAGTGGTGGTTTCCAGATATTGAAAATATCTTACCAGCTCACAAGACAACTTTGAATGCCTGGAGATATAGGAAGAGTGAATGATGGATCTCGTTGAGCATAAAGCAAGCCAGCCTAGGCAAAATTGTTAACAGAAAATCAAGCTTTTAAGATTTGCATACTCAATTTGAGATTTGAAATAGAAAAAAGTGAAATTTGAGGTAACGAACAACATAAACACATTGAGAGAAAAGAAATTGTGAAACGTACCGGGCTCTATCAATGCAACAGCTGAAGGATCATCGAAGATCTTAAGGCTGCAATCAGCAAGATAATTAGCCTGTCACAAATTAAAATACATAATATAATTATCTTTTTGTGGAAAATTGTATGCCGAGAAGAGCTAAGTCACAATGCGATGCATTCTTACTCCAACATTGTAATTATGTGGTGTATTAATTGTAAAACGAATTTGAGAACCTGAAAGCAATCTCTTTCAGAAGCAGCAGACAACAATTCCAACAAAAGACAAGGCCAGTCGGTTGCTGAATTCGCCAAAGACCTCGAAACCCACCGGTTTGATTCAAATGCTTAACAGCATTCTTCCTCCACCCTTGCTCAACCTTTATCACCTCTTTGGCCAATCATAACACGGCAATAGCTTCCTTATAACACGAGGCCTCATCAACACTCGCACTTTTTTCCTTCTCTCCCAACCCCAAAATCCCATCAATCTCTTCGGCATTTTGTCGAGCAGATAGAGCAAAAACCGCCAAATCCAATAACGCTGAAGTTGTCAAGTGATAGACTCCACGGCACGCTTGCGTGAGGTGGTCGTCGCCCCGATCGTTTCTAGCAAAATTGTTGGGTGAATTGCTTACAACACCTTAACCCCTCGCCTATATGTAGACGGTAATCTTGGTACAATTGTTCGCATTCGGAAATTTGCGTTGAATGGACACCAACGACACCTTGACCCCTCGCTTATATTGAAGCGGTAATCTCGGTACAATCGACGATTGATGCGGTAAAAGACGCCACACACAACTATGAATTGTTGTATGATAAGTCAAAGTTGAATCTCAAAGAAAAACTAAGAAAATAACTTAGAAATTCTTCAAAGAACCAAAAGTAGAGAATAACCTCACAAATAAATTGAATAATGAATAATGTCTAATGTGTTTGATTACATCAACTTGGACCTATATTTATACTACTCAAAATAATCCAAATCCTAATAGCAATAGTAACAAATTATCCTAATCTTTATAGGAATAGTAACAACTTATTCTAATTCTAATAATAAAAGAAATAACAATCCAATTTAAAATTTGAATTGAAATTCTAACAAAATAAATCCTAATTACAATAGAATTGTAAAAAAAACTATTTCCCTTGTCGCGTTGGAATCAAACTGAAAGTCCTCGTCAGTTGAATAACTTGTTGTAGCCTTTCTCCAATTGGATCCGTGATTTAAATGACCTGATTTTTTGTATCCGCGTGGTTCCTTTTCCATTGCTAAATTAGAATGTAGTAGAATATGCCACTTATTGGGCTTGTATTAAATTGACACAAACTTGTGTCTCATGTTCATTGGTCTTCTCTTTGGATTTCCTTGTATTAGTTTCAGCCCAAACATCTTGGATCAATCCAGTGAGATCTTGTTTGAACCTCTTAGTTCTAGCCTTGCTTGATCCCCACGTCCCTTTAGTCTTGTTTGAGTTCACGCATGCCATGTCCTCATCATCAAGTCTTCGAAGAATTAGAGTAATTGGATTAGAGTATTTGCACAAGTAAGGTGTTCAGATGAGAACTAATGGTACCCAGTTTGATACCCTAATGTGTCATAGACTCCGGACACAGGTCGACCTGGGTGGTAAGGTCTAGGAGAGAGGGAGGTGGGCTAATAGACCAAGATGTCGTTGGGAATGATAGTCCAGTCCACGATTGTTGGGGAGTAGGCGAAGCCTCGCCAGGGCCCAGGCTTGCTTCTTGAGGCGTGATGGTTCTCCCTCACTTCAAAAATGGGCCGACCTCGTTCATTTTGAATATTCATGCCTGATTAATCTTTAATCCCTCCAATCCGTCGAGCCAGGTTGTTTGATTAAAATTGAATGAATCTGAATCTGAATGAGCTGAATTTGAATCTGAATGAAAAAAATTATTTGATAATTAACATGTCTGAACCATCTAAATAACATATTTTTATTATTTTACCCTTTTGAAAAAATTCAAAAAATTATTTAAAATTTATTTAATATTACTTAATATAATAGTTAATATTGTAAAAAAAAACTCATTCAACCCATTCAGCCAAAAAATGGGACTAAACCATTCAGCCCAAATCGTCTGAATGACTGAATCGGTCAGCCATTAAATGCTAATCAAATAACCCCTAAGTCCGCTTCGAGCCACCTAAATCCAATTAATAAGTCCAGTTTGAATAATCTCTTTTGTTTATTTATTAGTTATTTGAACTCGAGTCCATTCATTTAGTATTGAACTAGATACAAACTCGCGCGTTGCGACGGGATTATTCATTTTGTTAATAATAAATTTGTACGTGCAACTAATAAATTAAAATATAATAAGAAGATGGTAGATTGTTGTGTGATGATCAAATTTTGGTAGCATATGTTATATAAAGTTGGGTAAAAAATTTGTGCGCAAATACATATCCAAGTATAGAATTAATCTTATCACTAATCCCAAGACATTATAAAACAGTTGTGTGTATATATATATATATTAATTCATTGATAAAAATATTTATAATGTAAACATGCAATAGGGTTTAAAATGGGTACCTTTTTCATTCTAAAGCAGTAACAAATATTTAAAAAGTGTAATGCACAATGTCATCGAGTTGTTATATTGATATAATTGAAAGTGGCATATTTGAAGTCTGTTACACATTACACAAACCTCACCAAGCCTAAAATATCTGACACAGGTACTTGATGCATTTTAAAGAGTCCATGTCTCATATATGCTTACTTGCACCAGAATTTTAACATCCAAACGAAATGGGAAACAGCAGAATAATGTCTCAGTTTCAGTCCTCAGTCCTGAAGGAAAATTACATGTTACATGCAAAAACTGAAAAGCATGAGCATTAATAATTACGTTCGATTTTCATGTCAAACAAACATCATGTCCAAAGACATAGCAGTATAGCACCGTGTCATACATAATACAATGTTGTAGTTAAAGAGCAAATACATTGCCTCATTAGTTTTTGATCCATTTTTGGCAATTGTAGAGGCACTCACAGTGTGACGCCCCCAGAATAGGTCCAGTCAACCCAACCCATTTTGAGTCGCCAAATACATGGTACAGAATTCAAATACAAATTTTATATCACACGCACGTGCAAAATACAACCACACAACTGTGAGTGTCAATACAAATCGTATATAATACGAAATATTAACATTCAAATTCATTCTTTATTTATTACAATTATTATCCCACTATTTTATAAAAATAGCGAGGACTACTACTGCTTTAACTCGGACCATCACTCTGTCCCCCGACTAGTTCCCGCAACGTTCTCATTTCCTGAAGAGGACAATAGATGAAAAGGGTGAGCTCAACTAGCCCAGTAAAGAATATTACGACTAAGATAATGAAAAATAAATTATCGTTAGCCTTCAATAAATCAGATAAAATATAATGGACAACCAATTTTAGATCAATACTTGCAGCGAAAATAACAATTCATTTGAAGAGTTAAGTAGAGAATGAAGTCTACTATCTTCTATGATTTAAAAGTCCATCATCAATATTTTATCCCTGTAACATCAATCAATATATATCTCAAATCAAATATTTATCTTTGCACTACGGGCCAAAGATATTCATTTGTATCACCAGTGGTTATGTTCATCTCAACACCTGTCATCTTTGCACTACGGCCAAAGATCAGATAATCATTCATTTTTGCTCTACAGGCCAAAGATATTCAGTTATATCACCATTTAGGACTGAGGATGATGAAAAATAATATAAATAACGAATCCAGTGAGATAAATGATAAAGATTAAGGATTCGTATTTTAGTTTATCAAAGTTCAAGAATATTCCATAATAATACTTTGTGAAGCATAATTCAAGAATAAAGTTCAAAATTTAGATCCAATCAAAGATAAGAACCTTAACAAGCAACTTGGACATATAAAAGAAAATTTAATTTTTTCGTGAATAGTGTCGTATACGTGAATAGTGCCGTATACGTGAATAGTAACTCCGACGAAAAAAGTAAGAATTTTATAATAAAATTCATGCCAATATTTTGGTATAATGATATTGAAAAGAATAACATCATTTACGAAAAAAAATAACATCTCTTACTTCAAAAGAATAGTACTTCTGACTGGAATATCGGATATAATACCGAAAGAAACTTGCACTGAATAGTAACACTCAAAGTATCTAAATACTCACAAAAATACGCTCGATATTATAGAGAGAGAAAACTTCTAATTCTGGTGTGATTTTCAATTCTAACCTAAGCACCCTATTTATAGGAAAAGTTTAGAATGCCAAAGTAGACTAAATTAATAAAATAATATTTTAAAAAAAAAAAAATTCCGCCGCCGGATGCTTCCAAAAATATCAAAAAAAATTTCAACAAAACAACAAAAGTGGGGCCCACCCATTAAAAAAATATTTATTTTTTGAAACTTCAATAATTCATAATAAATAGCCCTTTTGTCAGAAAAATACAAATTCTATGTCCTTCTATAGGAAATTTAATTCTCTACAACTTTGTAGAAGGAAGTTTTTCCAAATTCCAAACATAAATTATTCGAAATCCATAAACGGATGATTTTTCACACCAAAATACTGATAAAAACACATCAGCGCTAATTCCTTCTTTTATATCCACAAAATAAATATTTTTTTATCATATAAATCAATAATTAATTATTCATAAATAATATTACAGAACTACAATATTGACAACCAGGTCGTTCTCAAGAAAGAGGGGACCTTCCGATAAGGACTTCTCCTTACTGGCGCGCAATTAAATAACCCCTCCTAGACAGAATTTCCTTAGACATTATCAATAATGCTATCTAATAATATTATTCAAATAATATGAATTATTGAGTTGATAATGTGAAATACTGTGCAATGACAATTATTGAATCAATAATACAAAATATCAACTGTAGCAATTATTGAATTAATCACAGCAACGTAGCAATTATTGATATAAAATATCAACATAGCAATTATTGAATCAATAAAATATTATGCAATTATTGAATCAATAATATAAAATATTGAACAGTAATTACTGTAACAATAATTGAGTAAGTGCCTTCTCACGTAAGAATCAATAATTCGAAATACTGTGCAATACTGTGTGCTACTGTGCAACACCGCGTATTACTGTATTTTAACCACCGAGTATTTCAATAGTACTAACGGTAACAACTACGCCGTTATTTTATAAAAAGGTTATTTTTGTCGCTTTCTATATCCGACAGTTATTCCGTTGTGGGGCCCACAAATAGCTGCGCCGTCGTACGAATATTTCCCGACAACAAGAATATTCCACGACCAAACGAATATTTCCCGACAACCATGAATATTTTATAACCACTTGCTCATTTTGAAATATTTACACATTTTACCCATAACTTTTCACATTTATCAAATCAACACCTTACTGTTTCAAAATAATATATAAAGAAAATTAAATCTTTATTCATAAAAGTTGGGGTCTTACACACAGTATTACTATAATGCAAAAAAAATAAATATTAATGATGATGAAAATGATTTACCGGATGTTAGTACTTAACAAATCATGCAAAGTCACAATCTAGAAACCGTTTAGATTGAAAAAAATAGTGATTTAGAGGCTTGTATCTAGTTATTTATACTAAAAGTCATCTTCACACGCGATGTGGGTTCCTTATTTTTTTTTATTGTAATATAAAAATGTTGTTTTTAAAAAAAATAAATAATTCAAAAACAAATCCTATTTAAAATCCTGTTTTGTCTGCTAGTTTGATTTTCTTTTCCAAAGTATATCACGCGTTGAGTTTAATTATAATCACATGATATGTTTTACTACTTAGCAAATTCAAAAAGATTATATTAGTTACTTACCTTAATAAAATATAAAATATATTGGTAATTTAATAAAAATCTTATATATACTTTCAAAATTTTAAATATAAAATTAAAAAAAGATAATATCAGAACTGTTGACATTACCAAAATAATTTAGATTTGTAATGATTTAGGGGATTATAAATTTAAAATATTAATTTGGGATTAAAAAGTAGTGATTTTAGGAGATAATAATTAAATTAGTAATAATAATATTAGAACAATTAACATTATCAAAACAGTTTAAATTTGTAGTAATTTATGGGATTATAAAATCAAAATATTAACGTGGGATTAAAAAGTAGTGATTTTAGGAGATAATAATTAAGTAACGATAATATAAAAACCGTTTAAATTAAAAAAATAGTGATTTAGGGGATTATAAAATCAACATAGTAAGTTATGATTGATATTATTTGTTATTTTAATTTTATTTTAAATGTTTTAAACTGTATAATATTATGTTGTAATATAATTATAAATGGTATAATATTATGTTGTAATATAATTTAGTTAGTAATGATAATATTCGCACAATTTAGATAGGTAGTGATTTTGTTATTTTGTTATATACGTGTATTATAATATTATACCATACATGTACGGTATAATGTATGGTATAATTATGAATGACATAATATTAGAAAAATAGTGATTTTATAATATAATAATTATGTTTAGAAAAGTAGTGAATTTTGGGGATTATAAATTAAACATATTAGTGTGGGATTATATATATATATAATATAATGTATGGCATAAGATTATAAATGGTATATAATACTGTAAAATTCTAAAAAACAGAATTATTGGGTTGTCAATGTTAGTAATGTTGAAACTTATATATATGTATGGTATAATATTATAAAAATATATAATATTATAAAATTTAAAAATCGGTGTAATATTATAAAATTCAAAAATCGGTGTAATTATGTAGGACATGTAAAAATCGGAGTAATAGATGAGTACATTAATTAGGTAGGACATGTGTTACAATTTGAGAATGACATGTATTATGCAATGGTGTTATGTACTGTAATTTAGTATATTTAATAGATTTGTTATTTTGTTATATACGTGTATTATAATATTATACCATACATGTACGGTATAATGTATGGTATAATTATGAATGACATAATATTAGAAAAATAGTGATTTTATGATATAATAATTATGTTTAGAAAAGTAGTGGATTTTGGGAATTATAAATTAAACATATTAGTGTGGGATTATATATATATATATATGATATAATGTATGGCATAAGATTATAAATGGTATATAATACTGTAAAATTTTATAAAACAGAATTATTGGGTTGTCAATGTTAGTAATGTTGAAACTTATATATATGTATGGTATAATATTATAAATTCAAAAACCGGTGTAATATTATAAAATTCAAAAATCGGTGTAATTATATAGGACAGATAAAAATCGAAGTAATAGATGAGTACATTAATTAGGCAGGTCATGTGTTACAATTTGAGAATGACATGTGTCATGCAATGATGTTATGTACTGCAATTTAGTATATTTAATAGATTAATTAATTATTATTATTTTATATTAAAAAAAATAAATTTATTCGTTTAAACTCGACTCACTCAAGTCTCTTCTAAACTATGTTTTCAATTAATTTAAAATTCAATTTGATTTGTTTAATTTTTAAATGAATTTAAGTTTGACAAGCTAAAATCAATTCAAAAAAATTATTTGATAATTAACATGTCTGAACCATCTAAATAACATATTTTTATTATTTTACCCCTTTGAAAAATTCAAAAAATTGTTATAAATTTATTTAATATTACTTTATATAATAGTTAATATTGTAAAAAAAAACTCATTCAACGCATTTAGCCAAAAAATGGGACTAAACCATTCAGTCCAAATCGTCTGAATGGCTGAATGGGTCAGCCATTCAGTGCTAATCAAATAGCTCCTAAGTCCGCTTCGAGCCACCTAAATCCAATTAATAAGTCCAGTTTGAATAATCTCTTTTGTTTATTTATTAGTTACTTGAACTCGAGTCCATTCATTTAGTATTTAATTAATTAATTATTATTATTTTATATTTAAAATAAATAAATTTATTCGTTTAAACTCGACTCACCCAAGTCTCATCTAAACTATGTTTTCAATTAATTTAAAATTCAATTTGATTTGTTTAACTTTTAAATGAATTTAAGTTTGACAAGCTAAAATCAATTCACCTGACTCGGTCGTTGATTTACAGCTTGCTAGTTGTCATCATTTGAATTTGTATTAATATTGATATTAAATTTATCATCTTATAAAATTAAAAATTAGTGTGATTCAGCGTAAGTGTTAAACAAAAGCTTTTGCAATTGATATTTTTTCTTTAATAAGTAATTATAATTGTATTAATTAAAGCAAATAACTGATAACAATTTAAATTTTAAAAATTTATAAAATCAAAATATATCTGTTTGTGGAACTAGCTACTAAAGTATGCATGTAAATATGGTCCTTCAGAATACAAGTCTCATAAGAAGTCATACTTATTTAGATATTGTTTGGTTACCCGATGACCTTCATCATCCCCTAACGTGACCTTCTGTCCGTCCGGTTAAGAGCAGGAGCAGAAGTACACCAAAACTATAGACATCAGTCTTTCGAGCGAGAAATTTCGAAACAAAATATTGTTTTTTGTGCCAACATTTTTTTTTTTAACATGTCCGCTAAAAATTCTAGCGGACGGGCGGAGCCAGGATCCCCTACACAGGCGAACAGGGGGACGGCAGTGAAAATGTTGTGGAGCCTACACAGGCGAACAGGGGGGCGGCGGTGAGAATGTTGTGGAGAAGGAGATGGTATATACACTGAAAATTTCCGGCGGGAGCAGGGGGCGACCGCCACCCTTAGCCCCCCCTCCCTCCGCCACTGTACCTCCCTCTTTAATCTCTTCCGTTTATAATTGTAAATTTATAATAGAAGGTAGAGATGATATTTGTTAATTTTTAATTCAGAGATGATATTTGTTAATTTTTAATTCATAACAAATACAAATCATTTTTCATATATATATATATATATATATTAAGTTTTACAGTTGTTCATGGACAAGTTAATAGTTGTTTAGTTGAGAATGAGCAGCAGTATAGTAACTTGAAGAAAACAATGCACCACATCTATAGCTAATAGCATCATCACAGGGTTATAGTGTAGTACTTTAGTATATAGTGAGGATAGAGTTGTACTTTTCAATATAAGTTTGTTGTATAAATAGAGGAACAAGGCAGTTTAGTTAGTAATGTAATGAACATCAATTTTAACTCCCTTTCTGGTTCATATCTTGAATGTATATGATGATGAGTTTTATAAAAAGGTGTTGTTAGTGATGGTGATATATATTACTCTCTCTATTTTAACTAATCTCGAGCTAAATTTTTATTTATCTTAAATAATTTATTTTATAATAATTTATCTATAATACTCTTAATATTAATTGTCATAGTTATATTCTCTATACTTAAACGTATGAAGCATCACTAGTCATACGAAGAAAATTATAAATTAAATAAAAATTTAAATATGGACAACTTTTATCTTGAGTATATTGTTTGATTTTGAATTAAAAATAATTATACAAAAATATTATTAAAAAAATAAAATAATTAATTTGAAAAAAACAAAAGAATTCGGGTAAAAACTGGACAGGACGGATACGGGATAATTGATATCGGGTTCAGGGGTAATGTATATATTGGGGAGGGTATTGGAAAGGATCATACCCGCGCCAGGCCTAAATTCATAAAAAAATAAATAAGAAAAAGGAACAAACATGAACCGACCCAGAACATTCGAATGCCCAAACTCAGTCATAGCCCGTATTAGCATAACCGTCACACGTGCCAATAGTCTTCAACATAAACAAGTCCACACGGAGTTTCTTACGCGCGCATTCCCGACTCTGTCTCTCTCTCTCTCTCTCTCCAACCGCAGTAGTACAGTCTTCTGAGTTCCGATAGATTCATTCCTCCAAACTGAAAACTCTCTCTCTCTATATATATATTCGTATATATGTATCTGTCCGGGCGTTCAACCTGAATCATTTCCTAAAACGGGATTGTCCAAATGCATTCCACCGCCGCACAACGCACACCATCTCCGGCTGAAACCCTAGGCCAGATCTCCAACCTCCTCTGTCACCTCCTCCCCTCTTCTCTCTCCATCAAATCCTTCACCGGTCGATGGCAAGTCCTCCGATCAAAGCTCGCGTCTCTCAAATCCTCCATCTCTGAAATCTCCGATTCACCGCACTGGTCCGAAAACCCCCTCCTCCAAACTCTCCTCCCAAACCTCCTCGCCACCCTCCACCGCGTCCAATCCCTCTCCGACCAATGTACCGACCCATCATTCCTCGGCGGCAAGCTGCTCATGCAGAGTGACCTCGACATGGCCACCGGCTGGCTCTCCAAGCAGATTCACGACATCGATTTGCTCCTCAGATCCGGCGTCCTCCGTCAATCGACGGCCATCGTTTTGTCCCAACCCGGACCCGGCTCCGACAAAGAGGACCTGGGCTTCTTCATTCGCGACCTTTTCACCAGATTACAGATTGGAGGCATCGAGTTCAAGAAGAAAGCCATGGAGTCCCTCCTTCAACTCCTCGGCAACGATGAAAAAGCCCCAAATTTGGTTGCCAAAGAAGGAAACGTCGGCTATTTAATTCACCTTCTTGATGTTAATGCTCATCCTTGTATTCGCGAACAGGCGGTTTCAGCTGTGGCCATGCTCGCCTCAGCCAGTGACCAGTCGAGAAAATGCATTTTCGAAGAAGGAGCATTAGGGCCTTTATTACGAATTATTGAATCGAGCTCACTAGCTTTGAAGGAACAAGCAATAATGGCAGTGGAAACAATTACAGCCGATCCTGATAATGCTTGGGCAATCTCAGCATACGGCGGGGTTGCTGTTCTAATTGAAGTCTGTAAATCTGGGTCTTCCACCGCACAATCGCACGCTGTCGGTGCAATTGCAAATGTGGCGTCCATTGAAGAAATTCGAATTTCTTTGGGGGAAGAAGGAGCTGTACCGGTTATAGTTCAGTTACTTGATTCTGCTCATTCAGGACAAGTAAAGACAGCAAATTGTATATCAATTTTAGCATCCTCCAGCGAATATTTTCGTAATTCGATACTGGAAGAGAGAGGTTTGCAAAGGCTTTTACATTTGCTCCAAGAATCATCCAGTCCGGCTACACTAGAACACGTTTTGCGTGCAATTTATTCTCTTTCAGGCTTCGGGTTCCACGGCTAGATTATTATCTTCATCAAATAGCTTTATAATCCGGTTATCAGAATTGATAAAGCATGAAAATTTAGTCCTACAGCAGCTTTCAGTTTCTTTGTTGGCTACTTTATCGATGAGTGATGGGAATAAGCGAGCTATTGCTGGATGTATGGCTTCTTTAGTGAAGCTAATGGAGGTGGTGAAGCCGGTTGGACTGGAGGAGGTGGCGACACAGTCTTTGGTTTCGCTGTTGATGGTGAGATCGAATCGAAAAGATTTGGTGAGGGATGAGAAGAGTGTGATGAGGTTGGTACAGATGTTGGATCCTAAGAATGAAATGGTTTCCAAGACGTTTCCGGTGGTGGCGGTGGTATCGGCAATTATGGCCGGTGGGAGTCAGGGTTGTCGGAAGAGGCTGGTGGCTGCTGGAGCTTATGGACATCTGCAGAGACTGGCGGAAATGGAGGTTACTGGAGCTAAAAAAGCATTGCAGAGATTCTCCGGGAACAGGCTCAAAAGTATTTTCACAAGGACTTGGAGGGAATAAACAACAAAGTAACTAACCCCGCCAACAAAGGTAATATTTTTCATGTAATAAAATATACAAAATAGAATGTAAATATGTCCAACGTGTAGTCTATTTGGACCAATCTATAGAAGTTATCGAATTATAGAATGCCATGTGTACATTTTTAGGCTGGATGTCAGGTGGTTGGTGTGATCAACTGTTCTATTCATTAGCGCCTTCTTTACTTAATGGAAAGACAATAATGTTCTTACTCAATTACATGTGATTTTCCAAATCCCCTGAAAAGATATTGGAGGAATCACATCTTTGAACTAAATTTTAATCTACGAGTCTCTTCTCCTACAAACTTGTTACTTAGTAAAACCCAAGTAGTTAGTAGTAGCAAGGCTTGTCATATGTGCCAAAAAGGCATATGTTTATAGGTTCAATACTCCACCAAGTAAAATAAATAATCTCGCAAATGACTATACCCAATATAACTTACCGTGTGGTTTGTGTGTGGGGTATTGTATGCACTGAGGTTGTCCCTTGCACACCTGGTTTCGACTGTCATTAAAAAAAAGTTGTTACTTTGTAGAATAAATCAAGTTTCTTCATCTGATCATTAATTTTAGGACCCATTAATTGCTATGCTCTAATTCCTGTTGCTGCATTGCTATGATCACTAGCCTTATCTTTTAGTGTAGTAATTGTTGGTGCATCATGTCCTATATAGCTCTGTTTTTGCTAACTAGACTAATAGAAAGGGACAACTCTCCACCATTAAAATCCATCCTCATTGAGATATAAGAATGTGGTCCTTGATTCTGTATCTGAACTTAAGACTATGCAGACTGCAGTAAGTACGTTTTTGTTAAACAAAATTTGGTATGAGCAATGCATAAAGCTAGTAAAATATGGGATTACAATGATTCTAAGTTCTCTCTTGGTTGGTATGAATGGAGTGAAATGCTGGTTTGGTAGCTCATGAACTTATTTAATATTTTCTGCCAGGTATATATCACTGATAAGATTGAGTAGGAAACCCGTGATATTTTAATATAACAATTCGCTAACTTTATTCAGTTTTGTTTTGCCCGTCCTAATAGCGTTGCCATTGTGTTTTATTTTCTTGCAGGAGTTCGTTTGGACTTTTCTAACTGTCAATGAGGAAACTGCTTTTCCTCACCTTGCAGCAAACAAACACACACACATGGTATACCCCATATTCTACCTTTATACTAATATATATCATCATGAAAATTATTCTAAAGATTTATATGACAACGGCAAGGATGCGGTTTTTAGGGAGTATCCTTGTTTTCTTTTTTTGTTAACCTTAAATTGGTTGACTTTGAGAAGCTGTAAGAGTGTATAATGCTTGCTTGCTATGCCCTCTTTTTTTTTTAATTTATTTTTTTAATTTTGTTTGATAATGTATATTTGGGGGGCTGCTTGTTTTTATTGTAATGGCCAAGCTGTAGTTGGAAAGGCTACCAACTGTTTTTGGTGTGCTTTTTAAAATATCAAGTCATCTTCATGTGATGGTGCAATTATATGAATATTTATGAATTTTCATTTCTCTGGCTTTTGCTTGGTGCATTATGAAAATGGTCTTTAGATGGTGATGTTGAATGTCAGATCCCCTGAGACATTGCAAGTTATAGCACCCACGGGAAGCTTGTAATCTAGGAGTTTGTCTTTTGCTTTAATTTTCTTTTTTCCTTTACCTAGGGCTAGTGCTCGTAGTCATTAGGTGAGGAGAATTGATACTAATGAATATAAGATGTCTTTGAACGATGTTTTGGCGGTTTTTTTTATAGATTTGGAGATGGTGGGTCATGGGTGGGTCCTTCTCCCTGGTGCTGGTAATAATTGGTCATTCCGTGAGCTCACAGGAGCTCAGCAGGTAGGAAAAAGTCAATAATATTTATTAAATGAAAAATAAGGAAATAGTGAACCAAGAACCAGCAAAAGAAGCTGTAATATAGTATATTTTTAGTGACTGATGAATTGAATCCGTGTTTTGGGAAAGTAAAAATTGGGCCCTTGGGTGTTGGCCACAGGAATATGCTATAAAAAGGGGAGAAAAAATAGAGGAGGAAGCACCGGCGCAAATGTAGGGTAAAAAGAGTAGAAAACTATGACTATATTAAAGAGTGGGGAAGGGTTATAGGTCCCAAGTTATGAACAAGTTTTACAGCCAACATGACACGGGGAAGAAGAAATAGATTATATATATATATATATATATTAATACATGTGTATATATTTGTAGAGAGAGAGAGAGAGAGAGAGAGAGAGAGAGAGAGAGAGAGAGAGAGAGAGAGAGAGAGAGAGAGAGAGAGAGAGAGAGAGGGTCTTGGGTGGTTATATTTGTTATGTACTGTTGTACTAGCTAGAGGTGGGTCATATTCATTTCTTGTGTGTGGTCCATTTCTCGGTTCACAAATCAATATGCTTGCCTGCCCGTCTGCCTTGGCTTACTGTGAAATACACTACTGCTGCTAGCCTGCTACTATTTCTAGGAAAATGCATTTGATGCTGCTAAAGTAAGAAAAGGCCGATACTTTTTCTGCCCATTACATGTTTTGAGAGGTGATATGATATCCCTCCCTTAAAAGCAACTGCATAAACAAGCTGTAAAGCTTCAAATCAAACCCCTCTCTCCTGACCATTTGGTTCCCCCCCACCCAACTTTTTCTTGTCCTACCTACCTGCTAACTTCACAGTTACATTAGCAATTCAAACTTTATCTGCCCAAATTGCATTAAATTCCTTAAACTTGTTCTTTTACAACCCCCTCCCTCCCTCTCTCCCTCGCTCCCTCTCTCTGTATATCTCCTTGAGAAAATTAGAAGAAGGAATACTTGTGTATTTTCATTTGAGACCAAGTGGATGATTAATCTGTTACCTTCTTGTACACTTGTTAAAATGATCATATATAGTAACAGTTGGAGTAATTGTATACTACTATTAGCTCTTCCCTTGAGCAACAAGTATTATTGGTACATATCTTGCATATTAAAATTGTCCGTCCATTATATACACAAACAACAAACAGAGACAAAGCAACAGTTGGGAAATGAGAGGGACCCATGAAGAACAATTTCACATGCATTAGCCTATCCTATCCAGTATCCATCATTTGGATGATTTGTTGGTTAGTCTATTGTCTATAGCCCGAATAACTCCAATGTTAGATTTGAACCTGATCCAAACCTCGTGTGAGGCTGGCATCCATATTGTAACTAGGACTACTTTTTTGGGGTGTTTGAACACGAATTAGGTTACTTTTTTGACGTGGAAATAAAGTGCTTTTTGGGGAAGAGAAGCCTCGCTTAAAATTTTCATACAAGACTTTTTCAGTCTACTTTGTTACTTTTAAAATGTCTTCCCTCAAAGAGTGACAAGTCAAGAAAGAACAAAAAAGAAGCTGCAATTTAACGGCTTTTCAGTAATTCCCTTCGACTAAGAATCCATCTTTTTTCATATTTTTTTAAACGTATGAGATTTTTATTTTTAATTTTTTGAAGCCTCAAATTCTCATAATAAGGTATATGACTACAATTGAGTAGAATTATAAAATTAACTCACCATATTAAATATATCGTTAAAATATTATTAATTATAATTATTCATGTAACTTGTAATAAAAAGATTAGTCGCAAAGAGAAGCTCGATGATTAAACTATAAAATAATTACTTAAAGTTATACTACACTATTGTGTCTTGTGGCTTTTTTCCCCTTCTGATAAATCTTAGGAACTTCATTTCATCAAATGTCAAGAATATTAGATAATAAAGACCTGAAAACACAATCCATCCTAAATTTGAATGTTGGGATCTTTTTTTATTAACTCTCTCCATCCTGAAAATAGTACCACTTGCATGTAATTTATTTCAATGATCATTATTATATTTTGGCTATTGAGTACTATCTGTTTGTTTCGCGTTCTTGGTAACCATGACTTAGACGAAGAACAATATCCAACCACCAGAAAAAAAATTGACTAGTTCAGCTAAATTGCTTGCATCTTGGACTTGGTTCTCAACTTTCAAACCAATTATATTTTTCCAGACGGTGAAAACCGTGGATCTATAGCGACACTTTTGTAGTGGGAATAACAAATTATGTTGTGGATTTAACAACTTAGTCTTCTAATCAAAGTAATCTCAATCTCATGGTCTTCAAGATAGGAAACTGCACCCTTTTTCCTATGTACTAATAGAGTCTCCGTAGTCACAAAAAAAAACAAAACAAACCCAAATGTTAAATTCCAGACTGAATAATGAGCTTTGATAGTTGATTGTGATACCTAAATATAAGAACTAATTAGAGAGAATTTCAAATAGCAAAAGATTGGAGCAGAGAATCCCACATGCGCTTGTAGATAACAGAAGACAAAAGGAGTAGATAGAAACTTTTGCCATTGTTAACTAAACATAAATTAATATAAGAAAGAAAAGAATTTACAAGATTATCTTTGGTTCATAAACTAATATGCTTTGCTATGATCTTATTCTGTTGCTGCAACCATAATTGTTGTTCATGCAACATGTTGTGTGGATTCATGGAAGCATTAAACATTTGTTCGCTGGCCAACGTAGCAAAAGGGTCATTCTCATCCTGCATTGACATCGTCGTATTGTCTGGATTTTTAGCAGAAAAAGTTGGAGTTGCATGAAACGTAGGCGTTGATGAAAACACGTCTGTGTTTGAAAAATTCGCCTCAAAACCTCCTGCAGCTGGTACAATAGCTAATTCTTTTGATTCCTCCAAAAATGGGTTGTAGTGTATTGGTGATGATGCCGCTGGTTGATTATACAAACTGTCTAGTGAATAGGGTAGATCTAACATTTGTTGCGTGGGTTGTGTTGCAGCCTCTGCTAGCACAAGCTCCCAACCCTCTCTCGAGCTCGC
The DNA here is from genome assembly GCA_020205555.1 of Panax stipuleanatus. Classification (NCBI taxonomy): domain Eukaryota; kingdom Viridiplantae; phylum Streptophyta; class Magnoliopsida; order Apiales; family Araliaceae; genus Panax; species Panax stipuleanatus. The sequence goes on along the minus strand of CM035122.1, from coordinate 135,850,110 downwards.
CTCTGGCCCTTTTTGTCCTTGTTCGTGTTCCCTAAAGGCATTGAATGTGTTTGATAAATTAGGCTCTGGTTGTTGCATGGTTTCTGCAAGAACAAGCTCCCAACCCTCTCCGGAACTCGCCTCTCGCCCTTTTTGTTCTTGTTCCGAAAAGGCATCAAAGGTGTTTGATAAATTAGGCTCTTGTTGTTGTATGGTTTCTGCAAGCACAAGCTCCCAACTTGTTACTGAATTTGACTGCGCTTGCTGCTCTTGTTTTGGCTTCTGTTCTTGTTCTGTTTCTAATTCTTCTTCTGGCCAATCATCCAGAGATACCATATCCACAATTGAAGTTGAAGTAGGTAATGAATGAGTAGAGGCCGCATCACTCATTCTAAATGTCTCGTCTCGTTGAGATTTTTTCTCAAATTGATCTGTATAAGCCTCCAAGTCTATGGAAATTCCATGGGTTTTTCCTGTTTCTGAAGCACGTAATAGATCCTCTAATGATGTACATTGGGAACTGGAATCTGAAACCCCCTCGGAAAAATTGGTTGTCGATATTTCGGAGAATTCGGATAGTCCCCCGAAGCTGCCATAGGCTCTCGTGTTGTGCTGAGCTGGAGTCCGGTGGTGCTGGGAGAGCTAGCCTATGTGGAGATTTTGTGACTGATGGAAAAGAAGATTGGTCTTTCAAAAATTCTTGCAATGTTTCGATTAACTCTTCGGATATTTTTTGCACACTAGGGTACTCGGATGTTCTACCTACACCTACAGTTTTACAGAAAGAATAAAATTCACCAAGCTCTTGGTATTGTTTTGAAGCCTTGCAACAAGTTTGAAAGGCATTAAGGCAAGAATTGTATTGCAAATGAAAGAAACTATCAAGAAGAAGAGTTAGCCCATCAGAAATGTCTTTGTACAGATCAAAACTCTCTTGCACAACAGCATAAAGAGAGGCTTGGACAAGCCGGTTAGCTTTGGCTGCACCGGTGGGCCTTGTAGCAATTGCTCGATCGAGCAATTGCTGCCAAAACGCAATCCTATCAAGCAGCATTGCCGGCTTCATGTCACGAATAGGCTCATTAGCCCTCCGGCTCCCCCTGTGGCCGGTTCTTTCTTGCTCTTTATGCGTGGTTCGACGCTGAAGTTTCCCCGTGAGAAAACAATCCAAACGCTCGTCTAGATAAAGGGCAAATGTGCGTACGAATGCAGTGTAATCCCACGGGCTTGAGTTTGAGTCGTCGCGAAAGGCACAGAGGTTGAGGATTTTGGCACCTCTTTTCATCGCATGGAGGACTTCTCTAGGGAAATAAGGATCTCCATCTTGAAATATTCGAAGAACTAGCATTAAAGATTTTAACGCCACGATCCAATTACGCGTGCGGCATATCCTTTTGCCAATGGCTCTAGCGCACGAGGCTGCGTAGGTTTTGTTGGACGAGACAAGCTGCACAACTTCTTGTACGTAGCGTTCGTCGATGGGAATGTCGTCATGGGTGGTGGCTTTGAGGACTGCAACATCTAGGTTTGATGAATTGTTGCTAGCAACCTTTGCAAGACTAATGCTAGTTTGATCTTTTACTGCTCCAATTGCCTTTTTAAACTTGCTCGGCATTGTTGATTTATAATTCTTTCTTTGTTGTTGTTGTTGTTGTTAAGAATTCTGTTTTTTCACATTGTTTGATATCTCAATCTTGTTTGTTTGTAATAAAAGTTGTGAATTTAGGAGAATTGTGGGCGATAACAAGTTGTTGAATTGAGGTTGGAAAGTTCACCACATACATATAGGGTGTTTGATTGAGAAAGTATAGAAGTATAGGAAGTGAAGTTGTAGGAGATTTTTTCATCTTTGGGTGGGGGGAGGGCGAGTGGGAGGTGGGGGGTGTGGGGAGAGGTGTTAGGAGTGTGGGTTGTGTACAAATTGTTCCCGATGGCGAAATGAATTGGGGGTTCTCCTTGAGTTTCTCATGTCCTCATAGAGGTTACAAAGACTCGCACACCTTTTTGACCTAGTCCAAGAAATTTGAGGGGATGCTTTACAAATTATAATAATAAAAAAGAATAAATTCTTTATAGATCACAAATAAAATCATTAATTTACACCATCTAATAAAAATTGAATTAGATTTAACAAGTAATTATCATTAACGGATCTGGTAACCATGAAGTTAACTTCATGGTAAGTTGGTCAATTGATCAATACAGTGCTAACACGCAGAGTAAGAGATCACCTCCCGCCTGCGTGTGAACACTGTATTGGTCAATTGACCAAAATTAATTTATTGCTAACTACTCCCATCATTAACTATAGTGAAAATCTTTTAGTTAACCAAATTAATTCAATTCAAATTTCACAAGTTTCTCTAAGAATACCTATTTGCATATTGCTATTTGATGGTGTAAATTGTAAACAATTGGTTTACTGACGGTAAATACATAGATAGAAAAATGATATATATATTGACAAATGTTTGACGAATTTGAATTACGACCAATATGAAAGTGTATGAGATAAGATAAGATAAAATAAATTAAAATAAGATTCTTCTTAATTTCTACCTATCTCATGTGCACATACGTCCAGGGGCGGAGCCTCAAGTAGGCTTTTGGGGCTATAGCCTTGGCCCAAATTTATTTATTTTTACTAGATATACTATATAACTATGTAGCCCAAAGTAAATAAGTTAGAATAGTCTTGATCAGCCCAGTCAAATGTACAATTTTGGCATTGTAATATCCTTGGTCTGCCGAGCCTAAATGTATAATTTTGGCATTATAATATTTTTAGCCCGTCCCAATTTATATTCCTGGCTCCGCATACGTCACAATCATAATTAGGCTAAAAAAATTTACAATGTATAATAGGACTCTAATTTATACTATAAAAAATGGTACAAGCTGATGTTGAGATTAACCATATATAATTTTATGAGGTCCACATAGTATTTAGAAAAACTAATACCAAATTTAGTCCTACAAATAAACTTCATGGATAGAATTTGGTGAGGTTGAATTAGAGTGAGTCAAAATCTCAAGATGTGACCCACTGGGAGGCTAATATTGTGACGCCCCCAAAATAGGTTCAATATTCAATCTATTCTGAGTTGTCAAATATATGGTACAAAATTCAAATACAATCTTTCATATCAAACGGTCTGTTAGAGTTTATGCCCTAGAGGCTAATTCTTTGATGTAATTGCTTAAATATTTTTGATATTAAATTTGATTGAATAAATGAATTATTTTATTATGATTTTATTTACTGCGTTATATAAATGTTAACATAATAAAAGTCCTTAGAATAGTGATACAAATTATATGGCTTCAAGTATATGACTTGAACATGAGATCATATAATTACAATTAGTATCATTACTCTTAAATGTCCCTAGTCGAGTGTCATTGTTAATGGGACAACAATGATACATGGAGACTAGTATGTGGATTGACTGATGGCTAAATGTCATTGGTCATAAATATATGAGATATTGAGTCAATGCATAGGTACATGTTAGAGAACAATGTACTGGACAGACCCACCATGAGAATTCTACGTGGAGCATTATGCAAAGTGTCATAAGCAATTCTCATAGTGACAATGATGTAATGATCCTTCGACCTGAAATCACTATATTACTACACGAGAATTTATGTACTTTGATATCATCAAAGGTCACCTTTAATAGGGTGGACGATAAAGGTGATTATTGGGTACATCATGAATCCGTGTGAGGAATATGAGTGATCTAGATAGGAATTTAACCCTCCTATATATTAGGGGTGATATCCATAGGCCTCTTGATTGAGTAGGACTATGAAATGCATGGCCATGCTCAAATAGTGATTTGTTTCATATAGTCTACTCATCGATCAAGAAAACTCAGATTAAATTATAAAGAGGATGACACATTCCATGCCTCGAGTTTAATCTAGGATGTCAAGGTTAAAAGGATTAAATTACATTGAAACATTGGTCACGAAAAGGTTGTATTGAATCACCGATCTTATTATTATTTGGGTAGCAGTGATGCATTACTAGATGCCGCTCACTGTGTATAATTTTATAATATGATTTTAAAATTATTGCCAACATAATAATAACATATAGGGTCACACACTTAGAACGTAATTAAAAGAGAATTAATTTAAATTGTATGGATTTAAATATATCAATATGATTGATAGTATTTAAATTACGAATTTAAATTAATAGGATAATTTGTATATATATATATATATATGTATATTAATTAAGTAAGACTTAATTAAGATAATATATATATATATATATATATATATATATATAAATTCGGATTTTATTTTTCTAATTGGATTAGGTTTTGGTTAATTCCTTTAACTGCTATATATATGATATATCAGCCGTTTAGGGAATTATCGATATCAAAACCCTAGCCGCTCTTAGAGAGAGACTAGAGAGAAAAATTTCGAAAGTCCAGATCCTTGGCGGCTAGTACCGCATCTTTCCTTGTTGCAGATCGTGTGACAATTCGGAGGACGTTCGTGTGGATACCGTAAAGGCGCAGTTCTGTTGGATTGCGTTGAGGATTCGAAGCAGTTCCAGAATCTCCATCGTCTCCGTTCAGGCTTGAATAATCTGTAAAATAAATCTTAACCTCTGAATTAATATATTTTTCGCATGGATCCTGTTTTAGGGTTTCAAAATTTTTTTAATTTCCGCTGCGTTTATGTGCCGAAATCCGTACAGTGGTATCAGAGCTACTTGCGAAACGATTAATTCAGATTACGTGTTTTAATTGTATTCGTTATATATGATATATGATGATGCATGTTTATCGATCTGAAATTGAATATATGATATTCTGTATGTATGCGTATTCTGAAAATCTGTAATATATATGCATGTATATGATGCTCTGATAATCGTATCCTAGAAGGTGGAATAACAATTCAACTTCTGTTCTAATTGGATTAGAAACATGAAGATTCGATTTAATATGATTAATCGAAACTGGACATATATGATATGTTCTGGGTGTATTGTTATTATGAGTGTTGGCGGATTGTTTATGATTCTGGACCACCGCCAGGGGGGAGACCCCCCCTTGGACCCCCCCCCCGTCGTAACGCACGATGGTCGTGACCCCAATATTTTATATATAGTTTTCTTTAATTATATAAATTGTGTCATGTGCTTATTGTGATATGCATGGTGCACAGTTATGGCCCTTTTGACCCATAGGTTAGTGGTTTTTTGGTTTTGAAATACGGCTTGCATGTCGTGCCTTTCTATAAATTCTGATGTAATATTCTCTTCTCATCTAAATCCCCTCGAATGTAACTCGAGGTTTCTTTATGTCATGTAATGTACAATTGTAACCTATCAAGATGACAAGATGATGATGGAGAGGAGACACATGCATGAGGAAGGTCCAAGGAAACTACTATTTTGAAGACCTTTTACCACCTTAGACTGACCTTCAATCTTTTCATTAGCTTGAAAAGATTGACATAGGGTTGGGGCCATAACTGTGACACATTTAATTTTGCACTTTACTTATGCTTGTATACGATATGATATGATAAATAATGTGCATGTTTAATAAGATTAAAATTGGTGAGATCAAAATTAATTATTAAAATTCCTCATAAAATTATTAAGTCTAAATCAGATGTCTTCCAATGAATAACACTCATCAAGACCTTGACCGATGGATGTAGGTTTGTCAAAGTAAAGTACCCCATTTATCTTGGTAAGATGCGATAGGATAATTGTGATATCCAAACTGTTAAAATCATTGGGCCAGACTTAACTAAGTTATCACAATAGGATTGTGGACTTAGAGGCATAGTGTTTGGTAAGTACCATTAGATGGACTAGAAACAAATGTTGTTCACCAAATTATCTAAGAGATATATATGATATAATTGACAAAGGGTTGTCTACCTAAATAATTATGTTTTGAGAGAATAGCCAAAGCTAACTTAAGGCATAATGAAATATGGATCTTAGCTCACTAGAAAGATTTAATTAAAATGCTTTCCGAATTAATAGTGAGGGCTATTAATTTGAATAAAATAGTGGGAGGTATATTTTGAATGTACGATTATCAATTACATAATATCAAAATTCTGTAATTTAACTTATTATTTTTGCACTTATAAATTGTAGATATCAATGGCAAACAACAACACAAATAGTCTTTCACTACGATCAGTCCTTGAGAAGGAAAAGCTGAGTGGAGTTAATTTCCTAGACTGGCATAGGAATTTGAGGATTGTCCTCAAACAGGAGCGCAAGCTATATGTCCTTGATGGGCCCATTCCTGCAGCACCAGCTAACACTGCACCACGTGTAGAGCATAATGCTTACAAGAAGCATCAAGATGATGCTCTGGACGTGAGTTGTCTCATGCTAGCAACTATGAACTCTGAGCTTCAGAAGCAACATGAGTTAATGGATGCTTATGAGATGATCGAGCATCTCAAGAAATTGTTCGAAGGGCATGCTCGACAGGAGAGGTATGATACAAGCAAGGCGTTGTATCACTGCAAGATGGGTGAACGTGATCCAGTTGGTCCACATGTGCTGAAAATGATTGGGTATATTGAGTACCTTGGTAGGTTGGGTTTTTCGATTACTCCAGAAGCCCAAACTGATCTTGTTTTGCAATCTTTGAACAGTAGCTACTCTCAATTTGTTATGAATTACCTCATGAATGAAATTGAGAAACCACTTACTGAGTTGTTGAGCATGTTAAGAACTGTCGAGAACAACATGAAAAAGGTAGGACCCGCTCCCATAATGATGGTGCAAAAGGGAAATGCTAAGGGAATGAAAAAAGGCAAGAAGAAGATAGGATCTAAATCTGCCAAACCCAATTCCAAAACCAAACAAGCTTTAAAACCTAAAGGTGGGGTGGCTAAAGAAGGTGATTGTCACTTCTGTGAAAAATCTGGACACTGAAAGAGGAATTGTCATGCTTATTTGGAAGAACTGAAGAAAAAGAAAGGAAGTATGACTTCTGATTCAGGTATATATGTTATAGAAGTCAATTTGTCCACTTCTACATCATGGGTATTGGAGACTGGATGTGGTTCTCACATTTGTGTTAATGTGCAGGAACTCCGAAGGAGTAGGACTTTGGTGAAAGGCGAGGTTGACCTACGAGTTGGGAATGGAGCAAAAGTTGTTGCACTAGCCGTAGAAATTTATCATTTATTTTTGCCCACTGGGATAGTATTAGAATTAGAGGATTGTTATTATGTGTCTGCTATGAGCAAAAACATTATTTCTGTTTCTTGTTTGGACAAGAAAGGTTTTTCATTTTTAATAAAGAACAACAGTTGTTCATTTTACTTGAATGAAATATGTTATGGTGTTGCACAATTGTTTAATGGTCTTTATATTCTTAATTTAGAAATGCCTATCTATAACATAAATACAAAACGATTTAAATCAAATGATTCAAATCCGACATATCTTTGGCACTGTCGTTTAGGTCATATAAATGAGAAACGTATATCCAAACTCCATAAAGATGGGTTTTTGGATTCATTTGATTTTGAATCATATGAGAAATGCGAGTCTTGTTTATTAGGTAAGATGACTAAAGCCCCTTTCACTGGACACAGTGGCTAGCGATGTATTGGGACTTATACATAGTGATGTATGCGGACCCATGAGTTCGTTAGCAAGAGGTGGGTTTTATTACTTCATTACATTTACTGACGACTTCAGTAGATATGGATATGTGTATCTTATGAGACACAAATCCGAATCCTTTGAAAAGTTCAAGGAATTCAAGAATGAAGTTCAAAACCAATTTGGCAAAAGCATAAAAGCCCTTCAATCCGATCGAGGAGGTGAATACTTAAGCTAAGACTTTGATGACCTTCTAAAGGAGTGTGGTATTATATCACAGCTCACTCCACCTGGAACACCACAATGGAATGGTGTGTCTGAGAGGAGGAATCGCACCTTGTTGGACATGGTACGATCGATGATGAGTCATGTAGATCTTCCAATAAGCTTCTGGGGTCATGCCCTAGAGACAGCTGCATTCACACTTAACCGTGTTCCTACAAAGACGGTTCATAAGACACCATATGAGATGTGGACTGGGAAACGTCCTAGTATGTCGTTCATGAAGATTTGGGGTTGCGAGGCGTTTGTAAAACTTCTGGCTTCTGACAAGCTCGGACCTAAATCTGACAAATGTAATTTTGTGGGATACCCAAAGAAAACAAAAGGGTATTATTTCTACAAACCTTCTGAGAACAAAGTATTTGTTGCTCGAACTGGTATTTTTCTAGAAAGAGAATTTGTCTCTAAAGGAAACAGTGGGAGCAAAGTAGAACTTAAAGAAGTTCGAGAACCACAAAATATCATTGAACCTGAGTTGGAACATGAGCAGGAACCACAAGATATTGTGGAAAGTGAACCTGCTCAAATTACACGAGGCATTCGTAGATCTGGTAGGACACGCCAAGAGCCCGAGAGATATTATGGATTTCTTGTGACTCAAAACGGCGATGTGATGCTCATAGATCATGATGAGCCTGCTTCCTACCAAGAAGCTATGAATGGACCAGATTCTGAGAGATGGCTTGAAGCCATGAAATCTGAGATGGACTCCATGTATACTAACCAAGTATGGACTTTGGTTGATCCACCCGAAAAGGTAAAACCAATCGGGTGCAAGTGGGTTTTCAAGAAGAAAACAGACATAGATGGTAATGCACAAACCTATAAAGGCCGACTGGTAGCAAAAGGTTTCAAACAAGTTCAAGGTGTTGACTATGATGAAACCTTCTCTCCAGTGGCAATGGTTAAATTCATCAGGATCTTACTTGCTATTGCAGCCTTTTATGATTACGAAATCTGGCAGATGGATGTCAAAACTGCTTTCCTTAACGGAAATCTCCTTGATGATGTGTATATGACACAACCTGAGGGTTTTGCCAATCTAAAGGATGCTAGAAAGGTATGTAACCTGCAGCGATCCATTTATGGATTGAAGCAAGCCTCTCGGAGTTAGAATCTTCGATTTGATGAAGCAGTCAAAGAGTTTGGCTTTATAAAAAATGAAGATGAACCTTATGTATATAAGAAGGTTAGTGGGAGTCACATTGTATTCCTGGTATTATATGTTGACGACATATTAATTATTGGGAATGACATTCCTTCCTTACAGGCTGTAAAAACATGGTTAGGAAAATGTTTCTCCATGAAAGATTTGGGCGATGCAACCTACATTTTAGGTATCAAGATCTATCGAGATAGATCGAGAAAAATGCTCGGCCTAAGTCAAAGTACATATATTGATAAAGTGCTGAAATAGTTCAGCATGCAAGAGGCAAAAAGAGGACACTTACCCATGTCTCATGGTGTTAAGATCTCTAAGGCCCAATGTCCTAAATCCCATGATGATGAGGAGCGTATGAGAAAGATCCCTTATGCTTTGACAATTGGTTCTATCATGTATGCAATGATATGTACTCGTCCGGATGTCTCGTATGCTTTGAGCATGACGAGCAGATACCAGTCGAATCCAGGTGAAGGTCACTGGACAGCAGTCAAGAATATCCTCAAGTACCTGAAAAGGACTAAGGATTCATTCTTGGTATATGGAGGTGAAGACGAACTGACAGTAAAGGGTTACACAGATGCTAGTTTCCAGACTGACATAGATGACTATATGTCTCAGTCAGGTTTTGTATTTTGCCTTAATTGGTGGTGCTGTTAGCTGAAAAAGTTCGAAGCAAGAGACAGTAGCCGATTCTACAACAGAGGCTGAGTATATTGCTGCTTCTAGTGCGGCCAAGGAGGCTGTATGGATTAAAAAGTTCGTCACTGAACTTGGTGTTGTTCCAACCATTGTTGATCCGGTTGAGCTATACTGTGATAATAATGGAGCCATTGCACAAGCTAAGGAACCCAGATCTCACCAACGATCCAAGCATATACTTAGGCGGTACCATCTCATCCGTGAAATCATTGATAGAGAAGATGTACATATAAGCAGAGTGTCAACAGATGATAATGTTGCAGATCCACTGACCAAAGCTTTGTCGCAGCATAAGTACGAAGGTCACACTAGTTCCATGGGTATTAGATACATGAGTGATTGACTCTAGTGCAAGTGGGAGACTGTTAGAGTTTATGCCCTAGAGGCCAATTCTTTGATGTAATTGCTTAAATATTTTTGATATTAAATTTAATTGAATAAATGAATTATTTTATTATGATTTTATTTACTGCGTTATATAAATGTTAACATAATAAAAGTCCTTAGAATAGTGATACAAATTATATGGCTTCAAGTATATGACTTGAACATGAGATCATATAATTACAATTAGTATCATTACTCTTAAATGTCCCTAGTCGAGTGTCATTGTTAATGGGACAACAATGATACATGGAGACTAGTATGTGGATTGACTGATGGCTAAATGTCATTAGTCATAAATATATGAGATATTGAGTCAATGCATAGGTACATGTTAGAGAACAATGTACTGGACAGACCCACCATGAGAATTCTACGTGGAGCATTATGCAAAGTGTCATAAGCAATTCTCATAGTGACAATGATGTAATGATCCTCCGACCTGAAATCACTATATTACTACACGAGAATTTATGTACTTTGATATCATCAAAGGCCACCTTTAATAGGGTGGACGATAAAGGTGATTATTGGGTACATCATGAATCGTGTGAGGAATATGAGTGATCTAGATGGAATTTAACCCTCCTATATATTAGGGGTGATATCCATAGGCCTCTTGATTGAGTAGGACTATGAAATGCATGGCCATGCTCAAATAGTAATTTGTTTCATATAGTCTACTCATCGATCAAGAAAACTCAGATTAAATTATGAAGAGGATGACACATTCTATGCCTCGAGTTTAATCTAGGATGTCAAGGTTAAAAGGATTAAATTACATTGAAACATTGGTCACGAAAAGGTTGTATTGAATCACCGATCTTATTATTATTTGGGTAGCAGTGATGCATTACTAGATGCCGCTCACTGTTTATAATTTTATAATATGATTTTAAAATTATTGCCAACATAATAATAACATATAGGGTCACACACTTAGAACGTAATTAAAAGGGAATTAATTTAAATTGTATGGATTTAAATATATCAATATGATCGATAGTATTTAAATTACGAATTTAAATTAATAGGATAATTTGTATATATATATATATGTATATTAATTAAGTAAGACTTAATTAAGATATAATATATATATATATATATAAATTCGGATTTTATTTTTCTAATTGGATTAGGTTTTGGTTAATTCCTTCAACTGCTATATATATGATATATCAGCCGTTTAGGAAATTATCGATATCAAAACCCTAGCCGCTCTTAGAGAGAGACTAGAGAGAAAAATTTCGAAAGTCCATATCCTTGGCGGCTAGTACCGCATCTTTCCTTGCTGCAGATCATGTGACGATTCGCGGGACGTTCGTGTGGATACCGTAGAGGCGCAGTTCTGTTGGATTGCGTTGAGGATTCGAACCAGTTCCAAAATCTCCATCGTCTCCGTTCAGGCTTGAATAATCGGTAAAACAAATTTTAACATCTGAATTAATATATTTTTCGCATGGATTCCTGTTTTAGGGTTTCGGAAAATTTTTAATTTCCGCTTGCGTTTATGTGCCGAAATCCCTACACGGTCGTGCAAAATACGACCAGACAACTGTGAGTGTCAATACAGACATATAAAAAATATTAACATTCAAACTAAGTCCTCATTACATTTATTATCACACTATTTAAAAAAAATAGTGAGAACTTCTACAGCTCTAACTTGGACCATCACTCTATTCCCCGACTAGTACCCGCGATATTCTCATTTTCTGAAGAGAACAATGGAAGAAAAGGGTGAACTCAACTAGCCCAGTAAATAATATTATGACTAAGATAATGAAAAATAAATTATCGTTAGTCTTCAATAAATCAGATAAAATATTATGGACAACCAGTTTTAGATCAACAATTGCAGCGAAAATGACAATTACTTAGAAGAGTTAAGGTAGAGAATGATGTCTACTATCTTCTATAATTTAAAAGTCCATCATCAATATTTTATCCCTGTAACATCAATCAATATTCATCTCGAATCAAATATTCATTTTTTGCACTACGGCCAAAGATATTCATTTGTATCACCTGTTGGTCATATTTATCTCAACACATGTCCATCTTTGCACTACGAGCCAAAGATATTCATCAGGTAATCATTCATCTTTGCACTACAGGCCAAAGATATTCATCAAGTAATCATTCATCTTTGCACTACAGGCCAAAGATATTCAGTTATATCACCATTTAGGACTGAGGATGATAAAAATAATACGAATAACGAATTCAGTGAGGTAAAGGACAAATATTAGAGAATTTATCCAGAGTTCAAGAATGAAGATCAAAACCTGGATCCAATCAAAGATGATTTGGAAAGGAAATTTTTTTTTTATCGTGAATAGTACCTCGTAAATAGTAACTCGTCATGAAAAGATAAAAATTTCACAAGAAAGTTCAGACCAATATTCTAGTGAAATAATATTAGATGAAGCGCAAAACTCAAGGAATTTTTGATCATTTCAGGAATTCTAGAAGCAATACTTACCGTAGTAAGTTTAGAGTTAGGAATTTGAAATGAAACAATATACGAAACTACAATTGGATTTTCACCCGTCTGGCGGTAGTCGGCTCAGACAGATTATTTCCACAATTTAATAACAACTGAATACGAAGGGTTATTCACCAGGCATGCGGTAGTCCGTGTTGACAGGTTATTCCCACAGAATAATAAAGAATAGAATAACAACAGGATTTTATCATGCATGCAGTAGTCCGCGTAGACAGGTTATTCCAACAGAATAATAAAGAATGTAATTACAACCCTTACGAATATTGAAAAAAAATAACTCTATTCATTAATACGAAAGAAATAATACCCCTTACCTTAAAAATTTGGAGACTGCACTAGTGTAATAGCAGAATACTCTTCTTCTTTCTCTCTTATTCTCTTTATACTTTCTCTCTCTATAGCTTTAGTGAATTGGTGAGAAATAATGAAGAAATGAGCTTCTATTTATAGGCTCAGCAGAGTAAGGGTAAAATAGTCTTTTCGTCATAATTTATGACATCATCGCTTACATCATCGATCCTATGACATCATTGCTTACCTTATCGCTTCGATGACATCCTTGCTTGCCTCATCGCTCCGATGACGTTCAAATTCAATTTGCACTCTTCCACCTCGTTTAACTTTTATACCATTAATTTACTATAATAATGTTACCATTCAAATTATAAAAATCATACTATTATATAATCACATCATATTACTATAATGTAATATTATAATAATATATTTGAATAAATTATTTTATCGGACAAGATAGAATACCAACTTTCAACAAATGTCACATATTAAAAATTCCTCTGTTTAAATTCACATTGAATAAATATTTTCTTAGCATATATATCAAAAATTAATTATTCACGAATAATATTACAGAACTACAATACTGACAACCTAGTCGTTCCCAAGAAAGAGGGGGCCTTCCGATAAGAATTTCTCCTTACTGGCGCGCAATTAATCAACCCCTTTCCTAAACAGAACTTCCTTAGACATTGCCAATAATGCTATCTAATAATATTATTCAAATAATATGAATTATTGATTTGATAATTTAAAATAATGTGCAATGACAATTATTGAATCAATAATATAAAATAGCAAAGTAACTCTTATTGATATAAAATATCAACGTAGCAAATATTGAACCAATAAAATATTATGCAATTATTGAATCAATAATATAAAATATTAAACAGTAATTACTGTAACAATAATTGAGTAAGCGCCTTTCTACGTAAGAATCAATAATTCAAATTACTGTGCAATACCGTGTGCTACTGTGCAACACCACGTATTACTATATTTTAACCACCGGGTATTTCAACAGTATTAACGGTAATAGTTTTGCCGTTATTTTTATAAAAAGGTTACTTCTGTCGCTTTCTATATCCGACATTCATTCCGTTGTGGGGTCCATCAATGACTGCGCCGTCGTACGAATATTCTCTGACAAAAAGAATATTCTTCGACCAAACGAATATTTTCCGACACAACGAATATTTTATAATCACTTGCTTACTCTGTAAACATTGCACATTTCACCTATAACTTATCACATTTATCAAATCAACACCTTACTATTTCAAAATAATATATAAAGAAAATTAAATCTTATTCATAAAATTTGGGGTCTTACAAATATAGAGCCTTTTAAGGTATTTTTAATAGCAGCAATGGTATATATTGTGAATATTTTACGTTAATTTTTTGATTATTAGTTATGTCAGTATGTAAATAAGTATTAGTAATAATATTTTTAAAAAAATATATAATAATTGGGACTCCCTATAATCCAATACTCACGAAAAATATGGCTGATTGGCACTTCTGTCCCTCCAAGTTGTCACCCACTTTCAAAGTCATCCCTAAAGTACCATTTTCGTCAGTTAGGTCCTTAAAGTGGCATTTTATTGGCGTTTCTGTTCTTTCAACCCATTTTAACCTAAACCCTACCCATTTTGACCAAGTTTAACCCAACCCGACCCAATTTGACCCAACCCAAATTTTTAATATTTTAAAATATAATAGTATTTTTAAAATAAGTTTAAAATAATAATTATATTTAATATTTTAAAAAAATAATATTTAATTATTTAAAATAAATTATTATTATTAAAATAATAATTATTTTAATATTTTAAAATAAAATAATTATTTTAAAAATTGTTACTTTTTAATATAAAAATAAAATTTTAGTTTTTTGTAAAAAATTTAATAATTATATTTAATATTCTAAAATAAATATTTTTCAAATAGTTTTTATTTTTTATATTTTAAAAGTAAAAAATATTTTTGTAAATATTATTTTTAAAAATAATATTTACTTTTAAAATAATAAAAATAATATTTATTTTAGAGTATTAAAAATAATAATTATTTTAGAATATTAAATATAATATTTTTTTTAGAATATCGAAAATAATATTTAATTTAGAATATATAAATAATTATTATTTTAGTTTTTTTCTAAATTTTTTTTGAATATTTATTATATTTATATTTATATTTATTTTAATTTTTTAATATTTACTTTAATATTCTAAAATAATTATTATTTTTAATATTCTAAAATAAATATTTTTATTAATTATTGTTTTTGAAGGAAAAATAATATTTAATATTCTGAAATAATTAAAATAATTATTATTTAAAAAAATTAAAATAATCTTAATAATTATTATTTTAAAAATTAAAATAATCTTAATAATTATTATTATTAAATAATAATTTTTTTAATAAGTAATTCAGAATATTAAATATTATTTTTCCTTCAATAACAATGATTATTAAAAATATTTATTTTAGAATATTAAAAATAATAATTATTTTAGAATATTAAAAGTAAATATTAAAAAATTAAAATAAATATAAATACAAATATAATAATTATTCAAAAAAAATTAAAAAACTAAAAAAATTATTATTTTTAATATTCTAAAATAAAAATTATATTTAATATTCTAAAATAATTATTATATTTAATATTCTAAAATAAATATTATTTTTAATATTTTAAAAGTAAATATTATTTTTTACTTTTAAAATATTAAAATAAAAATATTTTAAAAAATATTTATTTTAGAATATTAAATATAATTTTTATTTTTATTTTTAAAAAACTAATATTTTATTTTTAAATATTAAAAATAACTATTTTTAAAATAATTATTTTATTTAAAAATATTAAAATAATTATTATTTTAATAATAATAATTTATTTTAAATAATTAAATATTATTTTTTTAAAATGTTAAATATAATTATTATTTTAAACTTATTTTAAAAATACTATTATATTTTAAAATATTAAAATTTTGAGTTGAGTCAAACTGGGTCGGGTTGGGTTAAACTTGGTCAAAATGGGTCGGGTTTAGGTTAAAATGGGTTGAAGGAACAGAAACGCCAATAAAATGTCACTTTAAGGACCTAATTGACGAAGATGGTACTTTAGGGACGACTTTGAAAGTGGGTGACAACTTGGAGGGACAGAAGTGTCAATCAGCCCGAAAAATATTAACAAGTTAATTCGAATGGTTCAACACAATTGTGGCCTAATTTAAAGTTTTTGTCCTCTAAAGTCTAAACTCTATATATATCGGCCCACAAAGAGGGGAAACATGCTAAATGCTAATAGGGCCTAAGAATCATGTAGAGCAAAAATAAATTGGGTTTGTTACTAATTCTCAATATGTTCTTGTCTAACATGGGCAAAGTCTACATGTTGTTGGGTTTAGTTTAGGCTAGTCTTAATCAATTGGTGAGATTATTAATACTAAAACTAATTAATTTCATTATCACAATTCCATTACCATATCATCATTACAAAGTTAAATATTCACTAATTTTGTGGTAAAAATGCTAAAAATACATTCTTATAATTTATTAATACTAGATTTTTCCGTGCAAGGCACGGACATTTTATAAAATTTGTATTTTTGCAAATTTATATATTACATGAAAATCATTATATAAGCATCGACAAATTTAAAAATAGTAGATAACATTTAATAGGTCTATTAGTTTCCACAAATAATTTTTAAATTATATCACACATGTGTATATATATATATATATATATATATGAAAATTTTCTCCAGCAAACCGGAAAAAACGAACCATTGACAAACTAAGGTAAAAACACGTGGGTACTCCGATTTTGATATATTTGATATATTTGATTTCACAATATATCAAAATATCATAATTTTGATATATTTGATTTCACAATATATATCAAAATATATCAATATATTGTGATATTTTGATATATTGTGAAATCAAATATATCAATATATTTTGATATATTTTGATATCAAAATATATCAATATATTTTGATATATTTGATTTCACAATATATCAAAATATCACAATTTTGATATGTTTGATTTCACAATATATCAATATATGGCTATTTGATATATTGTGAAATCAAATATATCAATATTGTATCAACCCGTTTCAGCCATATCCGCGACCCGCGTGTTTTTTTTAAATTTGCTCATAGTTCGCTTTAGAAAGATATTATATATATATATATCCAATAATTATATATATTTTACGGCATATGAAAAATATATACATTACATAAAAAAATAGATATGTATATATAAATATATATATATATATATATATATATATATATGTATTTATGTATCCAATAATATATATATTTTATGGCATATGAAAAATATATACATTACATAAAAAAAAAATAGAGAGTTTTGAATGATTGAGTCAGTATTAACTTGTGACTGGATAAAATTATAAAATTATTATAATAACATCTCTTAGTGCCTTATTATATATAATTATATTGATTGTAAATGTGTTTCTTTTTATATGATTCAGACGTAATTATATTACTTATTATTGCATAATTTCTTTCCAACTATAAATTTTTGTAAAATAAAATAGAGTATCAACTTGTGATTGGATAAAATTATAAAATTATTGTAATAACATCTTTTAGTGTCTTATTATATATAATTATATTGATTGTAAATGTGATTCTTTTTATCAAAAACTCTATGTGAATATGAAAATTGAATATGAGTGTATTTAATGAGTAAAAATATAAATAAGTAAAATTTAAATACACTGATATACAATTTTCATGTCCACCTAAAAGAGCTCTCTTTTTATATGATTTGAACGTAATTATGTTACTTATTATTGCATAATTTCTTTCCAACTATACATTTTTATGTGAAAAAAAAACAAGTCAAACCTCTCGTTTTCGGGAGCACTGACCATTTGACCCAATACTTCCTCATTTCATTAAATGCCCGTCATATGTCGTGTACAAAACAAATTACTATTTCACAATGGAGTTAATTATTTAATGAAAATAATATAAAATGACATAAAAAATTTAAGTTGTAATCATAATTTTAATATCATATCTCAATATTAAACTAATAATTTATTATTTTAAGAGTACATATAAACTAAAAATGTGTTTCTATTATTTACGAATTTTATAGATATCGATATTCAATATAATTTTTTTGGGTACAACGACAAAGAAACTAGATTGAGTTTTGAAAAATAATATGGGAGCACGGTTTTTTACATAAATTTTTGATACTTTTATATAGTTCTCACTCGAATAACATTTTATTCTTAATTATGTAAAAATATTAAAAAAAATATATGTACAAATATCATTTCCCAAAATAATATGGTAGCCTAGTAGGCAACTACAATAGTATTATTGCATGTAGTGGAGCTGAGAAGAGGACAACGATCTGATTAACAAATAATAGAGCGAGCAACATGTCATGTGAGTGATGGATGAATGCAGAGCGGGCCCCGACTTTTTAAGGATTTAAAGTGATAAAAAAATAGAGCCTTTTGCGAATTGCTATTAAAATAGTCATAAAAAAATTAAAAACTTTTCATGAACAAAATAGTATCAATACGAAAGAATACTAAATATAATAATCCGAAATTGAGATTTGGACATATTTCAGTTGGGTAATTTTTTGTGGCATTTAAATTTAAACTGACGTGAGTTGAACTCTTTTGTTTGGGTGTATATATACATAACACAAATACTTGTTGGGTGTCCCTAAAAATTTGTCAATTTTAATGGGACACCTTAGGCTTTAGTCGAGGGCCGGTGCTGAATGAATGTGGGAAGGCAGAAGCAGAGCAGAGAGAATCTCCTCTGCAAATAAATTCTCAAGAGTGTCTCCATGTGTATGTGTGTTTTTATACACTCTGTAATAGCGTGGTAATGTGTATTTAAAACATACGAGAATATTGAGGGTTTGTGGGAGGAAAATAGTAAAAATATTTTAAATTGCGTATTATAAAAATTTTCAACCGAGTTGTAATTTTCAATCGAATTTTCTAATTAGATTAAAAAAGATGATGAAAAACGTGGACAATTTTTTTGTCAAAATTTTGTGTCTAAAATAAACGAATTTGGACAAAAAAAAAATACTGAATATCACAAGCAAATCTTTTACGATCGGTATCTTACTCTCTACATTATAAATAATTTAAAATAATATAAAGACAAAATAGCAATCGAAATATAAAACTTGTTTTTTTTTTCTTTTATAAGATCAGTAAAAACATTAAAAGGGAATTATAATTTTTTATTCATTTGTCTATAACATAGTTTAAAGTTTAATTCTCTTCTTTCCTGTCAAAAATACAAAACGCTGTAAGAGTGGAATGAATTCTACTATTAAAAATGGATTTCAATTTTTGTTACATAAATTTGTATAGCATGTTTATATATTTGTTTGTTTAGTGTAGAGTACATTACTATTTACTAATACCAAGTGGGGGGGCGGGGGGAGAGGGGGTGCAGTTGAGTTATCGGTCCCTCCCTTGACCACATGGGATCGTCTCATCTTCTTTCTTTATAGAGCAATGGATTCCCCTGACACCATTGTCGTTGGGTGTGAATTATTATGTGAAATAAAATAAAAATGAATGCATGTTCATCGGACTTCACAGATCCCACAAGTGTTATTGGACTAATAATTTCACGCAAGGAGGAGGAATTCTCAATTTTTTTTTATTAATCGAAATTTGTTTGTTTGGATATGGTAAAATCATGGGTGAACTTGGTTTTGATTATTGGAGATTGGCAAAGAGAGAGAGAAAAACCTGGTCATTGTTGAGGGTGGGTTTTGATCCTCAAAGGAGGAATGGAACAAGGCATTTATGTGTGGGTTAGGGGTGAAGATGTTAATTGTAAAACTTGTTGGAGGAATGGTTTTTTTTTAATCAAACAGTCTAAACGATCGACTGAAATAGGTAATCCTTTCATTTGGGCATATACTATACCATTAAACACAAACAAATCGATGTCATATCATCCTAGCAATAAATATTTAGGGTTTAGCTTTACTAATAAATATTAAGAATTTATTAATCAAAATTTAAGAATAATAAACTCTAAACTCTAATTAATAAACTCTTTTTTTCAGTTACTGGTCCTTACCGTTATTTCGAATAAAAGAAATATATTATTAGCAACAAACTAATAACAAATAGTAGTAGTAGCAACAACATATTTGCCTAGTAGTAGTAGAACTGCAGTTTGGTTAATTATACACAAAACGAATCCAATCCAATTTACCCTACCTGCGATCTATCTAACCCGAACCTACTAACAAAACAACCGGTGGTTCCAACTTCCAACCCCAAAAATTTGACAACCAAAACAAAACAGCGGAGCAGGAGGATTACAACATTACTTCTTCCTTCCTTCCTCCTATTCTTCAACTCTTTTCCCTTATTTTCCTTTCAGCATCCAGCGCCAGTGGGGAATTCACATTTCCCAAACTCTGCACAAACAAAACAAACACCAACTTCTCTTAGTACCCCTCACTCACTCAACAAATATAATAATAATACCACACCACTAATTTTACCACAGTAAGTCAATGAAACATAGATCCATATTGTGAAACCACAAATAATTCTTATCCAACCCTGTTATGTCCATCACCCGTACTGACCTGAGGTGGTGCACCAACTTTCCAGCATTGGTGGTGGGCCTGGCCTGGGCCTCCCCATTCCTATTGGATTCCCCGCGTATTTCAGCATTTTACCACCAAAAATGACTAACATACGCCAGCAAGAGAGAATCCAAGAGCTTGGGTTGAAAATAACACTACTCCACTAACTAAATCTATCTATAGTCAAATTAATTATTCACACACACACGCTGACACGCACGCTGTTCTAAGTTTTCTTTTTAGCAAATCAAGAAATACCCCCAAAAAAATTAAAATTAATTACTTGTTGAATAAGTACGTACTAGGTGGCTGAGTAACAATGTAAGCGGCTCCCCCAAAATAACACGTGCCAATCGCACGCCCCTTCTTCTGATAGTAACTGTTGAACGCAAACGAAGCATGGGCCTCTAACGTATTAGGATCGTAACACGTGGAACCCGGCTGGATCGGATGGCAATCAGCTCCCCCCTCACCACAAGCATAATCTAGACCTCCCTGCAGCTTAGTTTTCCCCGCTTCCCCATTTGCCACACACCAAGTCTGCCCGGATACGCTGACCGACATATTCCCTCGAACCGGCGTTGACAACCTCTGACCGCCGGTGACCGGCGACGGGTTTTCCCGGTAATTCTTCAATCCTTTAACTGTAAATGGTATTTCATAAACCTTCTTTTCATCGGGGTAAAAGAGCCCATAGTTTCTTTCTGAGGTTGGACCAAATTTATTATTCTCGTTGAATAGAGCGAAGAGATAAACGGTCAGATCTGCTTTGGGTCTCAAGGGGGTCCCGCCGCCGGTGAGAACTCTTTTCACCAGGTTACCGTTGTACGCAGCGGCGTTATCAATGCTCGCGCCAATTTCGTTTTCGTCACCTTTTGACGGCCAACCGGTTTCTGTTACGACCATGCGAATGTCGTCGTATTTCAAGGCCGACATTGCTGCAAAAACGGCGTCGACTTGGGCATCGAAGAGGCTGAAGTAACGGAGACCATTGCCGGCGTCAACCACACCTGGGTTCTCCCGGAAAAGTGCGTAGTCCAACGGAATGACGTCGGAGTTGGATTCGTACGCGAAGAACGGGTAGGCATTTACCATGAGTGGTGACTCGGTTTGGCGGAGGAAGTCAAGCATGGGCCGGATCACGGATTCGACCAGGTCGGGTTTGAAGGATCCGGCTGAAGACGGGTAGGAGTTTTGCAAGGCGGAAAGAGCTATTGGAGAGGAGACTTTAATGGAGGAATGGAGGTTGTATTTGACTAGAGCCCGGTGGATATTCTTCATAGCTTGAACAAGGAACTTGGTGGTTTTTTTTGGGTCGACGAAAACTTCGTTACCCACGGCAATGGATTCGATTTGGGTGGATGGGTAGTAAGCGGCGACATTTCGCTGGACCCATTGGTTGGCGAATGACTGGCGTTTTGCGGCGGAGTAGAGCAGTTCGTTGGGAAGGTCGACGGTGACTTTTATTCCGGTTCCGGATAACGACTTGAGAACAGCCGGGTCAGTATCGTAAACCTTAACCCGTTCAAGTCCTTGAGATTTGAGGAGCTGGGCTACCTTGGAAGCTGATGGTAGGTTGTTTGCTATTCTGCCATAGTTTACTCCAACTGAACCTCCATCTGAAAAATGCAACACCAAAAAATTAAAACACATAAAACCATTGTATAATGCATGCATGAAAATGTAAATATGTTTGCAAATTAGGCACTGTGATCACCTGCGAGTGCAAAAACTGAAAGAAAGAAGATGGAAATGGTGAGTCGGTCCATGCTCTGTTTGGGGAGTGAGCAGAGCATGAGAGAGAAAAGGAAGGGGAGTGTGATTTCTGAGAGAGTGGGGTGTAATTGGAGAGACTGAAAGAGGCTTTTTATGGTGGAGAGAGAGAGAGAGAGATAAGTGGATGGCAGAATGTGGGCCATAACGTGTCAGTAAATGACGAGAACAAAAGGCGATCAACGGGGGCACCTTCTCCCACTCCCACTCGGGCTGTATAACCAAACTGTACAGTACATACAGCCAGGATTGCACAATTTCGGGTGGCAGTACTCCAGGTGGTCCCGCCATGTACGGGTCCCACATACTCGACCGTTTTTTATAACCCGGATAAAGAAAGATCCACTACTTTCCATTGAGAAGTGCATTATATATGAACCATTTGATTGTGATTAGAAGGAAATGTGGTCCGTTGATAAGGTGGTTGTTTAGCAAGATTTATTACATCGTTGTTGAAATATGTGAAAGAAAATGGGCCCTCTCTAAACAAGTGACTGTTACTATAGACAAATTGTTATGTTTTGTGTTATTATATCCGTTGACGCATTTTCCGAACGTTGAAGAATGAGTGATGACATAAAGACAATTAGCTGTTCTGAACGTTGAAGAATGAGTGCTTAGTTGTTCTGGACCGTCTGATCTGATCATATCATATGAAGATATAATCAAAAATCTTATTGAACATGAGTGTATTTAAATTTAATGCGACACAAAAATTGGATATTAACTCACAATAATGAATAAAAATAAAAATAAATAAATTTAAATACACTTGTATTTAATTTTTATATCTAATTTTAATATCCTGCTAGAAGAGCTCAGATATAATAATATATCAAGTGGTGGCAGTAAAAAAGATGGTTGAGGAGACGTAATAGCAGTTAATATGGAAATTTACCTTTTACTACACGCTTCTTCTATAAGATGGTTGCGATAGTGATAAAGACACCCATTACATCCGGTTACCACATTTTGTTACTTCAGTAGTGTAGTAACATCATATATTTCTCTTTGGAATAATCTGTCACGTTACGTGACATAATAATATGATAAAATGTTATCTTGATGGAAGAAATAGAATAATTAATTCTATTTTAATTCAAATGAGATATTTTATATGTTTTTTCTCTTCAAAGTAATTAAACATAATTTTTTTTATTTCAATTCCAATCAAACACAATTTTTTTCATTTCATATGAATGATGACTTCAATTCCCCCACCTTCATTACTCTAATCCAAAACGGCCAGACACTTGAATGCGTATAAATTGTAATCATGAAGCAGAGATTTGGGCCTTGGGCTGCTACATTTCATTAGTTTAGTAGTAGTAGTGGTGGATCAAGAAGACCTACCTACCGGTACCGGTTCACATAATTAAACATCACTCATTCACTCACTCACTGTTCATGGGTTTTTCTTCAAACTAAAGTCAAGACCAAGAGCCAATAGGTCGCTAATATTATTAATTTCTTTTAGAAATTGTTAACATGCGTCTTTAGGGCATATTCTAAGTACACAATTTAAGGAGATATTTTTTTGAATTGTGTGCATATTTCTTGAACTTGGTGCAAATACAGAAATCAAAAGAATATGCAGACAGTTTAGAAAATATTCTCTTGAACTGTGTGCTTATTATGTACCCTAGGAACACATGTTAAGAGAACCCTTTCTTTTATTAGGAGCCATAAAAGGAAGATGAGTATAATTAGTAAAATTAATTTTAGGGTACTGATATTTTTAGCTTCAATTAAAATTGGTTACTCTTACCATGTGCACTTAGGACATATGTTAAGCACACAGTTCAAAAGAATATTATCTTAACTGTGTGCATAATCTTTTAATTTTTGTATTTGTACTAAATTCAAATAAAAATATAAACACAATTTAAAAAATATTCTTTTGAAAGAACAGGTTAAGAAATCCCATTAAAAATTGAGGGGATTTGTCCGCCCGTACTCCTTTCCTACGCAAAAAGAGTAAAGAATAGGGGGACGAGAAGCGACAAAACAACAACACGGAAGTCGCGTGGTTTTGAAGCTACTTAACCCCGTATTTAAACCCTTTCTATTCCCATGCCCCGCTCGTAACCAAAAAAAAAAAAAAAAAAAAACCCCAAACCTTCAATTTCACACTATACATCATCATAACTAAGAAGAAGATGAGCCAGCCACAGCAGCAAGGAACAGAAGAAGACAAGAAGCCCAGCGGAGATCACATCAATCTCAAGGTTAAGGGCCAGGTCTGTTCTGCTCTGCTCTGCTCTCTTTTATTGATCAAAATGATACAAATTTATTCTCTTTTTTTTGAATTTATACAACACAAAATGGATATCTACTTTGTTCTTCTAAATCTTTGATTATAAAAGTGTTAATTTGGTTGTTGATTGTGCTTTGTATTGGGGTTAATTTTGATGTCAAGGATGGGAACGAGGTATTCTTCAGGATTAAGAGGAGCACTCAATTGAAGAAGCTAATGAATGCCTACTGCGATCGCCAGTCCGTTGAGATCAACTCCATAGCCTTCTTATTTGACGGTCGTCGCCTCCGTTCCGAGCAGACCCCTGATGAGGTACCTACCTACCTCTCAATTCAATTTCACTATATAATAATAACCTGATTAATCAAATCATATTAGGGCTTATTCGTTTTGTGGTTTGGGTTCTCGTCTTCTTGTGGTTTATTATGTAAAGATGAAGACTTTGAATGCATTATTAGCTTCCAAAAATCCCTAATACACTCATCGTTCTTTTGGGACGACTTATGGAGTTCAAACGATTACATCAGGTTATTATAAACACGGCTAGTTTGTTTTAGTGCGATAGGAATATATGTTTGGGGGCCTTGGCGCGGCTTATAAGTCCCAGACACATTGAATTCTTATAAGTTGGTTTAGATTTACAAACATTTTCAACTGTTTTTGGTCTCCAAAAGCCCCAACAAACCAAATGTACATTTTGGTACAAACTCATTGCAATATTTTTAGTACAGTTAGTCGCCGCACAAGCTCAACGCCCCAAACTCATCAAAACAACAAACTCATGATTTTTGTAAATTTACAGCTAGAGATGGAAGATGGTGATGAGATTGATGCGATGTTGCACCAAACTGGAGGCACTGCTGGCGTTGCTGTTTAGAGTTGCACCTGTTATTTAGTTTTTATGTGTATGTTTGTTTCAGTGAGAGTCCTAAGAAGTACTTGTTGAGTAGAAAAGATATTGGTTGGTTTATGTAAAATTAGCAAGTTCTTAATTTCTAAATTTGTTGTGAAAATGAATGATGGAGTATCTATCATCCTCAATCTCATGCTGCTGATATGCAACAAGTCCTTGTTACTATTAACTAGAATCTTTATTTGGGGTTTATTTTGGGACTGATATTTCCACATAAAATGATCTCTCACATGAACAGCGAGCATATTCCACCTGCATGTAAGAGAGTGAAAATATTAATTTCCTTTCTTTTTCTTTTACAGGTTCCATTCCATGTTATAATTATAGAACTAGAATAAAGTGTGTTTATAGGGGAACTTGAGTTTTTAGGACTTGGGCATTTGATTTTGATGATCCAAACTGATATGGGACGGTGCTTACAACAGTAAAAAGGGTCTGCCTTCAAAATCATTAGACTACTATAGTATTTGTTTCTCTTGGAATTGGACAAGCTGGGAGATTAGATACTAGTACTATCATGTTATAAGATGATGTTTGAAATAGTATTTACATATTACATTAGTTATACACACTATTTACATATTACAAAATTGAGATTTAGATTACATGTAAAGAAAAAAAAATACGTGAATAAATACAAAGGTGAGTAGCCTACGGGAGAGCCTAACTATTTAAAAGGGAACAGGACAGTAAAGAATGCACAAACAGAAATGGGCATGGGTGAGAGAGGAAGGGGGGAAGAACTCCTTGTATACTCTGCAATTCAAGGACACAGGCTTTGCTCAGATTAGCTCTTGTTACAAACTCTGTGAAGTCTGTTCTCCCAGACAGAACGGGCTATCTTACTACTACGCGCTTAGGTTTCTCTTGTGCATGTTGGTCACAGAGTGCCCTCCTGCACAATAATTAGATGTCAACTCTGCTTCTGGTGCTTAATTTGGCGTGGGCTGTTTTCCCTGCTCTTTTCTTGCCTACAAGAGGAAGAACACTAAAATCAGTCTGAAGCTCGATAATATTGTAAAGAAAGCACCCAATGGAAACAAATATAACCTCAATGACTCCCAAATAACATAAACAAATGTGAACATAAATGATTGCCAAATAGAGTGAATGCTCTGTAATGTGCTTCAGTAATAGAATTTATTCCCATAATAAAATTCACTTGCCATAGCAAAACGGACTGGAGTAGTTAATTATCTGGTAAAACACGAGCTATTCTTTACAAAAAGCATAATTATTTTGCTGAAACACGTCTTAAACAATTTGTTACAAGTAACTTTAATTAACAATATGGACAAAAAATAAAAATGGCACGCATGCAAATGGAGCAAACTACTATATTTGAGCTATATAGCAAATAAATACTACAACTCACAAATTTTGAGCTTCAGATATTTGGATTCTTCGACTAGAATCAGTAGATTGTAATATGTGCGAAGGTCGAGATAGTCTTTGAATGAAATCAAGGACATGATTATAAATGCTGCAAAAAAAAAATCAGTTAGACCTACTACTTGCACTGTTGCACAAACATTCTTAAGAGCAAACTTATTTATCAAAATAATAAATCCTAAAAACAAACTTACTGCAAATAAATTAGCTCAGAGTATCCACATCCCACTTATAATGGCCAAATTTTTTAAAAGAAATGGAAGTCGGATGCATAAAAACTATATAGCTCATCTGATTCCCAAGTCTTTCAAAACAAATCTCTTAGAACTCTACGTGATGTAAACAATTATGGCACACAGTAAAATTAGCAGCGGGTAACCTTTGGAATTTGAAATAATAAAAAAATGCAAAAACCAAATCACCATTATGTTAAATGTGTGACTGAGGAGGTAATGCCGCAGGAGATTTTATTTAGACACCAGGTTTTTCAGAAAAGAGGATACTACGACAGATGAGATTGATCTCCCTTTATTTCACAAAAAAAGTCCTATTTGTCATTTTTTTTTGTTCTCAACGACACATTGTCCTCAAGTTTGTCATCCTAATTCCATTATCATGACATACTACTAACTAAAAATTTAATATTTTTAGGGGGTAAAAATTGGAAAAAAAAAATACATCCTTAATATTTGCAAATTTTATAAATGGGACTCTTTTGTGAATGGAGTATTAAAGAAACTCCTTTCCAATCCATCAACTTCTTCACAACTTAAAACAGTGCACCCTGACTTAGCAATCGATAATAGTCAAACTAGGATAAAATCAAAGAGTCAATCTCTTTCTTCTTGGTCTCGAGAGGTAGTCCACAAGAATCCACAACCACAATGACACTCCCCCCACCCCCCAAAACCCAAAAAAAAACCTCCAACAAAGAAAATACCAAAGATATTGTGTTTTAAACATTGAATATTTCACTTTTCTAATATAGCTGTCTCAAAGTAGATACCTAAACAATTACAAATTTAAATTAGTACCCTAATTCCATCTAAATGGTGACCGAATAACTGGTGCTTGTTGCAAAAATAGTGGTGAAAAGTCGGTCTTAAGGGTTTGCTCGAGGTAAAGTTCAAGCAAGGGATGATCTAGGATTTAATCCAACGGGGAGCAAGAATCTTTGGTAGTAATATGCATCTCTAAAAATAATAACTTTATTATAATATTATATACTTAACTATATGCTATTATAATGGGCAAGCATACACATAACTACAAATGAAATACCTTGGGGTCGGGGGGGGGGGGGAGGTGGGGAATTCATAATTCTCAGAGTACGTAAATTTACCACCAAGGATTTTCATAATGTACTTTCTGATGATTAACCACAAGATAAGAACCCAATAACATTCAGGCTCTCTGAAGTCATATACATTAATCATGGGAACACAATAGGCTGGTTATTATCCACAAGCAAGAAATAAAAAAGACTAACCATATAATTTCCTTTTCAGTATTTACTTCTGCTTTAGAGTGAGCAAGAGGAGGATTTTAAGAAATTTCCGAAACATAGTAAGGAAAAGGAAACAATACTTAGGAGGACTTCTAAAGATATAACAAGTACATTATTTCAAACGTTAAGGGAAGCTGCTCCCACCTGCCATATGCTAAATCCTCCTGGGTTTGAGGTTTAGCAAGGGCAATGAAAGAAGCAGTTGGGTGCCGTTGTAGGACTTCGAACGACTATGACGGTAAGAAGGTTGCAATGGAATCATTCGGATTCAAGTTTGTAAGAGTCAGAGGCGGCTTTATTTTGGACTTAAGCTTGGTGAAGAATAGTCAAGACCGGACACCTAGATTCTCATAGGCATCACACTCGAGATATACATGACAAATCAAGGTTAAAGAGCATAATAAATTTCTTCATTCATATAACCCTAAAAATAAGAACTATTACATTGATACATCGAAAGCCTAAGATATCAGGATGAAGTAACGTGAGCAGCAGCCAAAGCAGCCTTCGGACCCAAGTAACGAAAAGACTGGAAATTAATTTTGACTTGCAAAACCAATTGAACAAATAAATAAGAGCAATATATCATCTAAACCCAGGCCTAAATCTGAAAAACTTTCCCCACAGTGCATTCCCACAACCCAAAAGACAATACAAATTTACCCTTGGTAGCTAAACATTATTAAAAGTAAAACTGGATTATAAACTAGTCATATGAACATAAAGAAACACAATTGTGAACATTGGACAACATAATCATTATTAAATAAATTAACCAGAGCGGGGAGTCAAGACATTTTACAGTTTCCAGGCAAGGATACCCAATTATCTAGTCACTTAGTGGTGATGGCAATATGCATTTATGTTATTTTAGTGGCTCTTCTACAATATGAGCAATGTTCTAAAAGGCACTAGGCGGAAGGCGGGCGGCCAGGGGGGGCCTAGTGCCTAGGAGGCCTAGGCAGGATTTTTTAATTTAAGTCAATTTTAATATTTTATCTTACATTTATCCAAACAAAATAATAATATAAAACAAAACAATCTATAATAAAGATAATAAAGGTCCTTTACTTAAAGTTCAAACACATATCCATATTGTCAATGTCAAAGTTCAAACACAAACATGCAATTGTTCAAAGTTCAAACATATCTTTAACGTATTAGTTTTATTCATAAACAAAATTGCTATTAAATAATAAAATTTAAAATTTCAAGAATTCATTTCTATATTAAAACTTAAGAAACTAAATATAAATTTAAGAATTATATTGAATTAAACTAAATATTACAAATGTATCATCATTTATATAATTTGAAGTTGATACAAGTTCAAAAATTACAACTATAATAAAATTATCCATTTTAATTTGATCTTGTTCACTTCTTGTTGTGATTTGATATATTACAAACTGCATTATGAATATGATAAATCATTAGAAAAATAAATATATCAAGATCTGATTTGAATAGTTATTAAAATAAAAAAAAACCTCTCCGCCTAATTTTGTAGAGGAATTTTTTTGCCGCCTTATGCCTAAGCGAGGCGCCAGGGGGGCCTAGTGCCTAGACGAGGCGCCAGGAGGGGGCCTAGCGCCTAGGCGGGACGCCATGGGGGGGCCTAGCGCCTAGGCGGGGATTTTTAGAATACTGAATATGAGTACACGTTTTCTTTTAACTATTCAATTATTTAAGTAGTAATAGTTTTGTTGATTAAAAATCAATGAGTCTAGCAAGAATAGTTACTCTTAAATAAATGTCAGTTCTCCTTAGCATTTCTAACTAATGGCAATCTAGCCCTCAGAAGTCAGATACATAATATGAATTTCAATCCAAAGTTAATTAGTTGGAAAATTAAAGCACCAGAGATTTATAAATATTTTCATGCACTTTATGTAGCAGGGAAAGATAACTATGTAAGAGAGCCAATACAATGATACATGGTTATCAAACCAACTAAAACCCGAGTTTAACCTTAGCCGGTGTCGATTGCAGGCTGTGAAGAATGCAACGAAACCATTCAAAATGCTCCGAACAGCACGAAAAACCTAAAAGGGAAAACGGTGATGAGCATGGAAACAATTTATTGAATCCTTGCTACAAATTAAAATAAGTTATAAAGCTTTATAACCTGGGAAAAAAGGTCATTCCACAGAGTGCGCCACATGGAAACCTCATATGAGCTCACCGCAATGTCAGCATTTGATGCGAACTGGAAGATGCTACTCATAAACAGCCATATATCTCCAATCAAATCATATGCGTTACTAAATACAAAGGCCAGAAGACTACAAAGTCCAAGAACGAGGCGAAACGGAACATATAGTACTTCCCAGAGGATCCAGAACATAGGGTATAACAACGATGTTGCTGCAGTCCAGTACAAGTTATTGAAGGGGGAAAATATATCACTAACAGATCTCATAAATCACAACACTGAAACCTTAAATTACTCACAGAAGTGTTTACATGTGAATAGCATATTAACCTACCAATATTCCATATAACTGACAGGATAAACCACAGAGGCAACAGCACAGTCTCAGCAAGGTTCTCCACTAAACTAAAAGAAGACTCTGCCACAATGCAAATAACTGTGCAGAAACTCTCTGCTATCTGTATAAACATGTCCCAAAAAGGGAGGAGAAGCTGCCAAAACACGACAATAGGTCCTGCAACTGGCTGTGTGAGAATACGAAGAAATGATCTAATGGTTCGCATAATCATCAGGAACCACTCAATAGCCTTCCGAGAATTGTGCAGAAATAACATCGTCCCCAAGTACTTAATCCTTGAAACCATCTCCCATGTATCTATCCAATCTAGGAGAGGGCCACAAAAATGAGATGCTGTTGCCTTGAGAACAGGGACATTTTTATATAAATCATAAAACCCAATGAGAACAGTGACAACAGAAATAAGCACATATAAAGCTCTCACTAGAGGGCACATCCATGGACGATATAAATGGCAAAATACTGGGTATGACTGAAGAAAGATGACCCAAGATGGAAGCCCAGCCTCTAATAAAGTAAGTAATCGCAAATTAGATGTGATTATTTTCTGCAGTTCAAATGGGAGGTCACGGTCATTGAACCGAAATAAAAGCAAAACATCCCTGTACTGGGTAGGTTCAATATCTTCTTCACAATCACTTGCATTAGGGGTCTGGGGATGTATTGGTGAACCAAAAGTATCATTTTCTGTTTCTTCTGAATATATATCAACCTCAAACTCAGAGCTGATAGACCTTGTTAGCTTTCTTCTCTTGTAGGGCTCATCCTGAGGAGGTGGTGTGCGTGGTGGAAAATCGGTTCTATTCTCCACAGTTGCTGGGTATAAACCGAAAGTGCTACTAGGGGAGCATGGATGTTCATCCTCAGCAGGTAGACTGTTAGTAAAGATATTTTCGTCATCATCTACATTTGTATTATCCGGAAAAGAATCCTGAGCATCATAGAAGACATCTCCTGTAGAAGTTACAAGTACAACTGTGAACTACAGAAATAACACTCCGTATGTAAATTTAAAATATAAGACAACCTTAATAATACAATGATATGAAGATCCAACATATATATATATATATATATAATTGATTATGTATATACATATATGATAAGCAAGGAAATAAGGTCCCACAAAACACACTCAACCCCCAACCCCATGCACGGGGCCGTGCAGAGTTACCTTTATACAGATGGCTCTTCAATGAAAGGGATATTAATACTTGGTTCAACAGTTTGACTTTTGGTCATCACCAACAGATACTAATGAATGAAAAAAGAATGACCTAGCAGGTGTCAAGATGAAACGAGGCGAGGCACATTACTTAGTATTTATAGGGCTTGAGTTGTAAGAATTAAGAGCTATGCCAAAGAGTGCATAATGGAAAACAATGGATTGAATGGAATGATAAAGAAAGACTTGCAAGTAACCATGTAAGCACATTCACACCTTATATACAAAAATGGAAAAAAACTACCATAAGAGAAACCGCAGTTGGGGTAGAAAGGGCTTGCACTATATGGTTGAAAGAAACCAATCCAAAATGGCAATGCAACCAACAAATTCCTCAAAAATTACGTAAGTGTCTATGACTGGTTTGTACATTTAAGAGCTTCGAACACTGGAATAGCAAACAATTACGTTAAAGGAAAATAATAACCAAAAAATTACAAAAGAACGATCAGTGCTATGCATGTATAAAGCAAATTATACAATATAAAATTTCTATGGCTTTTATTTTTTGGAAAACAGCGCCTTCAAGTCCAACATCCCACATCAACTTAAAAGGCATACCCCTTTCCATGTCCAAAAATCATATGAGCTGCTTTATTTTAGTAAATTAAAAATACAAAAGCAAGAATACCTATCGCAGACTCAAGATTCTCTTTCAAGCAAACCCTCTCAGTAACTGTCCCTTGAAACCATGAAGGTATGCATCTAGCTGCTTGTGCTATACTATCGAATTCCCATCTTTTCATGAACTTAGCCTCAATAGCCAAAGATGTATCAGTCTGCACGTGGCATGGAAATAATAGATCCTGGCAAGTCATACATCAAAGAAATAGAAAGTGGAGCATCAATAAGATAATCACCTGAAGTTCATTCAAGTAGTTGATACCACGAACATCAGGCCAAGCAACTTCAAAGACAATAAAACCATACAGTGTTCTATGCAACTTGCTATTTAAAGCTAACGAAGTCCTCAGTTTCTTTACAGGTAGCAAGGCTCTCTTCCTGGATAATGATGCAGCATCAATCACTTCGAACCATCTTCTAAACTTTCTGGATTTACTTGTATTCAGCTTGGCAGCCTTCACCTCAAACAACCCTCCAATCTCCTTTCTCTCCTTCTGCTTCCTAGTGTTTGCAAAGGGGGACAACCTGGACTGATATTATGCAGAAAAATTACTTAATTACATACTCACCATCTTAAAATATGTTAAAGTGAGATTTTAGATGCTCCTATCAACCTTAGTGACCATCAATTGCCACAAGTGTGCAGGCCGTGAGGCAAGGTCTTGCAACCATGGGCGGTTGTCCACCAAGATATAGAATTTTTTACTTTCGGGAGCCAGGAAAAGGCTAAGATGTGAAAGATAAGATTGCAAGTCCCTGGAAACGTAGTAACATTGTTTTAGTAAGCCAGCAAAGAACACAAAACAAATTAAGGTTCCTCTATGCTTTTTATCTTCAGCAAATAGACAATACTAGAGTAACTAGACTACACATTCATTTTGAATATTAAAAACTGTAAAGACTGGTCTCAAATCAAGTAGTATAAATCCCTACTAGGTGGCGTTGCATCACAGTCAATCTTAATCAAAAAGTCATCATGTCATTGCAATCAGCGTATCACCTTCAACAAGGTGGTACAGTGGCCCTCCTGTTCAGCGCAAATCCAACCTGTAAGTTGTATAATTAAATATTCTTTAGTGTATTCACTTGTCTCATTCTCACCTGATTGAATCAACCTACAGAATCACCGAATATTCCTGTTCCTAAAATTACCTTCCAGCATCTTTCAACCTAGTCCATACCTATATTATCCATGTAACATTTTGATAGACACGTAATTAATACATTTTAATATTCCCATATTCATTATTTTATATACTTATTTTATTTAACTAATACATTTTATTTTGTTTTGTAGGAAATAACATTTATTTTTCTTGGGGAGCAAATAAAGGTTTATATCCAGCTCTTAAAGATAGAAAAGGACTCTTGGAGGATTGTCATATAGAGATTGAAGTCAAGAAGGAAAGAAGAGGAAAAAATGGAACAAAAGTATCCAAGTTTAATGTATCTAAATTAGGACACAAATTTATTTTCCCTATAAATAGGTCTCTTGTTTTAGAGAGAAAGGAAATTAGGGATTGTATTAGTTTAGGTTAGGAGTAGGAGTAGATTAAATTACTTCTTTATTGTACGCTTGTTGGGGAATCATCAATAAAGGGAGTTTTCTTATTTTATTTCTTCTTCCTTATTTTAGTTAGTTAATTTATTTTTCATGTCTAGCTAATTTTTTTATATCTAGGATGAAGATGAAATTAAATAATTATTCATGATAATATTTTTCATCTCTTCTATTATTTATATTTTTATATTTAATTGATTTCGCCTTCATGTTTCGTTATTGAAATACCTTCGTTTTATAATTCTTATGTAATTTGAAATTAATTAAGAGGTTTTGATAGATTATTATTAAAATATGAGTTTTTCATAATCCATGCTTGCTGGAAGAAGTTTTGATGGGTTATAGTTAATCCTTAAATTTTCATAGTCTATGCTTTCCCACGTTAATTGTAAAATTACTAAATTAAAGGGAAGGGAGATCAAAATTATAATTAAGTTATAAAAATAGCAGAGATTGAATTATATGTTATGTTTATTATTTAATGGATTCGGATTCCTACATTGTTTCCTTATTATTAGTTTTCATATTCTAGTTAATCAACTCTCAATCTTTATTTCTAATTCGTTTAAAATAGATATTAAGGATATATTAAAATTAATCTAGTCTCTGTGGGTTCGACCTGTACTTGCCAGTTCTTCAACTTGACACTGTACACTTGCAGTGACATATTTTTATCACATCACATTTCAAAATAGATTTTAAACAAAAATGAAAAGCCTACATGTTCAACCTACCCAAACACAAAAACAACATAACAACAAGAGTTTCTCTTAGGTGAGAAATAAATATTACAACCAGTACAACTCATGCTCAGATGTCAACAACCTCACTATTAGTTTACAAACCTATGCTAGATTATTTACATGAAACTCGAATAAGCCCATAATAAAAGAGCTACATGATATTGTATAGACCAGCAAAACCGAGTCCACTGAAAATAAAAAACTATATGACATTTGAGAGACCTATTAGACCAATATTCTATATACTGGAAATGTTACACTCAATAAAACCTTAGTGGCTTATTCTGATGAGGGAGGTGTAAGCCTCAAGAACCAAAAACAAAGTAAGGGTCAGCAATTTTGAACTTTAACATGCAAGAGTATTCCGGAGGGATACTAATTTCTGTCTCCATCGTATTCCATGGTGTTGTTTTAACCCAGAACACACAGGAAAATTAGAAAACCTTTTTAAGCAATGCCAACTGCACTACTTTTAAAATGTCCTCCATGTAACAAGCAATCAAAATAATTTTGACTCATTAGACCAAAAACCACAATTCTTAATAGCGTTGCATAGAATTAAATCTGGCTAAACACAATTAACTATCAAATGAATGCTTAAGACAAACAAAATGATAGCTTTCTTGTAAATTAAATTAAATTACAACGAGAGTATATGCAATTTGGACTAATTCATTTAAAATCAAAATGAAAAGCAAAAAAAATTAAAAAAAAAATCCTTACCCAATTTGGAGACTTGTTAAAGGGAAAACACAGCGGCCAATGCAGCCTTCCCCCATGGTTATAGCGCTCTAAGCCCTGCTTAAAGCTCGAATTGACACCACAAAACACTGCTAAATTATTCAAATACACATCAACTCACGAGCCTCCAGAAGAATTTATCTACTAAAAACAAAAACCAAATTTTATAAAGATACTATATATACAAATATGAGAGAGGGCGGACCTGGAAAGAAATGATCAAAGGAATGCCATGAGATGCAGAAGCAATCAGCGAACTTCATAACAAATTGAGAAAAATAGAAAGAGAGAAACCTCTCCCAGAGACACGTTGCCGGCCTAGATTCCAAGGATCAACGGAGGACAACGCCACAAAGAGACGCACATCCAACAAATCATCGCAATTAACCCAAAGATTAATAGAGGTTAGTTATGAAGGGCAACAAATAATCTCCCTCTCTATAAATTTCTCACTTGCTTGAGTTGGAAGGTTAATGGAGGTGCTGGCTTTCGTCAGGGAGAGACGTTGAAATTCAAAGGGAGGACGTCATTCCATTTAATCTCATTAATTAATTTGAAGGTTTTGGATTTTGGAGGTTAGGGAAGAGTGAAGGGTAGTATAGTAAATTTCACCTAGGGATCTGAGATATTCCACCCGCATAGTTCTTGTCTTTGCACATAGAGGAGAGAGAGGGAGTCACCAATTTTGGGAAGACAGGTATGAAGGAGAGAGAAACTAGATGTTTGGGAGAAATCTATTGTGTATCTCATGTGGGTCCTCCATGTATTTTGATTCAACAAAATAAAGCTATATTTTTAAGAGTAATGCTACATTCACAAATTATTCTATAAATATTTTATAAATTATTGATGTGATATACTCCACCTCTATATACTGATCAATAAATGAGTAATACTACAAACACAAATTATTCTACAAATATTTTACAAACTGTTGATGTTTTATACTCCACCTCAGCATATTGATCAACAAATTTGTTCAATGTAATCTTCGGCCTCACATAATATGCTGAGATGGAATATATCACATCAATAATTTATAAAATATTTGTGAAATAGTTTGTGTCTCTAGTATTATTCTAGAATATGATGAGGTAAAATATGTCATATCAATAATTTATTGATCAATATTCTGAGATAGAATATAATACCATATCAGTAATTTATAAAATAATTTATATTTATAATATTACTTTTAAATATATTCGAATTTAATTTTCATGTTCAATTTTTATATCTATGCAAAGTTTTTGTTATTGGAGTAAGGTGGTGTTTGATAAAATTGATTGTTAAGAGTTGAACAGTTTAAATATCTGAATAATATAGAGCATCTGAATAGAATTGTATCTGAATAAAAAAATATTATTTGATAATTATTTTTTTTAAAATATCTGAATAATATATTTTTACTATTTTAACCCTATAACAAAAAAAGAAAAACAAAAGAAAAAAAGGAAAACACCTTCTTCTTCCCCAGCCTCCCTCCCCCCGCCCCACCCCATCCCCTCCCTACGCCTTCCCCCTTTCTCCTCCTCCTCCCCCGCCCGCCCCCGCCCCCGCTCCCGCTCCCTCCTCCTCCTTATTTCATCTGCGTTCTCTCATCTCATCCCTAGTTTTGCTCTTTCTATTTACATGTAATTTGTTGAATATTAAGGATGAATATGAGGAAAGTGATGGAGGGTGATGTTCAATTTCATGTGATCCATTTATCTCCTAGCTACCGTCTTTCTGATTCGATCCATGAAAAAAAATTATCAAAATAAAAATCTGTCTTCGATCTGCAGTTAGATTTTGAGAAGGTTATTTTTATTCAAAAAAATTAAATTTTCGTTCAGATGGACTCTGATTGATTTAACTGTATTTTTGAATCTTATCTATTAAAAAATATTCAGAAGTATAAAAATATTTATCAAATAAGTTGTGGCACAACTATTCAGAGTCATTAAGACGTAAACAAACGCAGCCAACTTTCAAAGGCCATATGGGTCCAACCCTCCAAGAAACGGAAGTCAACAATTAACCTGGCATGTGATGTCGCTTTATGATTGTGCATGGAAAAGGTCGCTCCACGTATGAATATAATAAATGAATAATATTAGAGGCACGATTTATTTTATAAATTATTAATTTGGTACACTCTATTTTAGCTTTTATGTGAGTTCGAAGATTATATTGAAAGTAATTTATTTATTAATATATTAAGATGAAGTATGTAATATCAATAAATAATAAAATAATTATAAAATAAATTATGTATCTAGCATTACTCATAATAAATTACGGTGTTTTATTTGTGTGTGCACTAATTGTTTATTCACAGTTGTGCTTGTGCATAAAAGAACGAATTATTATTATTATTATTATATTTTAAATAAGAAAATTTTACATTATTAAAACTTTTAGAATTTGACGGACCCTATGGCCTATTATTTTTCATGTTATTGTCATTCGTATGGTTTGATTTTGGAGAAAAATTTCAAAAAATATATCGTTTTAAAAGTGATTACAACCAAACTTGAAGATTAGTATTTATATCATTAAAATTTTAATTCATAGATCAATGAAATTTATTTCATAGAATTAATTGCATTAAAAATGACAAAAAAAAAGTCTCTTTTCTTTTGTAAACGTTTTTATAATTTTCCCATTGAATTTGAAAGAACAAAAAATAAAAATGTGTCATCTGAAGAATACTTTGTATTCAATTTTGACTAATGGCATTCTAAAATTACTTTTTTATAGACACAGAGAAAAGTAAGAAAATTGATATTTTCATAAATAAAAAACAAGCATTCACATGAATAATAATAAATGAAATTCACTTTCACTTGTATATTTATATCAATTCCCTAATCCCTATGTACAATATGACTCTTATAGTTCTCAATGTAAATGACTTCAAAAACAAATATTTCTCAATATAAATGGTTGATTATTCTTCTATTATTATACTCTCTCCCTCCCAAAATAATTATTTAATTTTGACTTTTTTTAGTTAAATTGACTATTTTTTAAAACTATTTTTTGTACCATTTTTGCCAAAATATAGGTGAAGAGGTTATAACAAAAAAAGTATATATAATTTACTACTAATACCAATTTTTATAATGTTAAAAATATATTTATATATGCTTAATTATTAATTTTAAAACTAGTCAATTTGACTAAAAAAAATCAAAACTGAGCAATTATTTCGGAACGGAAGAAGTATTATATAAAGTCTCTACGGAGGCTTTGGTGATTTTGAATGATGCTTGCCCTTTTTTTATATTCTTTTGTCCTTACAACTTGAGATGTATTTGTCCTTTTTAATTTATTTATTTTCTTTTATCTTTTTATTTAATCCTTCAAATTATAAAATTTTAATTTTATAACACATAATTTATACGTCATCCGGTGCTAGTAATTTATAAATGGGTCAAACTCCTTATAAAGTTGGTTTTAGATGGGCTGCTGGCGTATGAATTAATTTATAATTTCGATGGGCCTTTATATTCTGAATCTAACAACTAACGCACGGAGCCCAGACTCGGCCATGCTCATCCCTGGCCGTCGAACATTAGGTTTTTCTATGAATTAGGGTTGCGAATTCCTTCTATATATATATATATATACGTACTCATTGTACTCTTATATCTCATGTGTTCTCCACTTCTTTTTTTCTTTCTTTCTTTCAATATTGTACTTACCTTGAATTTTTTTCCATTAGTTAGGTTTTTAGTGAAGGCTGCCGATGAAGAAGAATTCCCAAAAGATAGGAAGTGTCGTATGACACTTTAAACAGGAGCGGAATACAGTGCCCGCATGTTCCCATCCACCAATTCTTCATCAATAATCCGTCTGAAAGTAGTTATTTGTTAACAATTTTCGCAGAGATTTACATGTTGATTGGTCGGGATTATGCGGATCTATCGCTCTACCCGTTGTGCGGTTGATTTGAAACGGAACTCTGAGATTTAATTTATCTCTATCCTTAAATCAAATTCATAAAATTTATATATTTATATATATATATATATATATATGTATAATAATGGTGATTGAAGGTTCGATGCCACGTCGCCGGTAGCCAAAGTGCATTGACCGGCGATGCTATGATTGAACCGATAATGATTCTTCGCTTATTTATAGGAACCTGTGGACTGATTCTACACAGTTCATCCACAGAGCCGTTTTTGACGATTACATTTTTTTTCATCACCAAATTGTATATTTATTTTTATTTTATTATAGATTTGTGTGAAGGAAGCCAATGACGATTTAGTTAAAAAGTTGGAATTACCGACTGAAATAATCTTTTGATGTGAGATCGACTATCTGAGGCTTATTTTATGTTGAATTTTATTATATTCAACCATTTTAATCAAAAGATTTCAAATGTTGTAATACGAAGGTCATGGATTGGAATCTACTCATATGAATTTGACTAAGAATAGAAAAAAACAACTTAAAATTTATGTAAATCATATAGTATTTCTTATTATAATTAAAATGATATCGGTGAGCTGAGTTTGTATCACCTACTTTACATACAAAATCCCACCCTAGTTGTATCACTTTGTAATAAATGCATCAATAAATAAATATGTTTTTTATGGATCCGGTTAACATGAAGTTTTTTTTAGTAAATTGGTCAATTAATCAATACAATGCTGAGACACATACACTTCCGTTTTTCATGTAATGGTATATGTAGGATACATGAATCTCTTAAATAAATAACTAACTTAAATAAAATAATTATATATTTTGATTGATAAATTTCTAGTTTAATCCTATTGTGATTAATAATAATCACATGGCTTGCCATCACAAATTCTGTAAATACAATAAAGAAATTGAGCACCAAATCAAGAAGTATAATCCGTGCATCATTCAATCTCTTTTTCAGGCCCAATAAACATGGTGGAAGAAGTCGAAACCAGAAGAAGTAAACACCCAACAACTCTACTAAAGGATGGAACAACTCTTGATGAACCCATGCTCCAAAATTGTGAGAGCAGCCTGAAAAAGAACCACCAACATTATTGACCAGAATGAATAGTCATGTGTGGAACATACTTAAAAAAGTTCTTTTCCATAGTTAAGAAATGATTATAGGTATTCTTTTCTGTGAGAACACCCTATGAAGCCTTCTGAGATTTTGGTTCATTAACTGATTGCTTCGTTTTATCAAAACTTCTAAATATTATATTTTATAAGAAATAAAGAATATAAACCAGGCATCACAAATTCCTGCATTAAAGAAGTGAAATCATTTGGTAGAAATTTATAGCGACGACCAATATTTTACTTCCATCTTGTATGGATTTGGATAGGTATTTCAGCTGCAGGATTGTCATGGAGTCACATTTATCCAATTTTTCAATCACAAAATGTAAATAATTAAGGGTCAAACTGCAAATATTTCCCGTTCTTTGAAGAAAATCCTAGAATCCCAATTGAAGCCTCCATTGGCATAGTGTGTTTCCGACAGGGGTAGCTGTATCCATTCTATATATACATCCATAACCTCGACCATATAGAACAAAGGTACTGTGCGAAAGGAAGACAGAGTTCGATAAGCTTGTTGTTGGAGAGTGATGCATGCTCATATCCATTATGTTGCAGTCTCACCACGCATAAATTGGACACTTGCTGCATTTTAATTCTTCAATAGTGTTTTTAATGCCTAAATGAGTGCTTCTAACATTCCACATGGTTCCCCACTCACTAGTCTGAATAGTGAGCAGGACCCATATCAATGTGAGAGAGAGTCATGTGTCATATCAATTTCCTTTAAAATATGAAGTCTCCAAAAGAACATACACTGCTGCCAAATCAAGCTTAGTTCATTGCTAGTGTCCAAAAATTTTAAATAACCATAAGCAACATGTTCATATCACCAACAGTTCAAAAATTATATATCTAAAGTTACAAATAAATTCTTGAACAATTTATTACACATTCCCAAGATTTTGGGAGGACCGTGATTTGAAATCTATGCACTCAAATTTTGGTTAAGGCACGATTAACAATTAGACCACATGATTTTTAAGGTAAACCACAGGTTGAGGCCACTGAAAAAATCATAAACACTAGTTTATGGGGATTGGAGATGTGCATTACCAAGAAATACAGCAGTAAGACAAACATGTATCATTATGTCAATAACAAATTTTGAATTAAACATGATCTTACTTGGAAGACAAATGTACATATTGCTGCAGCAGGTCTAGCAAGTATTCCAAATGAAAATACCGTGACTCTGAAAGTGGACATTTGAAATGGGTGAGACAATAACATCAAACAAACTTACACTTTTACAAGGCAATCAAAGACAGAACTAGCAGACTTCAGCGGTCAACAAATTGAGGTCTGAAAATGTTATAGTAACAGACTATAATAAAATCATTGACTAATATAGTTCATCAACAAAGAGAACAGGAAAACAAGCTACTACCACCAAAAAGTGTAATGGTGTAGTAAATAATTAGACGCCAGTTTTTTGGCACATGGAGATTATGATTCATTCAGGGATTGAGTAAAGCAAGCAATTATGATTGTGTGAAACAAAATGGACCCAAATTAATGACTTCTAGATTCAACAAAAAGAAATACTGTAGAGTGTAGACGGAAGAAGCCACTATCTTACACAGGTTGATCAGATGCCTTCGCTCCGGCACGTATAAGACAGTAGCTGATTCCACCAGCTATTGATGAAAACAAACCAATTACAAGTGCATAAATTTGATGACTACCCTTTAAATTTAAATCACTTGCTTCCCCAGCTTTAGCCATCCTTCCTGAAGAAATCCCCAAAGGCGGCAAAAATCCAGAAATATATCATGACCAAACCTCTCATTTTAATGGAGCGTGCAAATATAGTATCAAGAAACAACGTATTTTTTTGCACATTAAGCTGTTACGAGATTTTCAGCATGTAAGACCAAGAACATGTGCAATATAGAATCAAAGCAGCCAATTTATTTGATAAACGTGCCAAAGCAGCCTATTCTTTTCTGTTCTTTCCATTTTCTCCACAAGTTACTAGAGATAGAAAAATCGATAGATATGAAATGGTAGTTAAGTTCTTAATAATATCTTCAGACTGAAGAAAAAATAGGCATCAAGACATCTCTTCCCATATGGGCAATCTTCAAAAACTCCCAATGCTCCAAGTATTGGAGCTCCACAAGAGACATGGATAAGCATAGAAATAAAACACACATACATTCAGTTCAGGGCAAGATGAGTGTGTGTGTGTGTGTGTGAGAGAGAGAGAGAGAGAGAGAGAGAGATCCGTAGTAGCATGTATAAAGTGAAAAGGAGTTTGACCGACCAAAGGTAAATTAGATAAGTGAGTACAAAGCCCAGGGGAGTACATTACTTCTCCTAGTGAAGTTAAAACATGTGAAAGAGAAAAGGAAAGAGGAATAACAAGTTTTTTTATTAGTAAACATGAAGAAATAAGAATAGTTGACAACACTAAGAGAATGCATCACATGCAGTTTAAAATTTTAAATTTTCTTCCATCAGCCAAAACAAAATAAGCATGTTAAAACAATACTCGTTTACAAGCCCACGCAAATAGATACTCTTTCTCACAGGATACATTCTATGTGAAAATGGAAAAGTACATAGAATTAGCAATTACATGTACAAAATGTAGAACACAATAGAGGCAGGAAGCGTGAAAATCTGTTAGATTCAGAAAAATAGTATTGTAGCCTTGTAATTCAGAATTAACATTATAGGATTTTTTTAAAGAAAAAGGACATATTTTTCCATCATATAGCTTAGAGGGTTTCATTAACTCACTTCTATACCTTGTGCAGTAAGCATCGAGTGGAAAATTATGAGCACACCAAAGAAACTGCAAGAAAGACCTGGAAAATGGAAGAGAGCTAACAAATTAATTACCATATATACAACAAAAAACCATAGTTATATGGGAAAACGGTCCATCGTATCTCAGGAAGAGCAAACATCTTTTAAAATTGTAATCAAATGAAGAAAACTGGACAGTAATCTTCCAGTAAAGCAGAAGTTGTGCTATTGATGAAGATACAGACTGAATTCAAAGGAATATGAGTAATGCAAAGCCACGTTTCTAGTTCCTGATGTCTGTAGGTATTTATGCCTGGGACATACGACTGAATCTTGCCTTATCAGGGTTTGGGGATTTACACCTAGGTCTTCATGGATACTTATGCTCATAGATATTTGCAAAACCTATCAGTCGCCAAGTTGTTATGACAATGAAAAGGAGTAGAATTGCAGCTAGAACCAGGACGCCGCTAGCACCTTAATTTACTTGCCTACATAAACTGACGTGGAAACATGAAATCAAATGTATTTTCTCTCGGTGTTCAAGTGTCTTTCAACAGAATTGCAGCAGGATCATATTTTCTACGAGCAGTCACAACTTTACAGAGTATCACTAACGCAGTCCCTTTTTCTCATTTTACATGTCTTCAGAGTTTCAGAGAAGCTATACTTTTATGGTACTGATTACAGCAATTCACACCATGCACATGATGTCTAAAAGATGGAGCTGTTATGAGAAGAATATGCAGTAAGAGGTATATTTTGATAAGTAAATAAGTATACACAAAAAGATTATATTATCATTAGTTCCAAATTTCATGACATTATTTGTCTAATAGGCCACGATGCTGTAAGACTGGAATATGCTGTAAAATTTACAGAAGTACATATTATCATACCTCCGATTTCTGGAATTTTGATCTTTTCACGCAAAAT
The DNA here is from genome assembly GCA_020205555.1 of Panax stipuleanatus. NCBI lineage: Eukaryota > Viridiplantae > Streptophyta > Magnoliopsida > Apiales > Araliaceae > Panax > Panax stipuleanatus. Next base: position 135,805,491 of record CM035122.1, on the reverse strand, counting down.
GATTCTTGCCGCAACTGACGCCATTATTGGAGTCGTAAAGCTCAATATAATACCCTGAGATAGAGGTAATCTCTGCATGCTGCATAGAACAATGACATAATCATCATTAGTGGTACATTAAGCTCCAACTATAAAACTAATAAGCCATTGTGGAAAGCATTTCAGACATATTAACAGCATGACAAAAAAACATTGTAACCAGTTTTATCTGCTGTGCAAAAATGTATTAACATCAGTAATGGACCTCTATTTAATTGCATTGCCTTTCATCCAGTCGCAATCTGTAATTTGAGCAGCGATCTCTTCCTGCTTAAATAACTCTTTTCAGATATGTTGTCGAACACTTTTATGGGCTATTTGGAAATTCCCAAGCTAATTACTTGATCTGCCCAGCATCAAGGGAAAACAATTTAATGGCCACCAAGGTTGAAGCTATTCAAGGGTCAATGGGGGCCATGGTTATCATATCTTTAAAAGTTTCCACTACTTGGACATTGCTTTAGATGTTTTGACACGTGTAAGTTTGCTGGCCTCTCCAACCTCGTAAATATTCTCTAAGCTTGTGTAGTGTTCTACTCATGAAAGAAACATACGTCTTTACTCACATTTACTAATCGAAATAAAAATGTTATCACACTTGAAAATTCCAAGTCACTGACAGTCATTGACAAGTGATGAAATGACTTTCGACTCTAAGTTTTAGTGGTTACTTACTCTTTACCTTAAACAATGTTATTATTTTTCAATGATAAGTCTTGAACAATTTAAAAATATCATCACAACAAAAAAAAAATTATAATAAAAAAGCTCTTTACATTATTTAATGAATGAAGATCTCACAGGGTCTCCGTACATTATTTAATGTTGGAGAATAAAAGGGCTATTATCAAAAGTTGGTGTATGAGAAGAGCAGATTCTCTGTCCCCAAATCCTCTGTCCCCTTGTGTCCCACCACTTAAATGTTGACATTTGTCTTTTTTTTTTTTAATTTTTATTAATTGGTATTAAGTAAGAGGACAAGTGTCAACATTTAAGTGATGGGACACAAGAAGACAGGCGATTTAGGGACAAGGAATCTGCTCTCAAACACTTATCAGTAAACAAGGCTCATTAATGAAGCATAACCGACAAGAGCTCGTGAAGCCAAAAGTTTCCTGACATTTGTTGGCCCAAATATTGGTTGCCCACTTTTCCTCAACCAGATAAATGACAACATTGCCATTATTGTACATCTAGTGAATGCTATTTCAAATAGAGGAATTGACTGCACTGTCAATATGAAAGAAGAAAAACCATTAAATAGTTAGACTGCTAAGAAAATACTCCTATGAAATAGAGAAGTGAATGTATATATTCCAAATTATATAGAGTCAGCATCTTAACACATTTAGCTCAGAAATTCGTGTACACAAGTTCTTGTATTCCTCAAAAGGAGGTTGAAACATCAAGCTCAAGTATAACTAATAAACAATAACAGAAAATGTTGAAAGATGGAATACTGCATCAAGCGACAATCAAAGTGTTAAACACCCAACAGCTTAAAAGTATCTGTAAGTCGTGAATATAAATATTGCTATAGACTATGACATGTTTTTTGTACTATTTAGGACTAAGTTATTATGTAAACATATTATGAGTAGCAGGGCCGAACACAAGAACGGACTTTCCAAATATTTGTTAGTGTAAGGGTGTAAGTGAAATTCGTTCAAACATTTAGGGGTCAAAATAAGTTTTCCGACTTTTGGGGTCAAAATAGTTGTCAATAATTGATAAACGCCAGTAACTTTATAAACTATACTTAAGCTCTATAATTTTATTCATTTTAAGTATCTGCATATCAGAGAATAATATAAGTTTAGGATTTAATAATCCTCATCACATTTGTATCTGCCTATCAATAGGCACTTCCTAACAATATATCATTCAAGGAAAACCCATAGAAGAAATCAAAGAAAATATAATAAACATGTATCCTGTCCACTCTGGGATGAGCCAAATTATGGACCCTATTCCACCTCAACAAATCAATGTTAAACCTGAATTTATATGTCTATGTTTGAACTATGAAATAAGAAAAGTCACTTTTGAAACATTGTGGACCTCATTCCATAATAAATCAGGTCACCTGAATTGGCATGTAGGGAGTACCAGATAAATTACTAACCAGAGAAAACATCTGAAAGAACTTCCATGATACAGTAGATAGAAGAGGACAAGGCCATGCACAATAGACCAGAATACCTAGATCCACCCCACACCCACATAATAGACTGGGTAAATAGTGATGTCTCTGTTTCAACTAATCTTGCAACTCGCTCCTTCAAATAAACAAAAATATTTTTCCCCATCTGGTTTTAAATTGTGTAATGCTCAGATTTTAGAGAGAGATAATTTATCTTTCATTTTATTAGGAGATAGGATCTTTTTCTTTGCTTCTCTATGGGCCTCTGCTATGGGTAAAAATTTCGGTTTCTGGTTTTGTAGCCTTGTACGGTTGGAGAGCTGCTCTCTCTCTCTCTCTCTCTCTCTCTCTCTCTCTCTTACCGGGTGGACTAGTTCTTCCCTCCATGCTTGTAGTCTTTCTTTTCATCTAATAAAATTTATTTATTTTAAAATAATACAGTCTTTAATTTGAAAATCATGGTTTAGCATAAAAAGACTTCTATCATAACTTCGTAGGAGCATCAATATAAGAGCAACGTTAATTAGATACTCATGCCATGATTGCCATCAAATGATAAGTTGCAGAACTTGGTCATCAAACAGCTAATATTCATTTAGTGATTTTAAAATTTCAAAATTCCACTTCATATTATAATGAACTAAAATTTATTGTTTCCAAGCTGCTAATACATGCATTACTGCTTACGCTTACATAATGAGTATCACCATATGATACATTTGCCTGAATATAAACCCAAATTGTCAATCTTTACAATTCCCAAAGTCCTCGCAACTCTTAATCACGTAATTCTGATCACAATGATAACTCAAATTGCACATAAACTGATATAAATGTTCAACCATATAGATTTTGCTCTAAAGTGAATAAGACAAAAAATAATAATAATAATCTGCAACAAAACAGCAGCTTTGTACTCTAAAAAAAGTTAAAAGAGAAATGAACAATTAGGAGACTAAAATACCCGGTTTCTCCGAGTGGCCAAAAATGTCAGAAGTGGGATCAAAAATGTCAGAAGTGGGATTTGAACCCACGCCCTCGTAAGAGGACCAGAACTTGAGTCTGGCGCCTTAGACCACTCGGCCATCCTGACTTGATGCATTAGTTTCTGTCCTTTCCTCTCTATGTATAGCTTCATTATTAATTTAAACTTGCTAAAATTACCTTCAACTTGCTCCCAACTTTAAAAATTATAAATTTTACATCTTATTCACTTGTAGATTAGAAGTAGTTTTAGCAAAAAGGATGGTCCGTTGGTATTTAAGTGTGCCTTGTCTACCTACATTTATATTTGCTAATATGAATGAAGGGAACAAAATATAGAATTTAGTGAAAAGAAACTGCTGAAAGCAAATTCTTGAGAGTCAATTACAAATATAGCTTGATGAATATACCATTTTGCACAGCGTATAGCTTGATGTATAAAGATGTAGATGAACCAAACCGAGTCAAGCCGAGCATTGACTTGCTCAGATTTAGTTCACTAAATTTATCGAGTACAAAATAAAGTTTAATTGAGACTCGTTTAGCAATCGAGTCGAGTACGATCTCGAATCTAGCCCGAACTGTTTGAACTTTTCGAACGAATATGATCCGAGTATCAATAAAAAATTACAATTTGAAGAGGTTCTAATAATTTATCAAATTTTAAAATTTACTCATATATAAATCATTTATATTTCAAGTCGAGCTTGAATCGAACTTTTAGTCGAGCCATTATAAATCGAGCCCGAACTGTTTTCTCATTTTACAACCTTTTGTAACATTGTTTACCTACCAAAATTTCGCCCTTTTTTTATTCTCCAGTATTTAAGAATGTAGAGATTTAGGGATTTCATTATCTCCAGGTCGTTTAGAAACTCAAGTATTAACATATAGATACTAGAAGCAAATGGCATGCCAGGATAAACTGCTTAAACTCTTTTCTTCCAGTTCCCATAAACAAAAAGGTTCCAAATTAAGAGACTTCTAGTAGGAAATTAATATTTTCATATCATTTTTTGATATTTTCACACCTAAGACCCACGTATTAGCTGATGTGTCGAATTTTTATGGGTTATTATGGGAGGGCCATACGTGTGAAAATATTAAAAAGTGAAGTCAGTTTCCTCCTAGTATGGTTGAGGAAGATATATTAACAGTTACAACTTGATATATACCAATCCGTCTACAGATTAAAGAACATTGTGAATCACCAACCAAAAAAGTAAGAGACCTCCCCCCCTTCCCCCCCCCCCCCCCCCCCCCCCAAAAAAAAAAAAAAAAAAAAAAAAAAAAACACAAGTAAAAACAAAATGGTACAAGTTCCGGCAAGTGTACAAAAGGGTATATAATACACTTAAACAACTTGAATGCCGGGAGATTGCAAACTTAGGAACACTGCCAAAGCTTTTCTCTATTAAAGCAACAAGCATGCGCACAAACTAAGTGAAGTTATTTTCAGCAACTAATAAAAAGGACAAGCATGGCTTCTTTCTTCATCATCTGTACTTTCCTCAGTAAAAAAAAGTTGGAATCACTCACTTATCTGTAGGTGGGAAGTTGGGATTTAATGACATCTCAATTTCTTCAAGAGATCGCCCTTTAGTTTCAACTACAAAATAATAAGAAAATGCAGCCGCCAACAAGGAAACACTGCCAAAGCTTGCATAAACTGGAGCAACACCAAATTTTTCCACTAGTTCAAGGAAGAAGAGACCAACCAGGAAATTACAGACCTACAATTTGTAAAAGAAAAATAAAATTACAGACCTGAATGAAATTGCCACATGCAAGCTGGGCTCAGCCTTCAGATATAATGACAAAGCATCATGAAATGGGCAATGGGTATGGTTGATGTACAAGATACCACTTATAACCAAGAGTAGCATATTATAAGATCAGCTTAAAAGTCTGAGCAAGGAAATGAAAATGGCATACAACTCTCAGGACTAAAACATATTTCTGTTTATTCCTCCTTCCCACTAAGCAATGCTATTTATAGACAGTTATCATTATTATCTTATTGGGAAAGGGGGAGAAACAGCAGGTGCTGTGCGGTGACAGGTTCAGTTTCTGGAAAATCCTTTCCTAAACTTTAGTCTCATACTTGAACTATCAAGTTATCATCTAATGTAACGTCTCTTGTATCCCACTCTATACAATTCTGACCAACATGTCATTATAGTGTTTGAATTGGCATTTTGCAGTATTACTTTCTCTCTAACTAATCGATGAACAGGCTTGTGATACATACCCAATGAACAGAGAAACTAAAGCCCATGATTTTTCCACGTGTCCTGCTGCTGCTAAGCTCTGGTATAATAAGACCAGTTGCTGGGCCAGCTCCAATGGCAAAGGTAAATATGTACCTAAAAGAACGTAAAAAGGAAGAGGAAATTTCAAAGATATACCATAATCAGAACTCGAATGACACAGAATATTAAAAACAACGATTAGGAGCAAGACAAAATAATTTCTTAAGGGTAGATTTAAAATGTAAATGCCAGAGAGTGAACTAATGCATACAGTAGTGTTCCCAGTATTGATAAATTGTGACTCAGTTCTTCATCCATAGGAAAGCTGATAGCATAGACCACAAGAAACATTGATATTGCCTGCATAAAGACCAGTTCCATGGATCAGTTCACAAGATATGCAGTAAAAGGTATACAAATTTAATACATCTTTTTGTAGGCATTGGAGTTTGAAAGAAGCAAATTTTGTTCCATCCGCAGCAATTCGTACATTGAAGTCTGGAAAGCTGGTATGATTCGGGCGAGCAATATAGGAAAGAGAAGGACGTTTTATAAGAATAGCAATTAAGCATATTCAGAAATTCTAACCTCCTCCCTTTTTGTGCAGTCTTATGTTCCAATGCTCCAAGTCAAATTACATTTCAAGATTCATATCAATATGTTAAGTCATAACCCTAATTAGTCACTAAAAGATCTTAAACTCTATGAAAGTAAATAACCACTCACCATTCCCATGTAACTTCCTATTAGAAGCCTCTGCCTCCCTTGTCTATCAATTAAGTATAAAGCACCAAGTGCACCTACAAATGAAAACCAGTCACCAAGATATAAGAACTTGTACTGTTGTACATAAGCTTGTAAACATAGGCATTAGATTTTATATTGCAAACCTGCAAAGTTGGTCAGTCCAATATATAAGCTTGCTACAGCACTGCTTGTAATTCCAACATCATGGAAAGGTTAAGGATGAAAAATAAAGAACTCCATTTATGCCAGCGAACTGCTGAAGTACAAAAAGAGCACCTCCAATGAATGCAACTGCAACATAGAAAATGTGTCTCAAACTGAGTATACAGGCATTATAAAGGACATCCACTCAAATAACTCTTTAAAAATCTACATATATAGATCTACTGAAATGTAAAATTAAATTGCCAAAGAACAAAATCTTATAGCCAAAAGATGTGTTTTCTATCACTCTAAAGTCACACAAGTATTAGAAACATAATTTATACAGTTGCATGTTCGTATGTAATGTCTCAACTCCTTCACGTACACTTGGAGATAAGTATATAAGAAAAAATGGCAGGTCTAAAAAGTCGTTCTTTGTGGGGATGGAGCTCAAATTCATGAGCTTTTGTCTCAACCAAGCAAATGGGTTCCAAATTATTAGTAGCGACTCACATATCTTGGCAACAGATGTAGCATTTTTGACAAAGGCAATGTAGAAAAAAACATCTAGCAAGTAGCAACATCAACTAAAAAAAGAAAATATAACATTGGAAAGTACAAAGAATATTTGCATGAAAAATCCAAAAACCACCTTAATACAACCTCTAGCGTGTGGCTCCTCAAGGAGTTCCAACCATCTGCTATCCAAATCACCACCATCTGTCCTAATGACAGACTGAAATTCTTCAATGGCTTGGTCGACTTTAGATGGTCCCCAAAGACTGCTAATAACTTGTTTAGCATCATTAAGTCTCCCTACCTACACAAACAACAAATGTTACATATTAAAGACACACCAGGAACATTTACAGAATGCACACAAAGACTGAAATGTGGTCGTACTTTACATAACCAGCGGGGGCTTTCTACAGCAAACTGCATACCGAGTGCTAAAACAAAACCAGGGACACTTGAAATGTAGAGCATTGCCCTCCACCTGAAAATCATATTAAGCCAATTTTTCCTGGCTCAAATATTCACTATATTGTAATTTTAATTTTTGGGGATTAAGTTGTAAAGTTGGATAGCAACAATACATGCAACTAACTATTCGAAGACAGAATTATGCAGAAAGCCACATAAAGAGAAGGCACTATTGATCATAATGCTTATATTATTACCCATTTACAACTTCATCTTTTTTATAAAAATAATAAGTACTTATTTGCAACTTTATCATGGAGCATTACAAAATGTTTCCATATAAATTGTAAATAGAATACAATTATGCACAATATTCAAAGCTGATTACATATAGTATGACAACAAAATTGCACTGCAATTCCATTGCTGCAATATGTTCTCAACTAGTCAACTCCGTCTTATTGAAATACTTTCCATGAAAGTATGGTTAAATCATTGCTTTTTTGCTTCTTTTTCTATTCACTAATGACACAACAAGTTTCTATGCTGACCTATATGATGTTGCTACCATTTAACTACAAAAACAAAAGGAAACAAGACATTGATGCTCAAAATGGGTTACAGCATGGAATCCTAACAGTGGACAAAAGAATAAGGCAACTTGGGTACTTTTCTTTAAGTGGGGGAATAATAGATTAACACAACACTAGACCTTCTCAAAGAAAACAAACGAATCACATATGACATATCAATCAGCATGATCCTTCCTACCGTGTCATTATGGGTTGTAGAATAACATTAAATGCTTCCTGAAAGCTTGCAGTGGAAAGTTAATAGACAAACGACTTGATTTTTAAAATATTATTGGTGATATATATCAAGACAGGATACTGCAGTAGACTAGTAGTATACTTGTAATCACCCCATAGAAAGTAAAACCAAACACGGAACTCGGTCCTCAAGCACCGACAAGCAAATGAAAGGGAAAAAATCTAACCAATTAGGATCATTTTCTGAGAAAGTTCCAAGAAACAGTGATGCAATAATTCCGGTGCATGTGCCAATTTGGCACAAGGACCCCAGTGAGCCCCTATATTTTGTTGGAGCAACCTACAACCAAGAATTGAGGAATAGATCAAAAGGGAATGATATACTTGAAAATTTTGGCTTTATAATGTGTGAAATACAGTACATGCAAATAATTTTCATACTATATGTCTATGCATCACATTGTTCTGTAACTAAAAAACAACACATCAGATACTGTTTGAGTGCATCCACAAAACTTAGAAAAGGTTTTAAAACGCCTTTTCAATGCAGAGGCACTTGAATTTTCTTTTTTTGGACAAGTAAATAATTCAGAGGCACTTGAAATAATTCTCAGCATTTCTCTTCATAATAGTATCAGTAACAAGTTACCTTATTAGCAGACTTTTTAACATTTTGCTCACATATAGATTTTGAGAATGATATAATATTAATCAGTTTTCATCTTTCTTCATAACCAGCGAAGCGGGAAGAAGACCTAAAAATATTTAAAATAAATGCTATTCATATGAAAGGTACGGAAATCAACAATCCTTCTAGCTCTCCCACTCACAAAGAACAACCTTTATTGACAAAAGTAATTACTTCAGGATCATTCATTGTAGGAGTGAAAATTAGAGTTCTGAACAAGACACATTCATATGTTCAGCATCCTTATATCATGGTTTACCTCTGAAATGTATATTGGAACAAGAACAGTATCCACTCCAATACCCAGGCCAACAAGAAATCGTCCGCACAGTAACTCATCCAAGCCACTGGCTTGTGCACTGTTTTAAATGCAAGGCCCCACGAATCAAATGGTTTTTCAGCAATACAAGTCAAAGCAAATATATATATATATATATATATATATAATTATTGGAACAATAAGAATGATAACAAGATATACATAGAATGTCAAACAAGGTGTCATGATGGCACTACCATTAAATATAAAATTATGATCCTCATCAAACTTAGGTGTGTATATGTGCTTGACCAAACTTGTGTGTGTATGCGCGCGCGCATGCTACTATTTGTTTTTTGATCAAATATAAAGTAATAGAAGCGTGACATAAACAAATATGGGAAGAAAGAAAGGTTGCATTTTAAATGTCTACTATGATCGTGTGCCCAAGGTAAATACATGAGCTTTATTCAATAAAGGGAAAACCCATTTTTACTGGGGTCACCATTGTGTAAAAGCATGGCCTGGTGTTGGACATTATTGAAGAGCAATTAAATTTGCCTCCTTGTAGAACTGCTACAAAGAAGGCATGGATCAGATATAAGATGATGAAAATAATAGTGTAAGGATAGAAATAAAGAGAGGTTTTATAACTGCACATTGGAAATGCAGTTCCTTAAGGACCATACCACTTGTGCGCAACCCATCTAAGGGTATGTGTAAAACTCGGGTCAAATACTGAGTCCAAATCAAATTATAGCATAATAAGGCCCAATGCGCTGTCTCACTAATTTCTTATTGGGTCATCTTAATCCCACCACAAATTCACCCAAAAGGTCATGACTGAAGTTATTAATGATAGCAGCTTGAGTTCTTATATGCACATCCAAATATCCCACATGTTACGATGTGGGACTGGAGTGTTACAGTAATGACTTGTACGAGTTATATTGAGTTGTAATCTTTCATGCAGACATACTATTACTCACATGAATAACTCTTACATAACTTTGTATTGAACCACAGTAATCCTGCCAGTTATATTCTCCACACTGAAGGTGAACTCTAAATCAAAAAACATGAAAAGACCCTGCCAGGATTACTACTTCTTTGACCATAAAGTTACCAAGTCACATTTAGTGGCAAAAGATAGTAGAAGAGATGGTGATTGAAATGATGTCCATAGTAGATTCCATATATTTAGCAAGGATACAGCAAAGATTATGAACCAGATGTTCACTTAAGTTACCTTAAAATGGCACCTAAAATAAGAGGTATTGTGGCAATCTGAAGGGTACGTCGACAACCAAGTTTATCAACTAATGAACCACAGCTTATGCTTCCCAAAAATGCACCGGCTATAAATATGCTCACCACAAGTCCCTCGAGAATTGAATTTCCTTCAAAGCCAAGCGCTCGTGCAATAGAGACAATGGGACCATTCATTACTCTGCATCACACAGACAACAGAATTAAAAAAAATCTTAGAACCAAAAAAATATATTCTACTTAAAAAGCAACCCAAGCTCTCATGCAAAAGAATGAAGAGATAAAATTGGAAGCAATCGCAATTAATCACAACAATTTGATTTATTCCAGTGTACTTATCGTCATTTCATTGGAAAGGTCCTCCTTCCTATAATCAAATACTTGACTGTGCACCAAAACTTATAATGTTTACTTCAAGGTCCACCAAAAGGGCAAAACAAAGGGGTTGCCCCCAATCAACACCTATATTGCGTTCCATTCCATGATGAGGTTCCTATAATCAAATACTTGACTGTGCACCAAAACTTATAATGTTTACTTCAAGGTCCACCAAAAGGGCAAAACAAAGGGGTTGCCCCCAATCAACACCTATATTGCGTTCCATTCCATGATGAGGTTCCGGCATATTGTAGGTATCATAAGACGAACGGAACTGTAAATTTTTGGGACCGATATATTACTATTAGGCTTACCTGGTATTTTTTATTAAAATATGCATCAAACAACTCCAATTAAACCTTCAAAACAGTCAGTTATATTCTATCGCATAATTACTAAATCTTTCATAACCTTAAACTTGAACTTCTACATTCACACTGCTCAAGCAATGCAAGGAAAAAAACCACGGAAACATGATCCGACTTCAACCTAATATCAAATTATCTTCTTCTACCTTCATGAACTCGTATGCAAACATACAAATATTTGACATCTAACACTTACAAGAAAAATAAGATGAAATACCCAATGTGATATCCAAAAAGGAAATTGGACATGGAAGCAATCAAGACATGTGGGAAAGCAGGTAACCATCCCAAATCAATTCCTTCACCAGCTTCCTTTTCTCGTAATGATATATTTTCACCCTCTGCTAAAACACGTCACGCTTTCAGATAATCATGAAATAGGGATATTAAGCTAGAGGAAAAATGAAATAGAAAAGGTACCTGGTTTTTTAGTGTCTATTTCCGGAAGCTGTTGCTGATTTTTTGCGGCCAAAACTTTGAGTTTTTTAGGCAGAGAAGAAGAAGATAAAAATCGAAACGGTTGATTTATGGGTTTAGCTATAGTGGTATGATGAGTGGATAAGTAGTAAAGTTTAGCCGCCGGAGTCGGAGGGGCAGTGAGGAGGATCAGGGGATACGGAAGGTGTACTACGCCTGAAGGCCTCATCGGATTCCGACACGTAATAGTAGTATAGTACTCTCTCCGTTTTCGATTAGATTGTGGGCATTAGAAAGAAACAATACGGGGACAGGGACGTCTGGAGTCTCCGTCCTTGCCTCATCGGCTCGTTCTTTGATATCGAATGGATAAGGGTGTAACAGCATCTCAGCGAGGTGGACTAGTATGGACTATATTTAGTCGAGGCTTAAATATAATTTATTATCTTTAACTATAGGCAGTATAGTTTTTCATCTTTTAATTTTATTAATTAAATTATTATTTTTTTTAATTCCGACAAATTAAATTTGGCACGTTAAAAATAACTGACGTGAGTGGTTTTAATTTTATCAATTAAATTATTATTTTTTTTAATTCCGACAAATTAAATTTGGCACGTTAAAAATAACTGACGTGAGTGGGCCATTAGGCAGTTGAGTTGTAATGAAAAAATAATATTTTATTTATTGATTAAATAATTTTAATATAATAAAGGGTAAAATGGTCATTAATCCACCAAAGTTCACCAAGTCAGACCAAACAAATCAACACAACCCAAGTTTTCAAATCCAAAATAAGATCAGAACAATTAGCCTTTATCAATACGTTTTGGTGTGTTCAATTTAAACTCAAACATTTGAAGCTCATTGTCAAATTGGGCTTTCTGAAAAGGGTTAGATAGCACAGACCATACATCATGGACGAGCTTAAAAGCTTCATCAGAAAAGGGGAACTTATTTTCGTGCCCTACCACTTTTAATCAGCAAACAGTAGCATCATCAGTTTCTTAGCAAAGGGGAAAGCTTCATTAGTTTCTTAGCCTGGTCCCTGATGAGATTTGAGTCTTGTGAGTAGCGATAAATTTGCAAAATCGCGTACCAGTCCGGTAGGGTTTCGGAAATGCGGGCCGCCGAGGCGACGAGGGTGTCAGAGACAGCGAGGATTGGGGTAGCGCCGGTGTGGTTGGGGGAGGATTTTAGGGCTCGGAGGGCGTAGCTCCGGCAACTGTCGAAGTTGCGCTGAGAGAGGTGGTAGTCCGCCGCTTCGAGTAAGGGCTCCGGTGGTCCGTCACTCTCTTCTGGTTATCCGACCGAGATAATCAAAGAGAGTAGAAATAAAGAAAAGGTGAACGAACAAAAGATAGAATTTTAGAGTGGAAATGGAAATGGAAATGGATCTTTCCGGCCAAAAATGGGGGTTGCTCTTTTGAATGGTGTGACCATTTTACCCTCCATTATATCAAAATTGCTTTATCAATAAATAAAATATTATTTTTTCATTACAATTTGCTTAATGGCCTACCCAGATAGTTACTTTAGTATTTTTGAGGTGGCAAACTCAATTTATTGGAATTGAAAAAAATTAATAGTTCAATTATCTAATTGACAAAATTAAAAGGTAGATCACCGAAGTAGAATATGACCTATAATTTAGGATAATAAATTATATTTAAGCCTTTAATAAATACAACATCAATTTATGGAATAGTGTTTCAATTCTTTCACAAGATAAATTATCCATGGACTATAATATTATTCTCATTTAAATATAGTTAAAAGGGTTTTTTTTAACATGTGTCTTTAGGGCACATGCTAAGCACGAAATTCAAGAGATGGGTACTGAATTCAAGAGATGGAGCTCACTGAAATATAATTTTTAAATGCATAAGGCCCTACTGAAATATTATTTTTTATGCATTTTAGCATGTGCTTAAGAAAATCCTATTTAAAATTATAGTTAATTAAATTCTAGTTATTTGATGTAGTCCACCAGCTTCACCGAAAAAAATTCATGGACTAAATTTGTTCTGAGTGAAATAATAATCTTAAACTATATATGTGACGCCCCCAAAATACCCATTTTGAGTCACCAAAATACATGATACAGAATTCAAATACAAATCTTTCTATTCCAACTATTACTCTGTCGTGCAAAATACGACTATACATAAACTGTGAATTTCAATACAAATATTGTGTCGTATATGACACGAAAATATCCACGCTCAAATTAAATTTTTATTACAATTATTGACACACTATTTTATAAAATAGTGAGGACTATTATCTCGGAATATTACTCCACTCCCCGACTAGTCCCAGCTACACTTTTATTTTCTGAGAAGAACAATGGATCCAAAAAAAATGATGAGCTCAACTAGCCCAATAAAGAATATTATGACTAAAATAATGAATAATAAATTATTCTTAGTCCTCAACAGTGAAAAATCTGACAGAATATGATAAACAACTAGTTTAGATCAACAACTACAGCGAAAATAGTAATCCATTAGAATAGTCAAGTAGAGCATGATGTCTACTATCTTCTATGATTTAAAAATTCATTATCAATATTTTATCCCTATAAGACCAATCTAATTAACAAAACACAACTGATTTTAAATTTTTCACTCACCCTAATATACGATCAGGACCGTCCAAAGTTTGGGATAAATTTCACCGTCAATTATATCCTCTTTAACTTCAAAAAAAAAATTGCTCTCTCTCACTCTCAGATCCTCCTCCGTTCTTCCTCCTCCCGAGCTCGCCCTCTGCATCCTCCATTCTCTAGCGCCGACAATCTCTCCTCCCCCTCCTCCTTTTCCTTTCCCTTCCCCTTTGTACGTAGTGCCGGAGACACGGGTAGTACGGCTAGTCAATAAATATTTTAAATCAATAATTTATCTTTGTACTACGGGCCAAAGATATCAATCAACAGTTCATCTTTGCACTACGGGCCAAAGATAACTTTCACCTCAATTTAAGTCTGAAAATTATGACAATGATATAAAGAATGAATCTAGTGAGATCAAGGATAAATATTAGAGATTTATAATTCAATTTATCCAGAGTTCAAGAATGTCCAAATTATCAACATGAAGATGAAAACATGAATCCGATTTCAAGAATAAGATTCATAAAAGATAACTTGAACAAAGAAAAAAAATTTAATTTCGTTGTGAATAGTACCGTATAGATATGAAAGTCCAACAATAATCTAAAAGAAGGGTTAAATAGATTATTACTGTTAAAAAAATTATCTTAGGCCTTTTTGAATTTTTAGCAATTTAATTTATAGTATCATAAATTAATATGCAGGATTTAGAAAAATTCAATCACACAATGCACAGAGATTTATCTGGTTCACAATATACAGCTTGGGTATATTGCTACATCCAGTCTCAAGCTCCAATTCAGGATTTGAGATCTTATTACTCCTAGTAATAAATGCTCATTCAATAGGTGAAGAAACCTTTACAAAATTTTATAGATCAACTTATAACTATTCACAACTAACTATATTGGACAGCGAATTCCTAGCTCATTCCTCAAGTTTAGTTGTATCTTCTTTTGAGTTCAGAACTATTCTATAATTTGGTCTTGAAACAACAATCTATTCTTCAACTCACATTTACACTAGAGACCCAACTCCCATCTGACCTCTCTACGTCTCTAGTCTTGGTCGAAGAATTTTTGTCTTTCTCACAGATACATAAAATAAACTAACTCAACTCTCTTCCCTTTTACAAAAAAATAATTTTGAATTTGCTTCTAAAGTAAGCAGATAAAGTTTAGTATGAATTTATAAAAGTTTAAATAACTTTTATAGTTGATACTTCTCAGATAAGTAGATATATAATTTAAGATCAAATATCAAATAAAAGTTCAAGAATTTTATGTGAAATAATTCAGATAAGCAGATATGTAAATTGATGCGGTTTTATAAAGATTTTTTTTTCTTTTAAAAAAGAATGTGTTTCTATGGTTTAAGTAATTCTAGAAAAGGGTTTTCTTTATAAAAGAGTGTATTTCTATGGTTTGAACAGATATAACTTTGAGTTTAGATAACCATATAAAATCACTTATAATACAACAACTATTTTTGTGAATAAGTAAGTTTGTGAGTAAGATATTTGTTATGAAATTTATCATATATAATATATTTATCAATTAAATAATACTCGATAAATTTTATTTCACCCACATATATATATTGTATTATATTTGATCTATGTTGTGAAAATTTGGCCACTCAGAATTTAAAGACCGTTTCGGAGAATTTCAGAAAAATAACATTCGAATTATATCAGTATCTAAGTACTAACAAAATTGTTTGTTTCACAAACTGATAATTGTATAAATATTTTTCAATATTTATATAATGTATCTATATTAATAAAAAGCCGCTTAGAATTTTAAAGACCGTTCAGAAGAGAAATTACTTCCGAATTATATCAGTATCTAAGTACAGATTTTTTATATAATATTTTATAGATTAAATATAGATATATATAAATGTGTATAACAAGTAAGTATGATAAATTTTTGTTTCACTCAAGTATATATATTATATTTGATCTATGTTGTGAAAATTTCGCCACTCAGAATTTAAAGACCGTTTCGTAGAATTTCAGAGAAATAACATTCAAATTATATCGGTATCTAAGTACTGACCAAATTATTTATTTTACAATCTGATAATTATATAAATATTTTTCAATATTTATATAATGTATATATATTAATAAAACGCCACTTAAGATTTTAAAAACCTTCCGAAAAAGAAATTACTTCCGAATTATATCGGTATCTAAGTATAGACTTTTTATATAATATTGATAGATTAAATATAGATATATATAAATGTGTATAACAATTTATCTTTAATATATCTATATATAAGTAAATATGAGATAATGTAAATACAATAATTTAATGACTTATCTCGACTACTTTGATCAATTTTATCTTCTTTCAAGAAATAGAACTTTGAATTAGAAGATGAATAGAAAACTTTTGCAGAGAGAAAATGTAGGCAATGAGATATAGCTTTTCTTTGCTTTGTAAATTGGTAAGTTTAGAATGAATGAAAAGTCTCCTATTTATAGGATTTTGAAGTTGAGGACAAAATAGTCTTTTTGAAAATCTGATATTGAACCAATGGTCCCGTTTGCATGAATGTAAAATGAAATGTCCGGATTTTAACTTGGGCACACGTATTGAGCAATAACTTAGCTCAAGTTATTTTTTCAATTGATTTTCCAAAGCCTTCAGACATTTTTTTTCAAATACAAAGGTCAAGCCTTTGTTTTAGGTATGTAAACAATAACTTCACTTTTCTTTCCAGCACATGCACACACCGCTTTCATTTGCACACACACGATTTCACACACACACACACACGGTTTCACATGCACATACACACATGGCACACACAAGCATATATACATATATATATATATATATATAATTTTAAAATCTTTTTGCCCAAGAGATTTTTAAAAAAGAATAGGAATATCATTGCTTAGAAAATGTTAATATTTGAATTAACTTAATTAACACTTTATAATTAATTTATCAAGGTCAAGAAAAATAAATTCAAATTTTAGGATAAAAAATATTTTTGATAGGAATAAAATAGGATATTTAAAATCAATTATATAATAATCATATAGAGAGTATTCTACCTATTTTAATTTAATCTTATTTTCTAAGTTTGTTATCATCAAAATAAAAATGATCAGTTTGGAGACCTATCAGAATAGTACCCCGACATGAAAAGATTAAAATTTAATAAGAAAGTTCAGACCAATATTCCAGTGAAATGATATTAGATGAAGCGAAAACCTTAAGTAATTTCTAATCATTTCAGGAATTATAGAAACAATACTTACTATAGTAAGTTTAGATTTAGGAATATGAAATGAAATAATATACGAATCTGCAAATGAATTTTCGCCCGTCATGCGGTAATCCGCGTAGACATATCATTTTCACAACTTTAATAAAGAATAAATACAAAAGATTATTCACCAGGCATGCGGTAGTACGCGTAGACAGGTTATTCTCATAGCTTAATAAAGAAGGAATACGAAGGGTTATTCATCATGTATGCGGTAATCTGCGTAGACAAGTTATTCTCACAGCTTAATAAGAAATAAAATGACAACCCTTACGCGTATTGAAAGAAAATAACATCCTTTATCTTAGTAAGGGATTGGATATTGCAATAGTGTAGTAGCAGAATACTCTTCTTCTTTATCTCTTATTCTCTCTATAGTTTTTCTCTCTATATCTTTAGTGACTTGGACTAAATAGTAACTGATTCATAGACGGTCCAATTTGATTTACTATTAAAATTTTAATCTGACAATCCATATTGATTTACTATTAAAACTTCAACCGACGATGCATATAATTAACATATCTCCCCATGAAATAATAAGTCAAACTTACAACAAACGCCTCATGACAAATGCCTCTATTTATATCAAAAATTAAATAAATATTTACCACAATTCACTTATCTTTAATCCACATATTTTTACTCTTTCAATAATTATTCATCATTAATATTATAATTCACAATATTGACAACCAGATCGTTCCCAAGAAAGAGGGGGCTTTCCGATAAGGATTTATGTGACGTCTCCAAAATAGGTTCAATACTTAACTCATTCTGAGTTGCCAAATACATGATACAGAATTCAAATACAATCTTTTATATCAAACGATCGTGCAAAATACTACCACACAACTGTGAGTGTCAATACAAATGTGTAAAAAATATAAACACTCAACTAAGTCCTTATTATAATTATTATCACACTATTTTACAAAATAGTGAGGACTTCTATATCTCTTTCTCGGACCATCACTCCGTTCCCCGACTAGTCTCAGCTATATTCTTAGTTCCTGAAGAGAAGAATGGAAGAAAAGGGTGAGCTCAACTAGCCAGTAAAGGATATTATAACTAAGATAATGAAGAATAAATTATCGTTAGTCTTCAATAAATCAGATAAAATATTATGGACAACAAATTTTATATCAAAAACTCCAGCGAAAATAACAATTCATTAGAAGAGTTAAGTAGAGAATGATGACTACTATCTTTTATGATTTAAAAGTCCATTATCAATATTTTATCCCTGTAACATCAAACAATATATATTCAAATCTGTTAGTTTCTAGTAGGCACAACAATAGATCTAGAAGGGGGGTTGAATAGATCCTTTGCATTTTAAAGCTCTTTTTCATTTTATTTTGTATTGCTAAGAAGTTAGCACATAACAAACATAAGAATCATTTCAAGCACAGCGAAATAAGTTAAATATCCCCTTCATTGATATATTGATAAACATTGATACATCGTTCTTGGAGTTAGTTTAGTTGTAATTGGTTAGTACATACAAAGCAGTTATAGCAGTTAAGTACATAATATAAAGACATAAAGTAAATGACAGAATGTAAAAGACACAAAGGATTTTAAGTGGTTCAGAGCCAACTCGACTCCTAATCCACTCTTCTGCACTCTCGCAGGAAATTCACTAAAGAATGGGCAGCACCCTGAATCACTAAGATTCCTTCAAGGCCAGCAGCCCTGGAACTTCAGTTCACTTTTGAACTCTTCAAACCCTTTGGCTTGGAACTCTAGTTCACTAAGAACTCTTCAAGCCCTCCGGCTTGGAACTCATTTAGTCCCTCCGGACAAGGACCTTTGGCCCTGGCTACTTGTAGTTGTAGTTGTTGTTGTTGTTGTTTGTGCTTTGTTGCTAAGATGTCTTGAAGCTTGATCATCTTTGTACTTAGCAGCTAGGCTTGGTCCTCAGCATTCTGCTTCGAGTCTGGACCTCTTCTTTGGTGCAGCTGATCTTTATTCTGTTCAGCTCATCTTCACTTGGTGTCAGCTGTGCACCATCACCACATAGGACTGCTAAGGCTTTTCATTGTGGGTCACTTTCTTCTGGTCCTTAGCATTCCTTGAACCCTTCTTGATAGATAAGCAGACATTGTGACGCCCCCAAAATAAGTTCAATACACAACCCACCTATTCTGAGTCGCCAGAAATACACTCAACAAAATTCAAATACAAAATTTTCCTTTTTACAACTATTACCATGTCGTATATAGTATGACATGATTCGCACTCAAATTATTATAATGTCGTATAAGGTACGACCCACACATTTTTAAGTTCTTAGTACAATTATTATGCCACGCTGTTCTATCACTTGATAAGGACCGTGACTAATTTGAAACACCATTTTCTACCCAGGATCTCTCTGCTAGTTCCAGCTACACTTTTATTTTTTGAAAGGAATTATGACGCAAAAGGGTGAGCACAAATAGCCTAGTAAAGAATATCAAGACTAAGATAATTAAATTATCAATAGCATTCATCAGTAATAAATCAGAGATTTAAAACATATGGTAGATGATAAAAATTATCAACCATAATTGCAGCGGAATCAACAATCCATTAGAAGAGTCAAATAGACCATAATGTCTATTATCTTCTCCATGTTAAAAGTTCATCATCAATATTTCATTTCTGTAATACCCATCAACAGTTCTTCGTTGTACCCAAGACAAAGAGAACTTTTATCACCTGTCTTTATCTGAAACACCAAAAATCATGGTTATACCAATTCACAGTTCCTATTCATAATCATGTTAATAAATTCATCTTTGCACTACTGCCCAAAGATATTCATCAATAGTTCATCTTTGCACTACAGGACAAAGATATTCATAAATCAACAGCTCATCTTTACACTACAGGGCAAAGATATTCATAAATCAACAGCTCATCTTTGCACTACAGGCCAAAGATATTCATAAATCAATAGCTCATCTTTGCACTATAGGCCAAAGATATTCATCAAAAGTTCATCTTTGCACTATAGGCCAAAGAAAAATTTCACCACAATGATATATAATAAGATACAAATAGATCTTATTGATTTTCAACTTAATCACCCAGAGTCTAAATTACCAACACGATATCCCGAAAATCGATTAGAATATAAATTTCAAGTAAATCTAAAGTTACCGGATCAAACATAATAACTTAAAACTGAATAGAAAGATTCCGGTCAAGATATTAGATGAATCATAAACCATTAAGAATATTCTAATCATTTCAAAACTTTTTACCATTTAATAATATGCTGAAGAACGAATAATAATCTCTTACAATAATATGGAGTATGAAAGAAAATGATATTCCTTTACCATATTAAAAAAAGTGATACCCCTTACCATAGCTCGCGACTAGATGCTGCTTCCTATGAAAGTGATCAACCTGAACAATGCTTGCACTCTTTATCATCACTTGGAGTAACCTTTTACTCAAAAAAAATACTCACAATATTATCCTCACAATATTGTAACAAAAGAATTTTATATTTTTGGTATAGTCGTCGTGTGTTTAGTTACTCAACCAAATAACCTATTTATACTAAAAATTGAGGAAACAACTAGCACACCAGCTTTAACAAAATAATCAAATGAGCTATATAAGAATACTGATAATGAAATTCATGGTCCCACAGAGGAAATTAAATCAACACGTTTAAGAAAATTTGTTCAATAATAGAGTTGTGGTCCATATTATTTTAGGAAAAGTAGAGTGTCGGCAGGTCTTGCCAAACTTACTTTTGTAAAAAAAAATAATTGAATAAGCATCTGCATATCATACTTATCTTTAATCAACACATTTTAATCATCAATCATTTACACCTTTTTAACCTTTCAACAATTATTCACCATCATTATTATAGACTTACAATACTTTCAGCTGGTCTTATAATATCATAACTGTTTTTTTTATTAACATATGTAATAAATAATTACAGGCATGACAGGAAAAAAATAAATGTATGATCTCCAAAAGATTTAGAGGCCTCAGTGGTGTCTTCATCGGCACAATTTAGCTTACCCCCAATAAATTCAGGGCTCAACATACCCCCGAATAAATTCAGGGCGTGAGACCACTTGAGCATAGATGAGTTTATCAAGACTCGAACCCACGTTAATGGAGACTTATGCCCGACTTTCCACCACTAAGCCACCATCTCAAGTGATGATAAAATATAAAAATATAATTATATAAACATTTATCATAACTTATTCGTTACTTGTGCGTTTACATTCCAACACCTCATAAGCTTACTAACACTTCAAAAATATTTAAAATATTATTCTGAATTTTCCAAATAATTTTCATATTTTTCGGATTATTCGACAATTTTTTATAATTATTTCTATTTATAAAAACTATCATTTAATAGCTTTAAAATAGAAATACTAACTCCACATAATTTTATATCTTTGAAACACCATAAATATTAATCTTATATTATTATAAGATTTTTCAGTAAACTTCATAATTTTCCACCATTCATATAATTTTCTATGAATTTTCACTAACGCCTAAACTATCTTTAAATAGCTTAAAAATTCAATAAATACTTCTGCTCTTTAATAGTTCTCCAAAACTTTCAGCAATAATAATATATGATTTTTCACCAAGTTTCATAATTAATATACCAAAACTTATAAGTTAATAACAAAATTTAAGAAACCCATATATGACAATTTATTTTAAAAATATCAGTCCACTGTTATGGTATTATCACCATTAACCAAAACTTAAATATCAATTTAATTAATTTTAGCAGAAACTAGACTTCAAATACTCCAATTTAGCCTCAAGAATTACCCAAATCAGATTTAAAATCATTAAGTTATACATTTTTAATCATTAAGGCATGTTGCTGAAAATTCTGCTATAAAAATTCTGAATCAGTCACCTCTTAAAATTCATAACAAATCATACGTTAATGTTTAACGGTTCAAACTTTGTGGCCATATACTTAACTTATATATGTATAACATATCCAAAAATTATAACGATCCAACGGTCGGATTAAGAATTATAATTCAATCAATAGAGCTTAAGAAACTGATTTTTCGGACTATAAGTCCTTCGGACCAGTTTTCTTCAAGCAGTCACTACGAAAAATTCACAAGGAATTTGTGGGTGATTCTAATTTCTGTAATTATCTTACTTCCAGAGTTTTCTTTTGATATAAATCTCATTTCCTAACTCATTATACACAAAGAGTTATAGATTTTACAAAATCAAGTAGTAAACTAATATATTTTTTTAAAAATTTTCAGATTTTATTTTTTATTTGATTTCTTGATTTCTCTCATTTGATTCATATTTATGCAAATTTAATCCATCACAAATTAATACGCATAATATATCCTCTTTCCATAAATTTCATATAACTTAATAACCATCTATGAAAATCAAAGATTAACAAAGGTTTTGAATTTACCTTTCTTTGTTTTTATTTCTTCTTCATTCCTTTCTTTCTCTTTCCTTTCTCTCTTCTCTCTTTTCTCTCTATTTTTTTTCTTCTGGAGTTGGTGAGATGATACTTGTAAAATGTTTTGAGAAGTATGCTAGCAAGGAAGTATTATATATTTGCTTGTTATTTAATTGGTGTAGCTTATAATTGTCCTTCAATTATTATCCGACCCTTCCTTAATTCATGTGTCTTCAATTCTCCCATGGTCCCTTCATTAGACCATTAAATCAACCAACCAATATAAAAATAGTTCGGTGAAAGAAATAAGGAAACTTTTGGCTTTATAAGGAAATGAAGGAATTCTCTCCCTCAAGACTCGCATTCTTCCTCATTTTGTCAAAATAAAATCATCTCTCTTCCAAATTTATCCAAATTAAGCTGCCCTATTGGGCCCATGCAAATCATATTTAATTCTTCCACATTTACTTATCCGTTTAATTGTCTGTTTGACCATTTATCAAATTAATATTTTGTAGTTTAAAATAATAATCGTAAATTAAATTAGACTTTTATTTAATAAAAGTCGGGATCTTATAGACATAGTTCTGCATCTTTTCCTTTTCTGCTTCTGATTCTTCATGGTGATCCGTAGAGTGGCTCATCTGGTCTTCTTTATGCTCAATCACTTTTCTGAATGTTATCTTCATGGCCTTTTCGGCTCTCAGCTTGGCTGTCATCTTCAGTGACATTCTCATCCTTGTTGAGTGAAATTCTAGTCTGTTCAGTCTTTCTTCAAGTCTACTTTAATTCCACCTTCGTAGTCTCACTGCCACTGAGACTTGTTCTCTTCAGCTCTGGTGGAACTCGTAGAGTCAATAATATAGCATTCCAACAACTCGACGAATCTGCAACTTAGCAACTTATTATCTTTGAAGCTTGTCCGTTAAATACTCTTCCATGATCTTCCCGTTGGAAAGTAGCATTTGGAAGTTTTTTGAATTACTTTGCAGATCTTAAGTTATTTGGTGCAGACTGCTGATGTGACGTGACAGGTCCTTTTTGACTTTATTGACACAACAATCTGCTTTCTCACCTATCGCCTCAGAGATGTCACTGTTTCGTGTCAGGCTGGTAGTCATCTTTATTTTTCCTTTCTGATTCCTTGATTCGAATCCTTAGGAGTTGTCCTTTTGCATCGATGCTCTCAATCAACAACGTTCGGATGTCAGTCTTCATATTAATTCATTGCCAGTTCTTCAATACTCAGCTGCCCGAACTCCACGATTCTGATGCAAGTGTTCTAGGACCTTTATCGTAGTGTGTCATGTTTAATGTTGCCTTGACTGGTTGATACAACATTACGATTCTAAAAAGTGTTCTTAGATCTTCAATGTGGAACACCTCTTCCTTCTCTTGTGCAGTGCTTCATCACTTCTGCTTGCCTTGACTAATCTCAGGAACTGATATCTTGACTTGTCATTCTAACCTCTTCTGAATAGCAAGACACTTCAGATTTGTGGCATACCCAGCTCCTTTCTCTTGGTGATCTCCCGTTCACCTATTTTTAATGGTCTGACCCATGCTTAATCACTTTTGTCTTGTTCTTCAAAAGTTGGCCGGTATCTCTGTAGGTTGTATCAGTTCCTTCTTCACTTTGGCAAACACTACGATCTTGAGTGATTCTCAAGATCGTTATTTTCAGTTCTCTTGACAGCTACTGCACTTGTTGACTTTCTCTAGTCAGTTACTTTGTATGACGTCTTCTTCTGATTGGCTTGTGGAAGACTTCATCTCGAATGGCTTCACAACTCAGTCTACATATTGATAGAGTTGATGCTTAAATCTTCTGTTAGCTTGCATGCCATTCGGTGAGTGCTCTCTGGTACTCTTCATGCAGAATGTATCTTTGTAGCTCAGACCAGAGGCTTTATGCTTTGGATATATTGAGAGTGCCTATTTGTTGAGAATCGTGTTGACACTACGATTCTTCCCTTAGCATTGTTGAGCAACCATTGTGGAAACCTTAGCTCTGTAGACTATGATTCGACTTTGTTGCTGCAGACACTACGATTCTGAGATCAGACCTTGACAGACTACGATTCTGCCTTCGTGCTTGCTGTCCTCGTCTGATTTGGCCCGACTACTATCTCTGCCTCTGATGATCAGTAGACTCCACTGCTTTAAGTGTGATTTACGATTCTTGACTTAGTTCTGGCAGATTCTCAGTCGACTCATAGATAGACTGTCTCTTTGATTCTGAACGTGACTTCTTCAGCAGACTACGGCTCCGAGGAAGTTCTTCTCGACACACTACGATCCTTCCTCGTTTCTCCTGACAGACTACGAACTCCGAGATCTACTATCCTGCAAACTACAATTCCGCCTTGATAGCTCTCGAGTCTCCTTTGTCTCTCCTGGCAGACTATAATTTTTGATGCAGTACTCGACGATCAGACAAGCCTATCTATTACATTGTAAAAGATCAACCTAACAAGTTTGATCTTTCTATACTTATAGTCCTTGTACATCATTTCTTTTTAAGGACTTTACAGAAGCTGTTTTGCTTATGTAGGATCAACCTAACACATTTGATCAATTCATTCTAAATCCTTGTATATATAATCCTATTATCTATCAAAGGACTTTACAGTTTCTGTCAATGCAAGCATACTTGCATATTCATTCATTTATATCATAATCAAATCATATATAAATAGGAATATCATTCTCATGAGTATTCCTAACAAAATCAAATATTCATCTTTGTACTACAGGCCAAAGATATTCATTTGTATCACCAGTGGTCATGATCATACCAACACCTGTCCATGTTTGCACTACGGGCCAAAGATATTCATCAATTAATCATTCATCTTTGCACTACTAGGCCATAAGATATTCATCGATCAACAGTTCATCTTTGCACTATGAGCCAAAGATAACTTTCATCATAATTTACGACTGAGGATGATGAAAAATAATATAAAGAACGAATTAAGTTAGATAAAGGACAAATATTTGAGATTCGTAATTTAATCTAGTTCAAGAATGTTCAATAATAATCAATTGTGGAGCAAAATTCAAGAATAAAGATCAAAATATGGATCCAATTTCAAGAATAAGACCCATAAAAGATAACTTGGGCAAAGATTTTTTTTTTAATTTTGTCATGAATAGTACTCGTAAATAATACCGTATGTATGAATAGTACCGTACGGATGAATAGTAACCCCGACATTAAAAGATAAAATTTCATAAGAAAGCTCATACCAACATTCCGGTGAAATGATATTAGATGAAACGCAAAACTCAAAGAATTTCTGATCATTTCAGAAATTTTGTAGAGGCAATACTTACCGTAGTAAGTTTGAATTTAGAAGTATGAAATGAAATATTATTACTTTCATAATATGGAATATGAAAGGGAATAATATTCTTTATGAATATTAAAAGAGAGTAACATCATTTATGAGAAAAATAATATCCATTACCTTAATATAAAAGTACTTCTAACTGGGATAACGGATATTATGCTGAAGAAATCTTGCACTGTTATCAACACTCAAAATATCTAAATACTCACAAGAAATACGCTTGATATTATAGAGAAAGAAATTTCTGATTTTGGTGTAATTTTTATGTCTAACTAAGCACCCTATTTATAGAAAAATGCTAACACACCAAAGCTGAAAAAATTAATAACGGACGATTTCCTCCGCACACCAACTTTGGCCAAATCAAAAATCAGCATTTTACTAACATAAGGACAACTGGGGCCCACCAACATGTTTTAATTCAAAAAAATATTTATAGCAACAAAAATAATTCAGATCCAATTTGCTCTCTTTCACCTCATTTTATTCATATTTCATGAATTTATTGTAAAAATATTACCATTTAAATTATAAAATTATACTATTATAATAATATATTTGAATGAATTATTTTATCAGAAAAGATAAAATATCAACTTTCAACAAATGTCTCTTTTGCTAAAAATTCCTCCATTTATATCAAAATTGAATAAATATTTACTTATCATTTTTATCAATAATCAATTATTATTCACAAATAATATTACAGAATCACAATATTGACAACCAAGTCGTTTTCAGAAAAGAGGGGGTTTTTCGATAAAGATTTCTCCTTACTGGAGCGCAATTAGGTGACCAAACCCCTTTCCTAGACAGAATTTTTTAGACATTGCCAATAATGCCATCTAATAATATTATTCAAATAATATAAATTATTAATTTAATAATGTAAAATACTGTACAGTGACAATTATTGAATCAATAATATAAAGTACTGTGTAATACCGTGCCTGTGCAACAACGCGTATTACTTTATTTTAACCACCGGGTATTTCAACAGTTTAACGGTAACAGTTTTGCCGTTATTTTTAAAAAATTTATTCTTGTCGTTTTCTTCATCCGACAGTTTTTCGTTATGAGACCCACAAATGGCTGCGCCGTTGTACGAATATTTTTCGACAAAAAGAATATTCTCCGATATAATGAATATTATATGACCAATTGTTTATTTTAAAATATTTGCACGTATTACCCATAACTTATCGCATTTATCAAATCAACATTTTACTATTTTAAAATAATATATAAAAAAAATTAAATCTTTATTCATAAAAGTTGTGCTACTGTGCAATACCGTGTGCTACTGTGCAATACCGTGTATTACTGTACTTTTATCACTGGTTATTTCAACAGTTTAACGGTAAAAGTCTTTTCGTTATTTTTATAAAAAGGTTATTTTTGTCGCTTTCTATATCCGACAATTATTCCGTTGTGGGGTCCACCAATGATTGCGTCGTCGTACGAATATTCTTCGACAAAAAGAATATTCTCCAACCAAACGAATATTCTCTGATACAACGAATATTTTATGACAACCTGCTTAGTTTGAAAATTTTGCACATATCACCCATAAATATAGCATTTATTCAATTATCACCTTACTATTTAGAATAATATTTAGAGAAAATTAAATGTTTATTCATAAAAAATTGGGGTCTTACAATATAATCTAGGAGTAAGTTGTCTCCAGCGTGCTGGAGATGGTATAAATGAACCGAGTCGAATCGAGTATTGAGTTACTCAGATTCGGTTCATAAAATATATCGAGTATAAAATAAGGATTGATTGAGACTCATTTAGCTACCGAGTCGAGTACGATCCTGAATCGAGTCTGAGCAGTTTGAACTTTTCGAACGAATATGATCTGAGTATTAATAAAAAATTACAATTTGAAAAGGTTCGAGTAATTTATCGAATTTTAAAATTTATTCATATTTGACTAATTTATATTTCGAGTCGATCTCGAATTGAATTTTTAGTAGAACAAATATAAATCGAATCCAAACTATTTATTTATTTTACTGTTTTACTCGATTCCCATTGTGCTTTACATGGAGGTGAGATTCATATAAAAATATTAAAATGCATGATCCAATTATTATCCCCGCGCATATTTTACTATTTCAACTAGTACTTCCTCCTACACCAAAGTGCAATTTGTAGTCGTATTAATAAAAATAAAAAGAATATATAAAAAAGAATAATTTTTTTTATAATTTATCTTTAATAACTTCATAAAATTATATAAAATAATAAATATTTTTATTTTTTATATTAATATAAATAATTTAATTATTTTTTATTTTATGTATCTTATCTCATTTCATCTTATTTTTTTTAAATAAGTAAAATATTTATTATGAAATGAGTTGATATATATAAAAAAATTAATTTAAAACGTTTAAAAATTAAAAACGCATTTAAGAATAATGGAAATGAAACTGTCCAGTGTGTGGGTTTGGAAATGAAACCGTCTTCCATGCTTTACTGGCTTGCCCAGCTGCAGTGGCTTCCTGGTTTGTGAGTCCTCTTGGATTTCGGTTGAGCAGTGGTACGTTTGTTGATACGGAGCAGCTATGTATGGTATGGGGGCTATGGGGGCTTGGAGTATGTGGAATAGCTAGCCCTAACAATGTTAGTCATGGGGAAAATATCTCCCGTCCAGCGGTGGGGGGTTGCTAGGAGCTTGTGTTATTTCTCAGGCGGAATTGCCCGGAGTTAGAAGAGGAAGGGAATTCTCATTGGGAGAAACCGCCGGTTTTGGTTGTTAAGTTAAACTGCGACGCATCGGTGAAGGGAAATGAATTTGTTGGGATTGGGTTTATGTTACGGGACAACTCAAATAGAGTAATTGGGGCTGGAATTGATAGAGTCTAGAGGTGGAATGCGCGGAACAGTTTCAAAGTTTCTAAAATTAATGTGGGGTACTTCAAAAAAAAAAAATTAACTGGACAAAATACAAAATACACCCTTCAAGACTTTAACTACTTAAAAGTGAAGGTGCATTACTTAAAAATTAAAAAATAAATAAATAATCAAGAGTACATTTTGACAGATTAAAACCTGAAGGGTGCATTTTGTTTAGGAGTTTATTTTAACAAAAGGACATAACATAGAATACGCGTAAAAGTGATCCCGAGTCGAGTCCAAATACAATTTTTTAAAGGTACTCGAATTAGAATATGATTTTTTAATCTTTGCTCATATTCGAATTCCACTCGTTTTATTGTACGCGAGTTAATTCGAGTCAACTCAACTCGTCAAACTACTTGCGGATATTTAAGACATACACGAATCAGAATTGTCTCATTTATATTACCATAATGTAGTTAAAATTAACTTAGCCGTGATTTAAATTTGAACTTTTCAAACTATAGATTTCAAGACTTGTAAAAAAAATTGAGATGATATTATAACTTTTGAATCAATTTATGAACATATATCGAAAACATAAAAACTCATCTCACCTCTCAAAGTATGTAGAGAATTTAATTGTTGAATATTATGTATAAAATAAATCGAGTATATTTGATACTGTATACGAGTAAGAATCAACGAAAATAAATAAATAATAAGCGATTCATATATAACGCGTATAAGTGTTCAAATATAAAAATAAATTCGAATTCGACTCGTTTAAATATTGATGTCGTATTTTTTGAGTTGATTTGGAACCAAGTTTTAAACCACTCAAATTTTTTCAGCCCTAGCGTAGAGACCAATGGTCAAGAGAATGACGTAGCAAAAGACGCAGAAAATTATCCTACCACGTCTAATAAAATTATACAGATGGATAAGTACGGGGACCATAACTATATTCGAAATATATAGTTACACAACTCTATTCTTATATTTTCGGCCTCGTCTATTATTTTGGATCCGTAAACTAATCATGGGCTCAACTGACCAAGCGCACAAAGTTCGACGAAAGTGAAGCTTCTTCAGATTACTTAAGTCATACAAATTACAAGTGTCATTCGTTAGGGTGACATTTTGGGCCATTATTAGTCACGCATTTTGCTGATATTTCGGTCAATTATTAGTTTAGTCTCCAGCTTTTTTTAGTGTTAACAATAAATTATGAGTATAGTTTATGTAAATAATCCATCCATTTCAAATTATATAATTATTATTAACTTTTAAAAGTTTCAAAATTGGGATGACAGGTTAAAAATTATAAAACAATAAATCTCACCACAATGAGTAATATTTTTTAAATAATGTATTGTAGACATCCAAAATTTGCACATCTTTTCACTAACAGTGACAGGAGCGTAAAAATGTCATTTCACCTTGAGGCAAATATGTCTAAGCAAATATTACAAGACTCAGAACAAATATTCGAAATCTCCACCAATGACCTTCGAAAGACAAGTTACTGAAAAAGAAGACGAGCGACTAGTTGGCGTTTACGGAAGGATGTTTCCCCCCCCTTTTCTCCATCTTTATGATTCTGGAATTGATCAAATTTGATGTCATTATATAACTCTCGAAAAGTGCTTTCCGGATTGGTGTGATACATTTTCTAATTCTTCTAAGTTTACAAGTTATGGACGTTTCAGTGTATAACACGAAAAATCGACTGCACGACACGAAAAATGAGACAGCTGGGCCCCACCCTATGATGGCCACAGGTAGACCTGCATCAGGCCTAGGTGGTCTATAAATAACTGCATTTGCTCGTTTTCTTAGAAGAGAATGTATCTTAGAGAGAGAAAATGTGTTATCAAGGGAAAGAAATAGAGAGTAAAAAAAACACTGTCTAAATCCAATCTAGATCTAGTTTTTCTCATCAAGTCTCCCACCAATCTATAGTTAAATCATCCATACAAAGCTTTAAGGAGGAAGAAACTCCTACTACCAAGGTCCATTTCTCATTTTTATACTAGATCTAGCTTATTTTGTCAATTATTGTGGTTGAGCTTTGTTTATTTATGGTTGTTTCTTCATTTAAGGCTCTCTTAGCATCCAAGATTATATCTAGAGGTGTTTAGATTCTATTTTGAATTATGGATAGTTAAAGAGGGTTTCTCATTATAGAGATTCCTCATAACAAACTAATAAAGTCATTTTAACGATGATTCGATATAGATCTAGCTCATTTTTGTTTATTGTTGTGTTTAAGCTTTGTTTGTTTATGATTATTTCTTTATTTGAGACACTCCTAGCATCCTAAATTATATCTAGAAATGTTTGAATTCTATTTTGAAATTATGTATAGTTATGGAGTATTTCTCACATATGAATTTTCCTCTTAACTAACTGAGGATATCCTTTTAATAATTTATCGATTTTGATTTTGATTCAACTCCTTTTATAGATTATTTTTGATTGGGAGTTATTTTTCTATTGATTTTTATGTCATCCAAATATCTTGATTAATATCTAGTGGTGATGGAATCCTACATTTTGGTCAATGAGAAATTATCACGAATAAAATTTCCTTGTAGCCAATCTAGGATATATTCCTGATTAGATTTCATTTCCTAGATTTTAAGTTCCTTTAATAGTTCTCGTCGATATCTGATAGATCCTTGCGATTTAGATAATAGTTAGTGATATAATTTGATTCCTACGTTATAGTTAACTATATAATTGTGATGTTGTTGATTTGTTGTGAGATGTGTGAATTTAGGGTTTATGGAAGTCCTTTCATAAAATCTAGACTTCGTTTATCGATTATGATGCATTGTTGGGTATGATTATGAATCATGTGAGCCTAGGAATGAATTCGAGACCCTTAAAACATTGCGTTTAACGGGAATTAAAGGATATTTCTACGATGGACATTGTTGACGGTTGTAATTTTTACGATTCGATAATTGTAATGTAATTCATGCTTTAAAACGATATCGAGGGTAACATCATACGAAAATTTTGTTTAAGGCCCCTTGATAGTGGATTTTATTATTGTCAGGTACTTGGAGTTGTTTAGATGGCTTACATGTTCACGAGTGACTCTAACCTTATGTTCAATACTTGATTTAATCTTTAGACTTACGAAAATGATTCTTCAAACGAAATTGCAAAGATCTTTTAAATTTGAATTAAACTAGATTATTAGATTATTTTTAGGCTAAAATTGAAAGTAATAGAGAGCTTCAATTCTTATTTGACGAAGGATTTGCATAACAATGTTTTCCCTAAACAACACCTAAAAATTCTTGTCAAGAAAAGCCAAAAGAAACTTTTTCTTAAAATCAATGCATAGGTTCAAAGAAGCTCAATGTTGCTTACAAAATAATGCACCCACCAAGACTTTGACGATTCGAGAAGACGACGCCTTAGATTTCTTAACTTGACCTCAGGAGACGACCCCTAGGTTATTTATATTTCATAACTTGATTATAGGAGATGACACCCTAGACTCCACAACTTGACCTTAGGAGACGACCCCTATGTTATTTACAATTTTACATTTTACAACTTGATTTTAGGAGATGATATCCTAGATTTCCAACGACCCAATTCATATAGGCACAAAACACAAACACACACCTCACGTTTCTTAATTAAGACAATATATTTAATATTTAAAAGAAAACATTAAAAACGCGATAACCGTGCTTTACGGAAGTCGGGGATGCTTAACACCTTCCCCTCGTTTAAGAAAGCTCTCGAACTTTATGAAACTCGGTTGCAAACTAATTTTACGGAATCACATGATGGACTATCTTGATTATTAAAGTCTAACAATGCTGATGAGTTGGAACATCTATTTAAATCATTACCAATTGACGACTCTGTCTAATTAGCCCCATTAAGATCAAAGTTTTAAACCCCGTAGACATTTATGTCGATTTTTCTCAAAATCACCTTTAAAATCCCGATATGTAATCTCAAAACCATAAAAGAAAAATCTCGGCATTGACATTTATAATATTCATCATTTTATTGATTAAAATTAAAAGAATTTATATCAATTTTGAGTTTAAAAATCTCTTAAGTTGATTTTAAAAAGTTAACAATTATCAAATAATATGAAACTAAGGGAGTAGTTAATTGATTTTTCTCAATTCAAATGACAATTACTCCCTCCATATTTGTCATTTACAACTTTCAAGGAGAATAAACTATTTATTTTCTTATATCACCCCTAATTTTTCTCATTGTCCCAATAAATTCTCTCTTGTATTAATAGTTTTCAACTTTACATAAAGGGATGGTAATAAAATTTTACATAAATTTAATTGTTAAATGATAATATTAAATAATTTTCTTAATTTACGTGTATGAAAGTAAAAGACTATTATTACATAATGGAGGGAGTATGATATTAAATAAGAATTATGTCTGATCACATTTTATTGAGTTACTGTTTTGTAGTAATTACATTTTGTGCCTTTTTAAGAGTGGTGTATTGGAAATAACTCAAGTTAACTTATTTTTTTTTTTTATATATATATATATATATATATATATATATATATGTTTTTAATTTTTTTCCTTCTATTTTCATGACTTAAATATTTGAAGGGTCTTCTTAACATGTGCCCTAAAAGCACATGCTAAGCATACAATTCAAGAGAATATTTCTTTGAACTGTGTGCATATTCCCTTGATTTATGTATTTGCACCAAGTTCAAGAAAATATGCACACAATTCAAAAAAATATTCTCTTTAACTGTGTGCTTAGCATGTTCTAAATGCACATGTTAAGAAATTTCATATTTGAATATGGTGATATCCCAATTTGCTGGGACACATTTATGAGAAGAAATAATGTGTATATATGTATGTATCTATGCATCTATGTATGAATGATGCAAATTAATGTAAGATGGTACCTAACATCAATAATAGATTTGGTGTACTAGTAAGTATTAATTACCTCCAACATCATTCACTCCACCTCTCCGTGTAGGCCACCTAAGCTAAGCTAGCTTCAATACGATCCACGTAAATTTAATTAGTTTTAGTTTTCCTTTTCTTAGAAATAATTAATACTACACTTTTTTGACAGGAGGAAATTAAAAAAATCAGAGAGAGGTTTCCTCATAAAATGAGTGGCAATTATTATTAAAAGAGTCATATTATATATTCCTAAAATGTCTATCGAATTACGATTGTGACGTATATCAATACATAAAATTAAATAAAATTATAAAATTCTTCCACTATATTAAATATATCTTAAAATATTATTAATTAAAATTATTCACGTAACCCGTAATAAAAAACCGACATGTAATTAAAATCACAATATATGTCATTTTTCTTATTAACATGATAACTAGTATGATTGGAGGAAGAGCAAAAGAAGTTCCATTTAGGTATAATATCAGTGTACTTACTAAATTCCAAACTAAACCCATAAATAAGTTTAAGAATAAGAAAGATGGAGGAGCCTGATAAGATTTTCACAAAAGTGGTGAATTATATGGATTTAGAGTAGTACAAAATAATGTGATGTTACGATTATTCACAATTATTAATCGACAAAAGGGAAACAAAAGAAGAAATAGGAGGAGGTTTCTTTAATATGTTGTCAGCTAAATAATTATGAGAGATACTGTTTATTACGATAAATTTGTGTCAAATTATAATTACAAAATATATTAATACGTGAAATTTGATAGCATTATAATAGAGTATCACTTATATATTATACATTTATCTAAAATAGTTACCATTAATATTTATTCATATAATTGACAATCAAAAAAATTAACATAAACATTCGTAATATATATCATTGTCCTATAAATATTCTGATTAAATTTGAAGAATTTTTAATTAGTTGACATTTAAAAAAAAATAAATCACGATCCTATCCCTACACATTAATTTTTTTGGGTATGATACTAACGTCCTCCAGTCCTCCTCCTCCTCCTGCTGCTGCTGTATTTAGATTACTACTAATACTACTTTAGTTGGCTAAGCTAAGCTAAGCTAAGGTTCAAAATAGCACAAGTCTACACTGACATTCCTTTTTCTACACTAGCCAATTCCCAACTTATATAAGTAAATAACAATTAAAATAACTCCTCCCTATTTTTATGATAAAATATCATTACGTCTTTTTTTTTCTCTCACTTTCTTGTCCTTAATTTTACTCTCTCGTAACTTCTTATTTTTTAACTCTTATTTTTAAATTTATTTTTTCTTCTTCACACTAGCACTCCATCCGTTACTAGTAAGGGTGTAAATGAATCGAGTCGATCTAAGTATTGAGTTACCCAGATTTGGTTCATAAAATTTATCGAGTATAAAATAAGATTTGATTGAGGCTCATTTAGTTACCGAGTCGATCACGATCTCGAATCGAGCCCGAGTAGTTTGCACATTTTGAACGAATATGATTCGAGTATCAATAGAAATTATAATTTTCGGAGGTTCGAGTAATTTATCGAACTTCAAAATTTGCTCATAGTTGAATCATTTATATTTCGAGTCGAGCTCCAATCAAACTTTTAGTCGAGCGAGTACGAATCGAGCCCGAACTGTTTGCTCATTTTACAACATTGGTTACAAGAGTAGACTTACAATTTAACTTATGAAGTCAAACGACGGTATATAATTAAACTTCAAATTGATATAAATTTATTTAATTTTAATTAATACAATTATTATAATTGTATATTATATAACAAAAACTATTAATTGCAAAATTTATTTTATTCTAAATATTTATGAACTATATCATTTTTTAAAAATTTAATATGTAGTCGTTTGACCTACAGAGTCAAATTGTATCGAAGGCAGAAGTATATTTTAAGAAGGATGAAGTATTTACTAAAAATAGTAACTACGCTAATTTACTTCAACTTAAGGGTTATTTAAGGTCACTCAAATTGTCAGCTAATGATGCATAATTATCTTTATTGGCGCGTTTTCATCCTGTTAACCAACCGGTTCTGGTTCATGCATGATAGATAGCTCCATGGATATTTGCATGCTGGTGTTACATCGGTTTTTTTTTTTTTTAAATTAATATTTTCGGGAACGGAAAAATAATTATGTTGCGGTAAAAATATTTTAGTAAAGAATGAATAAAGGAAATTTGTTACCAGTAATATATATAAAAAAATAGCATAGAAAATGTCGGTCAGGGAACAAGGCAGGTCCACCGCAAGTCGGTGCGTCTGACCACCTTTCAAGACCCACTCACCGCAAATAGAGGAGGAGCCCAGCCTAATGCTGTCGAGATTTGCAGGAATGCCATGCCATGCAAACTACTCTTTATACTCGTTACCGACGAAATATTTAAAATTTCAGTACAAAATAAAATTCACACTATATTTCAGCTAGAATAATATACATATAATATATATATATATATGTATATTATGAACAAACTAGTTAGCTTAATTGTTAATATGCATAATCATAAGTATTTTTTTAAAAAAATATGGAAGCTACTTTTCGATAGAGTCGTTTATTATGAACTTTTAAGTCCCTTGAATTTAGTAGGGCATGATGTGCACTTGGTTATGAAATTTTACTTATTTACCGGTCATGCCATTATATGTCGAGAGGAAAAAAAATTAGAAACCTTCTATATGAGTAGATAAAATAATATATTAGATATGTTAATCATACAAATGCATAACTAATTTATTTACTTGCAACAAAAATTA
The DNA here is from genome assembly GCA_020205555.1 of Panax stipuleanatus. NCBI lineage: Eukaryota > Viridiplantae > Streptophyta > Magnoliopsida > Apiales > Araliaceae > Panax > Panax stipuleanatus. The sequence continues at coordinate 135,768,834 of CM035122.1, read as the reverse complement.
TATTTATTTTTATCGCAATAAAAATTGACATTTTTTAAAAATTTAAAACATATATTTTTATTATTACAAGTATGCAGCAAGAGTCTTTTTGATACGGTGGAAGAGTCTAGTTCGGAAGTGGATTAAGTATTTGGGTCGATAAAATTTCAAAGTGACATAACTTTTGATCCGTTTAGAGTTACGGAACCCATAATATATCAAGTCGAAGTTCTCGACGAGCTCTACAAAAACCTATTTTAAGTTGTTTTATCGTTGGTCAAACTTGGATTGTTTTTTTTCTTCTTTCAATTTTCGTTTTTTAATTCTTCTAATCCTAAATGATGTTGAGAAGTTGTTTAAGACTACAAATACTCATATTAGAGCTTACTAACAAATACATTATGATTAATCAATATTATTATCTTTGTTCTCTTTATGAGTTCATTTTTTCTTATAAATTCAAAAATTTATTTTACGTTCTTATTAATACGTTAAATCTTCAAATTATATTTGTGTTAGAGTATTATACGTCATTTTTATAAATACATACCCTTATTAATTACTGATGCTTTTGAGGAGCAAATCAGCAATGTGCCAATGTCTTATCAATTATATTGGTATAAATTAGTAGTATTACTTTTTTATTAAGTCGAGGTTGAAAACTTATTTTGATATTATTATTTCCGTAATAATAATAGTGTCATGGGCCACAATTGTGATATTGATTGGTATACTCAAAGATGACAATCTAAATTTGTTGGTTGTTATATCCATGGTTACATGTAGGCCCATAAATTTGGTCAAGTTCATAATGTTGGGTATCAACAGAATGTTGAGTTGTTCGTTAAACACCAGCTATTTCAGATTATAATTATAAACATGACAAAGATTACACAGCAAAAGATGTTATAATCATCTGTTTATAGTCTAAAAAGGACTATCATTTTTTACTAATATAATTTAAGTTGATTGGATAGTAGTTCAAACGTTTGGAGATATGAGATCTAGCCACAACAATCTCAAAAAACATGTGATTAATTAATATGATAAGGACTTCATTAGTACTAATATGTTTTATTAATACTCTTGTTAATTTTCTGCTACTAATATTTGAACTTTTTGCAAAATTGTACCTACGTGTGCAATTCACTAATTTGCTACTACTATACTAATCTATTACCTATTTAACCATACATGTACTTAATAACTAGGTACATGTTTTATGTAATATAAATTTGCTTTTTTGCTGAAAAAAGAGGGACATTTTTATTTATTTATTTTGAAACTCTCGCTTTTTTGAGAATACAATATAATTTCATAATCAAGTACCGATAAAAAAATAAACTCACCAACAAGTCTCAAAATCACAGTACTTCAGTCTTAACCACTAGGTTAAGACCTCATTGACGAGGTACATGTTTGATTTGCAACTTTTGTTGCGTTTGGAGGTTAAATGCACTACTTCAGAATTTTGTTTTGTTTACAAATGCACTTTATTTCAAAAGCAATTTCTTATGCAAAAACTCATTGCGCAAAAAAGAGATTTTGAACTTCTAAACGCACTTCAAAGTTATAATCCAACGCTTCAACTATTGTAAGCCAACCCTTTTAACGCAGTAAATCAAACAAGCTCTAAAAGTACTACTACTAATTACCATTTTTAAATTTCAAAACTTAAATAAACTCGTATCAAATTTAATTAAACTTTATGATTTTATAACTCAGCCCTGAGTAATGCTACTATCACATAAACATCACATACTGCTAACATGGCAGTATGTGATTTGTTGTTGACATGACTCACTTAACTCAACAACAAATCACATACCGTCACATAGTATTATGTGATGTTTATATAATGGTCTTTATGTGATAATAGCATTATTTAACTTTATATTACAAGTTCAACCCCATAAAATAAAGATTAGCTAGTGAGCATTTTTTGTCAGAGATTACGGCATTTCCACCCACCCATTGCGAATTTAATTTTTGTTTTGTGTGAAGTATATTTCTTCTTCTTCTTTTTTTATTTTTTTTATGTTAAGCGTAATGTTTGACTTATTATTGATATTCTAATCGTCACTGTGTACTTAATTATGAGAAATTAATTAATTTTAAAAAAAAACACTAGTCGTATTACACGTTATTATGCGTGTATAAATAGAAAGGGGTAAAGTGGGAAAGTAGTAAAAAAATAAATAATATTCTCCTATTTTTTTAAAGGGAGGAGGGAATTATAAGTTTGACCCTTGAAGAAATTATCCGGCCTCGCCTCTCGTACGTGTTGGATTGTGTTTTAATAATAAATCAACTGAATAATTTCTCAAATTAAAAACATCATCTTTCAAATCAGATTTTTTTTAAGGAAAATAAAAATGAAAGAAGAAGAAGAAGTAGTAGTCAAAATATATTGTAGACGGGTGCATCTCCGGGAAAAAATTTCTTCAGAAATTAGGACATAGACCTAAGACCATACCCAGAAAAGTCATACTTTAATTAACCTGAATTCAATTCAATTGACAAGGAGTACAATACCATACCTCATATTTATATACTCCCTATGACTTGGTAATCTCACGGGGAGACGTACTATTTTACCAACAAAAATGATATAAGCACAAGCATTAGTCTTAAATACAGTATATATGACGTACCATTTGATCCCACAAAAACATAACATAGAAATGTTTGTACACACACACACACACACACACACACACACACACACACACACACATATATATATATGTGTGAGGAATTATTAACTTTAATATTTTATAAATTATTTCTTGTATGGATAATAAATAAGTTTGTATTTTGTGGTAGAGGACATGTATAATTATTATAAATGCCTGTGAAAATAGTAATTTCCTATATACAAATTTCGAGGAAATAAAAAATGTAAACACGGCTAACCTTGTTAACTATTTTGGTGTTAAGGTTATTTAAAAATAAATAAATTTATGTGGATATGAAAATTGAACATAAATATATTTAAATTTCATTTATTAACTATTATTATGATTGGACTAATCTTATCCTATCATGATGATGAGCTTTTGACCACCAATTTCGTTACATTGCTTGGACTTGTTACTTCATTTCAAAAGCAGGTGCAAGTGTTATGAATGAATTTTTGTTTTATATTTGTTCATAAATTTTAAATTTAGTACTCAATACATATTAATGACATTATAACAAAAATAAGATATCAAAGGTTAAGAAAAATATGTTATTTTAGTGTTTAGATCCTTATCAATAAAAAAAAATATTTTAATAAAATAAATATTAATTTAAAATAATTTTATGTGTACTAACAATTGTGCACATACAATATATGCATTAAAATACAAAAGAGCATGTGAGTTCTATTTTTCGAATTGAATTCATGTAATATATATATACGGAATCCTTCAGAAGCGAACTGGAGGGAGCGAACCGGTTATAACGACAGTTTTTTCCGTCGCTATAGCATAAAAAACCGACTTTTTATGCTATAGCGGAGGAAAAAACCGTCGCTATAGCCGGTTCGTTCTTAGTCCGCTCCTTCCAGTTCATTGGATAAACGGACTATATATATATATATATATACATTTATTTATATTTATGTAAGAACAAAACTGTTAGTGCACTTATTATTAGTAAGGTATTAGCATGATTATCAAATTATAATGACGACAAAAGTTAAATAAGCAGCTTCAGTATATTACTCCGCATGATTAGCAAATCACAGCTGACTTCTTGAGATGGATCACCATTATTCATTCATTTTTTCCCTTGAAAACAAATACTCACTCCTTTACTTAAAATGTTACAGACGAGAGAAAGTATAAAATAAGTATACTAATTATGAGAATTTAAGGGTATTATATATAATTTATATTTTATTTAATACTATACAATTATTTTCTTAATTCTTGTTCCAATAAGTATATGCGGATAGGAAAATTGGACCGGAAAAACAAAATGAATTTGTTCCCGCGAATAAATAGATTGTATTGTCCTATTTGTTCGCAGGAACAAATTAATTTCGTTCTTTCGGTCCAATTTTTGTGTCCGTGTAGAAGTACTCACAACTCCGGAGGTGGTTAGCATGAAATTTATTTTGAGGTAAGTTGGTCAATTGACCAATAAAATATTGACACGCAGACGAGATTGTATGTGTGTCAATATTTTATTAGTCAATTGACCAACTTACTAAAAAAATAACTTCATGCTAACCGAATGCCACAACTCCACTAAACTCTTTCATTAATTAATGCTTGAAAAAGTACGACGCAAGAGAGAGAGAATTCTGTCTCTGGCACATGCACTAAAAACTAAGAGCAATGCTACTATCACATAACTCTCACGTACACACACATACATACTGTGGGTCCCGCATGTCGTAGTATGTATGTGTGTATGTGAGAGTTATGTAAAAGAATTTATGTGATAGTAGCATTATTTAAAAACTAACCTCCTCCAGTCCTCCTCCTGCTACTATATTTAGATTACTACTAGTACTACTTTAGTAAGCTAAGGTTCAAAATAACACAAGTCTACACTGACATTCCTTTTTCTACACTAGCCAATTCCTTCACTCCAAAATTCTCTTTATATATATAGGAGAAGGAAAGAGAATTAATTAAAGCAATGGAGATCCGACATTGCTTTCTTTCAGTTTCTCTCTTGGCCATTTTCGCCACAGCCCGAGCTCTCGATTATGCCGACGCTCTTACCAAGTCCCTCTTGTACTTCGAAGCGCAGCGTTCCGGCCGCTTACCGTACAACCAGCGTGTCACTTGGCGTGACCACTCCGGCCTCACCGACGGCTTAGAACAAGGAGTCAGTTCAATTACTCCAGCTTTCTTCAGATGCATTTTTATTTTTAATGTCGTTACTTTTATTTTTAATTGGTTCGCTATGATTATGCCACCGTTATTACAGTTGCTTAAAATTAATTTGTTCTTAATGTTTGGATGTGGCTATATATGTGTGCAGGTTGATTTAGTAGGAGGGTACTATGATGCGGGTGACCATGTAAAGTTTGGGTTACCAATGGCATTCACGGTGACAATGTTGTCATGGAGTGTCATTGAATACGGCGACCCTATCGCCGGCGCCGGTGAATTGGAGCATGCCCTGGAGGCTATCAAGTGGGGGACTGACTACTTCATCAAAGCCCACACTAGCCCCAATGTGTTGTGGGCAGAGGTAGTTTCATTTAATTACATTGTGTAATATTCAATTAATAAAACATGGCATGTTTTCTTAATCTTAGTTGGTAACCGACACTGGTATTATTCTTTAAAATGTGATTAACTAACTTTAATTTGCTCCTTTCTTAGTACTAACTAGGTAGGTAGGTTTTTTAAAAGTATGAAATTAGTTAGTAGTGTGATTATTTATGCATGCATACAGGTGGGTGATGGAGACACGGATCACTACTGCTGGCAACGGCCGGAGGACATGACGACGTCGCGGCAAGCATACAAGATTGACGAGAACAATCCCGGGTCGGATCTGGCCGGAGAGACCGCGGCAGCAATGGCCGCAGCCTCCATCGTGTTTAAGGAAACAAACCCACATTACTCTCACTTACTGTTGCACCATGCCCAACAGGTGAAGTTAATTTGTACTTTAGATCGATCAATTAAATTTATTTAACGAGATGGGAATTAATTAATTTGAATTTGTAGTTGTTTGAATTTGGAGACAAGCATAGGGGTAAATATGACCGTAGCGTTGGAGTAGTGAAGAGTTACTATGCATCATGGAGTGGGTATATGGATGAGTTGTTGTGGGGAGCTTTGTGGCTATACAAGGCCACCGACAATGAGGACTACTTGAATTATGTCATTAAAAAGGCTGATAATTTTGGTGGGATTGGCTGGTCTATTTCTGAATTCAGCTGGGATGTTAAATATGCTGGAATTCAAATTATTGCCTCAAAGGTAACCCCTTATTTATTCCCTCTTTTTTTTCCTCTCTCTCTCTCTCTCTCTAGATTGATACATATATATGTATGTATATGTTTGTGAGTGGTAGAGTCCAATATCTTTTATTTTCAAACTTTGAAAAGGGACGAAGTAAGGTGGAATTAAGGAATTTGATTCATTAATAGTGTAACGGGGTAAAAGAACAGGCAGGGAGGCACAAAAGCATGTGCAGCAACTGGTCATTTCGCATGGTTGTGCTTTAAAGTGGTGCAATATTCCACAGTATATGTGGTGAGAAAGTCATGTTAATGTGCTCTAGGCACCTCACCTATATCTGAATTCAACAATGCTACTATCACATAATGCTCACATACACACACATGCATATTCTAGGCCCCCCGCCTGACATGTGGGACCCGCAGTATTTATGTGTGTGTGAGCATTATGTGATATTATTTATGTGATAGTAGCATTATTTATCTGAATTTATTCCGTTATAAGAGATGATAAATTAGAAATTTGCAAAACTGTCCCCTTAAGTTTTACATACTTCTGTAATGTGCTACATTATGTTTGGATTTTTACAATGTGCTCCTTCATCTCTCTAATTTTTGAGGTCCAACGGGGAAAAAATGAAAAGTACAGTTTTGGGGAAAATTTGTAGGTTTTATATGCGTGCACTAAAGTCAGAAGATGCATGATATGATGTTTATAGCGAGTACTTAATATGTAAATTATACACATGGGAGAATTTGATTGGTGTTTCACCATGGTAGTGATGTTGGGTTTCGGGTCTAAGGACCTTCTGTGTCTCACTTTATATAGGCCCCAGTTTCATGGATCTAAATTTGTTACACGACAGACAAGCTTTTTGTTCAAGTAGACCGTGAAAAGAGGTGTGGGGTTTCCTCTAGTAATGTAGTAGTTGCCAAGTATTTTGGGCGTCCAAAAATAAAACAGACGGTGCAGAATTTTAAAGACATTCATAATTAATAAGTATTCAGTTTTACCCCTATTAGGAAAAAAATTTTTACAACCCTACCATCTTTAGTTTGTAAATTTAGAAAAAGAAATGGATTGAAAATCTTTAAATTTTTTAATGGGCTTAAACTGCATGCATCCGAAGAAATCTCGAAAAAAATATTTTTTATATACAATTAATCGTACATATCACATACGATTGTATAAGAAAAAATTGCATTTGTACTACTTTTTCAGCATGTCTTCTTCTGATGCCCCTATCTTTATTGTCTCTTATATATTGAAGCCACATGGTTCGTGCAGGCTACTGGCTTATATCTATATTAAGTGTTTATAGCAGTTGATCTCCTTTTTTGGCCTTAAATTTACTAGAGAATAATTCTGTCTGCAGCTATTTGCAGAAGAAAAGCACAGGAAACACAAAATCATACTGGAACAATACAAGTCAAAAGCCGAATTCTACATCTGCTCATGCCTAAACAAAAACAATGGCAGCAACAACATTGAACGAACCCTGGGAGGCCTCTTATTCGTACGCCAGTGGAACAACATGCAATACGTTTCATCGGCATCATTTCTCCTAACCGTTTACTCAGATTTCCTATCAAACTCGAACCAAAACCTCGGTTGCCCTGGAGGAACAGTTAATCCTGAGGAACTTTTCAGCTTAGCCAAATCTCAAGTTGACTATATATTGGGACTGAACCCAATGAACATGAGCTATTTAGTGGGATATGGTCCAAAATATCCCACCAGGGTGCACCATAGAGGGGCATCCGTTGTGTCATACAGAGAGAACAAAGGGTTCATTGGGTGCACCCAAGGGTACGATGACTGGTACGGGAGGTCTGAACCCAACCCAAACGTTGTAGTCGGAGCTTTGGTTGGAGGGCCCGACAGAGAAGATGAGTTCGGCGATGATAGAGGGAATTATATGCAGACAGAAGCCTGTACATATAATACGGCACCACTGGTTGGAATTTTTGCCAAGTTGAATCAATTGGATGAATTGAGATTAATTGCTTCTTACTAGGTAGATAAAAACACGTAAAAATATATGGGATATAGAATGTTTTACTGTGAGTGAGGGTGAAATTTTATTGTTCAAGCCCAACTTGTATCTTCAATTGTGTATGTTTGTTATACCATATGATATAGAGGTACATCTTTGTTTCTAGCTGATAATACAGAAAGGAAAGTGAATTCTGCTTTGCACTTTTGTTTGCAGTGCTCAAACATCCTTAAATAGATATACTCCATCGGTCCGGTAAAGAGAGTCAATACTAGTATTTTTGCTTCAAGATGATTTAGTGTGAAAACCATTATCTTCTATATCATAATAAAAGAAGAGCAGGGTTTTTGGTTTTTTGGGTGTTATGAATTGAAGTTTCATAGGAGAGGATACAATCAACTAAGAAGCTAAACTGGCCTGTAAAAATTTCATGCGGGACAATTTCTTCTAGCATGCTAAATCACTTGTATATATACAAAACCTATATATATATATATATATAAACTCCAAAGGAAGTGACAACTAAATGAATGTCCTTTGTCCCAATTTACTCGAAAAGCCAAAGGGAGCAGAAGCCTTCAGTGGATAGGACTCATTTTTTCTGAGGCTGGGGAAGCCTTTGCTTGTGTTCCTCAGCTCGAGTTTTCATTAAAGCGGCATAAAGGATTAAATCCATCAGAACAGGCGTATTTGGCAGGTACTTTTCATGAGTTATTTGTTGGTGACTTTGGTAGTTACGACAACTAAGGAATGCTGGCTTAGGAACAATTTGACTAAAAGTAATTTGGAGAACTTCTATTGGATGCTTCTGTTGCTGGGACTGATAAATCAGTACAAGGTTCACGAATATAAAGTTGCTGCTAATTCAGCAGAAGGAGATCGAGAACCGGAAGGATGAGATGATTGATGACTTGAACAAGAAAGCAGGGGCCAACGAAAAGAACCATAATACACGTCCATTTAGAGATTTGCTAGTCTTGTTTACTTGCTTCACATCTTCATTTTCTTAAATTACAACTAAGTTTTAAGGGCCATATACGCATTTTATTACTGTTATTTATTTAAAACAATAAGTTAAGCAGCAAATTCTTAAAAGATGCACCAACATTTACAGCCAGTCGATCATTGAAACGGTGCAAAAATTAGACATGGCTATAGGATACAAGTCGCCACAATAGTCTACTTAAAGAAAATTACAAAGCTGTGAAAACAATTACTGGCACAAAAGGCACCACATATGCAACAATTAAAAGTCAATTTTTTACTAAGGCACTTATACTCGAGCAACAGGAAGCTTACTTCAGAAGAATTACATTGGTTTCTGGGAAGAATCACTTGCAGGGGAAGGGAGATGGTTTACAACCAGTGGTGGACGGATAGCTCGGTGTTCTGCATCCTTTTGTTTACGTGCTTTGAACATTTCTTCTGTCTCAATCACAACCAATCTCTTAACCTAAGTGAGCATCAGAAAAACTGAAAGTTACTAAACTAAGTAAACAGGGAAGGTATCCCATGCAATGGATTGCAAGATTTAAAAAGAACCTGTTGAAGCATTCCTCTGACGGTAGGAGTGTTCCATCGCATTACAGTTCGATTGCATTTTCGTAGACGCAATGCTTCTAAGGTACGCCTGTGAAGTCTCCTGGTTCCTGGAATGCCCCTCACCAAGGTTATGTATAAGTTAGGACTCCATGCAATTGGGACACAAGTTTTGTAAGCCTTGAAAGCATTCATGTTGTTGTTACTTTAACACCTATAAATTCCAATGAAACATCTCAAAACAATCTCTCAGGTGCTTAGGAATTACAACATTCGTGACCACAACATATATGCATATTGTGTAAACAATAGAAAAACATATCATCTTTCAATATGTGCATTAAGATATACACACAGGAAAATAAGCTTCAAAATTTTGGATTGTTGACCTCAACTTCACGAAGTCCATACTAACATTCAAGTATTCAACTGAGGTCCATAACTTCAAGAACCAAGCCAGTACCAAATTAAAAGATACCTCTGTCCCAAATGAATTTCATACTTTCAAATTTGAGCTGCTCCAAAATATCCGTCAGGTTTAGAATTATAATACACTTATAACGTAAAATGACTATATTAAAATCTACGAATTAAATAAAAAGTTTCTGGACCCAAAAAATTGATTTGAGTTGTAAAAGTTAAAGGGAGGGAATAAGGTGATCCCCTTTTTCTCTCATTAAACACTGGCAGGTTAAGTAGTTAAGTATGACTCGAATTTTTATCTCATTCACAAAAAATAATAACTAAATGAAAGATATTAAAAGTTTAAAATATTTACGTTCCCTACAGAATAACGCTAGAATGAGTATTCATTTTGTATCATTCTTACCAGATTCTTATATACAAATTTTCACAGTTGAACAAATAAAGAAACATACTGAAGGTACCTCATTAGTTATTCAATTTGATATTGAACTCAAAACACTATTAAATCAGGAAATCACCTGTAAAGAAAGTAGCTTAATTTTTAGATTAAGCCCGCATCCTTTCAGCATTATAGTTTTGCCATTGCGTCATTCTATACTACTAGCATTAAAAAGAGAACTCCTTTTGTGGATTTTGTTTTTGGCAGATTGGACTCTTTTTGTGGAAAAGAGAGTATCTGAATATCCTAAAGTTGAGCAGAATAAGAATTATTTGCATAATTGAATTCTGAAAAAGAACTAACAAAAAATGAGTACTTGAATTAAAATCGAACAAATAAAAAATAATAAACATTTCATGTTACTGGGCCATAAAATGGCTTTAAAAAAAGAAATACGACCACGATCCTATTAACACATTCTTACCCTAGATCCTACATCAATTAAAAGTGTTTTTGTTAACTTGAACTGGACACAGATCAAAGAATTGATATTCTTAACATAACCCAATAAAGGAAACTAAGAAAGTAAACAGCATATGGCGCAATGGTAGACTAAGAATTAAACTTAATAAGTGTTCGTGTGTGTGTGTGTGAGGGACGGGAGATTTAGAGCTGACCTTCGCTTAAACCCAGCAACAAAACTTGGTATAATATCCTGATTCCTGTGAAAATGGCAGCGAGGGTTTTAGCCTCAGGCGAAGAAGACGCTTAAGCAAGCAGCTTACTGGTTAATATAAACTTTTTGCGTTCACTCGAAGAAGCCCATCTAGTAACAACAGGCCTAGGCCCATGCAACAACATTATCCAATTTTTACTTTTTAACATTTTTTATGTCTTTACTTAATTTATATCCAACTTGTGACTTTGAAAAAAAAAAAGAGTATTACCATCAGGCTATCACCATTTTTCTTCTATTCATCTACTAAGTTATAAAGTTAGATTAATGGGACAGTAGGATTTGAACTCACACTAATAGTGTGTCGTGATTTTTTTTAAAGAAAATTATATTATAGTTGATAATATTTTAATGATATCTATCTAATAAAATACAAATGAATTTGAATTTTTCGATCACTCAATAAACCATTTGAACCGTCCAAAATTTGAGATAAATCTCACCGCTCATGTAGTGTCGGAGGCACGGGACACAACTAGTATTTAATATAGTGCGTTAACCATATAATTCTACTCAATTTCATAGTATATTATATGCATCACAATCCTAATTCAAGAGAAAATACTTTTACTCAATCTCACATATTGATATGTATCGCAATTGTATTTCCGCAGGAAACTTTTGTGATAAATATTGGGATTAGTTAAAACATACTTAAATATAATATTTAATTTAAAATTTTAACCAAACTTAATTTTTAGTTTTAATAATTTTAAATTTTTATGCTAAATTTATATTATAAAATATCCATGAGGCTTCCTCCACAAATTTAGTGATTTTATGTCACACTTTTTTTCTTTCTTTCTTTATTATTATTTTTTTAACTATTTTGCCTTTTTAACTTTAGATAAAATTTATATTTTACTCTATATAATTTATACACGCAATAACGGCGACAACTAAGTATAATTTAAACATATTTTAATATGCCTTAAAAACAAATGAGAGCCAATATTAGGTTGGATAAGTTCAAACTATATACCAACGCAGAGTATAATGCAAAACAAATGAAAGTCGGAGTTGGGGAATCATATGGTTTGATTAATTCCGAAGTTATTTAGTAGTTATACATGTATAAACTAAATATAAAAAATTGTATAAGAAAATAGAGAAAACTTCTTTAATAGTAGTATCTAACAAGTTGAGTTTTATAGAGAATTTCTTTTTCTCAATCTTAATTCAACTCAAAGGTAGTGGCTTAGTTAAGAAAACTCAACTGCATTTGATTCTAAATTCCAACTACCAACTAAAGAAGATTTTCTTAAGAAACTTAATTTTATTATACGGATCTATGAAATTAGTTTATTATTTGAATTTTTTATATGGATAATTGTATGTGCACAAATTGTAAAATAAATAATTATACATAAATGATAGAACCTATGCAATGCATACCAAAAATATATATGAAAAATCCAACTGATAGTCTCATTTTTACTCTTTTTTTATTATTATGTTATTTTAATTTGTACACATAAAATTACTTTTTTTTCATATCTTTATTGGTAGAGTGGTTTTATGTGTACAAATTATATTTATGTAAAAAGTTGTGCATAAACGGTATAAAAAAATAGAAAGTGAGACTTGCCTTTTCAGTTTTTTTTACATCCTTATTGGTATGTATATTACACTGGTCCGACCATTTATGTACAACTTTTTATCTATAATTTAAGCATATAAAGTTGTTCTTATGAATCAATAATACTACGATAACTAAAGAATTATTATTAAAAAAAAATACAAAATGATGTGTATTAGGGGTGGAGCCACACTTGGGATAAGATGGGCGGTAGTCCGAATGAAGTTTTTGGCATTCTTGCCTTACGGCGACAGAGATGTGGATCAATCCGAACAGGGGCGGAGCCATACTTGCTGAGTTGGGCGGTAGCCCGGGTGTTACGGCGGTAGAGATGTGGATCAGTTCGAAAGTCTATATTTCGATCTTGTTGTGCCAAGTCCAAGGACTTCTTGATCGTGGGTTTCTTTGCGAGATTAGTAGGGGCTCAAATCTTCGTGTGTTGAATGGGTGTTATGATCTAATGCGGTGGTTTTGGTATGGGGTATTGGATCTTGATCGTTATTTGCTGGTGGTTGTTTCTTAGATAATGGTTCTATTCGGACCATGGTTTGTCTTTTGTTGTCCGAATGCTTTCAGATCTGTGATTCATGTTGCTTATTGTTTTATTGTTCATGCTCAGATCTGTGATTCATGTATTTGGTGCATGGGTAATTGGTTTGTGATTCAGATCTGGGTTTGTATGCTATTGCCTATTCATTCCATAATTCAAATCTGGGTTTGTTCGATCAGTTGGATTCTGGAATGAATGATATGAATTGCTTTCTCCTTCTTCCCATACCGTTAATTGTGTAAGACCCTAACTTTTATGAATAAAGATTTAATTTTTTTTTATATTATTTCGAAATAGTAAGGTGTTGATTTGATAAATGTGAAAAGTTATGGATGAAATGTGTAAATATTTCAAAATAAGCAAGTGGTTATAAAATATTCATTGTTGTCGGGGAATATTCGTTTGGTCGTGGAATATTCTTGTTGTCGGGGAATATTCGTACGACGGCGCAGCTATTTGTAGGCCCCACAACGGAATAACTGTCGGATATAGAAAGCGACATAAATAATATTTTTATAAATAACGGTAAAACTGTTACTGTTAAACTGTTGAAATACCCGGTAATAAAAATACAGTAATACGCGTTGTGCACAGTAGCACACGGTATTGCACAGTATTTCGAATTATTGATTCTTACGTAAGAAGGCACTTACTCAATTATTGTTACAGTAGTTACTGTTCAATATTTTATATTATTGATTCAATAATTGCATGATATTTTATTGGTTCAATAATTGGTACGTTGATATTTTATATCAATAATTACTACGTTGCTATTTTATATGATTGATTCAATAATTGCTACCGTTGATATTTTGTATTATTGATTCAATAATTGTCACTGCACAGTATTTCACATTATCAACTCAATAATTCATATTATTTGAATAATATTATTAGATAGCATTATTGACAATGTCTAAGAAAGTTATGTCTAGGAGGGGTTATTTAATTGCCCACCAATAAGGAAAAATCCTTATCGGAAGGCCCCCTCTTTTCTGGGAACGACTTGGTTGTCAATATTGTAGTTCTGTAATATTATTTGTGAATAATTAATTATTGATTTATATGATAAGAAAATATTTATTTTGTGGATATAAAAAAAGGAATTAGTGCTGAGGTGTTTTTATCAGTATTTTGGTGTGAAAAATTATTTGTAATGGATTTCGGCCATTTTTGGTTAGGAATTTAGAAAAATTTCTTCTACAAAGTTGTAGAGAATTAAATTTTCTATGAAAAAGACATATCATTTGTATTTTTCTGATAAAAGGGCTATTTATTATGAATTATTGAAGTTTTGAAAATAAATATTTTTTTAAATAAAATGGGGGGGGCGCCACTTTTGGTTGTTGTGAAAATTTGCTGAATTTCAATGGTGGTGTGCGTAAATGGTAGCAGGTAAAGCCATCAGGTAGCAGGTTAAGTCTGCTTTGGCGTTCTAGTATTTTTCTATAAATAGGTGCTTAGGTTAGAATTGAAAATCACACCAGAATCAGAAAGTTTTCTCTCTCTATAATATCGAGCGTATTTTTGTGAGTATTTAGATACTTTGAGCGTTACTATTTAGTGCAAGTTTCTTTCGGTATTATATCCGATATTCCAACCAGAAGTACTAGTCCTTTTAAGGTAATGGATGTTATTTTCGTTCATAAATGATGTTATTCTTTTCAATATCATTATACTAAAATATTGGTATGATTTTATTATAAAATTCTTACTTTTTCTGTCGGGGTTACTATTCACGTATACGGCACTATTCACGAAAAAAATTAAATTTTCTTCTATTTGTCCAAGTTGCTTGTTAAGGTTCCTATCTTTGATTGGATCTAAGTTTTGAGCTTTATTCTTGAATTTTGCTCCACAATTGATTATTACGAAGTATTTTTGAATTGGATAAACTAAAATACGAATCCTTAATCTTTGTCCTTTATCTCACTGAATTCGTTTTTTAAAATATTTTTCATCATCCTTAGTCCTAAATGGTGATATAACTGAATATCTTTAGCCTTTAGAGCAAAGATGAATGATTACCTGATGAGTATTTTTGGTTCGTAGTGCAAAGATTAACAGGTGTTGAGATAAACATGACCAACTGATGATACAAATGAATATCTTTGGCCCGTAGTGCAAAGATAAATATTTGATTCAAGATGTATATTGATTGATGTTATAGGGATAAAATATTGATGATGGACTTTTAAATCATAGAAGATAGTAGACTTCATTCTCTACTTAACTCTTCTAATGAATGGTTATTTTCGCTGCGAATATTGATCTAAAACTGGTTGTCAATAATATTTTATCTGAATTGTTGAAGACTAACGATAATTTATTTTTCATTATCTTAGTCATAATATTATTTACTAGGCTAGTTGAGCTCACCCTTTTCATCTATTGTCCTCTTCAGAAAATGAGAAAGTCGCAGGAACTAGTCGGGGGACAGAGTGATGGTCCGAGTTAGAGCAGTAGTAGTCCTCACTATTTCTAATAAATAGTGTGATAATAATTGTAATGAGGACTTAGTTTGAATGTTAATATTTTTTACATATTTGTATTGACACTCACAGTTGTGTGGTCGTATTTTGTACGACCGTGTGATATAAAAGATTGTATTTGAATTCTGTACCATATATTTGACGATTTAGAATGGGTTGAATTGACTGGAACTATTATGGGGGCGTTCACAAATTGGCCCACCCATTTTTGGATCTGATTGAAGGTGTTTGGTATGCGGGGTGAGTTGCTGTTTATGATGTTTGGATATGAGCTTATCTGTGTATGTTTGCCGGTTTTCATGATGGTAACTCTATTTCCAGTGGCTTCTACATTTCCAATGGGTTTCATCGCCGGTTGTTTGCTGCTCTGCCCACGTGGGCTGCAGGGCCGGTCTTAAGAATTTGGAGGTCACATGAGATAAAAAAATAGGGGACCTTTCGCGTATAAAAATACTAATTTTTTTATCAGCACTAATATATAAAGCACAATTTATATCAAAATTCATTATTAATTAAAATAATAAATGTCAACGTCGAGTAACAAAATTATCAATTAGAAAA
Organism: Panax stipuleanatus; assembly: GCA_020205555.1. NCBI lineage: Eukaryota > Viridiplantae > Streptophyta > Magnoliopsida > Apiales > Araliaceae > Panax > Panax stipuleanatus. The sequence goes on along the minus strand of CM035122.1, from coordinate 135,752,676 downwards.
AAAATATAGCTAAAACTTAAATGGACAATAAATTTCACACGATCGTTAGCATCATTCTTGTATTTTTTGCTGTAAAATCATCAAACAAACTTCCATAATCAATTTTCTACATATATATAAAAAAATTATTTCGAATTTGGGGGCCCTGTGCGGTCGCCCCTTCTTAGGGGTGGAACTAGCAGTAGGCTATTGGGACTATAGCCCGGACTAATTTTTTTTTTTATTAGATATACTATATAATTATGTAGTTCAAAGTAAAAAAATTGAAATAGCCTTAGTTAGCCCAGTCCAAATGTATAATTTTGGTATTTTAATATTCTTCCTTCGACCAACCCAAATGTACAATTTGATATTATAATATTTTTAATCCGTCTCAATTATAATTTCTGATTCCGCCCCTGTCCCTTCTGCACCCCCTCAGGGCCGGCGCTGGTGGGCTGTCCTGTGCTGCTCAGCTGGGCCCCACTTGCTGAACTAATTATTGAAATATGATGTTTGTTGCTTTAATTTTGGGCCCACGAACTGATTTAGCTGATTGCATTATCGGGTTTGAAAATTTGAATGTGTATGTGCTGCACTGCTTGCATGGGCCCCATAATTTGGACTGATCTCATATTATGGGATGTTTAAGCCTTGGGATCTGTTGGGTTTGTTTTGAGAAGAATCCAACAAATTTGGTACTCATCTTTGGGCTGGGATTGGGTGGTGTTGGTCCGTGGATGGTACTTGGTAGCCGGCCAGGAAAAAATTCCTGACTCCGCCTTTGAATTGTGTATGATTTTGGTTGGTTATAATTACTGAACTCACTCATGTATGGTCAATCATCCACTAATTAAACTTTGACACATTATTTTGTAAACTAATTTTTGTAAGTGTAGTATGATGCATTACGCAAGTCATATCATTTGCCATAATTGTATGTGTATAGTTTGTATACATATAAGGGTGATGCTAGGGGTCTTAATTTTTTTGTCTCAAATAATGTGTCACCATAATATTGATTGAGTAGATCTTATGTGATTAGGTATGTCATAAATTATGACAATGTCATATCATTTGAGACCCATTTGAAATAAAAAAAATTAAGACCTCTAATATTACTCTATATACAATTATTCTTAAAATATTTTTTCAAGTAGAACTCTAATTATATAAATTTTTATTTACATGAAAAAAGTGAGGCAGGGTCTTATGTAGTTAATATTTTCATTTGTGAAAATATTAATTTTATTTGATTATATTGATATGTTGTACTAGATTTTTGATATAACTAGAGTGAAACGACAGCGTTAGATTGTATCAATCCAGTTGATACGAACAGTTCAATGGAAACTGGAAAGTGCCGCCAACTCCTCCGCATACGGGCGGAAATCACAATGACAATTATACCCTTTTCCTAACGAACTCTCCGTCTTAAAAGCGTTTTCAGCGAAGGCCTAAACAATCAATCACCACATTCACGCAGTTCCCATTCTCGGACTACTCCGACTATTCTCTCTCTTTCTCCTTTCCGTGTATAAGCGGACACATTCACTGTCACCAGGTTTTCACGCCGATCATGGCTTCAAACGGTTCCGCAACCGCCGGAAAATCATCTCCGGGGGCAACGCCTGGACGACTCGCCTCCGTCTACAGTGAAGTACAGACTAGCCGCCTCAAAGTCTCCCTTCCACTCCCCTCCGTCCTCAAGAGCCCTTTCAACGTTGTTGACGGTCCGCCTAGTTCCGCCGCCGGAAATCCAGGTTTCTATTACGATTATTCGATTAGTAGCGATCTGCCAGTTAATCACACTCACACACACACACACACACACACACATATATATATATATATATTAGTATGCTCTGATATTCATTGTATAGTATTACTAATATTACAGATGAGATTAAAAAGCTATTCCCGAACTTGTTCGGGCAGCCATCGGCAATGCTGGTTCCCGGTGATTCAGAAAAGGGGAATCAGAGTTTGAAGATTGGTGTTGTACTTTCTGGAGGACAAGCTCCAGGGGGCCATAATGTGATCTGTGGAATTTATGGTGAGTCTGCTTGAGCTTGTATTGCTGTTTAAGTTAATATGCTACATATTATTTACACAATATAATTCCTTTTGTGGTTGTGCTAGATTATTTACAGGAACGAACCAAGGGCAGCACAGTGTATGGTTTTAAGGGCGGTCCAGCTGGGATTATGAAGTGTAATTATGTTGAGTTGACTACAGATTTTGTTTACCCTTACAGAAATCAGGTGAGACTGTTGATTGTTTATTATTAATTTAATTATCCGTTCATAGATATTTTTTTAATTGAGTTTTTCCCCAACAATTTATTAATTTGCCACCTGTTTACTAACAGCAATTCATACCTTGTGAGAACTATAAATTGAGTAATTATATTTTTAATAAAATTATTTACTCAGATTATGTGTTAGATATCCTTTTTGCTGGCATTGTATGCTCAGAAAACTTTGTGCAGTTACATTGTTCCTCGAATTCTTGTAAGTGATCTATGATACTTCAATTGATTGTTAACTTTCCTCAAACTCCCCCTGCTTATTGAGGGGATATTGTCCACTAGCCTTTTGGTTGATACAACTATGCATGCAAATTCTATCATAGATGCATGTGTGGACATGAATATAAGAGCACAAGTACAAGTATTTACCTTGGAATATAAAACCTGTATATATCTATAGGAATATAGAATATATAAATTAACCAGCTTTAGAACATGTGGCAACATGCCGACGTGTGCATTCTTCAATCTTGTGCGGCGCACATAATTTTTATATGCTCATCAAGTATAATACGTGTAAGTACTTAATTCAACTCAACTAAGTCTGTGTCCCAGCCACTTAGGTCTGCTAGGACTAAATGATTCGTGTTTGCCATTGTGCTATAGTAAGGCATTATTTTTTTTTGGTAAGTATGGATTGTTGCAAAACAAGTTCACACGTCAGTGAAGTGGCGGAGCAAGATATTTTCAGCGGAGGGTCCGGATTATGCACATAATTTTTTTTCAACAACCTTTTAGTTCTGATATTTTTTCCATATTCCTAAATCACGAGTAATTCAACATTTAACAAAATCATAATCTTAAATCACAAACAATTCAACATTTCAATTAATTCCTCAAATTCAATTGAAACAAAAAAAATTCAATTACAAATTGAAACACAAAATATATATAAACATACCGAAGAAAATTCAAAATATATTATGTTCAAATTTAATAGAAATAATGACAAATACAACTAAGATTTGTTGACTGTTGAACCGGTAACGGTACTAGAATGGCGGAGTCTCTCTTCGGAGTTCGGACAGTAAATGTGGTAAATCCAACCTGCGAGTTCTCATGTTCTGAAAATGTTGGATAATCACTTCATTATTAATGCGCCTAAAAACATCTCTCTCGACATAGCACACTAAACAGTCGATGAGAAAGTCATCTTCCATTTTGTTGAGCAAATCTGTCGTAACAATATTCATCGCAAAAAATACTTGTTCCATACTAGCAGTCGCAACAGGCAAAACTAAAGCTAACTTGATAAGAAGATATGCCAAATGAAAAGTAGTGTGATATCCCACTTCAATCATATTAGTTGCAAGTTCTCCGACATCTTCTAGTTTAAAAAATCTTGCATTTCCTCTCATTTCAGAAATCCAAATCTTTAATTGTTCTTTAAGCTCCATTCGATCATCCATTGACAAGTCTTTTTAATTTTTTCTTCTTTTTCTTCCTCTTCCTTCTTCTTCCCAGCGCACCCCGGACCCCCCCGCCATTACAGGATTTCAAGTTGGACCCTCCCACATACCTAGTACATAAAATTTTTTCCTGTGCGACAGGGGACCCACCCTCCCTCCGCCCCTGCGTCAGTCAACCTATGAACTTTTCGTTTATGCATTTTCACCTGACCATTATGTATTGTGTTGGCAGGGTGGCTTTGATATGATCTGCAGTGGCAGGGATAAGATTGAAACCCCTGAACAGGTTCCTTTTTTGGTTTATTGGGAAACTTAATGCTATTTTGTGATTATTAGGATTTAGGAATATATTCTTATGGTTGAGTCATACTATTTATTTGGATTTTAAGATTTAGTCACTAATATTGCACAAACTTGGGTTTCAGTTTAAGCAAGCTGCAGAAACAGCAGTTAAGCTTGATCTAGATGGGATCGTAGTCATAGGCGGGGATGATTCAAACACAAATGCTTGCCTTCTTGCTGAAAACTTCAGGTAAATTATGATTGTTGTATTATTTTTTTTCCAAGCGTTTTATTATTTAGTTCTATTGATGATATATATTTATATATTTCTATATATTCTAAAGAGGTCAAAACTTGAAAACTCGGGTCATTGGGTGCCCAAAGACAATTGATGGTGACTTGAAGTGCAAAGAAGTTCCCATAAGTTTTGGATTTGATACGGCATGCAAGGTAATTACTATTTGTGCTTTCCATTATTTGAGTTGGGCCATAAGTCACTGATGATGATCAGGTTCACGTCATTCCATGTTCTTTGATTTTTTTCTGTTAACTATAGAAAGCACCCAACATAATTTTTCCCTCCTACCTTGAAGTTTCTTATTAAAAAGACCTATCTGATTCAATCTCCAGTTCTTGTCTTCTATTATTTAATAATTTTAGTAGAACCATATTTTCTACACTATTTCTTCTTTTATTCCCAATGCTCCTGTCTTGGCAGGCTATAATTTCATGAATTTATATTTTGAGGGTTAAACAAATCATATATAGCAGGAGAATCTTGTATTTCTTATAAAGTAATTACTAAACTTTTGGGTTGTAATTAAAGTTGTTTCTCCTTGGCTCTGAACATGCAGATTTACGCAGAAATGATTGGAAATGTCATGACAGATGCTCGTTCGACTGGAAAATACTATCATTGTAGGTAGACTTGTTGCTGTATGTTAGTGGATACTGTTATGCTATGGGTTTTGTCCCAACTTCCCATTGTTCCATGACTCCCATATATTGATACAATTGACTAAAATATGAAGAAGACTCAAAAAAAATTAGTAAGTGCTATAATATTTGCAGTTTTTATAAATAAGCAGTATGTGAGTAGTAATTAGTTAGGAAACAGTTGAAACAAAACATTAATCTTGTGCTTTCTTTTAAAATGGAGAATTCTATTTTTACCTTTTCCTTTCTTTCTTTTTTTGCCTGCAAACCGGTCAATTTGAATCTTATAAATGTGGCAAACTGAAATGGTTTGTTATCATCATATCAGCTTCTTCATGTCTCAATTCTTTGTTAGGGAATTTAATTTCTACATCTTTCAGGGCAAGGAATCTCTGGTTGATTTTCTTTATTGGTCTTCTTCATAAAAGAGAACTTGTTCTATTTCCCAAAATATAGTTTTTCCTTTTCCTTCATTATCTTAGGTCGTAAAACGAATCTTAAGTTTCAAGATACTCTTTCCTTTCAGTTCATGATTTGGAATGTATATATAATTATTTTACTTTCTTCAAGTTTTAATTGATCACGTGTGTCGTAAACTTATTATAAAACTGTGTTTAGGAATGCATTAGTCACATTGTGACTTTTGGGTGCAATCTCGGCAATTAATTTTTGAAATTTCCCTTTCGTCACCCCACCCCACCCCACCCCTCCCCACCCCTGAACTGATTCTGCTTGTGCTTTTCTTCAGCCAAATTTTCAGTATTGAACCCTAGACCCGGCCCGACTATTTAGATACCATCACATTGAGTTATGTGATAGCGGATTCTTGAATTTACAGATGAGAGGCAAGTTTTGTCAAATGGCTTACAGTTAAATATTATTAAAATCAAGAAGAAAGAAGTTTGACAATATCTATGAATTTATTTTTTAAGAAATTTGTACTCAGATTAAATGTTGGCATTAATTATTTCAAAGGTCAGATTGAACTTTCAGACTTTCAGTGTAGTTTAACACTTCAACTTATGCAGTTCATGGTATGTATAGCATTTATACCTTACTAATGCAAACAACCTTCAAACTACTTGATCAACTTTAATTATGTTTTCTTAGAACTCTGCTATATTTTAGGAGTAATACACACGCGTATTTGTATACATTTATATCAATATATGGCTTACATTTATAACTATGTCCATGACATTTAATAATATTGTCTCAAATGGTTGCTTCATGTTTTTATTACTCCCTAGTTAAGTTGTAGTCTCTTTATGCAGTTGTGAGGCTTATGGGCCGTGCAGCTTCCCACATTACTTTGGAATGTGCATTGCAGACTCATCCAAACATTACAATTATTGGAGAAGAGGTATATTTTGTATCTTTATATTGGATGTAATGTTTGATTGACAATGGTTATGAATTACCACCTATATTTGGAGCAAGGTGAGGGGGATCTAATAATATGTCAAGGAAGATATATTTGAACCCTTGACTTGGTAATTGGAATGGACATAGCAGCTATAGCCAATTGCTGTCTTCACAAACTTTACTTAATGGGTCACCTACTCACCTTGATTTATTTAGGATAGTAACTTACATGGACTCATTTGTCTAACTAAAAAATGATATACAAACCATATCCTTCTTACCTCTTCCTCCAAGAGTTATTATTGCTTATAGGCCTATGGCAATTCATGTCGTCTCTCTTGATGGTGAGTTTCATTATCTTCTTTACATCTCTCTTAAATTTCAAGATGTTGCTTTGGTTTTGAAATTCTTCCCTGGCTGCTTTCTTGAATGAAATATTATAAGCACCTTAAATTTTAGTTTGTGCTTATATTATCTTTGGTGGAGCTCATTGTGTGGTTGGTTAATCAATTTAGCTATTATCTATCTTCCTGCTTGGGAATTTTTTTGAGGAAAAAGTGCATGCGGCAAAGGGGGCTGATAGTAATTTGGTTGCCTTGGAACAGCGCTGAACATCTATTCTTGAAAGCTTGATGAGATATCATTTGCACTAAACTTTTATATTCCAAAATATTGACTTCCAGAATGTTGTGGATGTATACTTTTTTCTTTCAAAAAGGACCTTTACCTGTAATACCAGATCTTCATGGATTTTTCTTTTTATGGACCCAAAGGACCCTTGCCTGTAATAACAAATCTCTTTGGGTATATCTCTTACGTACTTTGCAGAGTTTCTTCCAATATCAGTTAAAAAATTCCTGCAACATAGATTTTTAACTACATTGTTTCAAATGACACAGGTACTTCCTTTTTTTTCTTTCTGACAGGTTTTATCTTGCTACAGGTTGCTGCTCAGAAGCAGACATTGAAAAGCGTTACAGATTACATTACAGACATAATCTGCAAACGTGCAGAACTTGGTTTTAATTATGGCGTCATACTTATACCAGAAGGCCTTATTGATTTCATTCCGGAGGTATCAAAATACCCCTCCCCTTTTCTCTCTCCATTTATGTTCTGTAATGGTGCTCCTTGCATAAGATTTAGTTGGATGCAAAAGTGCAGTTGTTGACAGAACTTCCTGATTCGCAGGTGCAACAGCTTATTGCAGAGCTTAATGAAATCCTAGCCCATGATGTTGTTGATAAAGAAGGAGTATGGAAAAAGAAACTTAGAAGCCAATCCCATCAGCTGTTTGAACTTTTACCCCAAACCATTCAGGAACAACTATTGCTTGAGAGAGATCCACATGGGAATGTACAGGTATTAATTGTGTTTGTTTCTTCATTTGGAAATTGAAAATCGAATTTTCTTTGGCTTATTTTGATATCATATTTTTTTTCTTCATCTAGGTTGCCAAGATTGAAACTGAAAAGATGCTGATCCAAATGGTTGAAACCGAATTGGAGAAGAGGAGGAAGGAAGGTATATACAATAGGAAGTTCAGTGGGCAGTCTCACTTTTTTGGGTAATTCAGATGTCTATCCACTTGGCTGATTGAGATTTGTTGTTTATATATGATGGATGATTTTTTTTTGTTGACCTGCATTAATTCTTTGTGAATTTCTTTTTTCGCAGCTATGAGGGTAGATGTGGATTGCCATCAAATTTTGATTCTAATTACTGCTATTCATTGGGTTATGGTGCTGGAGCGCTTCTTCAGTTCGGGAAGACTGGATTGATTTCTTCGGTTGTTATTTCTGTACTCTAGTTCCTCTCTTCATTTTTCGTTCTTGAAAAGATTTTAGTTTAGATCTGCTGTCATTGTGTTTGAATCTCTATTTTAGTGGCCATGAACATGCAATCTCTGAAGCTTTATTACGTTACCTAAAAATATTGATTTTACATCTAGGTTGGAAATTTGGGTGCTCCGGTTGAAAATTGGACTGTAGGTGGGACAGCATTGACATCTTTGATGGATGTGGAGAGGAGACACGGTATAAACCCTTGTTTCTTACACACAAATACTACTATCATGCCAATATCCTTTATGCACCTAGTCTTTTGTTGGTTGAATATTTTGGTCATATTTTAAATTTAATGCTCTTCTCCCACTAAGTCATCATGTGCAGTGCTAGTGTTCCTCACCCTTATTTCATCTTCTCTTTTTGACTTGAGAATTTGGAGGAGGCGTTAGAAGTTATCCGCTAGGAGTTGTTGATTAGTTTTCCAAACTTGAATCTTTATGACATTATAACACACAGAAATTAAAGTTTTTTTAAATGCACTTCAACAAAATGTAGTGTACTGTTTAAAGGAATTTCTTTCATAGATTTTCCAGGGGAGAAATAGTTGACTCGGGAATCAAACGTAGATGCATTTGTTTTCCTTATCAGGCATATGTTTGTTTTCTCATTCTAAAAGCCATTCGTTTTTGCAGGGAAGTTCAAGCCTGTGATTAAGAAGGCAATGGTGGAACTTGAAGGTAAAAACCAAGTTTACATTCTGGCTTTTGTTGTACGTTTTTCGATGGAACTGTAACTAGGAGGGGCTGTAGTGGTAGTAGTAAATAAAGTACATACCAAGTATTTTTTTTTGTTTCCCTTTGTTTCCTTCTCAATGGAAAAGTTAAATACTCATTCTATGTACAATATTTGTGAATTGTGACATACCAGGTGCTCCTTTCAAGAAATTTGCATCTATGCGGGATGACTGGGCTCTCAAGAATAGATATATCAGTCCAGGTATGTTCTGAGAGTGAATTGCTTGCTTCCTGCACACGCATAATGATTTTCGGAACCTAAAGTCTGCCCCTTTTAATTCTGCTGCCTATTAATAGGTGGGTAAAGTAAGTTCATATAGTGATGCTCAGAAACATTACAATATTGGAATCCAGTAAAAACACTCTACAAATGACTAACTCCAACATATGGAATTTAGATCTGATCATCAATTTTTGTTCCTGCTTGCATTGTTGACAGGTCCTGTTCAGTTTGTTGGCCCAACGTCAAATGTTACCAACCACACTCTAACGCTGGAGCTTGGTGCCCAAGCGTAGAAGCTTTTAAATGAACACACACGGCAATCATTTGTTTACAATAAGGAGAAGTCAGTCCAAGGAAAATGAGCACATTTTACAATGTAGATGTGGCTTAAGAGCCATCTTTTTGTAGTTAGATTCTTACCAGTTTTGCTTAGCTATCAGGTTGGATCTGTTGGACAAAATAAACGTTTTCTTCAACTATTTGACTTGTTGCTGATGACTTTGAAGTGTTTACTTGACGACATATACACCCTTTCATTGCTCAATATTTTGTTTGGAACTTAAGTTGCGTTTCTTTCTTTTGTGGTTTAATTTGTCGAGAAACATTCCCACAGTTTAGAAGCCATTACCCATTAATAATGAATAAACTATTGGATTCGAGATTTCACTGAAGAAGATTCAAGAAAAATAAATCTAGTTCAAGTTTAGATTCAAATTGAACTTTAGTTTGATAAACTAATCAGCTAACATAAAAGAAAAGATTCAATGAAAACTACAAGTTATATACTACGTGGTTTCGAATTATAAAATAATTATTTACTTTTGAAAGCTAATTTAAAATATTTTTAGACGATTCTTTAAAAATTATAAATAAATAAATTTTATGATAAGTATAATATTTTTTGGACTTGCAGGTGATACCTCTAACGTATATGTCATAAAGATCATGCAAAACTCCAAACAAATGTAAATGATTTTTAAAAAAAAATTAATTTCAAAAAGTTAATAATGAATTTTTCCATCCTCTAAGAAATAAAAGTAAACAAAATTTTCTTAATTTAATTTAAAAATTCAATAATAATTTTATATTTTGGTAGCAATGAAGTATATGTTATTACCAAATCTCTCTTGACTCAATGGTAAAACAACTACTCATAAGACTTTGAGTTCAAGACGTCTTGGAATCCATTCATGTTCAAGGCATGAATGTTAAGATTTCAGCTTAAATTAGCAAATATATATATATATATATATATATATATATATATATATATGTTATTGGTCAGCACAGTATTAATGTATATTGGGCTTTATATTTTCGGCCCACTTAAAAGCCCAATCCCAAAAGCTCGTAAAGGTTATATAGCTAGGAATCAAGAATGAATTTCCAGAGAAATGAGATGAAGAACAGTTTGGCTTACCTAGCTAGAAGAATTGAAGCAATCACAGTAAAAAACAACTCATCTTCTTCAAGCTGGCGATTTTATTGTTCTTCTTCCCCCGCCGATATCTCTCCTCCCCCACACAATAAACTTTTTGTTGCCGGTTTCTCTCTCCCCCTCTCATCTCTTTCATGTTTGTTTAGTGTTTATTTATGAACTTTTCTTTGATTATCTCTATATTCTAATTTAGATTATGCTTTGTGCTTTGTTGATATGTTGGTTCACAGGTTTGTCATGGTCAGTGGACGAGAAATCATTGAAGGATGCTTTTTCTTCCTTTGGGGAGGTGACTGAAGGTACAGTTCATCCATTTTATACTTTTAAGTTAATAATCAAAATTTTACCCCTCTTTTATAATTTGTTCATTTGGGTCTCTACGTTTATGATAAAATGTCAGACTCATTACAGTTTGACTGCATGTTATGCTTGTTCTACGGTTGTTAAACTAACAATTTCTTCAATGGAATTAATGCCAATGATACTCAAATTTTATTAAATAGTGATGTATTTGTCAAAACTTATGTAGATATTATTAAACTGATCGTAATATAGGATGAACATTAGAAAATAAAATTGAGCTAAAATTTAATAAAATAGGAAAGAATATTTGAGATTGTAATTTGTTGGATTCTTGAAGAATAACTTTAAATTTTTTGCTAGACCCAATATTTGTGTTAACGTTAACCTTTTTATTAATGTCTGATCCGGAAGAGTTTTTCTCCATGTATAAGGTGATGGTGGAAGTTGCAAGTGTGAGCTGTTGTGGATGATCTATAATTTTGATACTCACGAATTTAATGTTTCCTAAAAGATTACTGCTATTCACTTTGAATTATATAATAAATGTTCGATTATTTGTGTTAATTACTTGATGAATTTGAGTGGGTTCTTAGCTTATGATTAAAAAAAAAAAGGAGTAGGTTACTTCATGGCAAAGAATATTAGCATCTCCATGGATCTCTTCTACGTACCCTATCCTCACATAAGTGTATTGAACTTCCAACTCCTACTCCCAATATTCTAAAAATCATTAGTTAGGTGGACCTAGGCGGCAGAGGGGAAGCCTAGGCGGAGTAGGCGTTTTCTTAGACGATAGCATTTATTTATTTTTCCTATTGTATATACTTAGAGAATTGATAATTTCACAAGTATATTTGATAGTTCTACAAGTTCCTCCTCACATGAATAGTAAGTGGGGTCCACCTTATGTGAGAGATGACCTTGTGGAACTATCAAATTTATTTGTAGAAATATCAATTCTATATACTTATTATACTATAGAAAACATATAGTATATGTACTTTTTTTAAATTTTACATGAAATATTACCAAGAAAAACAGTCTTTTAAGGCGTCACAAATTCATTTATTTATTGTGGAGTTTCAAAGTAGAGATCTGATTCTGTCTAGGCAGTGGCCTAGGCGCCTAGCAAAATAAAGGCGGTAGAGGACCGCCTAGCGCCTAGGGGGGATTAATCGGACTTCGGCGGGGATTTTTAGAACACTGCATACACCAAGCATTTCATTTTGATGTTAGAACTTAGAAGTTATAGACAAGTGGTATTTTTTCAACATTGAATCTGAACCAGTTTGTATTCTGTGTTTATGTTGTAGTGAGGATAATGTACGATAAAGAAACAGGTAGATCAAGAGGTTTTGGGTTTGTAAATTTTTTGAAAGGAGATGATGCTGGATGTGCCAAAGATGCAATGGATGGAAAGGTTGGCAAAGACCTAATAGTATCTTTTGTTTTCTGTTCTATTAAATGGATTGTTGAATTCTATTTCTTACCAAACTGGTCTTACTTGCAGGCATATTTAGGTCGACCATTGAGGATAAGCTTTGCTCTTGAAAAGGTTCGTGGTGGACCTGTTGTAGTACCTCGCCTTAATGACAGCGGAATTGCTGCTGGTCGGAAAATTTGAATCCTATGATAATCTTTTTGCTCAAGGTCCGTCCATATGGGTTATTTGTACGATGATTTTTATCAGTTGATTATAATTCTTTGCCAGATTAAAATGATTTTGGATCGGGTTTAAGTATTGAACCATATACTCCTTTGGTTCAAAAACTAAGTTCTACTGGTTTGGTACATGGAACATGAAGTATAAACACTAGGAAAAGTGTTAATTTCTGTTTTTATTGATATTTTTTCTTCTTCTCTAAATACGCTTAGCAGCCAGCTCCTTCATTATTATGTATTTACCAAAAATGAATATGAAGTATAAACACTAGGAAAAGTGTTTTAAGAGTGTATTTGTCCATTTATTATTAAACAATCAAAATACTCCTGTGTTGTCTCATAAGTGTCTTCTGCCTTGTTTAATTCTGTTTAATACTAGATTTTAAATATTTTAAGAAAGAGAGAACATCTCATATTATGAAAAAGAAAAATGAAATTAAACCAATGAAAATTTATTTTATAAGAGGGGTTTGGATACTATGACAACAACTCACATAAATAATGTATGCACGTGAAAGGTCTTTACATGATGCCGATCTCATCTAATAGTACTACACTAGGGATGATTAAAAAAATTAAACCAGTATCACTGTGATTTATTGAGTTACGATTTTAGCCAATGTGAATCTGGTGTTAAAAAATTAAACTGGCATCTCTGTGATGTTATTAAATTATAAAAGTGAGTCAATAACACGATCATAAGTTATTGTTGAAAATGAGTCCTACGCAGACAAAAATTTGACAGAAAAAATTGTATCGGCAGAATAAAATAAATTTGTTTCAGCAAATAATTGGACAATACAATCCAATTATTCGCGAAATCAATTTTATTTTGTTATTTCGATTCAATTTTTCTATTCAATTTACTTGTTCGCATATAATTATTGTCGTTGAAAATGAGAAACAGAAAGAATACGTAGTATTATATTTGTGTTGTAAGGGTCCTCTTAACATATGCTTTTAGGACACATGCTAAGCATACAATTCAAGAGAATATTCTCTTAAACTGTGTGCATATTCTCTTAGTTTGTATATTTGCATCAAGTTCAAGGGAATATGCAGATAATTCAAGAAAGTATTCTCTTAAACTGTGTGCTTAGCATGTATTCTAAATTCACATGTTAAAAAATTCCGTGTTGTAATGATGATGATTTAACTAAAAAGTAGAATTCCCTCATCATTGCAACTCGTACCTAATGATTTCTCTGAAATGTGTAACTAAAAATAAATGCCTGTTTATTTAGGGACAACAAAAATCATTTTACTAACCGTGGCTTCAAAATGAGTTATGGTGGATCCCATAACCTTTATACCAAACAAGGCCTTACCCCTTACCATGGCTCTTTCACACCTCACGCGCCCTGTTCCCACTAGCGTGACCATCGATGCTCCCAAAGTCACGTCGATGGGCGATGATGTGTCGTCGTCCGCACCCAAACATTTCCCAATCCCTCTTCCTCTCTCTCCTCATCGGACCCCCCCGCTAGGGTTTCTGGTTCACTCCACTCTTCAAACCCCACCATTTTTACTTCAATTCCCACCTCATTGCTCTCATTTCTCAGATTCTCCTTGCTAAATTAAGCTCCGATTCAACTCCATTTTGACTCTACAAAACCTCCTACTTTCTCTCTCTCTACAATACAATTCTAAACACACCCACTCTCTCTCTCTCTATATATATCAAAATCTCTACTTCGAAATCGCTCAATCAATTGATTGATGGCGAAGACAAAACCTGGCAAAAAAGACCTCGATACTTACACCATCAAAGGCACCAACAAAGTCGTCCGACGTAAACCCCTCACTTTCTCTCTCTAAATTTCAAGTTTTAATGGTAAAAAATGGCTAACGGTTGTGTTTGGCAGCTGGAGATTGTGTGTTGATGCGACCGTCGGATTCGGATAAGCCCCCTTACGTGGCGCGAGTGGAGAAGCTGGAGGCGGATCACCGGAGCAACGTGAAAGTCAGGGTCCGGTGGTACTATCGGCCGGAGGAGTCCCTGGGAGGGCGGAGGCAGTTCCATGGAGCGAAGGAGCTGTTTTTATCGGACCATTATGATGTGCAGAGTGCTCACACTATTGAGGGGAAGTGCATTGTGCATTCTTTCAAGAATTATACTAAGCTCGAGAATGTTGGTGCTGAGGATTACTTTTGTCGATTTGAGTATAAAGCTTCCACTGGAGGGTTCACCCCAGACCGTGTTGCTGTGTGAGTGATTTCACTCTAATATGTTAGTGTTGAAGGTATATCCATGATATGTTAGGACTAATGTTTGGCTTTCTTTGAAGGTACTGCAAGTGCGAAATGCCTTATAACCCTGACGACCTCATGGTGCAATGTGAAGGCTGCAAAGACTGGTATAAACTTTCATTATTTGTATTTTGTGTGGTTTAAATGCGTGGTCATTGACCACATTAGCTTTATAATATGTTTAGGAATGAGCATTATACTGTTATGTCTTATTTGAAATTTCTTTTCTTTCCGGCTTTGTACTTAAGGCATCATAGAAATTACTAACAATGTAACTCTATCTAGTTGAGTCTTCATCCGGGTTCCTGCTATACTTGTATTTCTAACCAGCACTGGCCCGTGCCCGGGCTTTAGGCCCACTAAAATTGACAAATTTTTAGGGCCCCCAAGAGGTATTTATGTTATGTATATATATACCCAAACAAAAGAGCCCAGTCCACGTCAGTTTAAATTTAAAGGCCCACAAAAAATTTATTCAATGAATTACAGAAATAGGCCCAAATCTCAATGGCAGACTTGTAGTTTTTGAATTAGGAAGGCCCCTTTTTCATATTACATTTACACAACTTTTTTACACGTAAACAATTATACATACACGTACAAACCTTTTCGGTTATTATATTTGATATTTTTTCGTATTGATGCTCTTTTATTCAGGGAAAGTTCTTAGTTTTTTTTATGCCTATCTTAATAGCAATTCGCAAAAGACCCATATTTTTGTTGTCGCTTTAAGCCCTTAAAAACTCAGGGCCGGCCCTGTTTCTGACTCCTTGTAGAAAATTTAATTTTAGAATATTTGAAAGCTAGATTCTTTTGCGACTGTATGTTCTATATTACTATTTATAGAAAGAAAAAAAAATAAAATCAAGCTGCACTATTTTAAAAAATAAAGATACAGAAAGCTGCTGTACCATATGAAAAAGGTCATTGATTAGAAATGGGTGTTAAAGTGGATTTTTATTAATCCATTTTGGAAATTTATCTCCTTAATATTTTTCCTTAACTTTTTGTAATGGTAGAGGGTTGGAATTGAAAGACTTTAGGCTGAATATACTTGAAGCTCAATATGAGCATGGATTGAGATAATAGAAAAATATTTGGTAGTTTCTTCTAATTTTTTCTATGGACAATGGTAGGAGTGAACACAATTATGGATAAATAGAAGTTGCACAAATACTTTCGCATTTCTCCTTGGTTTGTGTTAAGGATATATCTCTGTATTTTCTGTAATTCAACTTAGATGTTATGTCTTTATGACTAAATCTGGAAGTTGGTTTCTCTTAAGGGATACTCTAAAATTTGCAGGTTTCATCCTTCTTGTATGGGTATGACCATTGAAGAAGCAAAGAAGTTGGAACAGTTTTTATGTTCTGATTGTGCGTCTGATGAGGATGCCAAAAGATCCTTGACCTCTTTCCCTGTATCACCATCTGTTGAGGCTAAGGTGAGAATGCCTTCTACTCACAGTTTGACTTAACGGGCTTTACCCATTTGTTGTTATTGATATTGTAGTAAATATCTGTACAGTTATCTGTGCAATGCAGCATCTCATATTAATTGGTGGGTTTTGCCATATCATACTCAGTAATGAGTAATTGAATGAAATAAGATTTAGAAATGCATTATATGTAGTTATTTTTTATTAAGTACATTATATGCATCTGCATTGCATCCATCACCTATGTGGACGCAATTGTGTATACACTATACAGTATAATTGTGTATCAAGCGTGACTAATTAGATTTGTCTTGATACATCTTGGAGATTCTTTCCAACAGTAGCATAAAATAATGGATCATCATATAATTACCTAATCAAACACATGGTCTATAACTGTTTGGATTTTTTGTTCTTTATTTTTTCAGATTAAAAGTCCAATAGTGCGTTATGCATAACAAGAGAGTTAATTGGAGAGCTTCATTTATGTAGGTGCTAAAGCTAATTCGGTTGTGCTTTGATCAGTTGATGCCTATTATTAGCTGTGACATGTCCTAAGATGTAGATTTTAGGTGCATCTATCTTCATATTCACAAATGCAACTACTGTATAATGTTTGAAAAAAATCCTATCCGAGGAAAACCAGTGTTTTCCCCTTTCCTGGATTCAGTCAAATTATTAACAAAATTATTAACTCCAGTTTTGCTAAGTTTCCTTCCTGAACTTAGTTTTCTAAGTTTGAAGTGTTAGTCGAGGCATGAGGACTATCAGTAGTAATCAATTATCACCTCGTGCTTTTCTTTTTACTTTCCTGATATACTCCCTTATCCTAAATTGACGATTCAAGTTGAAAACTCAGTTTACTAGAAGGGTTCATTACATCATCTTTATACCATGGTTATATCAGTATTGCCACTCCTTTGAGCTATGACCGTTTTGTTAGTTGTATTACAATAGAAATATGAGGATAATAACAAAATCTGAAGATTATAATGATTATAAATGATACAAATTATTAGCATATCGCTGGTGGGTCCATATCAAAATTTCCAATGTTATTTTTGGCTCCGACTCCGGGAGTATGGAGATTGGAAGCAGGGACCTTGAGGTTATTCCTCAAGGCTTTTGTCATTTTCCCATTACTTGAGGTTCAAAAAGTTGATAATTATATAGTCTAATATCAATTGCTATTGATTTAGGACAAGTTGGGAAGAAGTAATAAGGTACATATTCCAGCAGATAATCGCTAAAGAAACACACACAAGCAGCACACAATTTCAATCTGAAATCAATTCATTCAATAAATCTGTAAAATAATGAAGTATTACAATGCTTAAATAAAAAACTCAATACTTAGGGACTAAGTAAAATTCTAATTTAAGAAGGAAACAATCTCCTAACTAAAATCTACTACTACAATAAAACTTCTCCTATAATATCCTAATAAATAATTATATTAATAATCTAATTTTTTTTTTGCTACATAATAATTCAATATTTATCACTAAATAACAATACAAAATTAACAATAAATGTTTTGATTTTCCTCTTCCGTACCGCATCATTTTCCTTACCTTTGAAAAACCATCGTCCTCGAGTTTTGAAATATCAAAGAATAATAAACCATAGTCCGGGAGATGCATGCCTTTAAAACATGCGCATCCGATGTTTCTTGAGCACAAATTTCAGGAATAGCGTTGACACAAGCAAGAAACTAGATGCAACTTTGGACTCGAATGCAAAAGAAAGTCAGCATGCTCTACTACCTCAACTGTGTCTTTGATTTTGTGTTCAACTTTTTGGTCAACATGGTTCATCTCTTGCACTGCACTTCCTTTATGCAAACCTCCTTGGAATCTTCAATGGATACAACATCCTCAACTTCAGTCATTTTAAGATCTTCACGAGTCTTGACATGTTGAAGTTCTTGTTCTTGAAGAGTCTCGCTGTCTCCTTGTATTTTACTTGTAGGATCTGGCATCACATTTTTAACATTTGTGTTGATTTCTTGACCACATGTTGGAATTGCGGTGATGAACTTTGAAATATTGGCCTGATTTGTTAGAAGTGTTGCAATGGATTATTCAATTCATCTAAGACGATCCTCTCAATTATAAGTCACCATAACTGATATAGTATATCTATTTTCTCTTGCCTTACCAACTCTTTTTTTTGGCTCTAGGGGCTTAGGTGCAGAAAATATAAAGAAACATGGACTGATTTGAACTTTTTTGAAACTTCAGGGGTTGAATTGAAAATTTTAGAAACTTAGGGGTATGGATTGAAAATTTCAGAAACTTAGGGGGTTGAACGGAAAATTTCAGAAACTTGGGTGGCTGAATTGAAAAGTTCAGAAGCCGAGTTGAAAGTTTCAGAAACATTGGGGTACCAAACTGTACTTTTACCACAGATGAACAGTAACTGCGAGTACTGTAGGATATTATTTTTTTAGGATAAAAAATTAGGATAGATTTGAGACTACGTTGTCATCTCGGATATTTATGTCGATCCTAGCGAACTTCGACAATTGATGGAGGCCAGAAAATTAGGATAGAAAGGAATTAAGTGAAATCAAAATATAGCACATACTTTTAGTTTTGATACTATTATGATGTAGGACAAGGTGGGAAGAATTAATAATGTACCCAATCGATAAAGAAACACACACATCTTCAATCTCAACCCAATTCATTCAATAAATCTATAAAATAATGAAGTATTACAATGTTTAAATGGAAAACTCAATACTTGGGGACTATGTAAAAACCGTAATTTAAATAGGAAACAATCTCCTAACTAAAATCTACTACTACAATAAAGCTCTTGAAGAATATCCTAATAAATAATTTTATTAATAATCCTATATTTATCTCTAAATAACAATACAAAATTCATAATAAATGTTTTGATTTTCCTCTTCCTTACTGCATCAACTGTGTAATTTTCCCAATCTGATGGAACCTTCTTTTTGATGATAATACTAGGTGGAACCAAAACGCAGAAAGAGATGACTGATGGTGATGCATTTAAAGAGGAGGTACTCTTTTTCTTGCTGTATTAGGTCAAGTAATTGTTGTTGTGTTGTGGAATTGTACAGTGGAGAGAAGGTACCGTGCTTGCACAAGCCAGAGGCTTTTCATAATTTACTGTGTTATATCTTAATTATCCGGAAATGTCTGTGTGTTCTAGACTAGGAAATGACTTTGATGTTCCTATCCTCGCGAGTACAATTTGTGCCAAAACAAGAGGGTTAAAAATCAATATATTTAGCCAAGTGCATATTGCATTAAGCACATCAAACTAAATGATTGAGAAACATTGTCGAACCTGTTGTGATGTGCCCCCTTGCTGATTTTTCATTTATTTTCTACTTTTTGTCTAATCTTAAAAGTGAAAGGGAAGAGAAGAAGAAAAGGGAAGGGTGGGAGGAGAGGGGGATCATATTATTCTGGTTTAGCTTACTGTAGCCATGTAGTATATGATTTTGATGATCAAGGCCTCGTGCAGATTTGCATTATTTTCTACTTTCTGATCTCCACTACAAATCGGGATTTTGAAATCCTGGTGCACTGGCATGGCATATCCACCTGAATTTTTCGAGTATGGCTCTCATTTGTTTACACAACTTGTCCATCTGCTGATGATGCCTGATGGATTCACTTGATTGATCACAAATTGAGTTTGGTCTGGCTGGGTTTAGTTGTACGTGGCAAATCTATTGCACTGGCTCAACCATCCATCATCAAGATTATGTTTATAACAGAGTTGTATTTATGTTTTAGCTGGTGTCCTTAGGTTTACCTTTTCTTTAGGCATGGTTTGGTAGTAGCTTGCTTGGGCATGATAAAACTTGGAGTTGATTGATCCAACAAATGAAGGTCATAAATATGATGGTGAAGTTTGACTATTGTCAACATGAGTTGGTCATAGATCTTATCTTCATGTCTAATTGCCTCATCAACTATTGGTAGGAGTAGGGGGTATCATATGAGTATGTATGTATGTATGTATGTATGTGATACAAAGTTTCAACTTTTAATTAGTGGTCTCTATTTAATTAAAGCGTGAGGAGTACTAATAACAATAAAAATAATGCTACTATCACATAAAGTGGGTCACATAATGCTCACATAATGATGATGTGGCTGTATGTGATTTGTTGTCGAGTTAAGTGGGTTATGTCAGCAACAAATTACGTACTATCACATCAGCAGTATGTGATGATTTTATGTGATAGTAGCATTACTCTAAAAATAATACATTTTTACATTAGGAGGATACATGACATCTTAATTTGACATTTCAACGCACCAGTATTTCAATTAATTAGGGTGGTACATCAATTTTGGTATCCGTCCGTCCTTATCATTATTCCTTCATTTATTTTATTCTATTGTATTGTATTTACAAATTTAATTGATTGCAATAACAACTATTCTCCTCGTCCTGGCTGCGCCATATAGGCCCGACATCCCCTGCTAATTCATTATTCTCATATTTCTACTCCGGGTTATTCTTCTCTTAAGCACCCAAATCTAATGGAACCATAATTTTAACTAGTTTTTTTGGCACACGCTCGCTGTATGTGTGAAAAAAATAATATTAGTGGTTGATATGGAGTGGATATAATAGGGAATTTTTTTGAAAGAAAATGGGAAAATAATATTGAATAAATCTATTTTTCTATTTTGTAAAGGGAGAAGCAGAAAAAAAAAATCATCCTTCTGAGAACCTGTTCGGCATTAACTTATAAATTGGTCAAATTAATTTATAAGTTATTTTTTATTATACAATTTGGGCTGACTTATTTTTTGATTTACAAGTCTGATATAAATAACCAATTCTAACTTATTAAAAAATGACTATTAAGTCATTTTAAAATAAGTAAGTTGACCAAATATAAATATTGTTTTGCCTTCATTTTAATAGTCTTTATATCTTATAAGTCATTTTAGTCAAATTCCTCATATTTTATTTCAACTTAAATTTTGACTTATAAGTCCAAAGGGTGCCAAACGCTTGTATTTATAATTCATCACTTAAAATGACTTATAAGTCATTTTAAATTTTAACTTATAAGCTATTTTAAAACAAGGGGGTGTTTGTTTAGAGTTAAATGGAGCTGAATGACTGAATCGGTCAGCCATTCAGTACGTGTGTTTGTTTTGAATAAAAATCGTCTAAATGACTGAATCGGTCAGATTTTTGGGTTGAATGGCTAAGTGTAATTTTTTTGCTGAATGATTGTTGAATGAAATATTTTATATTTAATTTTTTTACAATATTAACTATTATATTAAGTAATATTAAATAAATTTACAACAGTTTTGAATTTTTTCAGAGGGATAAAATAATAAAAATTTGTTATTCAGATGTTTCAGACATGTCAATTATCAAATAACTTTTTTCATTCAGTATTCAGAATTCTACTTTATTCTGCTCATTCAAATTACTTAAACATTCATAACTATTTAATTCAATTTTATCAAACACCCCCTAAGTCATCTCCGAACATACCTTTAAAGTTCCCTCAACCTTTTTTTCCTTCTTTTTCACTTTCTTGTTTTTATTTTTACTCCTACTCTCTAATTCTTTTTCTTTAATTCATACTTTTTTTTCTCCCTCTTTTTTTACACAGTAGTGTGGGGAGAGAGAAAAAATAACCGCCTTAAATATGTGTCAGAATTTTGCTTCAAATATTAAATTCGAGTTAAATGCTTATTTGGTCATTGTACTATATGTCAACTTACAAGTGAGTCATTAAACAGATTTTTCTTATAGTCAACTCACTGTACTTACTTTACTAACAAAAATTCAAATTTGTGTTAGCGGGGTTAACTTTTTGAACAGAAATGTGACGTGAAAATAAAATAAAATATTGAATTCTAGTCATTACACACATAAGCTATAACCCACCCGATTCGACCCAACTTATGTCAATGCCCACCCATCCCCACCGATCTGATCCGACCCAACTTATTACATGAATGTTAAATAAAGAATTCAAGGAAGTTCAGTTCAAAAGGGGAGTTAGGGTTCTTCGTAAGCGTAAAAAGTTGAGTAGAAATTTGCAAATTCTTAAAGTAATTGAGAGTAAGAGAGTTATACGATAGTGTATGTAGAAAAGATGAGTACTTCAAGTGGGGTAGAGAACTCTTATAGAAGAAAAATGGTGAGCTCTACAGATTCGCAACGCGACACTGCCTCATTCAATCCCATCGCCTGCAGATGTGGAATCGTTGCACCCTTGTGGGAAGCATGGAAATATGGAACTGCAGATCCAGGTAGACGATTTGTTGGTTGTAGCAGGTATAAGGTATGTGAATTTTGCAGTTATTTTAAAAAAAATTCATATGAAATAAAAAAAAGGAATTTTTTAGTCACAAATCTTCCTCTATTGTATATTCTGAGCAGGAGCCAAACATGTATTGTGGATTTTTCAAGAGGTGTGACCCTCCATATACCGAAAGATCAAGGGAAGTGATAAAAAAATTGAGGGATGAACTATGCTCAGTGAATGAAGAAATACAACGGTTGAAATATTTTGAGAATGAAGTGAATCAAGTGTGCTCAAAGAATTGAAGAAGGAAAATTCCCAAAAAACAAAAAAAAACTCAGAAGGATGTGGCTATTTCTAATTTGTTCATGGATGATGTTTTTAATTTTTTGTAGTAATAGTGGTTTAAACCTTGGTTGGGCAAAATGATTGTAATATTTTGGGATGGTTTATGTGTTTTATTGTAATTGTGGAAGTTTGGTGTTTGAAGGTTATGATTGTAAATGGAGAAGTCTGGCCTTTGAACCCCTGCATATAATGAATGGAATGAAAAATAGAGCATTTTGCTCTTTTGGTATATTTTGTATGGTGATCTAGCTAATGACAAAGGTAAACAGAGCATATTGACAAAGCTAAACAGAGTACATTGCACCATTTATCAATAAATGATATGGCATTGGTATGACAACATTGGCATTATGAAGCTCTGTTAGAAACAGAATTGCACCATTTATCAGTAAAGTAAAGATTGTCCAACAGAAAATAAATAACCAAATTATAATCTATCTTCAACCAAACCACAAGAATAAATGTCACACCCAAACAATAAATGTCAGTCAATAACCTTGATAACCATCTGGTATATAACATTGAACAATCTTGTGGCATTACAGTATGACCAAAACACATATACCAAAATATCCTGTCCAGTTATTCCCATACCAAAAGAGTATGTCCAACTATCCCATACATGTATAACCACATATACAAAAATATCATGTCCAGCTATTCCAAAACACTAAGCATTTTTCTTGCATGCTACTACTACACTAAGCAAACTATACCAAAAGTACACCAAAATATATAACATAGGCATCATTTTTCTTGCATGCTACTACTATTGTTTTGGACCACTTCTATCCTTCTGCCTTGGTGTTTTAAAGGCCTGCTTGTTGAAGACTGTGATCCTCTAGTGTATGCTTCTCTTTTTCTTGTATTTTCCTGGTTTGGTGATGTAGAAGATGGTGGAGTGCAACCTTCCCTAGCTGTTGTTGAGGTCTTCTTCTTTCTCACAA
The DNA here is from genome assembly GCA_020205555.1 of Panax stipuleanatus. Lineage (NCBI taxonomy): Eukaryota > Viridiplantae > Streptophyta > Magnoliopsida > Apiales > Araliaceae > Panax > Panax stipuleanatus. Next base: position 135,728,927 of record CM035122.1, on the reverse strand, counting down.
GGGTTGGAGTTGGCATCTGTTTAGTACAATTAGGAACAGTTATCAAATAAAGTATGAAATTCAGAAATTCAAACTTTTCAGAAAGAACTAGGAAATTGATTTTGTAATTTCTTTTAACTTCAAATACTATCAAATAAAGTAAGAAATAAACAAAGAACTAGGTAGAACTTATATTTACAAAGGTAACTGTGTCTTTGTCTTTCCCTGTCCCACTTACATTGTCAACCCTCTTAACTATTGTAGTATCCTGTGGAATCAAATAGGAATAGTCAATAAAAAAGTTGCAAAGATATGAAAATGGGTATATATATAAAGATCAAACTTACAACATTTTTAGTAGGTGGATTAGATAGTTGTTGTGCTCTTCGCTTTCGCCTTGGGGACTGGAGGTTATGGGTATACAGGTAATTTCCTGGCAGAGTGGGGTTCTTTGGACACCTCAGTCGATTGTTACCATCTCCTTTTCATAAATTGCAGTGTATCTTCCTCCCTTTCCTTAAGACCCTACCCACCTTCCCACTGGTATTTAAACCATCTTCCTAACCCTCTTTTCTTCTTAATAGTTGTGGCCTTCCCTTCAGTTTCTTTTTCATGCGTGGAGGTAACAAGATATCACAATTGGTAAAGTCCCAAAAATCTTCCCCAGATAATACTTCTAAGGTATGAGAATAAGTCTTAATGTAAGTGTCCCTAGTGTACCAGTGAGCCACATAATCTATTGGGTTTCCATATATGGAATGAATTGCCCTAACAACATGACAACAAGGGATTCCTGTCAAATCCCACACCCTACATGCACGACTTTTCTCCACAAGGTTAACAGTTTATCCTTATCTCCCTCTCTCCTTCACTTGGAACTTTGACTGTCCATCCCATAAAGCTTCACAATGTGTAGATTCTAAGATAGCAGCATCCAATTTCTTCTAATCCTTGGACAGATTAATTCTTCAGTCTTCAATATTTCATCTCTTTTTTGGTGCAACCTCACCATAATCTGATCATGTATCTCAGCTAGCATGTGTAACACTGGCATATATCTTGCCTTTATGATCCATGCATTGAAGCACTCAGACATGTTATCCACGCTGTCAGTCTTTGAGTGTATCTCAAAGAATGCCTTTGACCAAACTTTGGGATCTTGCTCTGTCAGTTTGTCATGTGCAGGAATTGACACCCTTTTAACCTCTGTCATTGCTCTTTTGTGTGCTACAGTATGAGTTGCCATGGCTGCCTCCCAAAAAGCTATTTTAAGAGCTTGGGAAGGATACTTCTTCCTCCAATTTGCATAGATGTGCCTTGCACAGTTTCTATACTCTGCATGAGAAAGGATATCTTGAATAACTCCTTTCAACCCCTGAAAATATCAACTATTAGCCACAGTTTCAAAATAAATAATGATTCATGCATTGAATAAATAAATAACAAATAAGATGCTAACTTTTTGTTGGTCAGATATTAAAGTCAGCACATACCCATCTCCCAAAGTAAGGTCAGACACCAACAACTGCATGAACCAAGTCCAACTGTCATAATTCTCCCCCTCCACCATCCCCACAGCTATAGGAAACATCTGATTGTTTCCATCCCTGCCAACTGCAGATAGAAGTTGTTCACCACACACTGTTTTCAGAAAAAACAGCCATCCAAGCCAATAACAGGCCTACATCCACCTTTCCAAGCCTCTTTTAAAGCATCATAACAAACATAAAATCTCTTAAATCTTGACACATCTTCAGGATTCAATCTTGTTGTTGTTTTTATGTTAACTGTGTTATTCTTTTTACTCTTCACTATCTCAGCCCCAAAGTCCTACACCCTTACATAATGATCCTTCATAACCTGTTGAATCCCCTACAGTGCTAACTGTCTAACCCTCATGCACTTAACCTCTGTAACATCCAATTTCAGTTTCAACTTTATCTCTTCTTGCATCTCCCTTAATTTCCAGCTAGGATTCTTCCTAATCCTATTCCCATAGTACTCAGCCAAATACTTGACTGTAGACAACTTATTTATGAAGATTCTGGTGCAATTATGAATGTCTAAGATAGACTTAACCTGCCACGTATCAGTCCTTTGTATGTAACTAGCCCATATTTTTCATGGACATCCTTTCTCACACTTAACTTGTCATCTTTTTGAATCATTGACTTTATACCATAATTTCCTCCCATTTGCAATAGAGTAGTCTTTTATGGCATCTTTAAACTCCCTAATGCTGGAAAATGTCATGTACTCTGAAAATTTTATCAACTTGCATTTTATCTTCTTGTTGTAAACCTCAACTGACTTTCTTTTTTCTTTACTAGGGGGAGGCTCTACATAGCAAACATCCTCTTCTTCTTCATTGCTATCAGAAAGAGACCTCAGTACATCACTGTTCTCATATTCACTTTGCCATTCAGGATCATCTGTGTCACTAGTCTCATATTCACTGCCTTCATTATCATTTTCAGGTATTTCTCCCTCTATGTGATTCAATTCTGGGCCATGTCCTTCCACATGTTCTTCCACATTTTCAGGTTCATCCTCACCCTCACCCTCTTCATGTTTTTTATCTTTCTAATTTTCTCCTTCCTCTCCCTCTTTGCTTGTCTCATGTCTCTCATCCTCCAAGTCTGTGTTCTTATTCATCTCCCTCTTATACTCCCTAACCATCCTCCTAGCTTCTAATAATTCTTCATCACTGAAGTCTTCATCAACATCACTTTCAAAGGTATCTATCTCACTGCAGTGCTCAACTACCCTTTGTTTACCCCTTTTGGACTTCCTTTTAGCACTCTTTTTGACATTCTCACATTTTCTACTCCTATCACTCAACTTCTCCCCAACCACACTGTCCTCACCCTCACCAATCACATTTTCATCCACACATTCATTCACATTACCAGCAACATTATCAGCCACAATTTCATCAACATTTTCAATCACATTATCAGTCATATTAATACTAATATGCTCATCTAATATGGAGGTTTGATCAGTATTATATGGTAATACATGGTCTACATAGACATCAATTACACCATGTGGCAAGCAAATATTGACCATATCTCTTATACTAGCATCATCATGAACAAGTCTAACCCCATTTGTAATATCTACTCCATCATTTTTAAAATAAACATTTGATTCAGGATAGTAATTGAGTTCAGTAGTTAAGTCATTAATAGCACCCATGCAAATATAATCAACATCCAACTGTGAAATATGATAAACATTACCTCCCACATAGTCACATAAAGAAGCATAGATGAACTTCCCACCATGGTGTACATTCAGTTGCACAATAGTATCCATCTGTAATAAACCACATGCAAAACAGAGCATAAGTTGAAGAAATGAAAATAAATACAGAGCTATTCATGTGGGGACAAAAGAGAACCAAAATTTAGTAAATAAATATTTTATATATCTCCCAACCAAGAATCAGTAAATAAAAAGACATGTGGATACAATCAGTTGCTAATCAATCTAGGGTTTAGAAACAAAAGAGCAATACAACAACAAGTAACACAAAAAAATCATCAAAGTCAGATGATAGGACCATCAAATGGGACATACCTGTCGACCGTTACTTGATATCGAGCAACAAACGAGTTTAACCAACAAGTCAATTTTGTTTCAAAATCACACCAAATAATCGATTATTTCGAAATAGAGTTCAATCGAACAAGTCGTGCTTCAGTTTAACCAACAATCTGAACTTTTCAATTGATCGATCACTTTGGAATGGCTGTTTTAGGGCCCAGATTTCTTTATCGATCGAACTTGGAACAAAATGAATATTCACACTTGCTTATCTTGGCTTCTAATAATAGATGTGGGTCCATAAACTGGTATTTGGGTGGGAGATTTTCCCTCCATATCCACCTAATGAAGGCCACATGGATTAGGTATTGCCACATCAAAAAAATTGTACATGTCTGCAGCCTATTTGTTAATTTCCGTCTAAAGTCAAACGACTTGACGGATTTGCTAGCATTGTGTTAGTAAAGTGAGGTACAGTGAGTTGACTGTAAGAAAAATCGATTTAGTGACTCATTTGTAAGTTGACCTATAGTACAGTGACCAAATAAGCATTTAACCCATTCCTTTCTCTATATGTCACTCTTTATTCGTAGAATCTCTTTCTTATTTTTTCATCCATAATTTTGTAATTTTTATTTAAATACTTATTTTTTTCTTAATTACACACATAGTGTGTACTATAAACAGGGACGGATCTAGAAATTTATCTCAGCAAGGGCGGATTTTTGAAATATTAAAAAAATAGCACTGATTCAACTTTTTCCTGTATGACTGCAGGAAAAAAATGTATACAATTATGATTTTTTGTTTCAGTACTCTATTTTTATCTTTTTAGAGAACACAACTCTCATTGAAACTCACATATAGGCCCTAAACTCTCGTTAAAACTCACATGTAGTGTGGGGAGAGGGGAAAAAAAACACCACCATAAATGTCACAATTTTACTTCAAATACTAATTATTTTCTCTATATGTCACTCTTTATCCCTAGAATCTCTTCGTTATTTTTTTCATTCATAATTTTGTAATTTTAATTTAAATACTTATTTTTTTTCTTAATTACACACAGTGTGTACTATAAATACTAGTATGGATAAGTATAACTACTATTAAGAAAGGAGATGACATCACAATATGTTCCGGACACGTTCAATTCACTTCACCAAACTGTATTTATTAATTTTGGAGAGCGGAGAGTCGGGTGGACAACCGGTAAAAATTGGTCCGAAGTATCGGTATACCGAATCGGTTTATCGGTTCGATATCAAATAAATTAAAAATTAAAAAAATTATTATTTTATTATTTTTATTAAAAGCTCGGTACCGAAACCGGTATATACCAGTTTTTTTTGTACTGGTACCGAACCGATTTTTTTGTACTGAACCGACCAGTTCGAACCGGTCCGAAAAATCTAAAAACCGATTTTTTTTGCCCATCCCTAGCGTAGACTGTATGAAATATTGAAATTTAGTGAACTTATATTTTTACATAAAAAATTAGAAGTAATATTTTTGTATAATTTCTCTCTCATATATAGTGAGTGAGTCTCACTATTATGTGAAAGAAATTTATGTAAAAATATTATTTTAACATTTGAAAATATCAATTTCCAAATTTTAATATCTCGGTAAAACTAGAAAAAGAATACAATTACAAGTACACACACAGAAAAAGAAGTTAAATCTATATATCTATATACATGTACATATATAATAAGCCAAATTTTTTTTAATCTTTGGTATATAATTTAACTGCTACCAAAATATTTTTTAAAACCTCCTAATTTTATTTTATTAACTACTACTAAAATACTTTTTAAATCTAAAATTTAACTAGAACCAATATATTATTTATGATACTGAAAAACTTTAGAGTAACTTATTATTTTATAACAATTTTATTTCTTATAAAAGTCCTAAATTATATGCAATTAGTAAGTTAAGTTGTGAAATTATTAACTATTCAAAATAATTAATAGTTAATGTTAGAGAACCAAAATTATTTTTATGGTTCTATAAATTTTAATGTTAATTTATTATCTTACAACAATTTTATTCTATAGTTCTTTAATTACTTAGTTATGCAATAAATTTGAATATTAAAAACATGTTTAGAATTTTACTTTACTCAACTTTAGACTCTAAATAACTAAATATTAAAAATATAGAAAAATATTATGAATTACATAACAATTAATATAGGAGAGACATTTAGTTAATTAATGTTAAAAAAATTTATGACTTGTATATTGTGATTAAAATTTAGTTGATTTTTAAAAGTAAAAGTCGTAATGGCAACTTATAATTCTACAACAACTTTATTCCTAAATTTATATATTAAAAATATAGAAAAAATATTATGAGAAAACAATAATTAATATTAAAAAGTGTAATATATATTACAAAATATATTAATGATTAAACTTTATTTTCTAATTTTATGTCAGCGCTCGGGAGCCAAAACGAACACTTCTCCTACCTACTGTATTGGACCCTTGACTAGACATTCTTCTACCTTTGTCGAATCAGAACCAATACCACTGCTCTAGATAGGACATCTTTAATTAATCAACGTTAGAAAAAAAATATCACTTATATATAGTTATTAAAATTTAAGTTACCATTAAAAAAATAAAACCATAATGATAACTTATTAATTTATAACAATTTTATGTCATATTAAATTTCTTAAATACCAAGTTTAGACTTTTAGATTTCACTCATTTTTATTTTTTAACTCTAAATAATTATGTATAAATTCGAAAGATTGAAAATAAAAACTAAATATTAAATTTTAAACCAATAAACTTTGAAATTGATTTAACTCGCTGCATACAAAAGACGAAGCCTGGTAAAGAAGAATTTAAAGAAGTATTTGAAAGCACAATGTTATATAAAGAAATAACCAACAACAACAAAAAATAATTAATATTCCATTTATTTTTTTTAATTGACGTTTTAAGAAAAAACATAAATATTAAGAAATACAATTAATTATTAAAATAAGTATAAAATTCTAAATATTAACCTTTAAAATTTATTAGAAAAGATGAAAGATAAATTGTAATAAGTATATATGTAGATCAGAAGGTTGTTTCATTAAGGGGGAGATTAATTAGAACCCTCATTAAATTTCAAATGTATAAAATTTGATGATAAAATGCTTAATTATAATTGTATGCATAAGTTTTGTACATTCCTTACCTGATATATATATGTACAAAGACTTAAAATAGAACGATCAAACTTGTTAGGTTGATCTTTAACTTGTCTGCATATGTAATAGATAGAATCAATTGTAAAAGTTACTCTGCATGTTAGTAGTGTAAATGTAGTCAGCAGAGTAATCTATATGTTTGTAGAGAAATATGATTAATGTATATTTGAATGAGTAAGTTTTGTAAAATCCTTACAAATGGTTTGATGTACAAGAACTTAGATTAGAAAGATTAAATAATGTTAGGTTGATCTTATTGAAATTGATCTGATGTATAGTTGATAGGATTTCGTTGATCGTAAAGTTACTCTGTCAGTTTCGCAGTATGAAGATACATCGCATAGTTAACTTTGTTCGTAAAGTATCAAGTGAATCGCAGAGTTCACTCCATCTCGTAAGGCGAAGATCAGTTCTTAAAGAAAACAAATAATCGCAAAGCTGTAAGGCTATCTCAGAGTTGTAGGAGAAATAGCTGAACTATTACGATCAGTCGTAAATATCACTTCGCAAAGTATTGATCGACATTACAAAGTGATCAGTGAATCGTAAAGTCAAGAAAAGCTCGTTTAGTAAAGGCTGAACGTAGAATACTCCAAACAGTCGCTGAATGAAAGTTATATCGCAAAATAACCCTAAGATCGTTAAGTTATCATAAAATCAGTCACAGAATCGTAAAACATTAGTTGTAAAGCTGACCATAGAGCTAAAGGCATTTGTAAAGCTTACTTTCGTGCCATGGATATAAGTTGAAGGCTAAATAAGAAGAAGCTAATATCAGAAGGACACTCTCAGAATATTTGAGTATAGTCCTCAACATAATGAATATCTATAATGTCTCTATAAGGACTACATTGCAAATATACTTCTGCCTGATTATAAAGCCCATAACAGTTCGCAGAGTAATCTGAAGTTCGTAAAAGTAGCTGCTGATAACAAACAATAAACAAAAAGAAACAAATTTCACCATCTAAAAAAACATATAAAAAGGAACGGAGAGAGTATTTTCATAAGTAAAAGTAACAATTTCACAAGATCTTTCATATATAAATAGTAAATGAGTTTTACAATCGTATATAAATAGATTATATGAAAATATCAATTTTTATTTATAAAAATATTATTTTTCAATAAAAAAAATAAAAAATTAACGAGTATTCCTCTATAACTATTATTTTGACATTGAAAAGTTAAAACGTGATATTCTTCTCAACTTTTGAAATCATAATATTTTTAAATTATAGCATATTTAGAAATTATTGGATAAGTAAAGTCAAACTATTTTAAATAATTTTGTATTTGAAAATGTGACAAGTTAACATCAAAAAAAAATTAAAGTAGAGTAAAGGAAGTTTTAAAATAAGAGTATATTTAGTAGAGTAGTGTATTTAAAGTATTTTTAATTTTTTGGGAGTTTGTTGATCATTTATAAGTATATTGAGTAAGTAGTGAATACTAAATAGTGATAGCGTCTATTTGTCAAAATTGTGAAGGGTAGTATTGTTTTAGATTTAGGTTGTTTGTAATGATTATAATTCTGAAATTATAATTTATGTAATTATAATTTCAAGGCTATTAATCCTATAATTATAATTCTGAGAATTCTAAGATTATTAAGTCATTTTATAATTTTCAGAGTAATAGTCTTAAGTCTAAATTTAAAAACAAATATGACATTTATAATTAATAGTCTTATACCAAGTATAATTGTGTAAACAAACATAGTCTTAGAGGTTTTGCTAAAAATTTAAAGAAAAAGTTAGTGTCTGATTATGTAACTATAAAAGTGCTTTTTTAAAAAAGGTAAAAAATGAGATGAAGGATCCTGTAAATAATTGTGTGAGTTATCGTACGAAAATAACGTTATTTTGTGTAATTGAATACACTCTCTTTCATATAAAAAGGTATTTGTTAATTTTTTTAAACAGTAGGTTTTATGAGAGTCACGTAAGAATGTGAGGTGTCCTCACCTTTCATGCCCTCTAACAAAAATACTTTTGATAAAAGTTCTATTATTCAAAATGTTTATTTCAGGTTAGGGAAAAAAAGAAATTGATATTTTTATAAGTAAAAATATTAGTTCCACAAGATCTTCCTCACATAATTGTAAGTGGAAGTTCACTCTCGTGTGAGAGAGTATCTTATGGAACTAAGATTTTCACTCGTGGAAATATCAATTTCTAGGAAAAATTACTACTTATATGATTTCATTTCCAATTCTTACTTTATTTTAAATATTTGTTTTTATTAGGTTGAATGACACTTCTGTTTCTCTAAGTTACCACTCACTTTTAAAGTCGTTTATAAATATTTGTCTTTATGGCATTTCCATCAATTTTACCCAATTTAACACCAACTCGACTCATTTTGACCAACTTTTAACACAACCCGACCTAGTTTAACCCGACTCCAATTGTACCAATTATTTTTTAAAAAAAAACTACAAAGTTTTAAAATTATTTTAAAAAAATATTTTATTTTCAAATATTAAAAGTAATTATTATTTTTAAGAAAAAATATTAGAAACTTTATTTTTTCATAATGAGTAAATTTTCATAAAATATAAATTCAAAAAAAATAAATAAGAAAATAAACTTTATTTAAAAAATAAGTATATATTTTTTTCATTTTTCATGCAAAACTTTATTTTTAGGAGAAAAAAAAGTTTATGTGTTTACTATTATTATATGTATTATTAATATTAGAATTTTTAAAAATAAAAACTAAATATAGAAATTAAAATACAAAAATAGTAAACAATAAATTAAAAAATTGATTCAATTTTTTTAAAAAAAGAAATTAAAAGTTTTAAAAATAATTATTATTTAAAATTTATTTCAAAACTTTTTAGTTTTCTTTAAAAAAATATTTGGTGAAATTGGAATCGGGTCAAACTAGATCGGGTTGAGTCTAAATTTGATCAAAATAAGTTGGGTTGGGTCAAATGGGTTAAAAAGAACGAAAATACCTAAAAATATCAATTTAAAAAATTAACTGATGAAAAATAATTTTTAAAGACAACTTTAAAAATAAATGATAACTTTAAAAGACAGAATGTCATTTAGCCATTTTTATTAAACTAAAGATTGGGAAAGACTCGGGCAACGCGAGACAATTTAAATTTAAGTCAGCTTTATTTGTTTAGTTTTATTCGTTCTCTCTCGCTCTCTCTATCTCTGCAGATTGAATCGGAAATTGAAATTAGGGTTTCTATTACAGAACAACCCCGACTTCTGTTTCCCAAACAATCGTTTGTTGTTTGAGTCTCCATTTTACAGATCTTTAGTCACGTCCATCAATGTAAGTTATTCCATTTCTTTCTCATCTGGCGCTTTCAATCTCTCAAAATAATTCGATTTTGAAGATTGGAGACTCCATAGGTGAAAATCTTTGATTCCACCTATTTCCGATTGTTGCTATGTGGGTTCAAGAAGATAAGAGTTTCTTATTATTAGGCGTTGTTTCACCTTCCATGGATTTTCTTCTTTAGTCTTGAGAATGTATGTTCTTTGATTCCCTTAAAAGGTAGAAAATTTGAATTGTTTTGCTCTAAGGAATTTCAATTGGGATTGGGGTTTAGGTTTAGTGGATATGTTTAAGCAGATATTGGGTAAGCTTCCGCGGAAGACATCGTCTAAATCTCCTTCGCATAACGACTCAAATAATGAGGGTGCATTTTCATCTGTAAATTCATTGAATTCAGTTGGTGGTGGTGTTAGTAACAATTCTAAGAATAGTTCAGCATCTGGGAAAGCTTTGAATTCGGGTTCGGGAGCTTCTCGTTCTAGTAATGGAACTCATGCTCCTCAATCATCGAGTACTACCCTTAAATCAAATCAAGGAAAGAAGTTAGGTCCCATGGCTGCCCAAACTGGTCAGGTGTTGAATTATGCTGCCTATGAAGCTTTGCCTAGCTTCCGGGATGTTCCAAGCTCTGAAAAGCACAATCTTTTTATCAAGAAGTTGAATATGTGTTGTATGGTGTTTGATTTTAGTGATGCTTCTAAGAATATTAAAGAGAAGGATATAAAGCGGCAGACCTTGCTTGAGCTTGTTGACTACATTTCGTCAGTAACGACCAAGTTCAACGAGGTCACAATGCAAGAAATCACAAAAATGATAGCTGAAAATCTGTTCCGAGCCTTGCCGTCTAATCACGATAACAAATTGCTGTATGTGTATGAGCCAGAGGACGACGAACCAACTTTGGAACCATCATGGCCTCATCTTCAAATTGTGTATGAATTTCTTCTGAGATTTGTGGCTTCGTCGGAGACAGATGCAAAACTTGCTAAAAGATACATTGACCATTCTTTTTTGTTGAGATTACTCGACCTTTTTGACTCGGAGGATCAGAGAGAGAGGGAATACTTGAAGACAATACTTCACCGTATTTATGGGAAATTCATGGTGCATAGGCCATTTATCAGGAAAGCCATCAACAACATCTTCTACAATTTTATTTTTGAGACTGAGCGACACAATGGGATCGCAGAGTTGCTTGAAATCCTTGGTAGTATTATTAATGGGTTTGCGTTGCCTTTAAAGGAAGAGCACAAACTTTTCCTTGTCCGTGCATTGATTCCCCTTCACAAACCCAAAAGTGTATCAATGTACCATCAACAACTTTCATATTGCATCACCCAATTTGTGGAGAAAGACTTCAAGCTGGCTGACACAGTAATCCGAGGTCTGTTGAAGTATTGGCCCATAACTAATAGTTCGAAAGAGGTCATGTTTCTTAGTGAACTGGAGGAAGTTCTGGAAGCTACCCAGGCTGCTGAATTTCAAAGGTGCATGGTCCCTCTGTTCGGTCAGATTGGTCGCTGCGTCAACAGCTCACACTTTCAGGTATTGTACCTGTATCACTCTATCACATTCACACTGTCTTCCTTCATGTTTATGGTTACGATCTTCAACCATATTCCAGGTTTTTTAGACCATCATTGGTAACTATCACATTGTTTTTACTTGCCTTTTTCTTAAATACTTGTTTTGATGATGGTATTCTTCGCGCGACTGTTTTTTTCTTTTTTCCCTCTGTTGTGGTACTGAGTTCTACTGTTCTTTTCTTTACTGGGTCCCTTTTTTACCCCTTCTTGTTTTACAGTAATTTGATGATTCCTCTTTCTGACTGAGTGAGGTCTCTTTATAAGTCAGATGCACATAGCTTAGTTATTATTCTATAAGATCATGTCTAAAAAACTGTGGATAGATAGAGTTATATTCCATCCATAGCTATTATTAGAGTCATTTCTTCAATACGTAGAACGGTAGAAGCAGGGTTACCAAATAGGCAGATTCTCTTATTGACCTAGCAAACCATACATTGCTACTTGCATTCCTAACTCATGGTACTGTTACATAGTGATAATTTGAATTTAGCCTACCCAAATTTATCTGCTTTTTTCTACCTCTAATTGCATAAATATCAATATTATAAGAAAATCAGTGTACCCAAATTTATCTTGTAAGTTATTTTTGGATGCTTAAACATATTTCTCGAACGAACTTCTTTTTGATACAATTAACTTTTTGTTAAATGAAATTAAGCTTTATTGCAATTACATCTAAGAATTCCTAACTATTAGTATCCATATAACAATGCCCCAAGCATACAAAGTTTTAGCCTATGTAGCATACCGCGTTGCCATATCGGTCCCCGAGCTAAAATGAACCGCATTCTAGGTAACATAGGTTAGAAGTCTTGTTGTCAGTCTTTTTCTTTTTTGTCCTTTAAGTTTTGTACAAACCTTGGTTTAAGCATGGATCACCGATCACCAATACCTTTCTATTCTAAAGGCATTTACAGTTTAAGCTTGTAAATAATGTGAGAAGATATTTTCAATACTGTTCCATGTTGTCTCGAGAATTTTGCGTATAATTCTCTACCAAAAGTTTAACCAATTTCCATCTGTTCATGAATTAATTCTAAACCATTTTCTTTTTGGTATAAATTTATTTACCTGATCATAGAAATATAGCGTCAGAAAATATATCGTCCAGACTTTTCACCGGAAGGTGCTAAATAAATGATGATATTTGTGCTGATATTATAGGTGGATTCTTCTGCAATGTTATTTCTTTCTGTAGCTAAGAGAATATCAAATCCACTACAGTTGTACCATATAAATATCAGAGGACTAGAGTGATTTTCAAAATTATTACACCTTTATTTATGTCATTTATCGGCCCCAGAAGAACACCTTTATTCATGTCAATGTAATAAGTATATGAAGTTGCACCAGTAATTTACAATGCTCTGATGAATTTAGTACTTATTTTCTTCCCTGAAAGTGATAATTCAGAATAAACTGAATTTAGTAATCTTATGCTGTATCGTTTTTTGGTTTGGTTGGCTTTTGAAGTATTTTAACCAAATACACTGACACTTGAAGGCAATATTCATCATCACGTGTCAGGAAAAAACAATAATGGCATTTATCATGCTTTTTCAAAGTGATCCTTTTCTTCTGTTCTGAAATATTTGTGCACTGACAAACGTGGTTTGGTTATTCTATTGTGGCTGAATATTGTCATTTATTAGATGATAGTTTAAGTATCTTCCTGGTCTTATCAGCTCCCTGGCAATAGTGCTTCCAACTAGGATATATGCAAGCTTAAGTATGTCAAGTTCAATGTTATCTAGATCGTGGTTTATTTCGATACGTATCGGGAACGGGAAACGTCAATTTTTGTGGTACGAAATATGTTAGGGGTAGATTTTTTTCGAATTGCTTAGTTGGTACTAAATACATTTATCTAAAACGTGATACGGTGAGAATAGATTTCTAAAAATTTATAGTAAAAATTAGTTGAAATACTCGTTAAGTTGTTTCTAATCGTTGTGTCACAATAAATACATTTTCAACAATATTATGTCATGTCATTGCTTACTTGACACGTACAAGGGGCTTGTTTGGGATTTAGCTACATTAGGTGGCTTTTAAATATTTTTTTACATATTAAGGTTTCTAATAGAGTACTTATGTAATTAATATACTTTAAAAATATCTTGGATATTTAGAGGATGATTCTAGATCGTGGATTCTAGCCTTCCGTTGGATTTGATTTTAGCTATTGGTTGTATGGCCCAGAGGCTAGTTAAGAAGGATGCTACTCACTTGTAGCCCACCCCCTCCAGAGCAGGGTTCCGACCGAGAATTATAAAGCCAGAGTTGTGATCATAATTGTGCAATATAAGTTTAAGTAGGTAGGAGAAAAGTTTTTGGATTGCCCCGTTTGATGTTTTGGTAAGTGTACTATGTTTTGGAACGTTCATACCAAAACACAGTTTGTTACCAAGAAAACATTTTTCTGGTAACCATGGTCAGATCGACCTGGTGTTAGTTTTGATAGCAGTTGAAATAGCTGAGTTCTTTGTTAGCTTTGCTAGCAATTGAAATAGCTGAGTTATTTAATAAAAATAACTGGCTTTCAAATGTAGGATCGAGCTTGGCTTGTTATCTTACAAAAAACTTTGAGAAATGTTACTTCTGATTTCTCAATTGTTTAGGGAGCCATGTTTTAGCTGCTCTTGAACTTAACAAGCTTCAAAATAACATACTTGGGTCAAAATTAATTATATTAAAGATAATAATAAATGAAAGAATAGCTCTATTGAGCTTGTAATTAATTTGATTAAAGTAATGATTAGTCTACCCGCCAGACCTAGCCTAATATTTGATTAGTGGATAATTGTTTATCTGGAGTATTTTTATTTGCTTCATCAAGTTTTTTTTGTTGTTAAAGTAAATCCTAGCATTTCCTAATAGCTTGTTTAGGTCGATGCCCAGGATCACACTGTCTATGTATTTTGTTATTATTATCTAAATATAAATGGATTTCTCATTATTGAATTGATTTTTATACCAGATCCATAAAATAACTTTATGTTGGTACACGTTTGTTCTCATGACTTTCAAAAATCAAGTTTGTTATCTGACTTTTGAAAATCAAGTTTGTTCTAATGACTTTTGAAAATCATGATATTGAAGCTTACAGAGTTGTGAATTTTTGTGCCTGATCCATAGGATAACGTTCTGTTTGGGCAAGTTTGCTCTCATGACTTTTGAAAGTCAAGATAGTTTGTGTGCATGGAATGAATAGCATTGAAGTGAATTATTTATACAAAGACTAGCTTTGAAGTGAAGGGTTTCGTTATTATCTTCCTTCTAGTTTTTACCATGTCAATGCTAAGCTATTCATTCGGTACATCTTTATTTATTCTTTTTCACCCAACATTATGAATTGTTCCATGAGCTTTCCCTCACCTCATTAGCTTGTTCAGGCTAAGTATCTATTGTAGGTCAAGCTAACCTTCAGTCGTCAAGTCCCTTCATTGAGGTTTGGATGTGTTATATAACCATTTTTGTTTACATATATGTATGCTGTTGTATAATCTCTCTCTCTCTCTCTCTCCTCCCTCCTTCCCTCCCCTGGCCCAACACACTTGATGCGAACGGAAGAGAAAAATCACGAGTTTTATTATTAATTTTGTTTTGTTATTTAGAGATAAATGTACGAGTATTAATGTAATTGTCTATTACTTATATGGAGTAGGATATTTTAGAACTACAGGTGACTAAATGCAAAATTGGGTAAGCCACAAGTTGTAGTTTACTCAAAAATTCCGCTCATTACCAAAAAAATTATTGAGAGGCCCCCATTTTGAAAAGTCTGGCTCCACCATTGCTGTCCTCTGTGCTTATACTTGTTAGATATTGTCATTTGAAATTAAACACATTCACCTTCTACATTGGTAATAGAATTTGTTGGACGGATGCAAGTTATTGTGTTGCAAATGTAATGATACAAATTTATTCAAGGTTACCATGTGCTGTCCTCTGTATTTTATTCCATGTTCGCCTTATATCTCTTGCATGTCTAATCTATGAATATGTTAATTACAAAGGTTAATATTAATGAGAATTATGTGTGGTCGGAAGAATAATGAGAGCCAGACTCACCACTACACATTGAGCAGAGAGGATTGGAAATTGTTGTGCATGTAGTTGGTTGCAAAGAAATTTTTTCTTTCATCTTTTCCTTGAATCAAAAACAAGAGCCATTCTACAAGACTTCACTTATGGTCTTGATTTCCAATATGATTATACTGAATAAATCTTTGTATTGATATTATTTGTGCTACTACCTCTGTTCTATTTTTTGCAGGTAGCTGAACGTGCATTGTTCTTATGGAATAATGATCATATAAGGAATCTTATTACACAGAATCGCAAGATTATACTTCCCATAATCTTCCCAGCCTTGGAGAAAAACACCCGGAGTCACTGGAACCAAGCTGTTCAGAGCTTGACACTGAATGTGAGGAAAATATTTTCAGATGCAGATCAAGGACTCTTTGACGAGTGCCTAGCTAAATTTCAAGAAGATGAAATCAAGGAAAAAGAAGCACTAGAGAAGCGAGAATCAACCTGGAAACGCTTGGAAGATGTGGCGGCAGTCCAAGGCTGTAAGCAATGAGGCGGTTCTTGTGTCCAAGTTTGCTTCTTCAGTTGCCATTGCTACTAGCACAAATTCACGAACCACCACAGGTAGTTGAGGATGACTTCTCATGTAATTTTGAGGCATCATCATCTTCATGCCTATTGGTGACCCTTACAAGGTGGTCTGCAAAGGGTGAAGTTTAAGGGAATTATTTACTTGGCTAGGAAATTTATATAATCAGTCTGCCAGCTGAGCATGAAGATGAAGGTGAAGGTGGGGTTCTGTGGATATTAAAGTTACTTCTGTTTTGTTTTTGTTCTTTACTTTGGTTCTTGGCTCATTCCCCTTTTTGTTTTCTCAGCCATGGAAGGTGTGTATCATAAGAGAACTGGTTCATAGAGGTAGTGCCTCTTTGGATTTTCTACCCTATAATGTTATTTTGTGTAATGATGCAAAGGATTGCCTCTTTGTACTTCAGCTTTGTTGTTTACTCTTTCTTTCCATTTCTAATGGTAACTGGGATATCTACAGCATGCAAGTGTTTGTATCTGACCCGCATTTCGCCCATTGATTGCGTAAGGGCCACAACTTGGGTACTGTGTGTGGGATCTTGTTGCTTTTTTGGACCATGAGACCATGAACTGCATCAAGTGGTCGCTCCCTTCAGCCACCACCCTCTGCTGCCTCTTTTTGCGAAGGAGCTCAATACAAGTGCCATGAGCACAGTCGCCATCAGCAATAGGGTATAGCACATGAGATGAAGGTCTAGTTATGGCAATTTGCTATTGACTGGAATTTGGAAAGAAAAGATTGACAAGGGGTGTTGATAGATTAATTAAGCTAAAAAATCATAACTATCACCTACCACCCAGCTTTTGATCAAACAGCTTCTTTTGATTAAGATGGATCTGTGTTATCTAGTCAATATTAGCTTACTCCTTTGCCCAAATTTGATGTGCCTATTTAATAACAGAACACAAATAACCAAAAATCCAAATAGAACCACCATCAAACACAAACAGAACTGCCACATCACACAAACAATCAGAAACTTGAAGAAGAAAACTATTAACAACATGATATTCATAATTCAGAAACTTTCAACGCATGCTAGAAGCCGGAAGCCTCAACAGACACCTTAAATTGGTACTGGAGATACACTCGAATTACTCTTAAGCACTGATAGGGTTATTTATACAACAAGAAGCCCTTTCATCTTTATCCGTGCTATTATATTTAATATTTTCACCTATTAGTAGCAGCCATAAAATCAACAATTTATATGCATAACCACAACTGAAACCCAAATTATCAGCTTGACGACTTGGCACCCAATTTTTTTGATAGCGCCCTTATGAGAGGGTTGTCTTTTATGTCTTCACCCCTTTCAAAATGCCATTTTTTTGACATGCCTTCAGCCTGAAATTACAAGTTTAAATGCTATTTGTTAATAAGAAATATATGCAGGCAGAACAAATTCTTAAATACAAACTGCCTAAATTTCCTGGATTCAACATACCCAAGTTCGTAAGGGGACCACTTGTTCCTTGACCATTTCAAATCTTGGATTTACCAGGTCTTTTCCTTTAGTCCGAAGATCATCGCTCTGCCAATCATCAATCATATTAGAAATTCATTTAGATATGTCACCTATTCACTAGCAACGTTAGCAACGAAAGAAAAAAAATTGGAACAGTATAGGCATGTTTCCACAAAGACAATCAACGGCAGGCCAAAGCCCAACAAAATTCACAAAATAAAGGGAGAAACAGATTTAATAGTTGAACCCATAACAGAGAGTGATGTTGAAAGGAAGCTAAATGTACTTTCCTATACATCTTTGTGTGTTGTCAATTGGCAGTGTAAAGTCTAAATATAGAATATCAGGCGTAATTGTAATTCTGGGAATTGCCAAAGCTAATCTAATCTCATAACTGTCAGATGTTTTCAGACCTCACTCCAGTAAATTAGCGTCCCTTTTCAAGTGTGTGACATGGATTTAAGAGCAGTGAAAACTCATCCATAAATTATACTCACTCCATTCCACATAAGAGTCCCATTTGTCTTTTTTCTTTCCCAACAAAGAGTCCCATTTTGTTGTGGTAGTACAAATGACACAATGTCATCCTCAACCGATGTTCCTTCATCTTCTCCTCAATCGGTGCTACCCCAATCTTCTTTCGAAAATATTCCTTTTTACCCTATGCAACGCTTGTATGGCCACACATCAACCTTAACATTTCATTTGACCAATTCTATATAACAATCATAGTTGTCACGGCACCACGGCGAGTCATGGAGGTAGCCGACTGCCTGAACGCTTAGGCGACAAGGCGACCGCCATGACGTCCGTATGGCGACAAGTCGTTTACAATGTGCAATTTATATATTATTTATTTTACTTAACAAGTATATTGACAATAAAATTTCATATACATTAAAACTCAAAACATAACACTATGGAATAACATTAAAGGCACAATTATTTAAATACTTAGCAATAACAATCCAAAAACAAAACACTTGATATTAAAAATTAGTAAAAGAAATGAAGAATTCAACAAACACCACATAAAAAATAAAGTTGCAACCAACCATCATAAACATGTAGTCTGATAAAGATGTGTCGAATCCGATTACTAATAAGTTTTTTAGGATTTTATTTTCTTTCTCCCTAGTTTTTAATCGATGGGTCATGAGTTTTTAATCGATGGATCACGGGTTAATGGATCAGAACGGTAAAATACTTTGGTTGGGCCAGAGCTGCTAGGCTTCTCAACGCGTCCAAGGCGTACGCCTTAGCAGCTCCACCTCAAGGAGCACGCCACCGTATCAGTTTTCCATCGCCTAGACACCTAGGCGTCGCCTTAACAACTATGATAGCAATATTGGCCTCACGGCGGAGCTATAGATTATTCCTTCAACTTGGCTGGAATTTTAAGATCTAACAACCATGATATACAATGCCACTTCATCATCCACTCTAATCATATGGCTAAATGGCTAACATCCTTATCAACATCACTTCCTTTATGTAATATGATCCAAGTATTTAAAGACATCCTTCTTGAGCACCTCTTGTCCTGACACAGGTCTTGCCTCGAGCTTGAGAAATACTTCAAATGCTCAATCCAATTTTGTATGCCACCTAACAAAATTTGAGGACTAAACAAAGCACTTGTGTTTGAGGCATCTAGACTTCAAAGTACCCTGAACACAGATCTTTTAGTTCTTTTCCCGGAATCACCTCAGTTTTTTTATAGTAAAACAAGTTTTACTAAAGAGAAGAAGAATTACATAGGCTCCTTGAAGAAAAATAAAGTGGAACAAACCTAAAGGGTTAATGAATAGCAGCCTGCTAATCTCTATAAACATCCAACAAAATCGAAGTTGTCATTCACGTCGCCCAAAGCAAAGCCATAACAGAAACTCCCTCATAAAGCAAAGTACGAGAAAGAAGCCACAAATAGTCAAATACCCTAACATTCCTCTCTGTCCAAATGCCCAAATAATAGCAAACAAAGCACAATGCCACAAGATCTTGCCATCATTAGAATTACCGAAACCTCTACATCTGATCTTGCCACCTAATGCCTGTTTCTTTTCAGAGATCACTTCAATCGCTAGCCAAAATTCAGTAAATTCTCTGTTTAGTTTCTGCTGTTTTACTCTTTTGAACTTCATAGTCAGCCACTTCACAAAAATAAACTCTGGGAAGTTTCCTGACAGTATGTAGCTCAGTGTGTGCTAAATGTTTTATTTGAGGAAGACAATTCAAAACTGTGATATGAACCACAAACTAGTTTCATCATTCCAATTTCCCCTTTTCAGAACTGTGATAGTGCGTGTGCATGCTTATATGCCAGAAGTAGGTTTATGTTCTCTATCTTGTCATCAGTAAAAAATTTCAAGCCATGAAACACTCCATGTTAGAGTGATAAATTTAAAAGTAAAGCCTGTAAAGGTAAAGAAGGTTCACCACTTACATTATGCAGTTCTAGCTTGGAGGCAGCCAGTCCAACTATTAAAGTAGCACCACCAAAAACAATACCAGTAGCAGCAGCAAATGCCTTTGCAACTATAGGGAATTACATAAAAGTTACAGCATGTTAGAGAGCTTCAAGAAGATCCATAAAATCCAGAAAAACAGTCATACAAAACTTATCATATTACACACTAGATACAAACCATTACACCTGACCAGAACAGGCTTAAACTTACAAGAACTGCTCATAAAGAAGATTAAGCACGTAGAGGATAAAATACTACTAATATCATCCTTAGTTGATGGATATCTAAGCAATTATTGAGCAAACATAGAAGTGACCAACAGTTATATTGCTACCTAACTAACTAAACTTGAAATCTTAAAAGGAAAATAAATTTCATAAACATGATTATCTAAGATGTTTTAGATTATCAACTGTATTTCAGTTGCTTGTTATGGATTTATAATCAAATAACATATCTCCCATAAGCATCCTTTTTCATTCCCTCCACAAAATTGGCTAGCTTTTATATGCAACTTCTTTATTTAATAACCCTCCGAATAGAACGTAAAGTATATAACAGAATTCAACTTTAGCCATCCTTTATACCAGTAATATGCATAGTTAGTTTAAAGGGATTTATGCATGTTTGAGCAAATAGTAATTGTCAACATTTTGGAAGAAAATCAAGGAAATTCAGAATCTCAGATCAAGCAAATTAAAAGATTTAATAGGGAAAAACTGAAACCTACTTACTCTGCGACAATCCTACAGCCGCGGCCTTCAACTTCTCAGGATTAATAGGGGTGTATTTATCATGACGAGAATCATTTGCAGTGGAGGCTATAAAAGAGTTCTCTGCATTGGGCAACTGCCATCTGCATATAAACTACAATCAATCAATGAAAATTACGATAATAAAGCTACAACTATAAAAAATTGTAATTTCTTCTGTCACGTCTGTATTGGGTTTACCTTTTAACATCAAACTGCCTAAGAAACTCTACTAAGGAAACCCTTAAAAAATGTTTTAAAGTGTATCATTAAGTCATTAACTGGCATGACAAGTTGATAAAGAATAACAGAAAGAGTTTAAGCATTTAGATAGTTTAAACATTAGTTTTTTCTTTTACTAAATTCAAAATAATAATAATAATAATAAAATTCAAAGCACAAATAATTTGATTCCCAAATTCACGTCAAGAGGTCTAATCTGTAACTTAATATTTGTAAGTCTATGTCCTTCTAAACATTACACAATTTCTGATCAATATAAAACTCCCAACATAAGGGAAACTTCAAACAGTATGTCCTATTTATAAAAACCAAATCCCACCACAACTAAGCTTAATATTTGAATTTACAGTTACCATTACTAATATCATTCTTTATCTTCACCAATACATTTTTTCACCCACCAAACAAATTATCACCTCAATTTTTAAACCCAAGTACTCCAATTAAGCTCACACCTTAGAGACCCAAATTCCTTTTTAACCTTTTCCAAACATATATTCACCTCAACTACATCAAATAGCCAGAATTTAACTCAATTTAAAGCTAAAGATATGATAATAAGTAAAACAAAAGAAAGCCCTGACCTTTTGGGGCCAAAAGTGACCTGGGGCAAAGAAACATAAGCCCTCAGTGGGTTCAGCGCTTCGCGCGAGACAAAAGAGGAGCTTTTGGGATCCGAAGGAAGAGCCCATTTCGAAGCTGTGGAAAGAGAAGAATCTGAGGGCGGCCGGAATATTTTTGACGGTAGAGAATGTCTCAGAACCTCCGGCAGAATATCGGCTGATGATTCTAATTTAGTAACATCTTCGCTTGATTGAATTGTGGTGGAACTGGAAGAGGGAAACTTGGATTTTGTCTTCTCAACGAGACGGCCTACGGCTTGTTTGGATTCTTGGAAAAAATAGGCGCCTTCTTTACCTGCTAATCTCCCTGCAAGAAAACTCATTCTCAATGGTCGATGCGAATTTGTAACTGACGTGTATATATAGTCTCAGAGTTTGTTGTTTGGCTGTAACCCAAGATAAAACAAAGAAAAATAAAATGAATGGATTTTTTATTTTTTAATAAACTGTCAAAAGGTTGAATATTATTAAGCTTTAATATTTTGTAAAATAAGTGAAAGAATACAAAGAAATATCCTTCAACTAGGAAAAAAGAAATCAATTTCTTGTGGCAATTTAGTAATTAGCACTACAGCGAAATGAGCAAAGGTGACGGAGGTTAAAAATATCAATAGTATTTTAATAACAAATAAATTTTATAAACAAATTGCTTACAAAATAATGCGACTTTTTGTGATTGATTATTATCACTAGGCTCGTCATGTATGATAAATTATTCAATAATTATATTTTGTCACATCATTGATATATATAGTATACGATTATAAATTCAGTTACCATAAAATTAACTTCATGATAGATTGATCAATTGATCGAGTGCTAACACGCAAAGGGTGATCATCTCCCGGTCTGTGTGTCGATACTGTATTGATCAATTGACAAGAGTTAATTTTATGCTAACCACTCTCTGTCATTATAAATGGAGCTAGCCAAGCGTAACGCTTTAGGTCAAAATGAACGGCATTTATATTTTATTAAGATTTTAAAAAGTTTATATTATTAATATATTATAAACATGCACCTAGTTTTCTAATTAACCAACACGCATGGAAGTCTCTCCCAAAGGTCGACTACTTAAAAGTATAAAATACATCAGCATGATTAATTAAAGAGACAAAGAAGCGCTTTATAGTTATATTTTATATCCCAATTTTTTGTAAGACGGTTAATATTGTCAAAAAATAAATAAATTATATTTAGTGATATATTTTTAATTATTTTAAGCAACACTTAAAATTCTGTTGGTATCAATTTTAGTCTGATAATACTGATCATCTTTTAAAAAATATTTCAAATGAGAGTTTTTTTTTTGTTTTTTTGGCTTTTTATTTAAAATCATTGATACCAAATCTCACATCTTATATGCTAAGTGTGTATACAATTTATATTTGTTCAAAAAAAATATTTTTTTTCCTGCAAAACTTTTACTTTTAAATGTGAATTCTCTCATACACGGATCCGTTAAACAATTAGAGATTATTTTCTTTTTTATTTGTTCTAAATGAGAAAATTACTTTTTGTTTAAACAAACATGAAATTGCGTTATAGTTTTCAAAGTTGGTGAAAAAGAATCATGTTCATGCCACCAATTCTTAAAATTCAAAAAATAAAAAAAAAGGTTAACTAGAAATATATACTAAGAAGAATATTTTTTATTTAAATCATCATTTAAGAATTTCTGGCTTCATCTGGCGTCTTTTACTGCATAGCACCTTTGTGCGGAAATTAAAGCTGTACGTACGTAAGAATAAATTGAGTAAGTTTATCTGAAGATTTGAAGAATGTCACAAGTCACAATAGATATATATATATATATGAATTTCGAGCTAACTACTTGGATTCAGGAGAACCATTCGATTCTGTTTGTGTTTACTCGCACATAGGAATTTTGAGGGGTTAATTATGGATCCGATCCTCAATATTTATGTCATTTCACTGATCGTCTTTTCAGGGTCGGTCCTAAGAATTTGGAGGCCCTGCGTGAGAAAAAAATAAGAACCATTCTCGCATATAAAAAAACTAATTTTTTTATCAGCACCAATATCTAAAGCACAATTTATATCAAAATTCATCATTAATTAAAATAATAAATGTCAACGTCGAGTAACAAAATTATCAATTAGAAAGAAAATATAGCTAAAACTTCAATAAATTATCAATTAAAAAGAAAAGGTAGCTAAAACTTAAATGGACAATAAACTTCACACGATCGCTAGCATCATTCTTGCATTTTTTGCTGCAAAATCATCAATCAAACTTCTATAATCAATTTTCTACATATACACAAAGAAAAAAAATCAGGGACCCTGTGCGGTCGCCTCTTATGCACCCCCTTAGGGCCGGCCCTGCGCCTTTTATATTTGCTAAAATACCTAGGAATCTTAATTTGACCCTACTATTATATTCCAAATTTTATAAAATTTTATTTGTCTAGAATTTTATATCATTTCCTATCTCAAATTTTTCCCTCTCTCTCCCTCTCAAAGAAAAATAAATAAAAATCATGAAACAAATTAAATTACACACCTAAAACTCTGAAGTTAATTTTTGGAAATGAAGATTTTCAACAAGTATACTAATAATTATTTATTTGATAAGTACTCTTTTATTTAAATTGTATTGGAAAGTACGTTCAAATCTTAATTAAGGTTGCTATATGAAAACTAATTCCCATGCAAATTAATAAAAACAATACTCTAAATTTGCAACAATTTATTTTTATTTTATGAAATTTTTCAACAAAAAGAGTTCTTAATTATATATAACAACGCAATCACAATATTTATATATATTTAAATATAATAAAAATCATTTTTTAAGAATGAAAGGATCAGTAACTAATATGATGCATGTTTATTGGTGTAGGACATTGAAAGTATACAGCAATTCAATTCATATATGGCTTGAAAGGAACTTAGTTGATCAAATTATTACAAAAAATTTCTGAAAAATTATTGCCACGGTTGTATATATCACCATGCATGCTTTAAATTCATATGATATGATATGAGCACAAATAGACTGCAAATCAATTATCAACCACATAACTGTACATAACCTTACTGATAAGCGGCAAAAAAGAGAGTCATATATATAGTTGTCATTAAAGATAGATAGATTGTATATATATATAGATGGCATCTAATTATTTTCAATCAAGGTGCCAAAACACAAAAATAAAAAGAAAAGACAAGGAATAAGATAATTTGGATATTTCTCCATGCATATATTATTCTAAAATTATAGTATATATATATATATATATTTAAAGTACGTTTCAGTCTATTTGTGAACTTGTAAATTTCATATAAAATTTTGAAAATCGTTTCTATAACGGACTGATCCGTTGAGGAACAACCTTGCTAAAAAGCATATATAATGGTTGAATGTAGTTGCAGGAGCCAACAATTCAAATGCGGGAGGGAGGGATCATGGAAATATGTATTTCTCATTTACATAAATTAATGTAGAGAAACTATTGGGACGCACTGACAGACAGCCAGCCAGGTTCAGCTGAGTTCCCAGGCTAGCTAGCTAGGTGCCTTCATTGGGAAGTGGGGCCGGCTAACGCGTAAATGGGAGTTGTTTTATTCAACCTAGCTATTAATAATTTGTTCATTTAACTCCCAATTTCACTCCCACAATCATTAGAATAATTAAAGACAAAATAAAAGAAAAGGAAAAAATTTATATATGAATACACGTACGGAAATGCAATTATATATGCAGGTGGGGTTACGACTAGAATGTGCACTAACACCCTCCTCTTGAACATTCACCTACTACTACTACTTAATCAGTAAGAATCACCACCACTTGTAAATCGCACGAATTAGGATTCTTTTCGTTTCAAATTCCATTTCTTTTATTCTCTATTTTACTCTCTATTTTATAATTTAGATTTAAAATATACGTTATTTTTCTTGTCAGTATAATGTCACATTTTCTTATATTTTAAATATAGACCATAAAATAAAGAGTAAAATGAAAAATAAAATGAAAAAAATCATAGTCCAAATTGTACGGCTTTCCTTCATCCATCCAATTATTTACTCCATCCCTTCTGTTCTGTTCTCGAAAGAATACCTAAAGTTATACTAATATTTATTTATTTTTGTTCTTAAAAGAATGAGTTAAGTTACATAAAATAAAGACTAAATATTTTATTTAGTGAGATCTATTCGTATTAAAAAAATATATATATACTCATCATTTTAGTTTAATTTTTTAAATGACTTATAAATCATTTTAATATAAAGTAGGCTTGATCAAATGTAAACTCTTTTGCCTTTATTTTAGTAGTCTTTACATCTTATTTTAATTTATAAATTATTTTAGCTAAATACATTTATATTTTATGTTAACTTAATTTTTGACTTACAAGTAAAAATGATGTCAAACACGTTTATTTTTAAGTCATCACTTTAAATGACTTATAAGTCATTTTAAAATGAGTCACCCCGAGCAGGACCTAAGGAGAGTTAAAACTTTTTAAATTCTCTTTTCTTTACTTTACTTTTCTTAATACATATGAAATACGTGCTTTGCTCATTTTTTTAAAGATTGGATGGATGTGCAATTATTTTGGGACAGATCGAATTAATGAATTATTGAATAGCATTGCAATAAGTACCAAGTACGTACAACCATGAGAACATAGCATTGATCGATTCTCCCTGCACTTAATATTTTAATTGCAAAGACCGTGTATAAATTTGATCTATATAAGTGTGGCTCAAGCATTTTAATAGGAATAGTTGTACTACTACCATTTAAATATTTGCTTAGTAGTATCAAAATTAATTATGTCATTTTGGGATACATAAATAAAATGTTCTAAGAGTTAATATATACCTCTCTCTAAGGTTTTTTTTTATAGAATAATGCAATAGTACAAATAAAAGTGCCTTCAAGGCTGCAACGAAATTAAAGCATGCAAATTTAAAAATAATTATTCACATGTATAAACTTTATAGATATGAAAATTAAGAAATTAATATGAGCTCTTAAAAAATATGTGGAATGGTTATTTGCACAAGAACCTTTTAATATTTTTACATGACTTTATTTATATATGAATGTGGATCTCATTTACTATTCATTCACGTGAAGGAAATCTTCTTATAAAACAAGTATATATTAATTCTCTGAATACACTTATTTTATTTGACAACCCCAAGTTAAAAAAAAATTCACAATACTCTCATATTTTTAGATCATCCTTCTATCCATCTCTATATATATTAATTAATATGGTTGAATTTTATTAAAGTCTAGATAAAGATATTTTTTAAGTCAAGGTTTAGGTATATAGGCATATATATAATATGGATATTATATGTATATGCATATATTCTAGTATTTTCTAAGCAGTATATGCAATGGCAGGAGGATTATTAAGTGCATGGTGGTTGAATGCCATAATACGAGTATTTACACTTTCTATTTAATTTTGGGTCCATGCCGATTTAATGCCGAGTTAAATATATCTCAACTCAGAGAAAATAAAAAGAAAATGAAAGAACAAGAACAATAAACTTATAAATTGCCATAGAACTACTGAAGCTCCAAATCAATTATATTAAGCGAGAGAAACATTAATAAAATTATAAGATCAATTAAGAAAAAGTAGCTAGGGACTAAATTAACTTTCAAAATTTAATTATTAGTCATATAATTAAATATTCTATAATCTTTTGTAATTATATATACCAACTAATCCTTTATGGCCTATGAAGCTTAATTAGAAGTCATACATACAACCATATATAGCAAACGGAAGAAGAAGAACAAGAAAAAATCCAACTTAATAAATAATTAAATATATGTATGCTGCTAGTTTCTATATCTAATTATAATAATTTAATTACCTACTATTGGTGATTCAAAATCTACACACACCCAGATTTTGAATCACCGATAATATAATTATTCTCAACAACAATAGTAATAACTACTATATCTCAAGATTAATTTAACATGCAAATTAAGAAATTAAGAAGAATAAAAGAAACTTGGTGCATGAACTAATTAACTAACTAACTAACTATATATATATATATATATATATATATATCTTCCCAAAGCTCCAATAACTTAAGTAAGCTAGCTAGTTAGCTATCGCTTGTTGTGCAGTGGATTTGATCCTGTGGGAACTTTTCGCTTCCCGGACTCGAAAGCCGTAGCTACCGGAGCAATATTAATTACATCACGGTGAAAAACTTGTTCCTCTCTAGCAGCAGCTGGGCTGGGAAAATGCCCCCGGACCGGCCGGATGGCGCAAATCCTCGACGGATAAGTACTAGTAATTAGGAAGAGGAGAGAGAAAATCATGAAGAGGAAAAAATGAAAGTGATTCATTATTTTCTTTTCTTAATTTTGAAGAATGACGATATATGAGGGAATGTGTTGAGAGAGACTTAGAATTAAGGATGGCCAACTTGCAGGTGCTTCTTAGAGACTTAGAATTAAGGATGGGCAACTTGCAGGTGCTTCTTATTATGTATTTATATATATATATATATATGGATCGAGATATGGTTGGTTGGTCCATGTTTTCTCTGCAGTAATTTTTTAATTTTTAATGGTTTTGTCACCGTTGGATCTGACTACATGATACGATGGATAATAATTTGCTACCATTCGATTTTGATCATTTTTTTTTTTAATTCAAGATTTTGGTATCAGTTGGGTCAAACCTGGGATGATAGGCAATTCAATTTGGGACGGTGAGCAGCATATATAAGCTTAGAAGTCAAGTTTCCATGCATGACCAAAATTACCCTCCAGTCTAAAACCAAAAAAGAATGACGGTGCCACCTGTATATTGGGGGTATTTTGGGCATTGAGACGTCAAAGTCAAATGCCGACTTACATACTCCATTAGGCTGGTTGAAACTAATATATCTATATAATAATACGTACCCTTGCGAATGTTCCACTAATCAATTGAATAAAAACATTAAAATTGAAGTAATAACATGTATACACACACGGAGAACCCACTGGTTATGGTATGCATGAAAGAAAAGTCAAAGGGATCACTTTCTAAACTGTCCTCCGACAGCCGTAATACAGTTGTTGAAGTTAGAAAGTCAGCGCAAAATTAAGGGTGTTTGATAAAACTAAGTATCGAAAGGCTTGGAATATATAAGAAAATCTGAATACGGAATGAAATGATATATTTGATAAATATCTGTCTAAAATATTTGAATACGTGCATTATCTGGCCTATTATAATCTTCTGTGTTGTTATGAATAAGGTTATTATATAATTATAAATAAGCAATGTTATCTAAGAAAAATTAAATATAAACTTTTGAACAATCTTTGATGAGATATATTATTAAAAATATAATTTTAGGAATAAAAGCACTAAAAATATTAATAACATTCTATAATACACAAAATCAAAAGCAAAAAGCTACAAAAATATTCATTAAATTGGTTATCCAATTTTTTGTTAAACAAAAATCAAAAATAATTTGTACATAACAAAATTTGTTTACAATAATAAACAAGATGGATATTGAAT
The DNA here is from genome assembly GCA_020205555.1 of Panax stipuleanatus. NCBI lineage: Eukaryota > Viridiplantae > Streptophyta > Magnoliopsida > Apiales > Araliaceae > Panax > Panax stipuleanatus. The sequence goes on along the minus strand of CM035122.1, from coordinate 135,699,569 downwards.
ATAAATTTTAATTGTCTATGAGAGAATGTAAGTAAAAATATCATTCAACACTACTTTTTACTCATTCAACCATAAATTTTTGGATGAATCATTTAAACACATTCAAAGTTTAAAAATTATTAAACTAACGTTCTGAATGACTTATTCGTTCAGATTCAGATTTATTCAGGCTCATACAGAAGTAAACAAACAACTCTTTATACTCGACTCGTTTAGATCCAAACTATTCGAATTCTTGATCATAATTCGATACATACTCGATTGATACATATTTGAATAGATACTCGATACATTCACTTATAATATATGCACAATTTAATAAAATTAGAATAATTAGTTATTATTTTTATTTTTATTTTAATTGTATTTTTTATTTGTAAAGTGTGATTGTAAATATATTTTTTAATTTCTAATTAAAATAATAAGTTCAATTGGTAATTTATGTATTATAAAACTACTTATTATATGGAGACTTCAATTCAAATTTCGCGAATATTTTGAATATAATTTCTGATCGAATTCGAATAATAAATATTCGACTTGAGTCGAATCTGAGTTAAAATTTTCAAATGCAATTCGAATCCGAGTAAAAAAATTTATCTTCTGAGTCGAATCCGAGTAACTCTCTGTTCGCTTTAGTTCGACTCGTTTACACCCCTAAAAATATCACTCCATCCACCACCACCAACCTTCAAACATGCACATTTAAGATGTTAAAAATCATTTCATTCCTTCCTTCATTCCATTATTTCATCCAAACGTAACATAAGTTTCTTTGTAAAATTTAAAATTAATTCAACTTTAGTACATCAAATATAACTATCGTATATTAATTAGCATATAAATTCATATTGATTTTTCGAATTTTAACATTTCACAAACGTATTGAGTTGAAAAAAAATATTAATTTTGAAAATGGATTTGCTTACCCACATTCATATGTACATGTTCTTGGCTAAATGTTTGAATTGAAACCAACAAGGGCCTTTTAGTACCCACCCTTCCTAACTGCTTTACCTCACCATAAGGCAGTTGTACTAGTGTAACTCTCTTGCCCCACATCTTGATTGATGTCCCATGCTGGCTCTCTCTTTCCCTCCCTCTCTCTAATATACATATACATATATATATATGGTAAATGAACTTAATTCCACTAATTATTTGGGGGTATTGTACGTACTAGTCACATTGAAAGAAAATATGATAGCTAGCTAGGTAGATAGGATAGTACATGATCTTAAACAACAAGTACTTGATGGTGAGTAATTTTCACATTGAAAGTTTCTCTTAAATTCAAACCTCACCAATATTATTCAAGCACCACATTAAACATCAAGTTAGGTACTTGGGTATTCTCTTTGGGATTTGTCGGCATGGCACCACAATTTGTTTCAAATTAAATGCAATTTTGTACTAGGAAATTGTGAGCTGCCTAGCTATACCATATTATTAATTTCTAATCAGTATATATATAACTACTCCTTGGCACATTTCTGAGTAGCATATATCTTTTCATAATTGTTAGTAGTAATCAGCACCAATTAAATTAGCCACCATCACGTAAAATATAAGTACAAAACATATGAGAAACTGGGCGTTCTATGATCACATATAATTCTTAGCTCAAAAGCTGACTGAAAAATTGCATTAGCTTAGTCCTTGTTGTAATGTCATTCTATATTTAATTTGCACCTTTTTTTACTCTTCCATATAAAGAAAAACAGAGGGTAGTTGGAAGAGAATTGATATTTGCACAGGTAAATTTGATAGTTCCTCAAGTTTCTTTTTACTTGAATAGTAGTGAAGTCCATCTCATGCATGTGAGAGAGGATCTTGTGGAATTATCAAATTTATTTGTGAAAATATCAACGTTGGAATTCTTGCCTTCTCGGTAAAGAAGTATGGTTGAATATTAAAACATGGATTATACCCCTTATTCCCTTTACTTTAAATTCCCAAAAGGAGACCTCAAAGTTTGACACTAGTACTACTGCTACTACTACCACTCGAATAACCCATCACACCCTGCACTTCTACACTTATTTCTTTTTATATTTACATACAATGGACACATTTCAAATGGTTGCAAATGCCTGCTTTAAGAAATCTATCTACTTTCTTCATTCTATACAATTTAAGAGCGATCTAGGTGAAATTATGAAGACAAGTAGTTATCCGGTTGATAAATATGACAATCAATTGTATATTTATACTACCTAAAATCACTTTGCTTTCATATTTTAGAAAGGAAGCTGATGATGCTATATTTCGTCAGCCTTTACCACCAAGTTCGAGTGCTCTGAGTGACCTGAAATGAACGAATAAACTAATGGCATGTTTGGTTTGGGGGGGAATGGAATGAGCATTCCAAAAGAAATGTTCATTCTTATGTTTGGTTATATATTTAAAAGGAAAGGGAATGAACATTTCAATTGAATGCATGGTCATATGTTTAAAGATAAAGATGGGTAGAGATTGATCATTCTATTCCAAATTTCAGATCGACAAACTTAAAGAGAAAGAAAAATCTCAATTGATCAAAATCGTGTACCTGAAATGCTCATTCCATTTCATTCTCATTCACATTCCAATTTCAATGTTGTAACAAAATAGATCATAAGGAATTTCCTATGTATTCACCCTCAGAGCATCTCCAACAGCCTCTTCAACCACTTTGGGATACTCAAATAGGTGAGCCACATCAGAAAAATCCTCTTCAACAAACTGACTGAGTTTGATGTACAACTCATTGAATTGAAGAGACTGGCAAGGCACAAAATATGAAAGTAGCAAATAATGCTCTTCAAATTACCACGTAGATCAACAAACTTCAATTTAAATTTTTTTTTTTTGCTACTACTGCTGGAGATGCTCTTATATATTCATATAGTCCCTTAATAAATTTCAAAAATGAGACGTCAAACTTGTACAATAATTATGGCGTGCACTTCTAAACCTTTATGTCTTTCTATATTTACATACAATGGACACATTTCTAATTATTCCAAACGACTATACTTCCTTCATTTATTTCAAAATATAAGAGCAATTTGTTAAAAATATAAAATTTATAACGGGATTTGATAATTTACTTTGTTAATAAATGATCGAATGAGGAATTTCTAGTTTTGGTGTAGACAGTTGAGCAAAGTTCAACACCTTCACTAATTTATTGATTTCTTTAAGTAGAGCAATTGAGCTTAGTTTTAATTAGCCAGTTAAGTGATGGCAAAATACTTACCAGCCACTGAACTTTTACGTTTGTTATATTTCGGCCACTAAACATTTTAAACCTCCAATTGACCCCATGTATGTACTTTGGGAATTGAGCATGAGTGCCTTCTTGGTTGTACTTTTTTCCATTCATATAGTATATTTTATATATGGTGGTGGATATTTTTACAACAAAAAATAATATTTTCATGTGAAAATATCAAAAAATATTATGAAAATATCAATTTCCTACATAGTGGTGGGTCAATAATAATTAAGGATTAGATAGAAATCTCCGATCATTGTACATTGTCTCCCTTGTGCCTCCATCATTGCACTTCATGGAGGGGGTTGGGTGTAGCATTAACTATAACTCGTATACATCTGAATTTTTTCATATAAATTGAAGCGTTCACATGAGTATGATGTCAATGATTAGTGTTGCATTTCTTTGTCAAGCAAGTTATTGCTGCATTTTTTGTCTAACTTTTTATTATGGGGATGTTGCAGTGGCGAAGCTAGAAATATTTTTCAGTAGGGTCAAAATTATTATTAAGTTAAAAATAATTTGGCGGGAGCCAATTTTTTTTAATACTTTTGTATTCTCGGGTCACACACACACACACACACATATATATATATATATACTATATTAAAATGACAATATATATAACAAGTAATAATATATGGTATATATACATTATATTGACTCATAATAGACTTTTTTAATCACAATTGTTCATAAGTAAGTAATTTATTATTTATTTTTAAAAATAATATAAATTAGATTATTGTTTAGTTTAAAATATTATAGAGAGATATACATATATTGAGAGGATACGAGTCATATGTGGTTAAAATTTGATTGACAAATTTATAAATTTTCAACTTGACCCCGTATAATAGAAAATTTATAAAATTTTAGTGGAATCAATTTATATGTAATACTTAAATTTTTTTAAAATTTATCTTACATTATGAAGCAATTTTTTCCCCACGACCTTATAGGTGGCTTCGCCACTGGGATGTTGTATTCATATTTATATGCCACGACACATCTCATGTCTCATCTATTGTCCCACCGCATCCTAAAAATAAGAGGTCACAGTGACAAAACAAAACAATCTAAAGTGCCAAACCAATTCATCAAGAGTAGAAAAAAAAACTAATCTGTTTACAATGAATTTATTACGAAGTTTGACGAATGGATGTGCCGAACATTTAAAATCACTAAGCATGAATATAAGTCTCAAACTAAACATTATTCAAATTAAAGTTAAATATTGAAATCTCAACTAATCTCCATTACGCCTTTCATAATTAGCAATACCTGAAGGAGGAAAAACAAAGAGAAAGGAGTGAGCAAGTAAGGTGAATAATCGAATATTCGAAATGTATATTAACATGATGTCGGAAATTAAGAAAATGAAGGAAGCGTACAACCACAACGTTGTCTACAACAACATAATTTCAAGGATGAATTAAGTAGTAATAATATAGAATGGTAAGATCACACATTTAATCTCCAAGGACTAACCAAACTCAAATATGTTACTCCCTTCATTCCTAAATAAGTGTAGTTTAAGGTTTTTGCACATGGATTAATGAAGCTATTAATATGAGTAAAAAATTATTGTACAAGACTAAAATTCCCTTATTTAATAAAATATTCTCTCTCCCCTCTCACACTCTTCCACTCTTCCTTATCTTCCACTGTTATGAATATGTATTGGGAAGGAAAGAAATATGAAAGACAGGTAGCCTACACCTAATCTAATCCAGTGAAAAATTAAAAAAACTAATTATTGTGTGCATTAATTAAACACTTGTTAGAAAACTAGGGATACGGATAAATTTGGAAGAAAAAAAATATTAATTATACTTTGATTTCATTAAGCATCAAATATTTTAGAATAAATTCAATTGTGTAAAATGTCATTTATATTGTAACGGAGGGGTAGTAATATTCTCCGTCTAACCACCTTATCGCTCCCTAATAGCTTCACAAGCCTATGTGCACATATGAATATAGCAAAAGTCTCATAGACCCTCCTTAAGTAAGGGTTGTTCAAATATGTGTGATCTTTCGCAAGAAAAGGTATAACAACACATTAAACGAATATCAATCAACAAATTCATGTATTCAAATTACATGAATTTACAAATCAAACGAAAGGAAAAGAGACAATATCTTTACCTCAAATAAATTAAATCCTCCAAAACACGAATTCAACATATATCATGTGAACAAAAAGTAAACCCTAAATTCTAATTTCTATCACAAATAACATAATCAAACGAAAAGAATATAAATCATAACCAATTACTACGGATTTCCCCTTGTCTTCACGATTAGGTTTCTGTCAAGAAGGAAGCTCAGGGTGAGGAAGTAGCCGTTATATCAAGTGGGAATCCAAAACGCACCGTTTCATTCATTTAGTCTTTTATAAGTTAAGTTTCGATTGGGCTAAACCTACCGTTCAGCCCAATGCTCAACCCATAAATTCCTTGTAGCCGATTGTTGGTTGTAGGTTGTTATGCCTTATTTTTAGCAATATCCACGTGTTTCCTTTTAATTGGAGTAGTATGTCATTCCTTCTGTTTGGGTGAAATGGCTGAGTATTTATCAGTTCATTCTGGGTGTAATGAGGTATCGAAATCAATGAGCAATTTATAGTTTTCCTTTACTGTTATTTCTTATTTGCTTTCCTTTCAATTTTTTGTCAATTATTAGCTTAATCTTGACAAATTGGTATCAGAGTAACCCTGGCCATTAATGGCGGAAAGTTCTGCTAAACCCAGTCTGCAAAAGCATGAGAAGGACTTGAAGACCTTAGAAGAAAGAATGTATCAGCTGAAGGAGAAGATGAACAAACAGTTTGGACAATCAACTTCACTGATCGAGACCATGGGTCAACAGGTCCTTCATCTAACTCAGACAGTGCAATCCAACAGTGAGGAGGTAGCAAGATGGATATTAGAGGCTATGGAAGTAGCTCGAACAGCAGAGAAGGAGAAGAACCCCACTTCTGAGGTATCCATTATTACTTCTTTTGTATTGGTAAATCCACCTCCCGACCCTCCTCCTGCCTCCGTTACTCCAACAAGTTCAGTTTCCACTTGTTTAAATTTTAGTAGTTTTATACATGTGTATGACTTGGACCATAGAAACGAAATACCAGTGGATATGCTTCAACCAACTCATATTACCCACTTAAGACCACATGTATCAACTACAGAAATCATGAATAGGCTAGTGGGGATGTCAACTCTCAATCGTCAATCTCCAAGTATAACCAAACCCACTCTGAACAGAGGAAACTGGCTCCCTTATATAGATCCAAATCAGACTACCAATTCTATTATTACCACTACCATTCCCTACACAACCATGTATAGCCCTACCAGTTTTCAAAATATAAACCCCATTGGAACATTTAATCACCCACAAATAAACCCCAATTCACAGACCAACCACCCAAGACCAAACCCCACACAATTTTTTCAGAACCCTCCAGCCTTCACCTCACCTTCCTCCCACTTTTACTCACCTAACCCAGGCTTTCAAGAGTGGAGTCAGGGAAGTCATCACCAAGAGAACCACCTACACAGACCAGCAGCTTCACCTTTTCCACCATTGTCTATACCCAAGGTAGATTTTCCTTACTTTGAAGGGAAAGATCCTCGAGGATGGTTAAAAAAATGTGAAAAGTTCTTTCAACTCCATCCAATGATGGATTATAGGACTAAGGTAGTATATGCTGCCTTGTATTTGAAGGGGGAGGCAGATGTTTGGTATCAGTCTCTACAAGATGAGAAACCAGAGATACTTTGGGAAGAATTTGCATACCATATCTGCTATAGGTTTGCTAGAGGGGGACATGAAAATGTAATTGGGCAGTTCAACAAGCTGGTGCAGAAAGGAAAAGTAGAGGATTACATCAAGAGATTTGAGTTAAAAACTTATATGTGGAGTCAAAATAAGGGGAGTACAGAGGAATATTTCATTGAAAGTTTTCTCAGTGGCCTAAAGGAGGAAATAGCAAATGCCTTGTACATTGTAAGACCACAGACCTTGAGAGAAGCAATCATACAGGCTAGGGGACATGAGCTTTATTTAGAGTCCTTGGATAGGAGAAACCAAGTTCAGAACAAGCATTATGGGAGTAAGCCAACCTATCACAACAGACTCAATTATACAAACAACAAAGAAAACCCCCACTTCCCCAAAAATGGAACCTATATAGAAAACAATTCCAATCAAAAGGCTGACACCAGCCGAAGTGGCAGCAAGGAGAGAAAAAGGTCTGTGTTTTCAATGTGATGAAATGTACACCAAAGAGCATAGATGTAAACAAAAACACCTATACCTAATGATTACAGATGAAAAGAACAGGATAAGGAAAAAGGGGAAACTAAAGAGCAGGAAACAGAACTGGCAGTCATGTTAACAGGAGAGGAAGGAGAATACCTGCAGATGGAGGATAGTTGTGAGGTGTCCTTACATGCCATGACAGGAACCAATGGGTTTCATACCCTAAAGTTACAAGGGAAGGTTAAGAATACTTACATCCACATGTTGCTTGACAGTAGATCAACCCACAATTTCATCTCTCAAGCCCTGGTTAAAAATTTGCAGTTAAGTACAGAACCTTGTTCTCCCATCAATATGACTGTAGCAGATGGCAAAATCCTGCAGTGTGACAGAAAAATTACAAGTTTCAAGTGGAATATGACCTCTGGTGAATTCCAGACATCCAAGTATGTCATTACTCTAGGAGGATATTGTAACACCCCCTTTTCGAAATAGAAAGAGAGGTTACCCAAAACACAACATAACTGAAGAAATCATAATAAGGCTCTAAACCACAAAGGAATAGCCTTTAAGACCAATAAATATCAAAAGGCAAACCAGAATAAATGCCAAACTGACCCAAATCACAATCTAACGTAATTATTACAACTCCAAATAAATCAATCTATCAAGCCTAAACAGAATATTTCTAAACCATTGGAATGAATGGAGCTCTTATCACACTTGCCCTTGATCCCCCTAATTACCTGCCGGAAGAAAAACACAGCACGAGCCAAATGCCTAGCACGAATATAGAATACAAGAATAATGAAACGAAATAACTAACTCAAATAAATGAACTGAACTGTAACGAACAAAACTAATACAACGAAACAATAGGCTGAATCAAATGGCTGGGTGTTATTTCATACCGAGCTCACAGAAATATATCTTACCGCACAGACAAGTCAAATAATGCCACACAAGCATAACATACATCGGACCGGCCGGATCCAGATGCATGCAAATCGGAAGGCGTGTTTGGCACAAACATCGCCACTCCGCAGAATAGAACAGAAAACTAGGATCGACCCATACGCCTCCCACAACAAAATACCAAATGGCCAACTCCCACCGGAGCACAAAACGGAGACGTCGTGGACTGATCACACCGCCACGGAAAGTGTCATGCCTCTCGCGCCAAGACGACATGCCTGTGGTACCCCCACAGGTGGTTATAGCTCAGGTATACTTTACGGTACATTCTAACAAAAATACTATGTCACAACACATGCAACACAATATCAACAAAAAGGGTTCTAACACGTACATGTTAAATCGAACGAATCATCAACACAAGTCTCCAAAAATATTAACATGTACTTTCTACAAATATCGAAATACATACAAAAAATGATATACTAGATCAAAGAGTACAAATCCGAGTGCTAAAGATCAATATTAAAACGAAACGATCATATAAATTTGAGAACAAACAAGCATGCGAAACAATAATACACTTCTAAACGAAAACAAAACGAACAAATCAAAAATAAAAGGATTATCGCTAAAGGAGTACGGAATCCGTACCTGAATTAAGCAATGTAATACCCAAAAAATTATATTTCAAATATGTCTCGTTAAATTCTCTTCGTCCGATCTAAACACAAAAATAATATATATTATTTAAGTAAAATTATACCTATTATTATATAATTTTCTTTTCTTTCTTCTTTTTTTTTATCGAACCAAACTACCACATTATTATTAGAGATAAAAAATCATGTATTCCAATCTGATGAATTCCACTCCAATTTTCGTGCCACCAACTTGTAAGAATAATTATTATGATTATATATATACATATAGTAATACATACAGGATACTCTCAATACAATATTTCACTAATAATCTAGTTCAACTCCTTTTATCTATATCATATCAAATTATGAATATATACAACAGTAGAATTTGCAATACACGTTTACCAATTTTTATGATTGAATCAATTCTTACATTCATAATTATCATCAGTGACTTGAGATTTTAAATAAAAACATCTATACTACTTACTTGTATCCGAAAATAAAATTCTTGTTCCTTATCACACAAACTGCAATCATTTTTCCCTTCTTTTTCCTCTTCCGTAGCAGCGGCTGCACTCCTTTTCTTTTTCTTTTCTCAGACGAATAAAAGTAGGGTACACTCTATGTGGTTTAGGTTTAGTTATTTATATATTTTATTAACTCTTTTAATTTTAATAGAATTTAAAATTACCCAAATACAAATTAGGCCCAATTAGTTTAATGGTCCAAATTAATGTAATCCTTTACTTATTTTAGTCCACATAATTTAAATAACTATTTGACCCAATCACAAGAAAAACCCAATTAAAATATTTAAAACAAAATTTTAAAAAAAGTCATTTATTTATTTATTTATTTTTCCAGGTATTACAGATATGATGCGATTTTGGGTGTAAAATGGATGCAGACAGTGAGCCCCATATGTTTTGATTATGACAAGAGTACAGTCACTATACACTGTGAAGGCAAACAAACAGTACTAGAGGAACAAAGAGAGCCCATTCCATTCTTTAAAGTACAAATAAAGGAAAGATTTAATTGGAATCCAAAAGAGGAAACCTACTTCTTAGCTCAGCTAACAGCTCTGGAAGGAACATTAGAAGCAAGAGAACAAATTCCAAAACAAATAAACAGTCTCTTTTTAAGGAACACCCAGGTCTTCCTCCAGTAAGGGTTCAAGATCACCATATTCCTATCATGCCTGGCTGCAACCCTGTTAACAACAACCCTTATAGATACCCTTATATACAAAAGACTGAAATTGAAAAAATGGTCCAAGAGATGCTCAACAGTGGGATCATAAGGCACATCACTTCTCCCTATGCTTCCCTAGTTCTATTGGTCAGAAAAAAGGATAACACCTGGAGATTTTGTGTTGATTACAGGGCCCTAAATAATATTACTATCAAGAACAAATTCCCTATACCCATCATAGAGGAGCTTTTGGATGAGTTAAAAGGCAGCAGTTATTTCTCTAAGCTTGATTTGAGAAGTGGCTACCATCAAATCAGGGTAAGAGCTGAGGATATTCAGAAGACAGCTTTCAAAACACATCAAGGACACTATGAATTTTTGGTGATGCCTTTTGGCTTAACCAATGCTCCTGCCACCTTTCAATGTATCATGAATGAGGTATTTTCACCTTACTTAAGGAAATTTGTCCTAGTGTTTTTTGATGACATCCTTGTATACAGTCCTACACTAGAAGAACATAAGATACATCTGCGGAAAGTTCTTGCGTTACTCCGGCAGAATCAGTTCTATGTAAAGGAATCTAAGTGTACTTTTGCTCAGACAAAAGTGGAATATTTGGGGCATATCATTAGTGATCAAGAGGTAGCAGCTGATGAGAAGAAAATAGAAGCTATGAAGAATTGGCCTAGACCCAAATCACTAAGAGCTTTCAGGGGATTTTTAGGTCTCACAGGATACTACAAAAGATTTGTGCAGCATTATGGAATTATTTGCAAGCCTTTAACCAACCTACTCAAGAAAGGATCTTTCAACTGGAATGAGGAAGCAGAACAAGCTTTTGACAGACTCAAGATGGCTCTTTCTAGTACTCCAGTCCTAGTTCTGCCAAATTTTTCTAAGGTGTTCATAGTGGAAACAGATGCTAGCCATTCGGGGATAGGGGCAGTCCTGATGCAAGAGGGAAAGCCTTTAGCATACCTGAGTAAGGCATTATCCTCAAGACATGTGGGGCTGTCAACTTATGAAAAGGAATTGCTTGCTATCATTATGGTTGTGCAAAAATGGAGAACCTATCTGTGACGCCCCCAAAATAGGTTCAATACCAACCCATTCTGAGTTGCCAAATACATGGTACAGAATTAAAATACAATCTTTTATATCACATGGTCGTGCAAAATACGACCACACAACTGTGAGTGTCAATACAAATATGTAAAAAATATTAACATTTAAACTAAGTTCTCATTACAATTATTATCACACTATTTATTAAAAATAGTGAGAACTACTACTGCTCTAACTCAGACCATCACTCTGTCTCCCGACTAGTTCCTGCGACATTCTCATTTCCTGAAGAGGACAATAGATGAAAATGGTGAGCTCAACTAGCCCAGTAAAGAATATTATAATTAAGATAATAAAGAACAATTTATCGTTAGTCTTCAACAATTCAGATAAAATATTATTGACAACAAGTTTTAGATCAATATTCGCAGCGAAAATAACAATTCATTAGAAGAGTTAAGTAGAGAATGAAATCTACTATCTTCTATGATTTAAAAGTCCATCATCAATATTTTATCCCTGTAACATCAATCAATATACATCTCGAATCAAATATTCATCTTTGCACTACAGGTCAAAGATATTCATTTGTATCACCAGTGGTCATGTTCATCTCAACACCTGCCATCTTTGCACTACGGGCCAAAGATATTCATCAGGTAATCATTCATCTTTGCTCTACAGGCCAAAGATATTCAGTTATATCACCATTTAGGACTGAGGATGATGAAAAAAAATATAAACAACGAATTCAGTGAGATAAAGGACAAAGATTAAGGATTCGCATTTTAGTTTTTCCAAGTTCAAAAATACTCCATAATAATACTTTGTGAATCAAAATTCTCAAAACTTGGATCCAATCAAAGATAGGAACCTTAACAAGCAACTTGGACATATAGAAGAAAATTTAATTTTTTTTCGTGAATAGTGCTGTATACGTGAATAGTGCCGTATACGTGAATAGTAACCCCGACGAAAAAAAAAATAAGAATTTCATAATAAAATCCATGACAATATTTTGGTATAATGATATTGAAAAGAATAACATCATTTACAAAAAAAAAAACATCCCTTACCTTAACAGGAGAGTAGTTTTGACCGAAATATCGGATATTATATGGACGAAAACTTGCAATATTATCAACGCTCGAAGTATCTAAATACTCACAAGAAATACGCTCGATATTATAGAGAGAAATTTTTTTGATTTTGATGTGATTTTCATTTCTAACTAAGCACCCTATTTATAGGAAAAAGCTAAGATGCCAATGTTGACAAAACTGCAGACGGATGAAATGTTCTCAGCATACAAACTTTGAAAAAGTTGGCAAGTTTGGCAGCACAGAAGAAAAAAAAAATATGTCACATGCTTTATAATATATACATACATATATATATATATATAATAAAACATTTATAATTATTAAAAGAATTTCAATTCAATTCTTCTCTCTTCCACTTCATTTTATTTTTATGCCATAAATTTATTATAACAATATCACCACCTCAAATTAAAAAAATTATACTATTATATTATCACATTATAATTTTATAATATAATATTATAATAATATATTTGAATGAATTAATTTTATCGGAGAAGATAAAATGTCAACTTTCAATAAATGTCTCTTATTAAAAATTCTTTCATTTATATCATAATTGAAATAAATATTTCCTTATCATATTAATTAATAATTAATTATTCACAAATAATATTACAGAACTACAATATTGACAACCAGGTCGTTCCCAGAAAAGAGGGGGCATTCCGATAAAGATTTCTCCTTACTGGCGCGCAATTAAATAACTCCTCCTAGACAGAACTTCCTTAGACATTGTCAATAATGCTATCTAATAATATTATTCAAATAATATGAATTATTGATTTAATAATGTAAAATACTATGTAATGACAATTATTGAATCAATAATACAAAATATCAACGGTAGCAATTATTGAATCAATCATATAAAATATCAACGTAGCAATTATTGAATCAAGAATTTAAAATATCAACGTAGCAATTATTGAATCAATAATATAAAATATTGAACAGTAATTACTGTAACAATAATTGAGTAAGTGTCTTCTTACGTAAGAATCAATAATTCGAAATACTGTGCATTACCGTGTGCTACTGTGCAACAACGCGTATTACTGTATTTTTATTACCGGGTATTTCAACAGTTTAACGGTAACAGTTTTACCGTTATTTATAAAAAGGTTATTTTTGTCGCTTTTTATATCCGACAGTTATTCCGTTGTGGGGCCCACAAATGGCTGCACCGTCGTACGAATATTCTCCGACAACAAGAATATTTCATGATCAAATGAATATTCTCCGACAACAATGAATATTTTATAACCACTTGCCTATTTAGAAATATTTGTACATTTCACCCATAACTTATCACATTTATCAAATCAACACCTTACTATTTCAAAATAATATATAAAGAAAATTAAATCTTTATTTATAAAATTCGGGGTCTTACACTATCTCTTGGGACAACCTTTTATTATTAAAACAGACCATGAAGCACTGAAATACTTCATGGAACAGAAGTTTACTACTCTAGTACAGCAAAAATGGTTATCCAAAATGTTAGGTTTTGACTATACAATACGGTATAAGAAGGAAAAAGAAAATCTAGTAGCAGATGCACTCTCCAGAAAGCATGAAGAAGAAATCAATTGTGTGGTGGTTCAATCCATGACCCCTAGCTGGAAGGAAGAAATAGTGGAGAGCTTAAGTGAAGATCAAGAAGTTCAAGGGATAATGGCTCAGTTGGTGATCAATCCCAGTAGCCTTCCTGAACTCACTATACAAGCTGAAACTCTGAGGAAGAATGGGAAAATTTATGTTGGGAGTACTGGTATGCTGAGGCAAAAGATCATGGAACAAGTCCATAACAGTCCAGAGGGGGGCCATTCAGGAACCACAGCTTCCATCAAAAGAGCTAAACTGCTATTCTATTGGCCCACACTGAGAAAAGATTTCACTGAGTTAATTAAACAATGTGAGGTCTACCAGAGACACAAAGGGGAGCATGTTCCCACCCCTGGGTTATTACAGCCTATACCCATTCCTAGCCAAGCCTGGGAGGTCATAACAATGGACTTTGTTGAAGGTTTACCTAGGTCAGAGGGAAAAGACTCTATCCTAGTGGTTGTTGATAAACTAACTAAAGGTTGCCATCTTATTGCTCTTACCCACCCTTATACAGCTACCCAGGTAGCTCAAGCAATCTTAAATTCAGTTTTTAAGCTACATGGTCCACCTAAAGCTATTATTTCTGATAGAGACAGAATTTTCACAAGTGCATATTGGAAGGAGCTGTTCAAAACCATGGGTACTCAGATTAAGTTAAGCACCTCCTACCACCCACAGACAGATGGCCAGACAGAGAAGGTGAATCAATGCATAGAAATGTATCGATTAAAATCTGGTTATCTAAACACTTCTCCATGAAGGACTTGGGAGAAACATCCTATATTTTGGGGATAAAGATCTATAGAGATAGATCTAAAAGGATGCTTGGTTTATCCCAAGGAACGTACATTGATGCAATGCTAAAGAGATTTAGCATGGAAGATTCCAAAAGAGGTCTTACGCCGATGAGCCATGGAATACATCTCTCCAAGAAACAGGCTCCAAAGACACCTGAGGAGAGAGACCGTATGAGTAAGATCCCTTATGCTTCTGCAATTGGATCTATCATGTATGGTATGATATGTACTAGACCGGATGTTGCTCATTCACTTAGTGTAACGAGCAGATACCAGTCGAATTCAGGAGAAGAGCACTGGAAGGTAGTGAAGAATATCCTAAAATACTTGAGAAGGACTAAGGATATTTTTCTTGTCTACGGTGGGTCTGAATTAAAACTCGAGGGCTTCACAGACTCAAGTTTTCAAACGGAACAAGATGACAGTAAATCTGTTTCGGGGTATGTTTTTACCTTGAACGGAGGCGCAGTAAGTTGGAAGAGTTCCAAGCAGCAAACAGTTGCTGATTCAGTGACAGAGGCAGAGTATATAGCTGCAAGTGAAGCTGCAAAGGAAGTTGTTTGGATGAAGAAGTTCATAACTGAATTTGGTGTGGTTCCTAGCAATGGAGAAGCAGTTCCCATTTACTGTGACAACACAGGAGCAGTTGCACAGGCTAAGGAACCGAGGTCTCATCAGAAATCTAAACACGTGTTGCGGCGATTTCATTTGATCAGGGAGATCATTGAAAGAGGAGACGTCACCTTGGAGCGTGTAGACTCTCAAGACAACATTGCAAATCCATTTACTAAAGCTTTAACACAACAGCAGTTTGATCGTCACTTAGAGAAGATGGGTATGAGATACCATGGCGATTGGCTTTAGTGCAAGTGGGAGATTGATAGTAGTGTGCATACAAGCCAATCATGTATGATGATAAAGCACGTACTTTGTAAACAATCTTATTTATTTATTAATGAAATATTCATTTATTAAAGGCATTTAATTATCTACATGTTGCTGTTTTTATAATATGTAAATAACCCATAGTTTTAAGCAATGCTTTTAGAATCATGATGATGATCATGCTAATGAGATCTAAATTCTTAGAAAGTTTTAAAACTTAAATAGTTCCCAATCGTGGGATTACTAAAAAGGGGATTAGTAAATCCGGATAGATTGGTACATATGTTGCTTGCTCATTGGATGAGGATGATTGATCTCATGATCATTTGTGTGGAGACACTAAAGCAAGTATGTAGGTGCTTATTGGAGAATAAGTTCACTGAACGTGATTCGCTATGGAATACATAATGGAGTTTTACTCGCATGTCAATAGGAATTCCTAATGTGATAGTAGTACAAGTGATCCTTGGACTTGAGATCATCATAGTATCTTGTATGTAATAAATTATACTTTGACTTATTCCTTAAGACCTTTTAAGGCATATATAGGGTATGCTTGGGTATAATGAGTTACATATGGAGATAATGAATGATCAATAAAGAATCTACCACCTCTAGTAAAAGAGGAGATATGTCCTATGTGATTCGTTAAATGACAACCCAGGAATCCTTGGCCAAGGTGAAATGAAATTAGAAAGGAGTTTTTAATTTGCATTATTTGGAGTTGTGCATTTTCTAATCGAAATACATATAATTAAATAAAATAAGACTTGACAGTAAATCCATATCTTATATTTAATTGGGACATTGTATGGTGGAAGGATTGAATTGTATGGTAACTATTAACTCACAGGTTCTTTTATGATTAATGTTGAAATCTATATTATCTGGAAAGTCGTTGATCGCTAGGGAGGCTTATCCCTATTGTAGAATAAATATTATTTATTTAAATAGATTATTAGTTTAATTTATTTATTTAAATAAGATTAAAATTATTTTAATTGATTTATTCACAACCGGTTTAATATGGAGAACCTAAAGGGTCACGCCATAAAAGGAAGAATAATTATTTAAGAAGGTAATGGCATAATCGTAATAATGCATTAAGTATAATTAATTTAATCTATGGTGATAGAATAAATTAAATAGCTTAATGTTTATTATTTAATATTTTGGAAATATTAAATATAAATTAATAAGAGGAGTCTTATTAATATTATTACAATTATTATTATTTTAATTTCTAAAGGAGTTTAGTAATTAATTTAATATTTAGTACTCTCATTTATTCCTAATAAGATTAGGAGACAAATTAATTAAATGAATTTAATTAATTATTCCCATGTGGTGGGAAGCCTAAATTAATTAAATGAGTTTAATTAATTAAAAGAAATCTCATGTCTAATAGGATTAGAAGGGTTGACTAATATCTATATAAGAGGAGTCTTATAATAGATATTAGATAATGCAATTTCAATTGTTGGAGAGTACTCCTTTTCTATAGTGGATAGAAAACTAAGCCAATCACCCTCCTTCTTGATAATTCATCTTCCTTGGTGGATCACCTCTAGAGGCCAAACACTTGGGTGGCTAACGTTGATCAAAGGAAGGAATCTAACCCGAAAATTCAAGGAGATCACGAAGAACAAGGAGTTGAACTAGTACCTGTGGAAGCTTCGTTCTACAAGGGTATGATTCCATAACTTCTTATTTATCGTTTTAAATTAATAATTTGCATAAAGGATGATCCGAGTAATGGTTTTGTAGAAATTTTTTAAACTCTGATATACCATGCTTCCGCTAATTTTTGCAATTTGATTGCGTCACGATTTCGTACAAACCCAACAGTGGTATCAGAGCCAAACTTTTATGCAATTATTAATTTATTTTTGATTTCATATACATATGGGTATATATTTAAAATAATTTATTGGGCATAATTTTATTGTATAAAATTATTTTTTTTTAAGAAAAAAAAATGACGTTTTTTTTTTTGGGGACGAATCACAATTTTTTTTTTTGAGTGCTAATCTTGAATTCTGCAAAGAAAATGTGTTGTCTCTTTCTTACTCCAAAAAGAATGTGACCCATCAGGAAAGGACTCTTTTAATAAACCTGCAGGACTCTTTTAATAAAAGAAGGTGACTTCTTTTTTAAAAAATAAATATGATATATTTATATATTATATTCTAAATAATTTTATAATTAAAATAAAGAGTTTATTTTAATCTTGAAATTGGATTTCATGCAATTTAAAATTGCCCATTAAATGATACTCATATATATATGGAATGTTTTAATTCATGAGATGAATATTTATTTATTGATATATATGGTGATATGTATGATAATAAATGGAGATTGATTATGGACTATTTGACCAATGTGATTGGATTTTATTTTAGTTGAATGCTTTAATGAATGAGTTTTATTAAATGGGGTCTGTGTACCTCGTCTTCTCTAAATTTTTTTTTCGTGATATAAAATTTTATCTCCCTCCTATGTACTTCCCCTTGACTGCTGATCAAGGTTTCTATTTAAATTAAATAGTTTAATGTAATAGAAATAGTTAGAATTATCTTGAAAAAATTGGAGACCAAGGAGCAAGGAGCGCGTGAAGACCCGTTTGTATGGAGCCTGGGTTTAAATGTAATAGTTATATTTAACTTTAAATTCTTGCACTCCTAGGTTTGACCTTTTGGTTCACTTGGTGGCTCTAGTGAACCAAACTAGAATAAAAGTCCATAATCAATCTGGGTAGAATATAGTATTCTATATTGCATGCTAAATATTATATATATTATATTTTATGCAAACATGCTTCGCATGTTTAATAAAATGACGCGTATTTTATATATATATATATATGTGCATGCACGCTAAACAAGATGAGACAAATAATAACAAATCCCTCAAAGAAATAATATTAAGTCCGAAGCGTTCAAATGATATTTGGAATATCGAACGTCGCCTTCTAGCATGATAAATTAATAGAGTATTAAATAGTTAATATGAGCTTGTTGTGCTATCCACAAGGCGAGTATTGCATATTTAAGATGTTAATTAATCACATTTGATGCTTATCAAGAAAATTGAACGATCTAGTCTTGTTGTGCTATCCACAAGGACGAACATTTTTCTTTTTTGAATTTATAGAAGTGCTAGGCTGGACTTAACTTAAATCGTTTTAGTTCGGATGTGCACACACTTGACCATTATGATTTAAGAGGCAAAATAAAAGGAGTTATATAGTGATGTAATTGACAAGAGTTGTCTACCTATTTATTTGTATATCGCTTGTTGTGCTATCCACAAGGTTATATACATTTGAAATGGGATCCTTATTCTTACTAGCAAATCTTTAATTAGATGTTGCCGAACTATATAAGTGAGGGTAATATAGTTTGATAAAAATAGTGGGAGATACCAATTTAAAATAAAGACCTAAATTTATTTTGATATGCAAAATTAATAAAATGAATGTTTGCTAAAATGTTGTTTTTCACATGCAAAATTTTAAAAATGTCAAAATCACTAATTTCATTGCGAAGCATACTTGATGCTAATAAGCTTACCGGGCCGAATTATACGGACTGGCTAAGAAATCTGAGAATAGTTCTCACTGCTGAAAAGATTTTTTATGTCCTAAACTCACCTGTCCCTGGAACTGTTTCAGAAACAGCCTTTGAGGAAGAGATTGCCACCATTGTAAAGTGGCAAGATGATGCATCTGTGGCTCAATGCATCATGCTCGCATCCATGAATAACGAGCTTCAGCGTCAACACGAAAACATGGATGCTCCTACTATGTTGATTCACCTCAAGGAGTTGTATGGTGAACAAAGTAGGACTGCTAGATATGAGATATCTAAGGAGCTCTTCCGATCTCGGATGACCAAGGGCAAAGTAAACATAAAGGAACAAAAGAAATCTGATCCAGCTAGCAAAGGAATGTGCTTCCATTGCAACGAGCCGGGTCATTGGAAGAGGAACTGCAAGAAGTTTCTGGCAAAGAAGAAGCTTGGAGAAGCTTCGACTTCCAATCAAGGTTTGTTCATGATTGAAATTAATTTTTCAGAAAGTCAAAATTCTACTTGGGTATTGGATACCGGCTGTGGTTCTCACATATGTAATACTGTGCAGGGACTGGTCAGAAGTAGAAAGCTGAACAATGATGAGGTGATCCTACGAGTGGGGAATGGAGCAAAGGTTGCTGCATTAGCTGTAGGAACTTATTATTTAGCAATGCCTTCGGGCAAGTCCATTTATCTTAATAATTGTTATTATGTTCCAAATATTATTAAAAACATTATTTCAATTTCTGTATTGGATATGGAAGGATTTAACGTTGTTATAAAGAACAATAGTTGTTCTATTTATAAAGACGATGTTTTATATGGTATTGGAAATTTGCGAAATGGACTTTATACACTTGACTTACAAGAAAATATATTTCAAATTGAACAAACTAAGAAAAGGAAAAGAGATGATATTAATTATACCTACATGTGGCACTGTAGACTCGGTCATATCAATGAAACAAGATTATCCAAGTTGCATAAAGATGGGTTCTTTGAGTTATCTGATTATGAATCATATACAACTTGTGAATCTTGTCTCATGGGTAAAATGACTAAATCTCCTTTTAGTGGAAAAGGAGAAAGAGTTACAGAGTTGTTGGCATTGATTCACACAGACGTTTGTGGACCTATACAACAAGTGCACGGGGTGGGTATTCTTATTTTATTACTTTCACTGATGATCACTCAAGATTTGGATATGTGTATTTAATGAAATACAAGTCAGAATCATTTGAAAAGTTCAAAGAGTTCAGAAGTGAAGTAGAGAAACAAACGGGCAAGAGTATAAAGATACTTCGATCAGATTGAGGTGGAGAATACTTAAGCGGTGAGTTTCTCAATTATCTCAAAGAAAATGGTATAATCTCACAATGGACTCCTCTAGGTACACCACAGTTAAATGGAGTATCTGAAAGGAGAAATCGAACACTGTTGGACATGGTTCAATCTATGATGAATTTTACCGACCTTCCAATTTCCTTATGGGGATATGCCCTAGAAACGGCTGCATACCTACTTAACAAGGTACCTACCAAATCCGCCCCAAAGACTCCATATGAGATATGGAAGGGGAGGAAACCAAATCTTAATCATGTTAAGACTTGGGGTTGTCCAGCTTATGTCAAAAAGTTTGAAAACGATAAGCTGCAGACTAAATCCGATAAGTGTAGATTTGTGGGATACCCTAAAGAAACTTTAGGGTATTATTTCTATCATCCAACTGATCAAAAGGTGTTTGTTGCGAAACATACTGCCTTCTTGGAAAAGGATTTTATCCATGAAGGGGTCAGTGGGAGTAAGATATATCTTGAAGAAGTTCAAGACCCACAAATTACCACGGATCAAAGTCAGGTACCTGACAAAGTAGAAGAACCTACTATACCACACCCTGTTCGTAAATCTGGAAGAGTACCGAAGATACCTGAGAGATATAGATTCGTTATAGAGGATGACGATGAGGTACACATCATGAATGATGATGATCCATTGAATTACGAACAGGCTATGAGTAATAAAGACTCAGGGAAATGGCTTGAAGCTATGAAATTCGAAATGGACTCCATGTATGAAAACAAAGTATGGACTTTGATTTCACCACCTGAAGGCATTAAGCCTATTGGGTGTAAATGGATCTTTAAAAGAAAGACTGGAGCGGACGGCAAGGTAGAGACCTATAAGGCCCGACTGGTTGCAAAAGGTTTCAAACAAAGACAAGGAGTTGACTATGATGAAACCTTCTCACCAGTAGCTATGCTCAAGTCCATTCAGATTTTGCTTGCGATTGCAGCTTATAACGACTATGAGATCTGGCAGATGGACGTGAAAACGGCCTTCCTCAATGGGAAACTTGAGGAGGATGTGTATATGACACAGCCAGAGGGATTTGTTTCAAAGGTTGGAACAAATCAAGTCTGTAAGCTGCAACGATCCATTTATGGATTGATGCAAGCTTCTCGTAGATGGAACATTCGTTTTGATGAGACAATCAAAGAGTTTGATTTTGTCAAAAACGACGATGAACCATATGTGAACAAGAAGGTTAGTGGGAGCGCAGTTTCATTCCTTGTATTATATGTTGATGATATATTACTGATAGGGAATGACATTCCTATGCTACAATCGATTAAAATCTGGTTATCTAAACACTTCTCCATGAAGGACTTGGGAGAAACATCCTATATTTTGGGGATAAAGATCTATAGAGATAGATCTAAAAGGATGCTTGGTTTATCCCAAGGAACGTACATTGATGCAATGCTAAAGAGATTTAGCATGGAAGATTCCAAAAGAGGTCTTACGCCGATGAGCCATGGAATACATCTCTCCAAGAAACAGGCTCCAAAGACACCTGAGGAGAGAGACCGTATGAGTAAGATCCCTTATGCTTCTGCAATTGGATCTATCATGTATGGTATGATATGTACTAGACCGGATGTTGCTCATTCACTTAGTGTAACGAGCAGATACCAGTCGAATTCAGGAGAAGAGCACTGGAAGGTAGTGAAGAATATCCTAAAATACTTGAGAAGGACTAAGGATATTTTTCTTGTCTACGGTGGGTCTGAATTAAAACTCGAGGGCTTCACAGACTCAAGTTTTCAAACGGAACAAGATGACAGTAAATCTGTTTCGGGGTATGTTTTTACCTTGAACGGAGGCGCAGTAAGTTGGAAGAGTTCCAAGCAGCAAACAGTTGCTGATTCAGTGACAGAGGCAGAGTATATAGCTGCAAGTGAAGCTGCAAAGGAAGTTGTTTGGATGAAGAAGTTCATAACTGAATTTGGTGTGGTTCCTAGCAATGGAGAAGCAGTTCCCATTTACTGTGACAACACAGGAGCAGTTGCACAGGCTAAGGAACCGAGGTCTCATCAGAAATCTAAACACGTGTTGCGGCGATTTCATTTGATCAGGGAGATCATTGAAAGAGGAGACGTCACCTTGGAGCGTGTAGACTCTCAAGACAACATTGCAAATCCATTTACTAAAGCTTTAACACAACAGCAGTTTGATCGTCACTTAGAGAAGATGGGTATGAGATACCATGGCGATTGGCTTTAGTGCAAGTGGGAGATTGATAGTAGTGTGCATACAAGCCAATCATGTATGATGATAAAGCACGTACTTTGTAAACAATCTTATTTATTTATTAATGAAATATTCATTTATTAAAGGCATTTAATTATCTACATGTTGCTGTTTTTATAATATGTAAATAACCCATAGTTTTAAGCAATGCTTTTAGAATCATGATGATGATCATGCTAATGAGATCTAAATTCTTAGAAAGTTTTAAAACTTAAATAGTTCCCAATCGTGGGATTACTAAAAAGGGGATTAGTAAATCCGGATAGATTGGTACATATGTTGCTTGCTCATTGGATGAGGATGATTGATCTCATGATCATTTGTGTGGAGACACTAAAGCAAGTATGTAGGTGCTTATTGGAGAATAAGTTCACTGAACGTGATTCGCTATGGAATACATAATGGAGTTTTACTCGCATGTCAATAGGAATTCCTAATGTGATAGTAGTACAAGTGATCCTTGGACTTGAGATCATCATAGTATCTTGTATGTAACAAATTATACTTTGACTTATTCCTTAAGACCTTTTAAGGCATATATAGGGTATGCTTGGGTATAATGAGTTACATATGGAGATAATGAATGATCAATAAAGAATCTACCACCTCTAGTAAAAGAGGAGATATGTCCTATGTGATTCGTTAAATGACAACCCAGGAATCCTTGGCCAAGGTGAAATGAAATTAGAAAGGAGTTTTTAATTTGCATTATTTGGAGTTGTGCATTTTCTAATCGAAATACATATAATTAAATAAAATAAGACTTGACAGTAAATCCATGTCTTATATTTAATTGGGACATTGTATGGTGGAAGGATTGAATTGTATGGTAACTATTAACTCACAGGTTCTTTTATGATTAATGTTGAAATCTATATTATCTGGAAAGTCGTTGATCGCTAGGGAGGCTTATCCCTATTGTAGAATAAATATTATTTATTTAAATAGATTATTAGTTTAATTTATTTATTTAAATAAGATTAAAATTATTTTAATTGATTTATTCACAACCGGTTTAATATGGAGAACCTAAAGGGTCACGCCATAAAAGGAAGAATAATTATTTAAGAAGGTAATGACATAATCGTAATAATGCATTAAGTATAATTAATTTAATCTATGGTGATAGAATAAATTAAATAGCTTAATGTTTATTATTTAATATTTTGGAAATATTAAATATAAATTAATAAGAGGAGTCTTATTAATATTATTACAATTATTATTATTTTAATTTCTAAAGGAGTTTAGTAATTAATTTAATATTTAGTACTCTCATTTATTCCTAATAAGATTAGGAGACAAATTAATTAAATGAATTTAATTAATTATTCCCATGTGGTGGGAAGCCTAAATTAATTAAATGAGTTTAATTAATTAAAAGAAATCTCATGTCTAATAGGATTAGAAGGGTTGACTAATATCTATATAAGAGGAGTCTTATAATAGATATTAGATAATGCAATTTCAATTGTTGGAGAGTACTCCTTTTCTATAGTGGATAGAAAACTAAGCCAATCACCCTCCTTCTTGATAATTCATCTTCCTTGGTGGATCACCTCTAGAGGCCAAACACTTGGGTGGCTAACGTTGATCAAAGGAAGGAATCTAACCCGGAAATTCAAGGAGATCACGAAGAACAAGGAGTTGAACTAGTACCTGTGGAAGCTTTGTTCTACAAGGGTATGATTCCATAACTTCTTATTTATCGTTTTAAATTAATAATTTGCATAAAGGATGATCCGAGTAATGGTTTTGTAGAAATTTTTTAAACTCTGATATACCATGCTTCCGCTAATTTTTGCAATTTGATTGCGTCACGATTTCGTACAAACCCAACAAGGCCGGTAACACAACAGCTACTTAGAGAAAATCTGCAGAAATCACAGGAAAGAATGAAGTGCTATGCAGATAGAAAGAGAACAGAGCGGGAATTTCAAGTGGGAGATGAAGTTTATTTAAAGATACAACCATACAGACAAATCTCAGTGAACCAAAGACGCAATTTAAAACTATCGACAAGATATTATGGACCTTATGCAGTTGAGCAGAAAATCGGAAAGGTAGCATATAAGTTGCGATTACCTCCACAGTCAAAAATCCATGATGTCTTCCATGTTTCCCAGCTAAAGAAGAGAATAGGCCAATCAAAGGTGGTTCAGACTAAATTACCTCAGACTAATCAAGCAGGTGAAGTTCAGCCCAAACCAGTTGCCATACTGGATCGTAGATTGATTAAGAAACAGAACAGAGCAGCTACAATGGTTTTGGTGCAGTGGTCACACAGTATTCCCGAAGATGTCACTTGGGAGGAATGGAGCAAACTCAGTGAGCGGTATCCAAACTTTAATCCTTGGGGACAATGATCAATTCAAGGAGAGGGGACTTGTCAGGAAGGAAGCTCAGGGTGAGGACGTAGCCGTTATATCAAGTGGGAATCCAAAACGCATTGTTTCATTCATTTAGTCTTTTATCAGTTAAGTTTCGATTGGGCTAAACGCACCGTTCAGCCCAATGCTCAACCCATAAATTCCTTGCAGCCGATTGTTGGTTGTAGGTTGTTATGCCTTGTTTTTAGCAATATCCACGGGTTTCCTTTTAATTGGACTAGTATGTCATTCCTTCTGTTTGGGTGAAATGGCTGAGTATTTATCGGTCCATTCTGGGTGTAATGAGGTATCGAAATCAATGAGCAATTTATAGTTTTCCTTTACTATTATTTCTTATTTGCTTTCCTTTCAATTTTTGTCAATTATTAGCTTAATCTTGACAGTTTCACCTCGTCTTCCTTGTCTACGAATTCTGCAATTGAAGGGTTCCAATAACTTATAAAAAATTGAAAATCGGAATAATCCAAATTTTCAAAGCTAAAAAAAGAGAGAGGAGAAGATGGAAAAAGAAAAGTGTTTGATGATGAAAAGTCGTGAAATTCTATTACGTAAAACAAAACTGATTTCCCCTCCTTAGTCAAAAATAATTTATTCTCTCTTATTTAGTCAAAATACAATATAAATTTTAAAAAGTAACTAATTAAATATAAAAAATAATAAAATAAATTATTACTTGTTAAATAGTACGTAAGTTTTATTTAATTAGAGAACAATTGTAAATGAACAAGGACTGAATGGTAGCAATAGTAGGACGTACAGTGGATGAGAGTTGAGACAGTAAAATTGGACTCAACTAAGTATATAGGTGAGATTGTGAGAACAATATTTGACATAGATTATAATAAACCATATGATAGTTTGAACATAAACAGAGCATGGTAGTTCAGAACAATACAATACTATTCTGTCATAGCCATAAACAACATTTATCAGAGATTATTAACCAATTTATTTATGCTATATGACCGGTTCAAACTTAACATTTAGATAATACAACGGTGAGTCCAAATCAACTCTATTTAGCCATGATTATATTTACATGTACATGTATCCAAATGAATAAATCAAACTGTAACAATTACTACACGGGAATTAGCCGGCATAGCGTGGAAATTGGAGAATAGGCTAATTTTCTTTTGAGAAATATATATATATATATATATATATATATGATATAATTGGATTAGACGAACGTGAAAGTCAATGCAATGCAATGCAATGGAATAAAATAAATTAAAATGAGATTATTTTAATTTCTACTTATATTATGTATATAAATTATTCGTAACTATAATTTAACTAAAATCTTTCGTAATATCTGTTCAACTCCGATGAGGAAGGCCGTGTAGGCGCTGGTCTAGACTAAGGGGCTGTTTGATAAAAAATAAATGAATCTGAATCTGAATTGAGCTGAATCTGAATGAACTGAACTGAATTTGAATCTAAATGATTTTTTTTTTGATAATTGATACGTCTGAAACATCTGAATAACAGTCTTTTACTATTTTACCCCTCTAAACTATGATGAACAAGTATATAATTCTGTCTGGACGTACTAAAAAAAAATGCAACATTCATTGTACAACATATAAAAATAAATAGTTAAAACAAATTATCAAACAAAGTATTGAATAATTCAAACAAATTTAAAAATTAGTCATTCTACATTTTTTTTTATCATTTTATGTAAATAAAAATACATAATAGTAATAAAGAATAATAAGTTATCAAAACAACAATTAAACAAAATAAAATAACAATTAAATAAAACAAAAATTGACAGCATGCTAAGTTTTCATATTTAAACAATCTCACGGATAATAGTTTACAAGAGAAAAGAAATGTTATTCAGCTGTTCTTACAAAATCATTATATTGTTGGAGGGTTTAATAGTAAAATATTATTCAGCTGTTTTTTTGAGCGAGTAAGTTAGCAATATCTAGCTGATTCGGTTGGTGCAAATAAGATCTATTAAGAGAGAGATTTATTTCAATCAAACAGTCTTAATAACTTACTCATTCAGATTCAGAGCCATTAAGTCCTGAAGATCAAATTTTTGGAAATTTCAAACGGTTAGTCGTTGTCGTTTAGATTTAAGGCTAAGGGCGTGAATTGCATTAAATCTTAAAAAAATTAGGGCTAGATGTCATTATTTTTTGTTTATTTTAATTTCTTTCAATTCTTGCTAAACATATTCTATAATGTAAAGAGCATACAAATATAGATAGATTTTATTTTTTAAAACTTCATTTTGGGGAGCGTGTCAAATGGGAATCGATTCAAGCAGGGGTAAATTAGACATACAAAAAATGTAGGGACCACAGTGCAGAAATATCAAAAAATCGGATGGATTTATCCTTTGTTATCTCTACCAGAAAAGTTATGGCGGCAATTTTCAGTTGGTTCGCCTCAAAACAAATCAACGACGCAATCCACATCAATTAACAGTTTGAAACAGCTGATATTACCAGACCAGACTTGAACACAAGCAGAAATAGCCAAATGGAATCTCAAAACAATATTCAATTCAATCATCCATTTCATTTACTACAACTAAATACTAATAATTTTCAAATCAACTTGTCAACGGTTTAATACTTCACGTCACGACCCATTCTTCTCTCTTCTCTCTTATCAACATTCACATGAGTTCTGGGGCTTCATTTCCCCCCAAATCATGTTCCTATTACAGCTTAAATTAGGGTTTTTGCTGCTCAGCTCAATCTGTTTAACCGCCCAATCCAAGTGCAGCAAAGGCTGCAGCTTAGCTCTGGGCTCCTACTGGGTTTGGTCGAAAACAAACCTAACCTTCATAGCTGAAGTTTCAAACAAACCAATCAGAGAAATTCTGAGCTACAACAGGCAACAAATCCCAAATCAAGACAGTGTTCAGTCCGACATCAGAATTAACATACCCTTCTCTTGTGATTGTATCAATCGCGACTTCTTGGGCCATGTTTTTACCTACAATGTTCGGAGTGGCGATACTTACGATAGGATTGCGAATTTGTACTATGCCAATTTAACCACCCGGGATTGGTTACAGAGGTTTAATAGTTATGACCCGAATAATATTCCGGATACTAATGGTAAGGTTAATGTGACTGTCAATTGTTCTTGTGGAGATAGTCAAGTTTCAAAGGACTACGGGTTGTTTGTGACGTATCCGCTCCGGCCAAATGACACTTTGGAATCGGTTGTGACTCAAACCAATCTGAGTTTGGAGACGAGCCTCAGTTCGAATTTGCTGCAGAGATATAATCCAAATGCCGATTTTAATGCAGGGAGTGGAATAGTGTATATTCCCGGAAGAGGTGACTTTTCAGTTCCTGCTTGAATTTTTTCTGTTTTGCCTTAAATGAATTTAATGGGATTCTCATGTGTTCCATTTATGGCATTATCCGGAAGGAGATTCGTTTTTGTGGGTTCATGAAAACCAATTCAGTGATTCAGTTACACGGTACCCTACACAGGTTCAAACACAGTTTGCTTGGGTAGCTTTATACGAGTGTTTATAGTTGGTAATTCTCTTAGAATCTAAATGTGATATATCGAAGTTTGACAGGATATTATTAGTTGAATCAACAAGTTGATTATTTTGTAAATAATTTAGTGCAAAAGTAATATTTGAACATCCAATACTAAGTTACAATATTACAATATTGATATTTGTGCAAATTTAATTAAAACAACAAAGACATGTTATGGTATGCTAAATTTAGAGTATTGGTAAGTAACAGTATATGTTTGGGTATGCAAGTACCAAGTGGTTTACTAGGCTAACAAGAGTATCTGGTTACTCTGGACTGAAATATTATAAGGATTAGTATAATCTCAACAAATAATGTCTTAGGCATCACTCACATCAGTGATTTTGCGTATTTATAAAATATTTTTTTAGTAAGTAATTTTGTTGTATAACCAATTTATGCTAGTATATTAATTTAATTGCATAATCATGTTGTTATTAAAGGTGAAATGCAGAGAATGAAATGGAGGAAATGCTCTCAGAGAGTAAGCAATTGAAAAATGAGCATAATCTGTATACGAGTCTCTATATTTATAAATAAAGAAAAAATATTTTAGACAAATATCCTAACTTTGTACTACAAATTTTCAACTTAGTGCTGTTTTGTACTTCTGTAGTGCCGCAGTGCCTTGCGCAGCATTTTGTAGTGAGCTCATTATTTGTGTTATGTAGAGTTGATCAGACGAGCTCTTGGTTTTCATGTTGCCTTGATCAGCAAGTTGCCTTCGAATTTTCTGAGTGGTGTTCCATATTTGGCACCGTCTCCAAAAATCCTATAGAGGTTCGAATATTACAAGATTTTGTATAAGCTTGACAGCTTCTTAGCCGTCACTCACATTAGTGATTTTGCCTATTTATAATTTTGTTTTCCTATGTAAATTTGGTTTATAATGTTGATACACTAATATTTTAATCGAATGGCGTAATCATGGGAGTTACCATTTGTTTTTGTTTTTTTATTTTTCTGTCTGTATTCCCAGATGGATTCATAATGTGGTTTTTGGAGGAGGTTGGGTTTTGTTAGGGAACATGAGTTGTTTAGGTTCTTTCTTCCGAAAAAGGGTATGCTTGGCTTGCTATTCCGTGAGCTGTGTTTATCTTTTACATGAACTAGAAAACAATAGGTTCTTTATAACTCTCAAAATAAGTAGAATATTGAGTCAAAGTTTGCAGCCAGCATAGCTTTTGAAACAAGCCCATGTCCGCTTGCCCTATCTCCCTTCAAAACTTATTTGAATTAAGGTTATTGCAGTATATAAATGAAGGAAATCATGCCCCACCATTTAGTATAATCATTACACCAGACCATTATGTTTTTATGTACAATCTATGTTGTGTAGTTGTTGGCTTCTCCATCTTTGGCATGACAACTTATAATGTTGTTTTTGTTTTTAGTGCTTCCAACTTCTCTTTAGCTATTACAATTAGTGATTAACTGATTATTTTATGCAATGGCCAAAGAGTAGTGTTGAATACTAGATACGTCTATTCTCAGGCATTAAGAACTGCTAAGGAATTGTCTTTACTAAAGTTGTCCCTTTTTTGTGCAGATCAAAACGGAAATTTTCCACCCTTAGAAACCAAGTAATTTCTCCAACTTCTCTATGAAACTAAACTATTATAATTGTTATTTGCTTCATTATCTGCACTTTTCTATATCATGTAACATCTGATTCGACTATTTATTTTCCTTTTTGCAGCACAGGTGGTCTAGCCTTCTCTTTATATTGGCTGATGTTAAGTTTATTCATTCCCTATTCCCAAATGAAGATTAGAGATAATAGGGCGGATCCTTTATGCTACTTGAGCTTATGTTTTGCTTTATGAAACCAGGGTTATCAAGTGGAGGCATAGCTGGCATAGCTGTAGCAGCAGTAGCAGGGTTGCTGTTGTTTGCAGGTTGCTTATATGTTGGCTTTTACAGAAAGAGGAAGGTTCATAGGATCACACTCTCAACAGCAGCTGAAGATCAATCTAATCGAGGTAACTTTTCCTTTATTATATTTTTTTTCAAATTGTTTTCTTCTTTAAATTTTACGTTACAGGTTCTAACTGATACTTGTATTAACCATTTATATAAATTTGGCTGAGTAATTATATAGTTAATTTATATGATCCGTGTATGGGAATTAATGCAGTGGCAAACTAGCAATGTATAAACAGCTAAATACTTAGACGTCGAGTTCACAGAAGAGTGGAAATTTTTTTTTCCCATTCTTTGAAAAACATTTATTAATGCAATAATAAACAATATCAAGTTAATGTTAAACTCAATTCCTATATTCTTACTCTATAACTTTAGGCCCCCAATCAAACAACCCGCCAAACCTCACACAGCAGAAAGTGAAAATTTCTGGTTCTGTCACTGCTGAGAAAGGTGATGAAGCGTCTTTATTCAACTTACCACTTAGATTAGCCTTCATTGTAACAATAATTAATAATGAATTACATGAGGTTAATATATCTTTTGAGAGAAAAAGAAAATACGTGATTCTGTGAACTTCAAAGCTTTTCCAAACTAAGTTAGAGTCAGGAATGCATAGTGATTGTGGTAATCTGACTTTTTCATATTGAATTGAATTTGCACACACTATTAGGTATACATGAGCGGTAGGATCATGACACATCATTAATGGAGTAACTATCACTATGTCATAAATCTCTATGTTTTCTCTATTCACATAACTGCAACTTATTCAGTGATTATAGAAATAACTATAGACTGATTTTCTTCCTTTCTCTTTCGAGTGTAGCTCCTGACGGTACTTTGCTTAAATCTGAGTCTACTGTACCAGCTTCTCCACGCCTTACAGGCATAACTGTAGACAAATCTGTTGAGTTTTCATATGAAGAACTAGCAAAGGCTACTAATGACTTCAATATTTCTTATAAGATTGGGCAAGGTGGCTTTGGCGCTGTTTACTACGCTGAGCTCAGAGGCGAGGTTAGTAACTGTTATTTTCAATATATAGCATAACAAACAGCATGGCACTCCTTTGACTTTTATTAGAACTTGTCATTTGTCACAGGTAAGTTCTCAGTACAGATATTTTTTGTGTTCTTGCCAAATAATCTGCTACTTTATTAAAAGCTGCCTTTCTTCTAATGAAGAAAATCCATCAAAAGATTGATTTAAATAGATTTTTTTGGTGATCTCAGGAGGCTCAGTAAGATGCAAAACATAAGTATGCCCATACTTGACAAACTCATTGCTAATTTAAAACCTATAGAACCATGTTTATGGCGTCATTTACTAAGCAGATGGCTATATATACAATGCTGTGTAATCTGCATATCTGTTTTGCAATTTATGCTAGTCAAATTTTTGAAATCAAAATATTTCTATCTTGAGAAGGCTTTTTTATCTGGTTCATGATGAATCTGAGTGGGAAGCACAGATTTTGTATTCAACCCTAAATAATGGCGATAATTTCTGGTTGAGGCTGAAGGTTTTTCTTGACATATTACAAGCATAAGTCATTGTTTTTTGGTAGGTCTAGTCTTTATATGATGTGAAGCATCTTTGTTTAACTTTCCTAGCGAATATTTATGCAGAAAGCTGCAATTAAGAAGATGGATATGCAGGCATCAAGAGAATTTCTTGCTGAATTAAAGGTTTTAACGCATGTTCATCACCTGAACCTGGTAAAAACCCCGTTTATTTTTTACCACTGATAGTGGCTTTTGTCTTTTGATTTTTTATTTTCTTCTGTGGTTATACATATTATGGTGTCTGCAATATGTATAGTCATGATGATGTTGATGATTATAATGTATAAACACCTTTAAGTTGTAGCACCATCCTACTCATCATCATCATGATAAAATCCAACTTTAAGATATGAGCGTGGCATTAGCCAAAATAAAGCGGACTGTTGGTCAACTTGGATTACCAGATATTATATATATTCATTTACCAAAGTGCAACATAAATCATTTACTTAACATGAATGAGATGTGTGCATGTGTGTCCGCATGTGAGAAGGGAGGGGGGGGGGGTAGGGACAGTGGATGGGGTGGATGGGATGGGACAATGCCTGAACAATAAAACGTTATTGCCTATTCTTAGGTTTATGAAGGCCTGAAAGTTAGTTAGAAGATTAGTTATCAGATGTGTAGTTAGTAATGAATTGGCTTGACTGCTAAAAGTAATTTTCAGAGTTTTTGTCTCACGCTTTAGTAGAGCTAGACACACACCTAGTATCATGTATATCAGTTTAGTGGCAGACGTAATTGGGATCATAATCCATTAAAAGTTTAGTTTAGTACATTGACTTAACTGGAACTGGATGAATATTAATGGACTTAAATAAATATGACTAATTGGAAGTCAGTAGAATTTTTGGCAATTATTCTTTACATACTTGTCATGTACTCCTTTGCTTCGACTATACTATTTAAACAGCAGATGATAGTTACGTACCCCAGCTTACACATGTTTCACTGTAAATTTTAAGGTTTGTAAGATTGAAGTTAGTTTGCTAATATAATTATTCATTTAAGAAGTATTAAATCCAATTTTTGTCTAGTGTAGTACCTATGGATGAATCTGTCATATTATCACATTCTCTGGTGTGCTATCTTTAAACTGCTTGTTCTTTACTAGATGGTTGTTATTAGTATTTTAGACATCTTAACTTTTATATCGATAATCAATGCAGGTACGCTTAATAGGGTATTGTGTTGAGGGTTCCCTTTTCCTAGTCTACGAATTCATTGAGAATGGCAATTTAAGTGAACATTTGCGAGGCTCAGGTGAAATGAATGTTTATGGGCAGGAGATCATTAAATATTATTGCCTCCAAAACAATGTTAATTATTCCCCCCCCCCCCCCAATTTTTTTCTAGAGAGGGCTCCTCTCTCATGGTCTACTAGGGTGCAAATTGCTTTGGATTCAGCTAGAGGTCTTGAATATATCCATGAGCATACAGTTCCTGTCTATATCCATCGGGATATTAAATCAGCAAATATTCTGATAGACAAAAACTACCGCGGGAAGGTTGTAAAAATGCCCATAATTTTTTATCTTGAACTTACTACTTGAACTTACTATTGCCCTTGTCACTGTCTTTGTGGCAGATCATGTGATGTTCATAGTAGTGAAATATTTATTTTACAGGTTGCAGATTTTGGCTTAACAAAACTGACTGAAGTTGGAAGTACATCGTTGCCCACGCGTCTTGTCGGTACATTTGGATATATGCCGCCAGAGTAAGATGCCCTTTCATTTGTCTAAGTACATATCATAGATGATATAAACGTCAGCGGCTAATTACAGGAATGGGGGTGTTTTTGGGGATTTGAGCTGTTAAAAGGACTGATTGTACGTTCAATCTTCAGCCAATCTGGATTTTCCGTGAATATTCTGACTTGAATAAATTTTTATAGCCAACCTTTCCTTCAAAGTGAGGGAGACGTTAGTTAGTAAAATTTAACGTCTAACCTTAATTATGTCTCGTGCAATTCCTTCCTAGCAATGAGCTGAACTCATGCATATCTGCATGTATATTGCCACCAGCTAGAAAAGTGGTAGAACAAGTTAAAGAACAACTGGTTTTCACCTCTTATGCTTGATGGTATAGAACATAATGGTTCCTATTTGACAATGCTTGGGTGCAGATATGCTCAGTACGGTGACGTCTCTCCTAAAATTGATGTCTATGCTTTTGGGGTGGTTCTCTATGAACTTATTTCAGCCAAGGAAGCCATAGTGAAGGCAAATGGTACTATTGCTGAATCGAAAGGGCTTGTTGCATTGGTAAGCTGTCTTTCTTCTCTTATTCTAATAATATAGAGTAATGATAAGTTAGAGGGTCAAGGTCCCTTGGAATTTGAGTTGGCATAAAAGTGAATCACCTCTAGCAGGCGTAGGGAGTTGTTTGCCATCTAAAACTAATAATGCCATACTTTGATAGGTACTCATGAGCTAATCTTATCACATTTTCAGTTTGAGGAAGTTCTTAATCAGCGGGATCCAAAAGAAGACCTTAACAAACTGGTTGACCATAGGCTTGGAGATGAGTACCCTCTAGACTCGGTCCGCAAGGTGAACATGATGAACTTAAAACGTTTTCTCCTTTCTCTCTCTCCCCCCCCCCAAAAAAAAATAAAATAAAAATAAAAATAAATAAATTTGATTCTTAAATCTTATTGAGGAGCTGCTCCGTTGTGTTACTGGCAGATGGGTCAGCTTGCCAAAGCTTGCACACAAGAAAATCCTCAGCTTCGACCAAGCATGAGATCTATAGTTGTTGCACTGATGACTCTCTCATCCTCAACAGAGGATTGGGATGTTGGTTCCTTTTACGAAAACCATGACCTTGTCAACCTAATGTCCGGAAGGTAGTAGTAACAAGAAAGTGAAACTTACCACCAAGATTGAATGAGCTGTTCAGGTTCTAGGTCTGCATACGTATTCTATCATTTGTAAATCGGGGTTTTGTATCTATCTATATTACTAGTATTATATACAATTATTATTATTATTTTAGAAAGAAATGGAGTAAACCTCGATTTTGCTCGATGTTTCAAATAACCCCCTACCCTACCTGTGCTTTGTATACATTGTGACCCATTCATGGTGTTTTGTAATGGAAGTAAAGAAACTCTATTCCATTCCTTACACAATCAAAAATAATAGAAGAAATATATACATATGTATGAGTAATCGGTCTCTAATTAATCCTTCATCATCAATAATGGACTATTTTTAATAAGAAAAAAACAAAAAAAGAGTTGTAATTAATAAGCAATCCTCCTCCTCTCAAAGATGAAGGTGCTGTTTGTTTATCACTTATTGCCTCTTAATAGATTGCCTCTTATTCTGTAAGAGGCAGGTGGCTGTTTTTTTTTTTTTAACCTCTTAATGCCTCTAACCGGTTAAGCTACAAAATCAAGTCTAAATTATTAAGAGCCATGTTTGAATAAGCTTGACTATTTTTTAGATAAAAATACCCTCCTCAATATTATTATTCTCTTTTTCTATCCACACCCTTTTCTTCTTCCTTTTACCGATCGGAGACTTTGCTACCAGTGACTACCAACCACTGCCACCCACCGGCGCCACCACCACCTTGCCACCTCCGGCGCCACCACCGCCTCGCCACGTCCTGACGCCACCAGATTTGCCCGACCAAATTTGCCCGAATTTGTTCAACCACCATGGATCTCTCCCATACATACTCATTTTTTTAAGCACCAAAGCTTGTAGCTTTACCACCCAGAATCAAAACCCCCCAAGCATGCACTGCAAATTTGGGGAAAATTGATTCAATTCAGTTTTTGTGCAAATCTAAAAAGACCGACAAAAGTTGTAGCTTTACTACCCAAAGATCAAAACCCACCAAGGATGTAATGCAAATTTGTAAAAATGACTGGATTAATTCAGTTTTTGTGCAGATCTAAGAAGACCCACAAATGTGGATCTGAACCAGCTTTATCTCTAGTGTTTTGCTCAAAGATTTGTGACTGAACTCAGGGGAGAGAGTGGGGTGGTGGAAAGAAGGGGCCAATATTAATATTATGGGTGGTGAACAGACCGTCTTTGATTATGCCGGGGCGGGAGAGGAGGGGTGGGGCTGGAGAGGAGGGAGAAGGGGTGGGAAGGGGAAGGGGAAGGGGAAGGGGAGGAGGGAGAAGAAAAAGTTTCGTTTTTATTTTTTTTCAAGGGTTAAAATAGTAAAAACATATTATTTAGATATTTTAAAAAAAATAATTATCAAATAATATTTTTTCATTCAGATACAATTCTATTCAGATGCTCTATATTATTCAGATGTCTAAACTGTTCAGGTCTTAACAATCAATTTTATCAAATACAAACTAAGTTTTTAGTGTTTGTTCATTTTTCTTTAACCCATATTTTAAGCGTATATTCTTTTGGTAAATCTTAATATAAAAATAATGTCCAAAACGTTAATACTCATAATAATTACTATTATTATTATTTTTCGGATTTAAAAAGACGAGAGTACCCTTAAAGGGAAGAATTTCACCGAACACCACTGCAAGCCCCATTCTAATCTGCGCTTCCATCCCGGCCCGCTCAGTGGAACAAAGAGGAGAGAGGACACCAAGCTCAGTGCAAAAGAAATCAAAATTAATAAATATACAACATATATATATATATATATATATACACAGAGAGAGAGAGAGAGAGAGAAGTATAGCCGAGCAACCTCTGATTTAATGGCGTCATCAACCTCGTGGTTGCAATCACTCCTCTCTCCGACCATGAAAGCCTTCTCTAACAGCCTCCGCAATTACGGTTAGAATCCCTATTCCTATTCCTATTCCTATTCCTATTCCAATTCCAATTCCAATTCCTATTTCTATTCCATTTTTATATATTTGTTTCTCAATAGGCACAGTAGGAGTATATTTATGTTGGGATTTTAAAATTTTTTGTATAGAAAATTCCTATCTTTAAAAAAGATGCATGTAATTTGAGTATATTTCTCGAGAATTTATGGTGTTTGGATCACTCAAACGTTTTCCCAGTGCAAGTATTTTCCAATAACAACTTACAAGGGCTGAATTCTTTTATTATTATTATTGAATTTCTTTCCGTGTAAGTGAATTTCTCAGAGGGACAAGCTAGTTGATGGGCCAATGACATCTATTCAAACATCAACCTATGACATATGCCTCTACCTATACTGTGTGAAGTGAAGCTGTAACCCATACAATAAATTGAGCACAGATGTATGACCTAACGTACACATTGTCACCTTGTATAACATTTATATATTAGCTACACACTTAGTTATTTCAAACTTACCTTCTAATCCTCGACATAACAGCAAAATGAAAATTAATTGGAAAAGATCTTTCTCGTCTACAATAATGAAGCTGTTTTTTCTGGTGCAACACATTTTATGTCAAAACATATGAAGGGAAAAAAGTCTTTTTTGTCTTTTAACATTTGTTGTCAATATTGTATCACCTATTACAAGATCTATTCTTTTTCTATAGGTTTTACTTTGGGTAGTTTTATAAAGGGCATGAAAGCCAGAGAAAATTTAATACGCCCATCACTAGAGGAAGAAGAAGAGACCAGTTTGACGACCGAGTCGTTACCTTGTCTTGGAGAAGTGGAAAAGATGATAGGGTATAGTTTTAACAATAAGACCTTATTACAGCAAGCGTTTACACATCCATCTTATCAAGAGAAATGTGAGTCATACGAGCGACTCGAGTTCGTGGGTGACTCAGTGCTCAATCTTTTGATCACAAAACAACAATTTTCCATGTACCCAAATCTTCCTCCGGGCTTGTTGTCTTCTCTCCGTTCTGCTAATGTTGACACCGAGAAGCTAGCACGTGTGGCAATCAACCATAACTTACATAAGTATTTACGTCATGGGAATCGTAGACTTAGTAAACAAGTAAGTGACTATTACAAGTATTTCAGTATTGTCGGTGACTATATTGTGCAAATATTTATATAATTGTACCCAATTGTTGTATCATTTGTTGTCTATCATGATGTTCTTTTATGGTAATGTACTAACTCATCTACTTGTAGCCTTCTAAGGGTTCAATGTTTTAAAATAAAGGAAAATTTTGTGACAAAGCTTTTATCCCTATCTTTTTCTTTGTAAATGACCCTAATAATGCAGTAATGCACTTTAAGAGTTGATAATTTCAACATACTTGCAACATAAATTACATAATACTGACCACTTTCTTATCGTAGCCTCTTCATATGTAAATATGTTATAATTCATGAGTGAGCATATGTGGTTCACTTCTCACTCTTTTTTTGGCAAGCTTGTAACTTTTGGACTTCTACATTATTAAATTCTACTCTTTGCAATTCCAGCTTTTCCTAGTAAAATTTTGTAACCTTGAAGAATTTGGAATCCTTTTTACGACATTCCATTTTAGAGGACATGGCCTGTCTATGATAAATGATGCAATGCGCTTATTTGAAGGGAAAGAAATATAAATTTAGAAAAATTAATCACAGATGATAAGTCGTAGATAACTGAGGTTGCATATAATATGAAGTCGCTATCCATGGTAACTACTACCCTATGAGAACTCAAACACTTACCATGTCTCATTTGCTCAGACTCCCTTACAATTTTGACCAAGTCAACACAAACCGAAACTCATACTATAAGCATTTGAATAATTTAAAATAATAAACACCAAAATATGTTTAGCTATGGACCTCTTATACGATTTCTCATTTTTAAGTTGTAGAAGCAAAAACTTCTTGCAATTACTATTTTTGGATTGCATGTTTTCAGAAATATAGTTGTGACTTTTTCACAAAATATATTTTTTTCATCTATTATAAGGCCCCTTCTGTTCAGTATGAACTTTGGAATCAAACAGAGAATATTTAGTAGGCCCATTGGTTCCTCAGTTGAGGATCATTACATCATTACATTTATTAAGTATAGAAATCAATGAAGAAGTTATTATCAATTACCAAGAATTTACTAGTTATTGTAGGGTCAAGCATATAATATACTTTTCAATATATGAACGTTTTGAATGACTGATGAGCATAGATATCCTTGAGTGAGCTTTGTGCATGAGCAAGTTTCTTAAAAGAATAAAAATTCAAGTAAAAAAAATGATTACCAAAAAAACATGTTTGGGACAGCTCATTATTTACTACGTGATTTGGAGCTTCAATGGCCTCGAGCACAGCAAATTATGCAGACTTGTTCTTTTTCTGCTTTCTCTTCTATTTAATCGGTAGCTTATCTGATTCTTTCCTTTCTGATTAATTTACTAGAATTGTACAGGTTCGAGGTTTTCAAAGTGCTCTTCCGCAGTATCCTTTGCATTCCCATGGACTCATCGATCCTCCAAAGGTCCTTGCTGATATTGTTGAATCTACAATAGGGGCCGTATTCATTGACAGCAACTCTTCAATTGATATTACGTGGGAGGTCTATTCCATTTTCTCTACATATTTTTTCCGTTTTTGGGTAGAATGTTGAACTAAGAGGCTGCTACCTGAGGATAGGCACCATTAGAAATATATTACTTTGAAATTTGATATTAATGAAAAACCTTAATATGCCCAGATGAGTAGTCAAAATGGCCATGGGTTGTAGTTCTGCACAGCTGTATTAGACTACCACAAAATGAAATTATGGGAGTCCTGATGACATGATGGCACCTGTTTAGTATTAAACTTTAGTATTTGCACAAAATAATTTATTTGACTTGTTGGATTCCTGACGGGTACAAAATATTATGGGAAATTTAGTTGTGTATATTTTTTCTTCATATAGGTGACCAAGGATCTGCTGGAGCCCATAATTACTCTTGAAACGCTAGAAACAAATCCTGTGAAGAAGCTTTACGAGATGTGCCAGAAACATGGACTCAAGGTACGACTTAGAGATCTATGGGTGCGGGATGGGAGCTATGAAATACTTGTTGATAAGCAACTTAGAGGAAGAGGCGAGTACAGAGCCAAGAAAGAAATAGCATTAAACAGAGCAGCAAATGATGCATATAATGAAATTGTGAGGAGTCTTGGTGTAGTAAAAGAAGATGACCATAAATAAAAGAAAAATCGGTTAGGAAGTAGTATGAGTTAGTTGATGATTATCAACTAAGTAGAGATATGGTCAAGAATCAAGCTAGTAATTGTACCTTGTCCCAAATACACACATTTTGGTAACTGGAGTTTATTGAAAATGTTCAGTTAAGTTAGTTTTCACTTTCAATTTTGTGCCTTGTTGGAATATTTTTCATTAAAGAAATATTGTAATTTAATTTATATTTCTTTTTTGTTTGTTATAAATATAATAGAGTTATTCAGTGTTTTGTGACATGCCAGGCTGAGTTATTTAGTAGTAGTATTTGATTTGCCCCATTTAGTTTCTTAGAGTACTGTACGAGTGTATGTATAATATATATTGAATTGTAAATACATTACAGAGAATTGCTTTTTGTACTTTACATAAATAACAAATATGTCCAACAGTAATTGCAATCATTATAAATTTGAGGAACATAAAAAGTACCTGTGAATTACTAAATGATAAATTTCCATCCTTCCTAAGATAGATGATAAATTTTAAGTAACTTTTTAATGCTAATTCGAGAAAACATCATTGTGCATCGATTTCTCCCCCAAGTCTTGTTTCGGCACTTCACCAAATTTCCCAAGATAATTTTCTCAAATTCTCCTAAACCTCTTAAATTAAAATGTAGAGATTGTTCTAACCCAATGCTTGGCCTGTAAAAAATTTTATTTTTGAAAAATAAAATAAAAAATTCCTTATGTTACTCATCTCTCGCCTAGAGTTTCACATGGGCTGCTAAATTGGTTCTTATTAGAGCCAGCTGTGATAGTGGGCCCAAATGAATGTTTCAGTTCAAAAATGAAGGCCCAGATGTTTCTCGAATTCGTATGGAAGGAAACAATAGACATGAGTTATTGAGTTGGAATAGCAAAGTCCTACTCTCTCCAAACTCCTTTCCTCGTCAACAAGACAAGACAAGACATCATCGTAAAGGAAACTTCATCCCAGTGAAACCTCAATCGTTTTGTTTCTCAAAAACTTGTATATATATATATATATATATATATATATATAGGGCGAGATTGATATATTGGTGGGGGTGAATTTGAAAATTTAGAAAGAGATGGATTTTGAGCTGAGAAGAGCGAGAGAGAAGCTAGAGAAAGAACAGAAAGATAGGAAAGAGAAGGCCAGATTGATAAAGGAAAGAGAGAGAAAAGCTAAGCAAGAAGCTCTTCGACAACGGGAGGCCATTGAGGCTGCTCAGAGATCTCGTAGGATTGATGCTATGGAAGCCCAGCTCAAGGTCCCATTTTTTTCCATCTTTACCCTTTTTTTTTACTTTTATTCTAATTGCTTGATTAATACATGCATGTTTAATATTTAGCTAATTAACAAATAACAAATACCCGTGAAAAGAGTTTACTTTTTTTTCATTGGGGTTTTAATATTTAGCTAATTTGTATAACTTTGCATTTGTGCAATAGAAAGATACATGATGATAAATATAATACTCCCTCTACATTTTCATTTTTAGTATCTTCCAATTTTCAAAATTATTGATATATTTTTATTTTAA
Source organism: Panax stipuleanatus (assembly GCA_020205555.1). Classification (NCBI taxonomy): domain Eukaryota; kingdom Viridiplantae; phylum Streptophyta; class Magnoliopsida; order Apiales; family Araliaceae; genus Panax; species Panax stipuleanatus. The sequence continues at coordinate 135,657,652 of CM035122.1, read as the reverse complement.
GACTATAAAGTTATGTTATATTCCTAATTTGCCATTACTATTTTACTATCATTATCACTATCACACCACGATAACTGAATTCCTACTAAGGCTATATTTGAGAATATAAAATTAACCTTAAAAGTTGTTGTTTTACAAATATATTTGTAATTTTGGTACAAGTGTTAATGTAAACACTTAGATGCTATGTTCTCCTATGCTATGTTTTACATGTACTTCTAATGTTTCATCTCAGGCAGATCAGCAAATAGAAGAAAATCTACTTGCTGGGAGAGGCATCGTGTTTAATCGAGTCCTAGAAGCTGTACCCTATAATGGAAATGGAGATAAAATCAAACTACCACCATCCTGCTTCACAGAGTTATCTGACAAAGGTTCATTTGACAAAGGGCCATTGCACTTCCAGTTGTCAGTAATGCATCATGATGGTCTTTCCGTTTCGGAAGGTGCTGAAAGGCAACATCATGGAACAACTCATGCCGGGGTTCTGGAATTTACTGCAGAAGAGGGTTCTGTTGGGCTTCCTCCTCATATATGGAGTAATTTATTTGCCACAAACCTTCTAAAGAGTTCCTTTATTGAAGTGCGCTATGTGTGGCTGCCGAAAGGAACTTATGCAAAACTTCAACCAGTTGAATTTGGCTTTTCAGACATACCCAATCACAAAGCTGTGCTTGAAACAAGCCTTCGCCAGCATGCAACCCTTTCTCAAGATGATGTGCTCACAGTCAATCATGGCTTACTTGCATACCATTTACGTGTTCTTGAGTTAAAACCTTCTTCAAGCGTATCTGTCCTGGAAACAGATATTGAGGTTGATATTGTTAGTCCTGATTCGGCTCCAGAAAGAACAAATCAGCATGTACTGAGGCCCCTTTTGTTTGGGAAGTCAGAATCTGGAGTTGTGGATGAAGAGAACTACATGTATTACAAGTTCTCAATAGACAATGACACTTGGGGAAGAATTTCTTCGGGGGGTTCTGAGATTGAGGTAAAGATAAACACGGAGTCACAAGAAGGAGATACTGATCTTTACATTTCCAAGCATCCTCTCTTATTCCCAACTCGGCACCAACATGGATGGTCTTCCCACGATGTGGGCTCAAAGGCTTTGGTCCTCAGCTCAAAGGACCAGAACTTGGCTGAAGGTACTTACAGTATTGCTGTATATGGCTTCAAAGGAAAAACAAAATACCAGGTGTCAGTGACAATTCAAGATAGCAACAACCGCAAGGTAGGTCAGCAGGCTGTGTCTTCCTCATCATTTGTGGAGGCAGATACAGTGGAGTGCAGGAACTGCAAGCATTATATACCATCTAGAACAATATCACTGCACGAGGCTTACTGTAGAAGACATAATGTCATCTGTCAGCATGTTGGTTGTGGTGTTGTCCTTAGGATTGATGATGCCAAGAACCATGTTCACTGTGAGAAATGCGGACAAGCTTTTCAAGGAGGAGAGATGAAGAAGCACGTGAAAGTGTTTCACGAGCCACTTCACTGCACCTGCGGAGTTGTACTTGAGAAGGAACAGATGGTGAGTACTAAACTGATCCTGCATTTCTTGTTTCTATACATAGTGTCTATTGCTGCATTGATAATCTGTGTTGTTTGCTGTCTTGTTACTGTTCAAATGCCTCAGATTTTGGCCTTTGTCTTTGAACTTACTATCGTTAGTACTGCCTATGATAAACAGTATGGACTTGAAACCTAGAAATTATTGGCTGTCAAGATTGATATTTTGACTTTCTTTCCTCAAGTTGCAGTTCCTAATAGAATCCCATACATAACATTTAACACAGTTGTTTCCTTTTTGCAGTTAAATTTTCAATCGAATTTATCTTATAATAATCTGTTCTCATAAGAAATTGCTGCAGATTTATTGCATTTTATGCACTCTTCTCATACCATTCATTCTGTTCTTTTCCTCCGCTAGGTGAAACACCAATCCTCGGACTGCCCATTACGCCTAGTGACGTGCCAGTTCTGTGGGGATATGGTTCAAGCTGGAACTTGTGCTGCAGATGTGCGAGATCGATTAAGAGGTCTTTCAGAGCATGAGAGCCTTTGTGGGTCCAGAACTGCCCCATGTGATTCTTGTGGGCGTGCAATAATGTTAAAAGATATGGACATTCATCAAATTGCTGTTCATCAAAGGAATTGATCCTAAATATGCATGAGGCTATTGTTCATATTTAATACCACTCACCACTGGGGGAATCAGTTATCTTCAGTGCAGTGATAAATGGTAATGGGAGGTCCTATCAATTGGGGGCATGGCTTGTGTACATTCTAAATTCTAGTGCTTCTTTGAGCAAAATGTGCAGCTATCGGACTTGTGTTGCTTCTTCTTTTTTTGGGAAACAGTCAAATGACTAGAATATATTAAAACGGCTTATATCAAATCAGGAAGCCAATATAGTAGTAGTAACAATTAGTCAACTTTTACACATCTAGTTACTTGAACAACAAAATAACAAGTTGATATGATAATTCCAAGAGTCCAGCCCTTTTTTAATTGACGTTTTTAAGGTTATGTACGCAGGTTAAGAAATGTAATTAATACTTTGTCTAAATTGAGTCTTTTAAAATTTCAATAAACAAATTAACCTTTACTCACAAAGGATAATATGAGAAATTAAAATCTACCAATTATAAATAAAAAGGAACAAAATTTTCTCTCTAAAATAAAAAAAAGACCAAGGGTGTACATCTCTATAGAAGATTAATTTCGGGGCCATATTCAATTTTTACCTTTTCCACTGAAAACAGAAAAGAGCATCAAGAAATATTTATTTATTTGAAATATGATGAAAGAGAGAATGTTTTCAGAATTATAATGCTAAACACATGAAAACAGACAGCTCGTGCGGTACTATTATTCACAATATGATGATGATCATGAAACAGACCACAAGTAATTTTTTAAAATCTGCTTAAAGCTTTTTTATCTATTGGATACGTTCAAAACTAAACTTTGAATATTTTATTTTTATTGTTTTGAATTTTACGTCGCAATTCAAATTTATTAGTCGACATATAAATCATAAGATATAATATATATTCAACATGTAAATGATTTTTTTATTATTATATATGATAAATAAATTTATATCGATATTAAATGACAAATATATAGTTACATAAAAAAATAAAGAAATAAAAAAGGGACCCGTATTATTATTATTATATCTCTAAATTCGTTAGGAAATTAATTAACATAATTATTACTCCTACCATATTAAAGAAATTAATTAACATAATTATTACCCTATTAAATTACACATGAAATAAGAATGCCAACGTGTTTACTCTTGCATTGGTTTGTAATGTAATTACTGAAACAGAATTATAACGTCTCTCTCATTCATGCACTTCATTCTGTCCCTTGTCTCTCTCTAAATCCACAAGTGTTCGACAAAAAGACGCAACCAAATCACATAATTGATTCCCCCGTTGGGTGTATAAATTTCTCAATTCAAATTGCAGGAGCAGTAGATTGATCATGTTGAAGAAGAGACCAGTTTGTTCTTCTTCTTTGTCGACCCTACTACGCCGTTTCAGGCTTGGTTCAAGGCTCGTGATTCCCCTCCTCCTACTCCTCTGTTTTCTCTCAGTTTTAGGGCTTCATAGCCACTCCAAGCTTTATTTAATGAATGATCATTTTGAAGGCTCTCCCAAAATAGCTTTTCTCTTCCTTGTTCGCGAGAATCTTCCTCTCGATTTTCTCTGGGATAGCTTCTTCAAGGTTTATATTCTTATCTGGATATATATACTTGTTAAATATGGACTGAGAGTGTTTTTTTTATAATGTGTGATTTGATTTCTAAATTTGAGCTTACAATTAGAAACAACATTGAGGGTTACTCGAATTATTAATTCACACTTGTATATGTATATGTATGTATATGTATATGTGAGAGTGTAATGTAGTGTCTGGATTTGATGAGCTTACAGAATGCAGATGCTGCAAATTTCTCGATTTATATACATTCGAAGCCTGGTTTTGTGTTCGACGAGTCAACTACAATGTCAGCTTTCTTTTATAATCGAGAGCTGAGTAAAAGTGTTGAGGTACTAATCTATTCTACTTTAATGGATGTCTTATGTGTGCTCAATTCTCTAGCAAAGTATTGTATTTATTGGTTGCTATATTTTTCTTCCTTGGGTCTAATTTAATTATGATGCAGGTGGGGTGGGGAGAACCTAGTATGATAGAAGCAGAGAGGTTGTTACTTGAAGAATCCCTTGCTGATCCAGATAATCAGAGATTTGTTCTCCTGTCTGACAGGTTAATTAATTTGCTTTCAGTATATACTGAACCGAACCGGCTCCGGCTGGCTTCTTAATTAGGATTTCTTCTGCTACCTTTTGTGTTGAGGTTTGTTTAATTAATTTGTTAGTTGACTTTGCCCAAACACAGCATTTCAAAGTGTTACTCACTATAAGAAGCTAATTTCCATCAAATTATTATCTCTTCTTAAGATTATCTAAAATTGTCGAGTTTAATTTCTTAAATGGTTTACGTCCGTCCTTTTTACTTGGACATGTGCTTCCTAGATGGATTATGTACACGTTTATATATATATAATGGGCTATATGTATATACACAGCTGTATTACACAGTCGGGCTATAACGACGGTTTTTTTGGGCTATGGCGACGGTTCACCCGTCGCCGTAGCCCAGAATAGCTATGGCGACTGGTGAAACCGCCGCTATAGTCCCAAAAACCCGTTGTCATAGCCGACTGTGTACTACACAGCTGTGTACATTCATTTTTCCCATATATATATATATTATATACCAGCAAAGAAATCAGAAAGTACCCAACTAGTTTCACCATAGTTTGATGCAAATCAAGAACAAAGCAAATGTTTCTTATATATTCTGTGTCATGTATATTAATGCATGTAAATTTTTATTTATTTAATTATTATTATTTTTTGCAGTTGTGTACCTTTGTACAACTTCAGTTATGTATACAACTATCTCATGTCTTCTCCAAGAAGCTACGTAGAAAGGTACTCAAAAACCATAAACATTAATACGAATACACTAAATTTCTTCTTAAATCATTCAACACTTATTCTCCAATTTCATGCATGGATTTATGTGATACATTTGTAGCTTGTGTTTTACAGCTTCCTTGATGTAAATGATACCCGTTACCGTCCAAAAATGTTGCCTGTAATACCCAAGGACAAATGGCGGAAAGGATCCCAGGTTCATATAAATTTTCTTAATATTCTTTGTTCCCTTAACATCAATTTTTTTTAATACTTTGGCTCCTTATCTACTTTAAGTTACTTCAAGTTCCTAAAGGCCTTATTATGTGTTTTCAAAGGTTGGAATCAACAATTCTATTGAAGTAAGTACTTGTTATATTTCCCTCGTGTTTTGTTGCTTGTTTACAATTGTTAATTGAATATTGTTATGAGAAACTATGACAAATACAATAAATCAATGCAGAAAAATAAAGACAATAACACAAGATTTTACGTGAAAATCTAAATGGAAAAAAAAAAACACACGAAGAAAGGGTGAAGAAATTCACTAAATAAAATCTGAAAAATACAAGATAAAGAGGGAACAAAAAGAATTATTAGAATACTATATGCCCCTTTGTATGACAGTAGTTACAACTGAAATTCTTATTCTGAGATTTCGATCTGTGTGTACTATCACTTTTTGAACTTCTCTCAACTGACCTCCCTCTGACAAACAATCTAACACCTTGATCATCACTTTTTCCAAAATTCATCTCAGAAATTTAATTTTTGTTTACTCTTAAGATTCGTCTTAACATCCTCAATTGAGATAGTGTCTCTACCATATATCATAGTGTCTCTAAAATGCTTATATGAAGGAGGTAATGAGACTAACAATAATAGGGCTTGATCTTCATCAACAATCTTAACATCAATATTTTGTAACTCAGTTACAATTGAATTAAACTCAGTGATATGAAATTTGATTTGAGTACCTTCTGACATGTGCAAGATGTAAAGACGTTATTTAAGTCTTAATATATTGGTGAGGGATTTCGTTAAATAGAGACCGAGACTCTAATTTCTTCTACAAATCAACAGTTGTAGTTTCTATTAACACCTCCTGCAACACATCACTTGAAAGACACAATTGAATTGCCGAAAATGCTTTATCATCCATAGTTTCTCATTCTGACTCAAACATCTCGTTAGCTTTCTTCGTCTCCCAATCCGTATCAGACATATCTACAAGCTTCACTGGCTTTCCTATAATGGTTTTCCTACAATGGCTTTCTTCAAGTCTTGCTGAGTAAGAACAGTCTTCATCCGAAATTGCCTAAGACTGAAACTAAATTTTCATCAAATTTGTCAATATCAAATTTCGTTGATGAAGTCGAACTTAACGTCATAGTATGAATCGATAATAACCCGGCTCTAATACCCGTTTGTTATGACAAGCTATGATAAACACAACAAATCAAAGCAGAAAGAAAAACACAATAATACAAAATTTTACGTGGAAACTCAAATCGAGAAAAAATTACAAAGAAATCCACTAAATAAAATATGAAGAATACAAGATAAAGAGAAAACTATGAGAATTATTAGAGTATTTTTGAATGTCTCTTCTCCAAAAACTTATCACCTATATTTATAAGCCATAGAAAAATTTCATGACCAATATGATAAAAAATACTAAATTGAGTATAAATAGAAAATATAACTTTTCTAAACTAATTGATTTTGTTTTTCTTGGAAAAAAAATCACTTAACTGATATTTTTTCATCCTTTATTCAATTTCAAAATCATTACATTTATATTCTTACTATCAAAATTATTTAATCACCATTATTCTTATTCTTATAATTTTTTAATTTAGTTAGTATTCTTTAAATTCTTACTATCAAAAACATATAATTATATAATAATCGTTTATTATTATATTATATAAATATAACTATTTAAATTTAAATAAGATTTTACTATTACATAAGTGAATGAATATATAAACAAATGAATCATTACTTAAAGATGAATACTATTATTTAAATAATATGAATAGATTAATTATTATAGTCGAATTTCTAAACTTATTTAATTTTTCAATTAGTTATACAATATTATTTGTATAATACATAAAAGTATAAACAATAGAAATGCTTCTATAACAAAACCCGTGCTTTGCACGGGCAGTGGCGGACCTAGAAATTATATGATGTGGGGGCGAGACATATTTTAAACAAAAAAATATTACCTATATATATATATATATAGACATAGAAATTCTAATTAAATAGCATTTTTAATGCATAAAGTATAGATTTTTAATATTTTTCATTTGAAGAAAATAATATATGCAGCGAATTATTAATGTATAATAATTTATTTGAGTCATATTATAAATAAATTATAGAGATATTATTAATTTGCTAAAACAATATAAAATGATACCATATTCTTTAATTCGTCATAACAATTCATATCATCAATATAAAATTAAACACTCAATAATTTTATGAGTAAATATAAAACAAAAAATATATTCTTCAAATTCATAGAATTTGAAAGAATAGTCTTTTGTGAATAGAGAATGTAATATTTGTGATTGTATTTTCTAAATTAAATTAATTCTCATAATATTAAAATTTTAAATTTTGGAAATCAACTTAAAAAATCAAACTAAAACTTATTTAGTGAGAAGATTAAAATATTAATTATTATGAATGTATATTTTTAAATATGCAAATAGGTACCCTATATATATCAAAAAAGTTAAACAAAAACTGGGCGTGCGGACCCCACTGCCCCCGGTGTAGGTCTGCCCCTGCGCACTAGTTAGGGTTAAATATTGCATTTATTGTCATTCATTTGTTTTTTTGGGGGCTAAATTGATAAATCCTAATGACATTTGTTGGAGTAATTTCCTTAATGTTTTGCCTCAATTTTCTATTTTTTTAATTAATTAAACATTTTTTAATGAACAAAAAAATGAGTTATTGATATTGACTTTATATTTTGCTCTTTTCTTTAATTTAGTAGTTTTCTTTCACTTTTCTAATTATTTTTTTTAGTTTAACAGTCTTCCAAGCAATGCACAGGGATTTGGACTAGTGTAGAAGCTATTATTGAAACTAGACAGTGTCTTGCTCTCAGGAAAATCATAAAAATCCTAGAAGAGAATCTTGTAGGTCCTTGAGTTTTGTTTCTCTGTGTCAGTAGTGTTGTTTAATTTGAATTATATCTTTACACTTGAAAATTCTGTAAATAATTCAATGCAGCTGACAATAAAAGTTAAATCATTGCCTAGACTTTAATTTAAAGGAGGGCATGGTTTTGTCTATTCCCTGCTATTGTCAACAAGTCAAGTGAATAACCACCGATTAATAAATTTAAGAAGTCGAAAATGATGATTTGTTTTTCTGAATTCATGCATCTGTTGGAACTTCTTTCAATTGGTCATCATTGTTGAGAATGGAAAACTTAGGGACTGATTGTTTATGACTGAATACATCTAAATGGCTGAATGGCTGAATCGGTCAGCCATTATGTGCGTTTGTTTTGAAAAAAAATCGTCTGAATGGCTGAATCGGTCAAATGATTAAGTTGAATGGATAAGTCAGCTTTTTTTGGCTGAATGGTTGAACGAGCAGCTGAATAAAATAAAAAAATTTAAAATATTTAAAAAATATATTAACTATTATATTAAGTAATATTAAATAAATTTACAACAACTTCGAATTTTTTCAGAGGGGTAAAATAATAAAATTATGTCATTCAGATGTTCTAGACATGTTAATTATCAAACAACTTTTTTCATTCAGATTCAGATTCAGCTCATTCAGATTCAGATTCATTCAATTTTTATCAAACACCACCTTAATCTGCAGTATCCTCTGACTGTTGTATATATTAATATTCCCATATACCTATTAGTTTCATTTTATTGTGGTTACATGATTTTTTCCCTTCATTTCTCACTCTCCTATGACATTTTGATGATGCTATTCCAGTGGATCACTTTGGTAAGAAGACATGCAGAGGTGGTTGTGCAGGATGATATCGTTTTTCCGGTCTTCAAGAAATTTTGCAAGGTAAGTGATGCTGGTTTCAAGTCTCAGCTAGACTCGGAGAGAAATTAAGTTTAGAGAAAATAGGGAGAATAGAGTGGAGAGAGAGAAGGGGAATTTAGGGAAAAGTGACATTATTCTTAATTCATTGCCAGAATTCTGTTATATATAACAATGATAAGCACAGAAAACAATGAATTGATCCTAGCCTGACATAATTTTGCACCCAGGTTGGCTCTTTGAATGTTCTTCTCGACCTCCTAGCTAAGACCATTTAGAACCAATAGATCATCCAGCTCATCCTCATTAACATCCCTAAATGCATCCTCCTCTCTTTGATCTTGCTCGAGCACCTCATCAAGCTTCCCTTCCTGTTCTTCATGTTCATCTAAAAGTTCTGTGATCCCACCAAAAGTCTCATTAACCTCTGCATGTGTCATTAGTCATTGTGTCCAATATACTGTCCGAGCCTTGTGTAATACCATAGCTTGATTACCATTCTTTCCATTCACAGTTGTAATTCCAGCTGCATTGTTTGACAATTCTTCTTCTGTAACAGTAAGCCATGAATTGAGGTTCCTTACTAGTGTATGTCCTAGTTTGCACCACTGAAGCTGGATAATTTTCTCTTTCATGAGAAGAACAATTTTCTGATCATGGTGTTTCTCTTTCATTTCTGCTTACAATGTGTGTGTGTATATATATATATAGATAGATTGCAAGAGGGACCGTTTCATAGCTAGGAGTAATTTCATTTCTGGAGGTTTGCATTAAATTTTGCACCTTTCTTCTTCCAAACTGTGTTGACTGTTTGTTTAAATGTTCTTTTTTGGGTCCAACAAATTAAAGAAACTTCGGACACTGGATAATTGTATACCAGATGAGCATTATGTGCAGACATTACTTATGGTAAGCAATATATATACTGTTTTAAATGAACTTATGTTACCAAGATATATATATATATATATATATATATATACACACATTAATTCAGCTGTATGGTTAAATCTGCATGCATGCATGCCCTGCAAATTTCACTCTTTCTGGTTCTTCCTTGTAAGATGAGAGCTGTTGCAGATGAACTCGAACATAGGACATTGACCTTCTCTCTATGGACAAGTCCCGTCGACAATATGGATACAACAGGTTGGCACCCCGTTACATTCAGTTATAAAAGTGCCGAGCGGCAACACATTAAAGAAATTAAGGTGATTTACTATTCTAAAATTGCTCCATTTGGATTAATTTCAATGTGATTCCAGAGTGAAATCTTTGAAAATAAAGGCACCATATCACGTGTTATCTTGATTAATGCTTTCATTTTCCAATCCGGTAGGATATCAGTTATGTTGCGTCTGGGAACCAGAACCAGACGGAGTGGTGCCGTAATAATTCTATGGATGCTCCGTGTTATTTATTTGCTAGGAAGTTCTCGCGTGGTGCAGCCATCCGCCTTCTGACCGATGGAGTGGTTGGTCGGTCGGTCCCTATGATCCAACTGCACTCGACATGAAATATATATATATATGTAGCTTGATACCAGCACATAGCTTTAATAATTTCTGCAAGTGTTGAATGTTAGCTTGAGGGTGTAATTTTTGTATCTAGCACATCATAAAATTTGGAGATGAGTATGGTTTTTATATAGTTTCTGCAGTTATATATGTTCTGTAATTAATGACCAGTTTAAAATGCCTTTGGTTTTGCACATAAGTAATTTGTGACATGGGGGGGCACAAGTTTCTCTGAAATCAGAATTTAGACTTCAATTTACAAAAATTGAGAAAGACACATTAATCAAGTGGTAGGCTGAAAATTAATGTCACGTATAATGAGAAATACTACCAAATAAAGAATAAAGAGCAATAAAGAATGAAAGAAAAAAAAAAAGAGGCTAAAAATATTAGTAACATCAAAATGTTTTACAAGAGGAGGTCGAGTAACAATATTTTAGAAGGACACAATGAAATATTCTTTCATTTTTTTAACTGTACCTATAGTGTAACTTTTGTATGAATATCAAAGATAAGCCTTGACTACTTGCATCTTTGAGCTATCTTAATCTGCCTTTTTTGTGAAAAAAGGCTTATATTGTCGTCTCAAACAAGCCAGAAAAATCATTGTTATCTTATTGTTCAAATCTAAAAGTTTAATATTTTTTGTAATAATAATTAATATTTTTTTAAATATCCCATGATTATTTACTATAAGAATATTAATATGTTTAGTTATTGATATTGAGAACCTTTGCAGTGGTAGCGTTTGAAATTCTAAATTTATCGAATCATTTGTGGAACGTTGTATTTGGACTGGACCCAAATGTTAATACACAAGCAAACTCTATAAATTGTTATTATTTTTTTAGTAGAACTTTAGTCACAAAATATATAAACAAATTCAATGATTAACTGACATTCCATGATAAATTTCGGACGATTTAAACAAAAACAATATGAAAAACAAAGAAAAAGAAATTGGTCGGGAGAACTTTGTTTGGCCGCAACTCCATATTCTTAACCCGTACGGAAACCCGCACCATATCATTCACACCCAAATTCAAATCAGAAGGAGGGAAAAATAAAAAATGCACAGAACCTAAGCATCTCCAACAACCTATTCGTACTCAAATACATGAAAATCCTCTCCAATACTCCGATCTCCATTTTCCAAAACCCTTTCTCTCTCTTGCTTAATTTCTCACCATAAATATAGATTTGTAAATCTTGAAGGTGTGGTGGAATTGCTGAAAGAAATGGCCGAACCCCTAAGCCCTAATCCCACAATTCAAAAGACGAGAGCCCCAGTTCTCTCTCCTGCCAGTCCATTCATCTTAGGCTCTAATGATGATAAGCTAGAACGCGCTCAGGCACGCGCCGCCTCCCGTGCTGCTGCTGTTCGCCGGAAAACAACCGCTGCTGCCTCCGCCGCTCCTTCTATCCCCGATCCTTGTCTGGGCAAAGATCAGATTCTCGATTTGTTCCATAATTGCATCAAACTCGCCAGCGAAAATGTTAACCATATTTGCCGCTTGCTCTCTACATTTGTCTTAGTTATTTCAGTTGTTGTTGTTGACTTGAAATATTTTGGAATGCAGAAAATCAACCAGAAGAATACGTGGGACCTGAGTTTGATTGATCATCTTTATGATATTATTAAGGTTGAAGAAGAAGATGATGTCGAGACTAATTTTCAGAAGGTACTCACTACTCAAACTCTACGAGATGAAATATGGGAATTTTCGTCATTTTCATTAAGAAAAAAGTGAAGTTTGTTTGGTTACTAACTGAAAGCAGTTGATGCCTTGTGTTGAAAACCCGAGATTGGTAAAGACACTTAATTTTGGTAGCATTATTTTACTTACATGTCTAATTTTTATTTTTGTTTTCATTTTCCTACTAATTTTGACAGCAATTTTTTTTGGCGTTTGACACCACAACATCTATGGTTCAAACTTATGACCAAATACCCAAATTGTTATGCAAGTAAATTTAAACCGGAATGTAAGTAATTTTAAATTGGTATGTAAGTAATAATTTCACTAATACTCCATCATATGAGTTTCTTTTGGAAAGTTGAACTCTTTTAATGAGTACTCCAAAAATCTTCCAGAGCTTGTCATTGGGCCTTGTACTTTATGGTAAATTGGATGTCCAAAAAAGACTTATTTTTCAATTGATGCAACTACAGAAGTATATGGTTGTCGGAGTGAGAGAAATTATTGCATATGTGCTTCATGGAAATTGCTAAATAAGATCAAATCTGAATAACCTTGCCACTGCTTGATGTATTCTTTTTTGTTTGAATTTTCTGAACTTTGAATAGAATTGTTTTCAAGGGCATTACTACCATGGAAATGTGTAATCCTTGCCTTCCTTTTTATAATTGTATTCTATGTCCAGCACTCCAGTTTCTTGGATGGGCCTATTTTGTTGGTAGTATTTTCTTCTGAAGTTTCCCTTATTGATTTGAATTTGGTTTGTTAATTTCTCTTAGTTACGTTTCCTTTATGTTATTGGCCAAATACCTCACAGCTAATCAACATGAATCTTGTCCACGGTCTGTTGTGTTTTTAATTAGCCATGGGTCTTAGACTTTCTTCCATGCATTTGGTTTTTAGCTACTGAGACATGTTATGCCATCCTATGTTTATGAAACATGAGTTTATTTTTCTGTCTTTTAGTTATCACCCTTTGTTTGTCTTCCCCAATTTGAACAGGAAAATTTGTTTCTTTCGAGTTTATGGTTTATCCCTGATTTAAAGGTTGCCTGCAAAGGGCATCCTTTTCTATTTTCTTTCTTTTTCTCTTTTTGTTTATCCAATGTGTGTATTTCAATATATTTTGGGTGTTGATATATGCACACCCTAAGGTGATAGTTGTACACCTAAATATAAGAGAGTGACTAATTTATCCTTAATAGATGGACCTTAATTCACTTAATTATCATTTGTCTATATTTAGCCTTGAACCTATTACCCTTAATAACTACAAGGGTAAAAAAATACAATTTTCAAAAAAAACAATCATAGTATTAAATGGATCAATACTACATAAATCTTATCAACATATAAAGATAAATCATAATTGTCTACCAAAAATAATAAAAAATTATCATGTTTTTCTTAAATAAAATTAGATCATAAAAAATACACACACACACACACACATATATTCCAATAAAAAAATTACTTTGCAAATGTGTACCCATTTCAATAGAAAAATACAAATGTGTACACATACTTTGTAAACAATCTTATTTATTTATTAATAAAAGTATTCATTTATTAAAGGCGTTCCCTTTTGTACTTAGTTGACGTACCTAGTGCTAAATTTTCTAAAAAAATAATTTGTACATCTTCCAAAGTCGACAGAAATTATCTAGTAACTATCAAACTGTATGCAAATCTACCCATTAGCATAATATGTGAAGTACTCCAAATAAGCAAAAATAAAATATTTTAGCAAGTGTTTTTTATTTTTATTTTTTTATATAACCAATTATACTAATTATACTTGTAAAAATAAGTGATGTTTTGTTTTGTAATTATTGTATGTAATTGGCTCATGGACAATATGGGTAGATGGTTAATAAGTAAATTGGAGTCTTATTTATTGAGGACAAATTAGTCACTTTCTTAAACTTGGGTGTGCAACTATTAATTTAGGATGTGCATATATCAACACCCTAGATTTTTAGGTTTGTATGTGACTATATTTTGATGCTTAATGTCTTTGACCTATTTTTCTCTGGCGGGAGAACTAATACTCTGAATGATTGCTCCATTCTCATTCAAATCAGGTATTCCCATCCGCTCAATGACATATTTGGTCATAAGGGTAAACATGTCCATCCATATGCATAGTTCCTGCTCTTCACTTGAGACTTGAGGGATGGATGATGACCATGAAAATACATACAGTTATAGAATACATTTACAATTAATATCTATGTTGCTTTGAACTTGGCATTCCAGCTTCTCTATACACATAAACATGCTTATTTTCACCTTCTTTAAATGTATGCATGTTATTTTCATTGCTTGTAGGCAAGTTGCACTCTTGAAGCTGGAGTAAAGATATACTCAATGAGGGTGGATTCGGTACACTCAGAAGCATATAAGGTCCTTGGAGGGATTAATCGAGTGGGACAAGAAAATGAAGAAGGTTAGTTCTTGGCACACCCACTAAAATTCAGTTTGATTGACATATTTTCCTTAGTTATCTAGATCTTTATCCATGAAAGTTTCATGTTGAAATTTCATGGTCTGCATGCATTTGCGTTAAATTTATAATTTCTTTTACATTACAACTGGGGTGAGGAAAATAAGAGCATGAAATTTACACTCAATTTAAGCATTGTTAACTGTAGAATTTTTTTATATGTCAGGAGGTCATTGAGATTCTGGTGGATACTGAATACAAATATTACAGAAAAAGGAAAGAAGTGCATATCTTGGACTTTTAGTATTTTAAATTTTATTGGTCTACTTGCATTTGGGTCCTACAACTCACTAACATAATCTTCAATACGTGAAATCAAGTCTGTATATGCCTTAAGAGAATAAATTTATCTTAGAAACTTCCAGAAAGCATAGTTATCCCTAAACAAAACACGAATAAGAAAAGCATTGATGAGAAGAATATGAAGATGGACTATTCTGTGTATAGAACATCTTTATCCTGTATACACAACATTGCTCAACTTTTCACTTCATCTAGAAGATTCATATCTTTTCCAATCCAAGAAATGATTTACATGTGGTGGATGAGAGCAGTTCTGATTGCTTTTCAATTTTAATGCTAAGTGCAAGCCATACAGAGTGTTATAATCTTATTTGGTTATCACAAATTTATCTTTGAAGTTAAGGTTATCAAGATGTTCTTTGAAATAGTTTACTCATGCTCATTTTAATATGTACTTAACTGAATACTGAATACATATTCAGTAGTGTAGTGGCAGTTCTATGTGTTTTGTTTGTATTTAATAATAGAATAACTCATGTTTGTTTTAAATAATTTTCTTGCCTTCATTTTGAGTTGTCTTTCATAATTTAGTTTGAGTACCTGTTTGAAATGTGATTGTTGGAAATTCACTAGATTGCAACATCTCATTACACATGGAATTGACTTCATTCTTTTGATTTTGTGGTGTTTTGCCAGATTGTACAGTGGAGGATTACGATGTCAGCAGTGAACGAGAGGAAAGTAGCCTGAAGAAAGGGCAGGATATAAAGGTTGGTAGTTATCAGATTTAAATATCAGATCAAATTGCTTGGCTCAGAACTAATGTAGGTTGACAATTGCAGTTGTCACCCTTAGCAACACTGGAATCATCATTTGAGGCACTTAATGTGAAGAAGTTTGATGGTAGTATACTACATATGTTTTCTGTTCATTATGGCACTTTTAACTATGGGGCTATGAATGATGGTTTTTGTTTTCTTCTTTCTTTCTTTCTTTCTTTCTTTCTTTCTCACTCCTTTTAGCTGCATTTGTGGTTGATCCTCTCTATCATCAAACGTCTGCACAGTTTGATGAAGGTGGAGCCACGGGTCTATTGTTGAACAATCTTGGAGTATATGGTGGCTGCAGGGTACTTTTTGATTCACTGGAAGTACCAGGAAAGTGTTCGTCTTGCTTGATTCAGAATGATAAAGCAGAGACAATTGATATTTCTTTTGCCAGAGGTTCATAGCTTTCCTTAATACATGTTGCGTTCCTTAATACATGGCTGTTCTGGTTTCTGTTTTAGCGTTACTTTACAAGTTATTGCCATTTCCTTGTTTTCTTCATAGAATGCAGTGAACAGATGGTGCTGAACATGGCAAAGAAGGTTGAGATCTCGCCAAGTCTTAGGGACATAGTCAATCACTTTGATGGCGATTATAGGAGACCTTCAGATACATTTTATTCTGAGACAAAACCAGCAGAACAAATTGGTGAATATTCTAACAATGACACTGAGTTTGGTGGTGATACATTTGACAATGGTGGGACCTTGGACTTCGATCATGATGACCAAACAAGTGTTGTTGATGAGGGCACTTGTGTTGTAGAGAAAATTTTACCAAGCCATTATGAGGTGCTAGACATATACTATTAATGAAAGTGTTTTTTTCCTGAATATTATAATCTTTAGAGTAATCTTCCAATAACAGAATGAAGCTTGCTAATATGCTGCAATTGATATTTGCAGGAAAATGAGCCAGTTTATGATTTTCATGACCCTGATATGGATGATGACAGGTTTGCCAAGGTTGATGGCTATCTGTTTTTGAGTCTGGGATTCATGTCGAAACAAAATGCATGGGCAGGCCCTGATCACTGGAAGTATCAGAAGGCTAAAGGTAAGCGTCCACTGGTTGCTTGCAGGTGAATATGTAATACCATAAACTTGTGGTCTGTTTGCAAAAAGTAATTGTTTTTATGTAACATAGAATCTATTTACAGGTTCAGACGATGTTATAAAGGAAAATGGATCACAAATAATGACTAAGAAACCAAAGAATAAGAAACAAGAAGTTGATATTGATTTTACTGAAAGCATTGGAGAAGGATATTTCAGATGTTTTTGCACCTCCTAAGAATCCCAAGTCACTACTGTTACCTACAAATAGAGAACCTTGTAACACAACTCTTCCAGAAGATTGCCATTATCAACCAGAGAATCTTGTCAAGTTATTTCTTCTACCTAATGTTATGGTAACGTTGTGCTACTTCTGAATATGTATAATGTGCCATGCTTTTGTAGTTATAATTTCTTTGTTTTCTTTTGTGAACTTTACAAATGTTATCCAACGATGTTTTTGTGCTTTTTGTAGTGCCTTGGGAGGAGAGAAAGAAATTCCTCAGGTGAGGTCACTAATCTGATTCTGAATTTTTGAGACACGTTTCTTTGAAGTATAAGAACCGATGGTGATTTTAAATTTCTCTAATGTTAACTAATAAAATTTCTTAGTATCCAACCTATAGTCACATATTTGCCTACTGTTATATGGGTATCACAGAAGGCTGCTGCTCGTATAATGTCCACATCATATTTGAGATATTTGTGGCGTTTTTTCAATTGAAATAGTAGAACAGATTGGCTTTTGTCTACATGCATTACAAGTTGGATGCTTGGCATTCTCTATTTATTACATTAGGTTTTTCAAAGGGATTAATAAAGCACGTCTCTATGCTGTGTTTTCAGCTGAACCTAGTCAACAAAGGGATGACTATGGAGCATTGCCAACTTGGGATGATGATAGTGGGTTTGATGATCAATTTGATGATGGAAATGGTTATAGTAACATGGAGGATTCAAACACGCTCGTCTCACAGCCCCGTCAGGTTGGTTCAACTTATTTTCCAATCTAGTCTTGCTCAATCCTTTTTAATCTATTGTCACAAGCTTGATTGCCCCCCCCCCACCCACCCACCCACCCAATCCCAACTAGAAATTCAATAATCCAATGGGGGTAAATGTGTGGAAACAATGTCTGTGTTTCTGAATTCTGATCATAGTTGTTACGGCGCCACGACAAGTCATGGCGGTAGCCGACTGCCGGGACGCCTAGGCGACAAGGCGACCGCCATGGCGTTTGTAAGGTGACAAGTCGTTTACAATATGCAATTTATATATTATTTATTTTACTTAGCAAATATATTGACAATAAAATTTCATATACATTAAAACTCAAAACATAATACTATGGAATAATATTAAAGGCATAATTATGTAAATACTTAGCAATAACAATCCAAAAACAAAATACTTGATATTAAAAATTGGTAAAAGAAATGAAGAATTTAACAAACACCACATAGAAAATAAAGTTGCAACTAATCATCACAAATATGTAGTCTAATAACTAATAAAACACCACCATAGCAAGCCAAAATAATGTTTAGACTCTACACTAGTCTAAAAACATCGTTCAATCAAAATCATTATAGAAAAGGTCATCTCCATCTCTTCGACAAGAACTACTCTCCTTCAAAGGCGTAGGTGGTGGTCTTTCTCCAAAATCATCCTCCACATCTTCATCATCATTTGGAATTCTCTCTTCTTCATCAACTTCATTATCGGAGTCGGAATCCATCAACCTTGATTCCCTTGAAGTTGAACCACCACCACGTCAAGAGTACGTCATGAGATTATCACTAGTATTAGCACGAGCCCTCCTTGAAAGATTGCGACCCTTAAGCGTGTTGGATGCACCGGTTGCTCGATCCACATCATTCCATGTAAGATCCTCCCCAGGATGAACAACATCGGTCTCATTATCGATCCATTCATTGCCCCATTCAAAGTTATCAATGACTAATGGATCAAAATTATTTCCAAGTTCACGCCTCTTTTGGAACCTTGAGGTGATCTTTCGATTGCACTAGATATATACCAAGTCACTCAATCGTTTGTGTTCCAATCTATTCCTCTTCTTTGTATGAATCTAAAATAAATAGAACAAAAAATAATAATATTAATGATAAAATTTTAATTATATAAAAAATAGTTAGTATTAGTAGTGAATGACTTATTACTTTTGAAATTTGAACTAACAATAGAAAATACTTATAAATTCAAATGTACTCTAATTGCGCTCGCAACCTGGAAGAAGAACAACAGAGGCCTAGAATTTTTTTCGCAAACAAGGATAGTTCAATAGCCCGCGCTCCAAAAGCATTCCACCAATCAACTAGAAAGAAATATAAATATTTTTAAAGGGAGGAAAGAAGAATGTATCTAAATTATAATCATAATTTAGCTTTTATATCTTTATATATATTTTAATATACTTACGAGGATTATTGTTTTTCCGTTGCCTAATCACCATTTCTCTTGCAAAAGTATCTCGAGAAGTATCATATTTGTCGGCTAGATTGCTTATCTTGTCTAGCAAATCAAACTCGGGCATCATCTTTGTAAGAACTGTCATTGAAGTCATCTCGTAAAGCATTAGCAAACAATTGACGTTCCTTTTTGATATTAAAGTATTTGCCCGGATTGAGAAACAACGCAGCCTCATATAATTTTTACTCCATTTGATTTTCCTATCGCCGCTCAACAATTTCAATCACCTTCTTATACAGTCTTTGTTTGTTATCAAATGCATCTTTGATTTTTTTCTTCGCGCATTCCATCGCAGCAATAACTTCTGGCATAGCAGACTCCTCATCACTATCAACAATCCTCAAGACTATAAGAAGTGACTGTGACGCCCTAATGCAATCCTCAACAGTAGGCCAAAATGTTGTTGAAATAACAGTATCACATACTTTCTTTCCCGCTTCAGTAGTCGACAACTTTGGGTTTGACTAATCCTCGCTGTTGAACAAATGCCTCAATGCATCTTTATTCTTGTACAAACTCTTCAAGGTGAGGAAAGCTGTAGCAAATCTAGTAATTGCGGGTCTCACAAGATTCCTCCTATTTGTTTTCTCCCTCATCGCACTAAGAAGACGACCATGCCTATAAATGAATGTTGTGATTCTTCTTGCATTTGTGATTGTGGGCTGGAATTGCTTTAACTTGCCTATGTCCTCTAACATAAGGTCAAGGCAGTGAGTGGCACAAGGTGTCTAAAACAGTGTAGGTCTTCTTTCCATTAGTATATGCCCCTGCTGGCCTTGTAATTAGAGGCATTGTCCGTGACCACCTGAACAACAAACTCGGGGCCAATTTCCTCGATCTTGCTATCAAGTAGATTTGCCAACATTGTGGCATCTTGCGACTGACTGGAGGCATCAACAGAACCCATGAAATAAGTCTACTCCGAATTATTAACAAGAAAATTCAACAAGTGTCTTTCCTTCTTATCTGTCCAACCATCCGACATGAGTGAGCAGTCGTATTCCTTCCAAGCAACTTTATGTTTCTTCTTTAAGTCATCGGTTTTCTTCTTGGCCTTCTCAAGTAAAGGAACCCTTAACTCGTGATACGTTGGAGGCTTGAAACCCGGCCCATATTGTCCTATAGACGCGACCATTACTTCAAATCTACTTGAATTTGCAGTATTGAATGATATGCCACATTCGTAGAAAAAGTCGGCAACGTGCATTTGGACTCTCTCTCCTTTTCCTTCGGTGTCCTCAAACGACTTTCAATACTCGTTTGGCTCAAACGCTTCCTATGCCTCTCCTCTAAAACTTCTTCGGGAGTCTTCCTTAGAAGTGCTTCAACCGTCTTAGCTTTTGATTGTGGCTTTTGGAATTGAAATACAGCATTCTTCCTTTTAGAAGCCATCCCAGAACTTTGGATTGTGTTAGAAGAAGTATTGGAAGTCATGGTTGGACGATGAGATGATTTTTCTTCTTGCACTTATACTACATCATCATCATCTAGCTCAAGTGGTTTGGTCCTCTTTCTATTATTCAAAGCCGTTTGCATCTCCTTCATAATTTCTGTTGTTGTTTTGGGGCACTTCGCTACATTTCCAAAATTTTTTGCTAAATGTTGCTTCAACCTTATGATTACCGAACAACGTTTCTTCAACCTTTTGATTCCCGAACGACATTGTTTCTCACAAAGGATACATTGCACTATATCCTTATTACTCATGTCCGGCCAATACCCATATTTCTAACCCAGGTCATTTGATTTGGCCTTCTTTTCGGGTCCTTGGTTATATCATAACCATCGGTTTCCGAACTTTCTGCCATTTTATTTTCTAGTTTCTACAAAATACAATCAAAAAAACAATATATTAGAAACAATTGACATATTTTTATTTTTAGTTTAATAATAAGTAGTAACTATAACTGTTTACTTAGCAGTTAGTACCATATAATATGTCAATATAAGTATATAACAGCCAACAGATTGGACAATTTACTTAGCACCATATAATAGATTAGTAACACTAATAACACTATAACAGTGAACAGAGCATAGACACTATATTAGTTTAATCATAGACACTATATAATATGTATACATTAATTTAATCATCAACTAGATCAACTAGAAACATATATCACTAAATAAATTAATGTATCAGTATAACTTGGCTGGACACTTGGCTAGACAGTTGGCTGGACACTTGGTTGGGTCATATACACTATATTAGTATATATGCAGGACACAATATACATATGATAGATTAGTAATAAGTTAACAGTCAACAGATATATGCATACTTATTACTACTCAGTACTCAAACAGATATATGCATATGTTATACTGAGCTTAATAGATGACAACATAAAATATAGAAGGAATCGTGAAGATAACAAAGAGGGGAAGCAAAAAAAATAAAATTCGAGTAGTTGAAGAAACCTGTGTCGACTGTCGAGTGATGATTGATGAAGTCGAGCGATGAAAGTCGAGCACGGGAGTGATCAGTGAAGACAGAAGAGTCGAAGGCTTGAAGCTGCGATAGAGTCGAAAGTCGAGTAGATCGAGCAGACGGGAGGGAGTCGAAGGTCGCAAATCTCGCGATTCTGTGTCGAGTCGACTGAGTTCTGCAGCGATAAGGGCTTTTTTCTCCTTTTCTCCTTTTTGTTTTCGATGGTCCATGGGTCTATGGGTTAATGGGTCGATGGGCAGATGGTTTAAGTTGGGACAGAACTGCTAAGACGAGCTGCCAAGGCGCTCGCCCTAGCAGCTCTGTCCCAAGTCGCGTCTCGCCTTGTCTTCTCCCCATCGCCTAGACGCCTAGGCGTCGCCTTAACAATTATGATTTTGATTGTTTCTAAGAAATCCGAATTGATTTAAATTTTTTAAAAAAAAGTTGTGACTCTTGCCTTTTCAAGTAACTTTACTGTTGGAATGTGAAAATAACTGTTTCATTTGCTCACTTGATTGTAAACTTTTGTATTTTCAATCTCAGTAATGATCGACAACAAATTTTGTTCCAGATGCCTTGGTATCTATATTTCTCCCATTTCATTTTCTTTTAAAACCAAAGGTTTCCATGAAAGACGCTATGAAATTGCCAATTTTTTCAATGTGTCTAATAGTATTAGTGTATTACCCGAATGACACTAGTTCTTTTTACTGAAAACTTATTCTTATAAACGACTCAGGTAAATAAGATTGAGGTCCAGTATGACCGAACATCCAAGCAAGTTGATGTTCAAGCACTTAAAGAAACTCTCTGGAAGTCTTTGCAAGAATCACAACTGAAGCCTGTTCAGGTAAGTTAAGATTTCCCATTCTTGGTATATATGTAGTTATGTACATACAGTACTGGAAATTCGTCATGCTACTACAAGTTTTCTCTAAGTGAAAATTGTTTAGGCTAAAGTGAAAGATGTTAAATGTGCAAGAAAAATAGGTACTGGAACTGGAGTTCAAGCATGAACTAAAACATTTCTTAAATCTTAACGTGTAGAAATATAAAATTGATAAAAATATCATAGTCCGAGCTTATATTTTAATCATTCTTGTCTTCAAAGTGGTTGCTTTTCTCTATTTGTTTCAGGATGGCTACTCGTCAAGTAATTAAACTTGATTTGGTTATTTAATTCACAAACTGATATGATGGTCTTGAGTTCTCAGACTTTATTTCACGGTTTTCACCATGATTCGCCATTTAGTTGCTGCAATTGATATTATTAGAGAAACTTTACTGGTAGACTGCAGTTCTGCTTGAGAAGAGAATGACAACTATTGTTTTTTGTATGATACACGTACACATGGAAGTTCTCTATAGTTCTTAATTACTCAGTGTAGGATGTTCTTTTCAATTATTCAATCTGTATGTTCTTTAGGACTACTAGCAAAATCCCCCTGATATGTCTTGCGTCTGCAGGAGGGGGAAACAATATCTTTCAAGCAGGCCTTGGCCACCTTTCCCAATGATTGCAGAGCAGCTGCATCACTGAAGGATATCTCCCCACACTTGTGCTTTATATGTTTGCTGCATCTAGCTAACGAGCACGGGTTGAGCATCCAGGGCTGTGCCAACTTGGAAGATCTCAGTATACTTCTTCTTCTTCCACCTCACTCACAATGATAGGTTACAAACTTAAAGCTTCACTGCAGTCGAGAGTTATTTGATGATTTTGTTATGAACTTACTGCTGCAATTAATTATTTATTATTGAATAATAACAAGTATATTGAAGAAGATTGTCTATGTTTTAATTGGATGATGATGTTTCTTCTATGTTTTAGAGCCATAATAAATGTTTTAAGAAGAAACAAGGGGGAACGAACGTGTTTCAGGCTGCTGGAAATAGAAGATATTTTCTTCACATGCAGTGCCGTGCTCCCATCTTCACTACTTTTACCTTTCCATTTCAAAGGTTTTGTTTTGTGTGGATCCTCTTTACTGGAGGAGTATCAACCACCTATTTATTGTCTTGTCCTTGTTACCATCTATTCTTGTGTCTTGTCGGCTGCAATTTAAAATCTAGTAATTGTTATTATTCGTACAAGTAAATAAAAAACTACTCCATTGAGAAGATGGATGTTACTTGTAACACTAGTTGAAAATAAATCTAAGAAACGAGTAGTAGTAACATTATCATGATAGATTTCCCAACATTATAAAGTTTGTCTTCATTCCTTCCACCAATAATATAATATGTGTCACCATTTAAACACCTCCCACTTCATGTCCCAAACACTCCCCACCCCCCACACTAGAACAAAATAAAATTGGAGAGAAATAAATAGCTTCTAGTTTGAGATCATAAAAAAACAATCATGTCAACAATGGTGCTCAGGAGGATGAGCAGCACAACCCCGTCGCCGTCGCTTACACCAGTATCGACACCAACACCACCGGCTTCTTTGCCGGTCCGTACAATTCCCGGCGGGTACGGGTGGCCGTTGCTGGGGCCAATATCAGACAGGCTATCGTACTTTTGGTTCCAGGGACCGGAAACATTTTTCAGGAAGAGAATTGAACAGCACAAGAGCACGGTTTTTAGGACTAATATTCCTCCCACGCTCCCCTTTTTCTTTGGGGTGAATCCGAACGTCATAGCGGTGCTGGACTGCAACTCTTTCTCTCACTTATTCGACATGGAGTTGGTGGAGAAGAAGAATATTCTCATCGGAGATTTTATGCCGAGTACGAGCTTCACCGGCGATTTACGTGTCTGTGCATATCTTGATACTTCCGAACCTAAACACGCACAGGTCTGTTGGCCAACAACTTCTAAGTACGTTAAACTAATTTATAAGTTTTTTATTATTATTATTATTGAAGTATTTGGATAAATAACAACAATGTTTAACTTATTAAAAAATAACTTGTAATTCATTTTAAGGTAAAGTAAATTTGATCAGATATAAATATTATTTTGTTTTTATTTTAATAGTGTTTAATTTAACAAAAAAAAATAGTATTTATATCTTATTTTAATTTATAAATCATTTTAGTCAAATATATTTACATTTTATTTAAATTTAATTTTTAACTTATAAATTAAAAGAGTGCCAAACTGATCAATTTTAATTATAAATTCATATTTAATATGATTTATAAGTTATTTTAAATTTTAACTTATAACTTATTTTAAAATAAGTCGTCCTCTAAATGCTTTATTGCCCTTTTCTAATTTGCCCTAATACTACTCTTTAATCCCGAAATTAGAATTTATTTTTATTTTGTGAAGTTAGTCTGCGAAATATTGAAATTTAAAATCAATATATATTATTTAAATACTTTTAAAATGTAAATAAAAACATATCAATTCTAAATAATATTTGGATTTTATAATTTTATTTGAATAAACAAAATCAAAATGTATCAATATGATTTTTTTTTGCCATTTAAGCAAAAAAATTATCTAAGAAATACTATTAATAACAATTATTCTCGATTTTTTTATGTAACTTACATGTAATTTTGAACTTGAATTTTTGAAGATATATAATTTGAGATATTTTTAAATTGAGAACTCATTTAGTTTCAAACAATTCAATTGTGAAAATTTTAATATATTTATAAAGTACTATTAATTATAAAATTTACTATTTTTTAAAATTAAATAAATAGCATTAATTTTAAATTGAGTTTGAAAAATTTATGCGGTCCAAACACAATTTTATTTATTAATTGTCCCACACTTTGGTTAATCTCACTTCACTTGTATGCAAGTATGACTTTTCAATTTGGGGTTGGGCGTGGGGGCGGGGTGGGATGAAAGGGAGAGATGAGACAGGAAGGGAGGATTGAGACGAATGTGGGGGAAGGTTAATTATGACACCATTCATTGATAATGACTGATATACTATAAAAACACGAGCAATGTTACAATCATATAATTTGGATTATATAAAATTCACATATACACATATGCATATTTATAAATTCTGTATATTCGTATAGCCCATTACATATATATATATATGTGTATATGAGTATCATGTAATCTAAAATTATGCGATAGTGACATTATTTTAAAAACACGGACGTCCGTCTACATATTTAAACCACGTGTTCTTCACATGCACAAGATGTCTGTGTTCGCTGTATATAAACCATAAAAAAAAGTTTTTATTCAACTATTTATTTATTTATTTCAGTAACAACGTATTACAAGCAAATAACCATTAAAAATTCATAAATACTTGCTAATGATTATAACACTGTTATTATTTGAAAAAAAATTCAAAAGTGACCAGATAGTTGGTACCGTAATGTCCAAATGTTCTTTGCAGTGTGCCTAGAACATGCCCATCCCAGATTAATGTCTCGTCTGGAAATATAAATTTTTTTTTTTAATAAAAAAATTATCATTTTAGTATCATAATGCATGGTTTGAATAAGTGATGACAGATAAAGAAGTTTGCAATGGACATCCTAAAACGAAGCTCCAGCATATGGGTTCCCACCGTCACCACCAACCTCGACACCATGTGGGACTCCATTGAATCCGACATCGCCAAATCCGGCTCCTCCGCCCCCCTCGTCC
Source organism: Panax stipuleanatus (assembly GCA_020205555.1). Classification (NCBI taxonomy): domain Eukaryota; kingdom Viridiplantae; phylum Streptophyta; class Magnoliopsida; order Apiales; family Araliaceae; genus Panax; species Panax stipuleanatus. The sequence goes on along the minus strand of CM035122.1, from coordinate 135,631,239 downwards.
CTCTCCAGAAATTCATCTTCAGCTTCCTAACTCGCTGCCTCGTCGGAGTTGACCCGTCCATATCCCCTGAAGTCGCCGACTGGGGCTACACCTGGCTCGACAAATGGCTCGCCCTTCAAATCCTCCCCACCCTCAATGTCGGCTTTCTTCAACCCCTCGAAGAGATCTTCCTCCACTCCTTTGCTTACCCTTCCTTCCTAGTCACCGGCGACTACAATAAACTAGCCAAATTTGTCGAAAAAGAAGCTCAACAAGTACTCAAACGAGGCCAAACCGAGTTCGGACTCACTAAACAAGAAGCCCTTCACAATCTCTTGTTTATTCTCGGATTCAACGCGTTTGGCGGGTTCGCTATATTTTTTCCTTCTGTGTTTAGTGCACTCGGGTCGGATACAGCTTTACAGGAGAAACTGCGAAAAGAGGTGAGAGAAATAACCGGAACGAGTCCTCTAACTTTTGAGTCGGTGAAAGAGTTAGAGCTTGTCAACTCGTTCGTATACGAGACGCTCCGACTCAACCCGCCCGTACCGTTGCAATTCGGGCGGGCGAGGAAGGATTTTGAGCTGAGTTCACATGACTCGGTGTTCGAGATAAAGAAAGGAGAGCTTCTTTGCGGGTATCAGCCATTGGTAATGAGAGATGGGAAGGTATTTGACGACCCGGAGGACTTTGTACCGGATCGGTTTACGAAAGAAAAAGGGCGCGAATTACTGAGTTATCTGTATTGGTCGAACGGGCCGCAGACTGGGTCGCCCAGTGAGTCGAACAAGCAGTGTGCTGGTAAAGATTATGTCACGCTTACTGCATCCATCTTTGTGGCTCATTTGTTTAAGAGGTATGATTCGTTCACGGTTAATTCTTCTGGATCAATCACTGCCGTTGAAAAGGCTAAATGAGGAGAGCATGATATATTAAGGAAAAATAAAATACAATGTATGTATGTATGTATGTATATGTGGATTTTAATTAATCTATTTGAGACTTGCGTGTATGTGTTGGGATTAAGATATGGTATTATATATTTAATAATAAAAAAAAAGATTTTACGAGGGTTCTACTTATATTCCGAATTAGGATTCTTTACATTTTAAATAAAATAAAAAATATTTATTTTATAATTTAAATTTAAAATATATTGAAATGTAATGTTATCACCGTATTTTGAGTTTCATATGGATCCGACGAGATTATCAGTTTCCATAAGATATGATATCGGTAAAGGGGCCCGGCGGGATCTGGTCAATTGTCTCCACCACTTCAGTTTTTTACTACCTACCTACCTAACTCAGTACTTTAGAATTAAAGCAATGGTACTATCACATAATTTGGATAACATAAAATTCATATATACATATATATTTATAGGTCTTGCATGTCACGCAAGGTTTACAATATGTATATATGTGTATGTGAGCATTATGTGACTCAAAATTATGTAATAATAGATTATTTTTAGAATTAAGGTGCCTGTGGAAGCTGGAATTTAAACTATAACAGGCATGCAAGCATGCATGTTACTATCGTTAACTATTCTCAAGTTACTCGGAGGAATATATAAATAAATATATATATATATATATATAAATTAAAAATATCGAATTACACAAGATCGAGTTTAAACCCAATTGATTAGCCCTAAAGAATTGTTCCACCAGTGAACATTAACATTATGAGAAATAAGTGCATGGTCCCATGCATGCACACCAAAAGAGTGTACCAAGTTCTAATTTCACGAGGAAAAAAAGAAAAACAAAACAAAAGAAATTATAATTTAATTTCTCCCACCTTCAATTAATTTGGGATAGAAATCATCAGAGAAGCAGGTTTTTACGTAATTTTATACGTTTATAAAATTTGGATATCAAATTACTTACCAACTTGTGGGCATTAATTATTCAAACTCCAACCCAACAAGATGGGTATTAAATTAACTTATCGAGTCGGCTACTTGTAGCGCACACTTCATACAATAACCTTATATATATATATATATATATATATAGGATTACAAATTAAATTTCAAATTTATATATACCTGCATTGACCAGGAGGGAGAGCCGGAGAGGGAGGATAATGGCATACTAATCTACTCTCTCTGTTCCTAAAAGGTTGTCGTTTTAAGAAGTAATTTTTGTTCTAAAAAGATTGTCGTTTTGAATTTATCAATACACATTAGCTATTTTTTTCCTACTTTACCCTTATTTAAAGCTTTCTCCTATTTAAAACTTTCTTCCCTTCCCAAAGATTCTTATTCAATTCAATACTATAATCCAAGTAGTAATTTGTTGAATAAGAAGTAATTGGTTGAATTGAATAAGAAACATTGGGAAGAGAATAATTGGTTGAGACAATTAATAAGGTTAGTATAATATTTGCGCTAGATATTAATTACATTTTTTAATCTGTGTGCATTAACCTTAAATGACATTTTTTTAGGAACAGAGGGAGTATTTATTATCATAGCAGACCCACATATTGATTTAAAATGCAACAAATTAAACCCAGCACATTTCAGGTCAAATTAAAGAGATACCTACCTCTAACTTAGTTTTGACTAAATACTCCATACGTAATTAATGTCACGAGTACCACATGATATATATATATATATGCTTTGTTATTTTATTAATTGTGATTATATAACTAATCGCCTTATTGCCACCAGTTAAAAAAAACCATAATAATATCCATCACAACAAAATGACCATTACTTGTGAATTTTGATATTTTTTTTCAAATGAAAAGACGACCCAAGACTTTAAAATGCATATAATTTGAAATATCTATTCTTTATTAATCTTACTATCAATGCTTAGGATAGGATTATGAGGCATATTAATAAAATACCTTTACTATTATACTACAATTATATATATTATACTTGTTTTAAGCCTCCATATTTTTAAATATAAAAATATATATATATATTGTTCATGTTAATTTGCAAAATCTTGAAGGATAAAGAATTAGTCTAATTTTTGAAAAGTCGACGGGCCGGGTAAGGGGAAGTTATATGTAGTAAGCCCGACCCCGTGACCATCCCATTGCGAATTTATCATCCCTAAACATATTCGGGTGCTTGTCTACACTGTGCGTTAATCAATTGGCTATATATAAAAGGAAACCGATATGTACACAACAATTTTTGATATTTTTATACATAGGGTCCACATATTAATTAATGTGTCGTATTTTTATTAATTAATATATGGGCTTTATGTGTAAAAATATTAAAAAATAATATGGAAATGCTAGTTCCTTATAAAAAAAAGTCTTGATATATATTGTGATAAATTTATGTACAATTATAATCACAAAACTTATCAATATATATATATATATATGAGATTAGTAAGAATTATAGGAGGGATCATTTATTAAACACCACTCTACAAAAAAATTACTACTAATACTTATTCATGTAACTGACAGTCAAAAAATAGACGTAAACATTTAAAATATATATCATTACCGATATAAAAATTAGAAAGAGACTAATATAAAATCAGGTGTTCATGTTATTTGAGCAACACTAAGCGTGTGGCTTTATAAGTAGTAGTATAAAATTAATTAAGTTTATTGTGTATTACTTTGTAATTATTACTAAACAATTAACAAATGGTTCATGAGACTAAGAATTAAAATTTGATATGATCCCTGTCATGTTAGATTAAAAATTCAATTAAAAGAAGTATATTAATTTCAATGAATGTATTCTCATATATTTTTTTGTAGTCGAGCTTCTCATATATTTTGTTATAGTCGAAGTTCTCATATATTTTATTGTAGTCGAACTATTATACTTTAAGCTTCAGAAAGACACTTTTTTGGATACTGCTTGTACTTTTTATTTATTTATTTATATATTTTTTTTGAATGAAACAATATTTTGAAAAGGGTTTCGTTTTTATTTTTCGCCCCTGAACTATCAAAATCTCAAAAACGACTCTGGATCGAGAGAGTTATAATCTTGTAATAAATTAATTTAAAAGAGAACAGTAACTCAAAACAATCTTATACAGTATACATGCATAATTATATCAAATATAAAATAGTATAACGGTCTGTATAGCTAGTAAATAACCCGTAAAGCAATTCTTATGATATTTTTTTAATTAGAGACGTATCCACGACCCTCATGGCTCATGCTTAAATAAACATGTATTGTTTATTCAATTTATAATACCTGCATTACGGGTTATTAATTTTGACCGCCAATTTAACCAGAGCAGCCAATTTTGAACGTGTATTTTATAGATAATTTATAATATTTGTTAATAAATTATTTTAAAAACTCAATAATCATCTTATATATTCTAACTTCGTATAGCATGCATATAATAAAAATAAACCAGAGAAACACAACAATGCCGCAGCAATAATCATGTCTATAACACGAGAAACACTGCCACCGCCGCCGCCAACTAATACAACTTCTTCATCACCTGTCCGTACAATTCCCGGCAGCTACGGATGGCCGTTGGCGGGACCGATAATGGACCGGTTAGACTACTTCTGGTTCGAGGGGGCCGATAAATATTTCAGGAAAAGAATGGAGAAGCACAAGAGCAGCGTGTTTAGAACTAATATTCCTCCGTCATTCCCTTTATTTTTGGGGATTAATCCGAACGTGATAGCGGTGCTGGACGTGGAATCTTTCTCTCACCTATTTGACATGGAGCTGGTGGAGAAGAACGTGCTTGCGGGAGAATACATGCCTAGTACTAGCTTCACCGGCGGCCAACGTGTTTGTATATATCTTGATACTTCAGAGCCTAAACATTCTAAGGTATATACGACATTTATGACTTTTAAACTTTTATCTCTAAACCCCTCCTCTTAAATAACACTCTCTTTTAAATAGTACTTATTTAGATATTCTTTTAAAGAACAAAATAATATTAAAATATAGTGGTCTCATTTGCTTTTTCTTTTATTTATAAAAATTTCACCTTCGGCCCCACTTGTTTTTTAAAAAAATCTCCAAAACGACGTAATTTTAATAAAAGAGTGTTATTTAAGAGGAATGTTTTAGATCCGTTTCTAAACTTTATATATATATTATTAAAACTACGTCGATTTAGAGATTCTTTTAAAGAACAAAATAATATTAAAATAGAGTAGTCTTACTTGTTTTTCCTTTTATTGATAAAAATGTCACCTGCGGCTCCGTTTGTTTTTTAAAAGAATCTCCAAAACGACTTAATTTTAATAAAAGAATGTTATTTAAGAGACATTGCTATTTAAGAGGAGTGTTTTAGATCCGTTTCTAAACTTTATTATATATATATATATAATATTAATTAGAAACACATAGTAGTGTTAGTATGATTTATTATACAATCTGTCTAGTACATAAGTAATAAAGTGTTAATAACTTTATATGATTTTATAATTTGAAAATAAAAATGTATCTATTGTTGGACAAATTAAGAATTCTATTCATGTTGAACATCCAATACAATAGTAGAAAGTTTTCCAATAGTTCGGAAAAGAAATAGCCGTAGATAAAGAAAGATCTTCTAACAAATGAGAGGATGGAAAAGTTTGTAACTAACCCTCCTGGCTTGTGATTGCAATGACAGCTGAAGATGTTTGCAATGGACATCCTAAAACGAAGCTCCACCATCTGGGCTCCCACTCTCACCTCCGACCTCGACACCATGTGGGACTCCATTGAATCCGACATCTCCAAATCCGGCTCTGCTGCCTACGCCTCCCCTTTAAAGAAATTCCTCTTCAGCTTCCTCACTCGGTGCCTCACCGGAGTTGACCCTTCAAAATCACCCGAAAGTGGCCGAGCACGGCTACACTTGGCTCGAAAAGTGGCTCGCCCTTCAGCTCATTCCCACCGTCAAAGTCGGCCTTTTGCAGCCCTTCGAAGAGCTCTTCCTCCACTCCTTCGCTTACCCTTCTTTCCTAGTAACCGGTGGCTACAAAAAACTCGCCCAGTTTGTAGAGGAAGAAGGTAAAGAAGTTATAAACAGAGGTCAAACCGAGTTTGGACTCACTAAGCAAGAAGCCCTTCACAATCTTATGTTCATACTGGGCTTCAACGCCTTTGGTGGATTCGCAGCGTTTTTTCCTACACTTTTGAGTATCCTTGGGACTGATAAAACTGGGTTGCAAGAGAAATGAGAAAAGAAGTGAGACACAAATGTGGGTTTGGATCGAGTAGCCTGAGTTTTGAGTCGGTGAAAGAACTGGAACTGGTTCAGTCATTTGTGTACGAAACGCTTCGACTCAATCCGTCTGTTCCGCTGCAGTTTGGAAGAGCAAGGAAGGATTTTAAGTTGAGTTCACATGACTCGGTGTTTGAGATAAAGAAAGGTGAGCTTCTTTGTGGGTATCAACCTCTGGTTATGAGAGATGGGAAGGTGTTTGATGATCCGGAAAAGTTTATACCGGATCGATTTACGAAAGACAAAGGACGACGGGAGTTATTGAGTTATCTGTACTGGTCAAACGGGCCACAAACCGGGTCACCCGGTGAGTCGAACAAGCAGTGTCCTGCTAAAGACCATGTAACTATCACTGCATCCCTGTTTGTGGCTCATTTGTTTCAAAGGTATGATTCAATCACGTGTAATTCTTCTGGCTCAATCACAGCTATTGAAAAGGCCGCCAAATGAGGCTCTCTATATGTATCATCATCATCATCAGGTTCAAGTGTATGGGACGAGAACAGCATATGTTTTCCTTTCTTGTAAACTTCTTTTATTTCTCGAATGTGTGTATTTATCAATTTACTAACAACTCCTCAATCCAGATAGATAGATGTGTTCTGAGGCTTACCTTTGGGTGGGTAGCTGCCATCTGAATTTGAGAAAGAGGAGGAATACTCACTCAGCATGAAGTACAAGAATTATCATGATAAGCACAAAAGAACATCATCATAAGCTGCCATTTTGCAGTGGGAAAAAATGATAGTGTAATGCTGATCAATGATCTCAATATATCGTTTATATAGACAATCCAGTACTAGGTTTACATAATCTAGCCTAATATATATGACACTGTTCTCATTTGAGCAAAAAATTATCATTTAATCATCGACTCAACTCCGAAAGAGTTTAGCTAAAAAAATCTAAAAAGCAAAATAGCAGAAAAGCTGTGCTTCTTTTTCACAGATCAACTGTATCAGAAAAGCCATATAATGGAGGAAGAGGAGACTTCTAATCCAAGTGATATTGAACTCGAGCAGATAGCACGCTACATGATCAATGACATAACAAAACATGCCCACTTTCAGCTGAGAGGTGATTACAGAGATGAACATTACCTAATTCAGGTAGTTCTATACGAGGCCAGTGGCATTTTAAAACAGCTTGTACATTTCCTTAAGACTCCGTATGAGATTTGGCAGCACCTTCTTTCCAGCCCCTTTGACGAGCCCTTAACTCCCACATTGAAGTCAGTCTTTTTTGTGCCGCTAAATTCGCTTTGGCTTTTTCTCGAGCCTCTTCGCAAGTTTCCATTCCCGAATTGCACTTGTCTGCCTCCTTTTGATATTGAGATGTCATCTTTTTGGCCTCAAGTAGAGCCATGTCAGCACGCTGCTGATTTTCGGTAGATTCCGCTTCCCGTAACTTTAATTCCTCTGACAGAAGTTCTGCAAAATTCTTTTCTGTGTCTTCACTCACTTCTGGATCATGCTTCGCGCAATCTGTCACATGTGGCAGCTAAATAAAGAAATGTACAAGCTAAAGAAGCGGAACGCACCCATACGATACCATAGTGCAAACACAACTTTTGTGTCTTTTGCATCACAGAAAAGTGCATTGTTCATTTGCTATTCGTAATTTTGGTGAAGCAGTTCACAAATCTGATGACAGATTGTACTTGCTAAATTTTTTGAATATTATCAAGTGGAATAGTGGATCTTGGTAGACTATTGACGACAAAACAAGCAAAATGAAGACAATTAAAAGATTCACCAGCAGGGAGATTTTACATAGCCTGAAGATTTCCCAAAAGATGCATCCAAAGACACTGGTAACACCAGAAAAGGGTAAAATCGACCTCACTCAAAAGTCAAATCCCAAGTAGTTGCAATTACCAAAGGTTAGAAACAAAGAGTAAAAAAATTGACTAAAAACGGGGTGTTTTAATGTGATAGTTTTTCTTTTTTCTTAATGAAGATCAATGTTATAGTTTGAACTTTGCACACAAAATGATAAAATAAAACAACACTGCTGCATGGCATGCGAAACCAACTATCAAATAATCAGATCAAGTAATTTTATGCCTGTAAAAGTTAAAACTAACCTGCAAAGGAACTGTTGTTCAGCCCTGCAAGAAATGTAGACAATGGGTAAAAGTAAGCACTCATTTGATAAAGAAATTAGTTGAAAGTGATAATCAGGATGTTAATACCAAGATTCATCTAATGTAATGACCACTATTGCAAATAGGAACCACAGAAAAACCTCGAGTTTTTAAAATGAATAGAAGTCCACTTTGTGAAACGTCTTATCACAAAAAAGAGGGAACCTTTGGGGGCAGAGGGAGGGGGAGGTTAAGACACTCCTCAATTTGCTACATATCAACAATTTACATCTACATCCACCATTCCAAAGGTTTTGTTAGATTAAAGAATAAAGATCACTAGACATGGCATGGTAGGTACAACTATCGCACCTAAAACAGAATGACATTGACAGATGACATTGATAAATGTTAAGCGTTTGAATATATGCATCCCATCACAGATGACATCCTTTGTTTAAGAAAATTCTTCTAGGAAAAGATTATGCCGAAGTGATGAGAAGAGGTCCCCCGATACAGTCAAAATATATACGGAGCAGTCTTCCAACAATCCAAAGCATTCCTTGATACACATCCCCAAAGAATATTATTACCACCAATCAATAACACTAGTTAATAATATTCTCTTTTGAGGCACTTTCCTTATCACCTAGATACCCAGTCAAAGTAAGGTAGGGTGCACAGGCCACAGAGCATCGTAGGATACTGAAAACATACATATAACGTAATTCTTCCTTCCATGCCTAGCAAGCCTATACTAAGGCAGACAAACTAATTCACTGATGTACTGAGTGAAGTTTTCTATAGCATAATGACCAATGCTATAGTGACCGAAAAAATATGTTATGCTCGAATTGCCCGAAAATGCTTTAAAGTGTTGTAGTTGTACAGTGTACGTACATGTGGTATAGTATAACACTTTAAAATATTTCAGGGCAATTCAGGCATAGAAATATATGACACTATAGATTTTTCCATTATAAATTCAAAATTCCAGGTTGCATATATTCCTCATTCAAGGAGCCTATATATAGATTGATAAAGTAGTGATATTAGTATGACTTAGCTCAACTTAGCATTCATAATTAATCTATAGACAAAGTAAAATCATTGGAATTATAAATGTGGAAACTTACGAGGCTTAATACAAAGCATGATTTATTAGTGGTTTAATTGACTTAGTTCCTCAGGGCCTTCTGCTTTAGAAATCTTGGTGGAAACAACTAGATTTTGTATCAGACACTTATTCTGATAATACCCACGTTATGTGCGTAAATGAGGCAAAGCAGAACTGGGCCAAAGTCATATGCAAGGATGGGAGTATCAATTAGTACACGCAATACTAATAATCCAAAATGAGTATTTGACTAAAACCATTAAAAATGGAAACTTGATCACTATCCCTAATCAAAGTGATAGTCATGTATCAGGAACTTTATCTCCAACTAGATCTTGGGGCCTCTACTCCAAATCCACCCATCAATTGAAGGAAGCAAAATGTACAGAAATCTATGAGGGTGTGCTTAGAATCTTATGTATATATTCATAATTGGGTTCTCTCATTTACTCTGTTGGCACAGAATTAATAACTTAATTTAGCAAGATCCGACCAAGTTAATGCTAAATACAGATACCAACACGATCCAATTGTACCCCATATTAATACCAATTGAACAAATTAATGCTCGTCAGTAAAACCCATAATCAAACTGTTGAAATTAAAATATGGGATAAAGAGAAAATGGAGATCAGATCCGGAGAGAGAAAATCCATACCTTGGGGAATGGAAAGTAGCGGCTCAGAAGAGCAATCACATAGACAGCGAGGGCAAGAATAATAAGCAGGAGAGGAAGAAGAAGAAGAGCGGCTAACGGCCGCTAAACCCTCCATCAAATGCCAGTATAAAGGCGGGCCCACTATGTATCCGGCTAAGCACAGAGCTAATAGCCCCAAAGCAACCTTCAACACCACTGGACTACACAATCGATGCTGATTCAGAGCCATCTCTCTAGAATTACTGTTCCTCTCTAGAATTATCTCTTCGTATCACATCACCAGAAATTTTCACTCTCTAGAAATGAAGAAAATAGAAAATGAGTAGAGCGTCGTTACAGAGGAGACCTGTTTCTTCAGCGCTTCTTAAATTTTCATGAACAAACAAGGTTGATCCGTAGTTCGTACTCCGTGTATAATATAATATAATATTTGGACAATTTTATATATGATAAAATTTTCTTTCTTATATTTTGTGATTATATATATATATAATCAAAATGTGTTATAATTCACAAAATGGAAGAACATTTTGGCATATTTACCTTGTAAAATACTCATTGAACATATAAATGAGGGCAAAATAAGCACAACACAAAGAGAGAGAAAATCTACTCCATAATTCTAGGCTAATCTTTTTATTATTCTAAGTCCCACATATTGATCTCATTTTAGGCTCTCTTTGATCTCAAGTTTTTTTTTAAAATTTATTTATTTAATAAAATTAAATGATATGCTTAATTTGTTTCATCTAGATGTGTAGTTAGTAAGATTTTTTATTTTGTTAGGTAGAAAAAGTTTTTTCTTTTATTAAAAAAGAATTTCTATTATTACTATTCAATTTATTTAAATTTAGAAAGTTATGAGTGTTATAGATATGACAAGTGAACCAAAGCAGTCTAGTGAAGCACAGCAACAGTTACTTCAGCAGAGTATCACAAGCTCTTAGCCAACATCAAATACTTAACAGTGTTAAATCTTTACTCACAGTCATGATGCTTTAGCATAGGGTTAGTTTGTTAGGGAGATTATATAAACAGTTTTTTGATTTGTAAATAAAGGAAGATGAATAGAAATGAATAGATATTTTTTCCATATGAATTTCAGTTCGTATCATGGTATCAGAGTCAGACTTCAGTCTAGGTTTTTCGTCTTGTAAATTTGATCATTGCTCATCCAAATTTATTGAAATCATAATTCAATCTCTCTGTTTCTTCATTCCGCATCTACTATAACTATCTGCAAATCAATTGATATTGTATTCAAATTTATTACTGTGTGAGCTGTACGTCAAGGAGATTTGAAGCTTCATCCTGATCAGATACAAATAAATTGAATCAATCAACAACTCAAAGGAACAATGTCATCAAATCAACAACACACTTTTTTTACAAATGTTGTTATTGGTAATGATCGAAATCCTTCTTTTGTTGATCCATATGCATATACAAACCCTAGTCTTCAACTAGATTCTTTTCATCCTCTATTTCTACATCCTAATGATCATTTATTCTTAATGGAGAGAACTTCAATCAATGGAAACGAACCATGGGCATTGCTCTGTCTGCAAAAATTAAACTAGGAATGGTGAATGGACAGTGTCCTAAACCAGATGAAACTTCACCTTATTTTGCTCTGTGGAATCGTTGCAATGCTATGGTTATCTCATGGATACTCAACTCTGTTTCTGCTGAAATAGCTTCTAGTGTGGTGTATCTAACCAGTGCAAGTGAAATTTGGAAAGATTTACACACTAGGTTTACTCAAAGCAATTTTCCAAAATTGTTTCAAGTAAAAAAGGAGTTTAATGTTTTACCACAAGGAATTATTGTTGGAATAATACGAATAAAATATGGATTCAACTATAAAATAAAAGAAGGGCAGAAATAGAACTTATCGATTTATAGCGAATAATGTTGAGCAGAGGCGTGCAGTGCACTGTCTTTAAGTAGAAATTTCGCCCATCGGAGAACTTTTCTTTGTGCTAAGGTTACTGACGAAATCCTACTCCAAGATTCAACGGCTCTTCACCCAACTAATCAGCACTTGAAATAGTTGAATGACCAAAAAAAAACTTCTAATTTTTCCTTACTTGAACTCAAAATTAATAAGCCGTATATATACAATAAAATTAATTATATGAAACTCACTGTATAATATAATATACTCGGAATGCACGGTAATATATATATATATATATATATATATATATATATATATATATATATATATATATATGAATGATAATAGAAGCAACTTGCTTGGTTAATATATGTATATATAATAAGGAAATCAGAATGAAAGTGATGGGCTGATGGCTTAGATAATATTCATATATATATATATATGAGGGGCAACGCATTAGAAGGTGTATAATGAATAATAGTGGTATCAGCTTTATATAAACTGATAGTGATAGTTTTCTGTTTTAAAGAACTCAGCAAAGCTTTGCTTTTATAGAATATGAGAACAACGGTAATATCACCCCAACGGTAAAGTTCCCATTCTCAACAGCTATAAAATTTATTATTGGTAAAACTCCCAACAGCTATAAAATTTATTATTGGTAAAACTCCCAACAACTATAAAATTTATTGTTGAACAGTTACAAAATCTGTATATTTTATTTTTATATTTAACTTTGTAATATATTATTTAACATAAAATACAACAATTATAACAATTTCAGTATATTTCACAAAATTTCGATCTCTATATGATGAGTACTTTAATTTGTCAAATCTTCCAAACTGCACTTGTAATTGTTCTTGTGGAGCTATCTAAAGAAGAGAAGAGCATGAGAAGATACAAAAGGTTATTCAATTTTTAATGGGATTGAATGAGTCCTACACTGGAATAAGAGGACAAATCTTAATGATGCAACCTTTACCAGATATTAATCAAGTGTATGCTTTGTTGAATCAAGAAGAGAAACAAAGAGAATGTCAATTACCTCCTGTTTTTATTAATGAGTCTTCCACATCTGCAGCTCTTTTAAGTAACAATGGTCCTACTTCCAGAAATTTCAACAACAAAAAGCCTTTTTCTGCTAAGAAAGTTCAATGTACTGTACCTATTGCAATGGTACTAAGCATACAAGAGATACATTGTAAGACCCCAACTTTTATGAATAAAGATTTAATTTTCTTTATATATTATTTCGAAATAGTAAGGTGTTGTTTTGATAAATGTGAAAAGTTATGGGTGAAATGTGCAAATATTTTAAAATAAGCAAGTGGTTATAAAATATTCATTGTTGTCGGGGAATATTCGTTTGATCGTGGAATATTCTTGTTGTCGGAAAATATTCGTACGACGGCGCAGCTATTTGTGGGCCCCACAACAGAATAACTGTCGGATATAGAAAGCGACAAAAATAACCTTTTTATAAAATAACGGCGTAGTTGTTACCGTTAGTACTGTTGAAATACCTGGTGATTAAAATACAGTAATACGCGGTGTTGCACAGTAGCACACGGTATTGCACAGTATTTTGAATTATTGATTCTTACGTGAGAAGGCACTTACTCAATTATTGTTACAGTAATTACTGTTCAATATTTTATATTATTGATTCAATAATTGTATGATATTTTATTGATTCAATAATTGCTACGTTGATATTTTATTGACTCAATAATTGCTACGTTGCTATTTTATATGATTGATTCAATAATGGCTACAGTTGATATTTTGTATTATTGATTCAATAATTGTCATTGAACAGTATTTCACATTATCAACTCAATAATTCATATTATTTGAATAATATTATTAGATAGCATTATTGACAATGTCTAAGAAAGTTCTGTCTAGGAGGGGTTATTTAATTGCGCGCCAGTAAGGAGAAATCCTTATCGGAAGGCCCCCTCTTTCCTGGGAATGACCTGGTTGTCAATATTGTAGTTCTGTAATATTATTTGTGAATAATTAATTATTGATTTATATGATAAGAAATATTTATTTTGTGGATATAAAAACAGGAATTAGTGCTGATGTGTTTTTATAAGTATTTTGATGGGGAAAATCATCCGTTTATGAATTTCGGATAATTTATGTTTGGAATTTGGAAAAACTTCCTTCTACAAAGTTGTAGAGAATTAAATTTTCTATAGAAAGACATAGAATTTGTATTTTTATGATAAAAGGGCTATTTATTATCAATTATTGAAGTTTTGGAAAAAAATATTTTTTTTATAGGAGGTGGGCCCCACTTTTGGTAGGTGTGGTGGCTGATGGCTTTGGATGAGGCGGCGGAGATTTTTTTAGAAAAAATATTATTTTATTCAAAAAGTCTACTTTGGCATCCTAAGCTTTTCCTATAAATAGGGTGCTTAGGTTAGAATTGAAAATCACACCAGAAATCAGAAATTTTCTTTCTCTATAATATCGAGCGTATTTTTGTGAGTATTTAGATATTTTGAGTATTACTATTCAGTGCAAGTTTCCTTCGATATTATATCCGATATTCCAGTCAGAAGTACTATTCTTTTGAGGTAAGGGATGTTATTTTCTTTCGTAAATGATGCTATTCTTTTCAATATCATTATACCAAAATATTGTCATGGATTTTATTATAAAATTCTTACTTTTTCCGTCGGGGTTACTATTCACGTATACGGCACTATTCACAGAAAAATTAAATTTTTTTCTATTTGTCCAAATTGTCTGTTATAGTTACTATCTTTGATTGGATCTAAAGTTTTGAGCTTCATTATTGAATTTTGCTCCACGAAGTATTATTATGGAATATTCTTGAACTTGAATAAACTAAAATACGAATCCTTAATCTTATCCTTTATTTCACTGGATTCGTTATTTATATTATTTTTATCATCCTCAGTCCTAAGTGGTGATATAATTGAATATCTTTAGCCTGTAGAGCAAAGATGAATAATTACCCGATGAATATCTTTGGCCGCAGTGCAAAGATGACAGGTGTTGAGATGAACATGACCACTGATGATACAAATGAATATATTTGGCCTGTAGTGCAAGATGGATATTTGATTTGAGATGTACATTGATTGATGTTAAAGGGATAAAATATTGATAATGAACGGTTATTTCCGCTGCGAATATTGATCTAAAACTTGTTGTCAATAATATTTTATCTGAATTGTTGAAGACTAACGATAATTTATTTTTCATTATCTTAGTCATAATATTCTTTACTGGGCTAGTTGAGCTCACCCTTTTCATCTGTTGTCCTCTTCAGGAAATGAGAATGTTGCGGGAACTAGTCGGGGGACAGAGTGATGGTCCGAGTTAGAGCAGTAGTAGTCCTCACTATTTTTAATAAATAGTGTGATAATAATTGTAATGATGACTTAATTTGAATATTAATATTTTCTACATATTTGTATTGACACTCACAGTTGTGGTCGTATTTTGCACGACCGTGTGATATAAAAGTTTGTATTTAAATTCTGTACCATGTATTTGGCAACTTAGAATGGGTTTGGTTGACTGGACCTATTCTGGGGGCGTCACATACATGTTTTAAATTGTATGCGTATCCTTCTTGGCACAAGCTTTTCACTGCTAATTCTCTACCTACTAATTCAATTGCTGCTCATTCAGTGACTACTGCAACACCTTTTGCACATTCTGTTGCAACTGCTACTTCATAACCTTCTGCAGAATCTAAGCTCACACAGTCCTCTACCTATACTGGAACACTTTCAGAGGCTCAACTAAATTAGGTTCTACAATATATAAAGATGGACAAGGACAATAATTTGTCAGGAGTTAATCTTGCAGGTATCAAGTTTTGTTTCACTCTTATTAATCCTGTATGCTCATCTGTTCATACTTTTCATGATTTGTGGATTATTGATTATGGTGCTACTAGTCATATTACTCATTCATTCTCAAAACTTGTTAATCCTATACCTGTTACTTCCTTCATATATCTATCTTCTATCACTTATAAAGGCACAGTTAATCTTACTCCAACTCTTACTCTTTTTAATTTCCTCTATGTACCAGATTTTCAATACAACTTGATTTCAGTTAGTCAACTGACTTCTAACAATGATTGTTGTGTTCTCTTTTCTCCTCACCAATGTGTTTTTCAGGACCCTATGTTGAAGACTTTGAAAGGGACTGGTAAATTGAATGGTGGCTTGTATATTTTCCAAGATTCAAGCTCAACAACTCATTCTAGCAATATTTCTTCTAGTATTGTTACTTTTATTTCCAATATAAATTCAGTTGTATCCAATAAATTGTGGCATTTCAGACTTGGCCATCCATCTCTAAATGCTTTACATAAAATTTCCTCTCTTCATTTGGAGAACAATTATAGTCTTCCTTGTGATGTGTGTCCTTTAGCAAAACAAACAAGAGCTGTTTTTCCTCACAGTGTTACTAAAACCACAAAATTGTTTCAATTGTTACATTGTGATCTTTGGGGACTATATAAGTATCCCACACATGATGGTTGTTCTTACTTTCTCACGTTAGTTGATGATTTTTCTAGATGTACATGGACTTACATGTTACATTCTAAAAGTCAAGTTTCTGACTTCATGACATCTTTCCTTTCTTATGTTAAAACTCAATTTCAAGGTTATGTTCAGATTGTTAGAACTGATAATGGCATGAAATTTCTCAAGACTATACTAAATTCCTTACTTGATCATTTGGGAATTATTCATCAAATAAGTTGTGTCTATACTCCTCAACAAAATGGGATTGTTGAAAGGAAACATAGACATCTTCTTGAGGTTGCTAGATCTTTACAATTTCAAGCATCTTTGCCTATTAAGTTTTGGGGTGATAGTCTTCTTACTGCAACATATCTTATCAATAGGCTTCCTACTGTTATTTTGAACTATAAAACTCCTGTTGAACTTTTACTGGGTACTCCACTTTCTTATACTCATCTCAAGGCTTATGGTTGTTTGTGTTATGTTTCTACTTTAGCACATAACAGAACTAAGTTTGATCCAAGGGCTTCTAAGTGTGTTGTTCTGGGTTATCCTTTTGGCAAGAAAGGCTACAGAGTTTTTGATCTATCTACTCAGCATTTTATCATTAGTAGGGATGTGGTCTTTCATGAAACTCAATTCCCTTTCCAAGATATTTCTACCACTTCATCTTCTTCTCTTAATTGTTCTTTATTTTCATCTTATGATGATCCTTTTATTCTATAAACTGACCCTTCTACTAGTGTTTGTTCTGACTTCTCAGAAACTGATCTCTCATTGTCACCCTCATTGCTCAGTTCCAGTTCTCCTGATTCTAATGATGTATCTCCAGTTTCTCCCTCTATACCTAAATATGTTTCTCATCGCTCTAAGAGACTTCCTGCAAAGTTTGAAGATTATACAGGTTTACCATCTATGTTTACTCAGTCTCTTCCTACTTCAGCACAAGTCTCTTTTACTACACAGGTATCATCTTCCTATCCTTTATCTAATTACATCTCATATTCACGTTTTACTCCAAAATATCAGCTCTTTCTAGCTGTTATATCCTCTCATTGTGATCCTCAAACTTATGCTCAAGCTATGAAACATTCTCACTGGCAACAAGCCATGGCTGATGAAATTCTTGCTCTTGAATCTAATAAGACTTGGATATTGACTTCCTTACCTAAAGGACATCATACTGTGGGCTGCAAATGGCTTTATAGGACTAAGTTTCTAGCTAATGGCTTTATTAACAAGTACAAAGCCAGGTTAGTGGCAAAAGGCTTTACACAAACTCATGGTCAATACTATGTTGAAACTTTTGCACCTGTAGCAAAAATGACCACAGTTAGACTTCTTTTAGCATTATCATCCACTAACAGGTGGCATTTGTCTCAAATGGATGTTTCTAATGATTTTCTTCATGGGGATTTACAAGAGGATGTTTACATGGATTTACCTCCTGGATTTCAATGTCCAGTACAACCTATTACTTCTGCTCCTGTGGTTTGCAAATTAACAAAATCATTGTATGGGCTCAAACAAGCTCCAAGACAATGGTTTTCCAAATTTTCTAGTTTGCTTCTTCGTTATGGATTTCTCCAATCCAAAAGTGACCATTCCTTATTTGTTTTAACCATGGGTTCCTCATTTACTGCTCTCATTGTGTATGTTGATGATATTATCACCACAGGGAACACTGTTTCTACTATTACTAGTATCAAATCTTTTCTTAACTCTCAGTTTAAGATTAAAGATTTGGGACCCTTGAAATACTTTTTGGAACTAGAAATTGTAAGGAATGATACTGATATATATATTAATCAACGAAAATATGTGCTTGATATCTTACATGACACTGGTTTACAAGGATCTAAACCCAGTGTAATATATACCCATGGAACAAAATCATCAGCTTGCTTTTGATAAAGGGGATCTTCTCTCCATCTCTGACAGTTGTGCTTATCGCAGATTAGTAGGCCGACTGGTCTATCTTACTATCACTCGACCTGTCATTAGTTATGGGGTTCATATTCTAAGTCAGTTTCTAGCTCAACCTTGCCATCTTCATTTTGAAGCTGCTTTGAAGTTGGTTAATTATCTTAAAGGAAGTTTGGGTCAAGGATTATTTTTCCCAGCCAACAATAGCCTTCAATTATCTGCATATTGTGATGCCGATTGGGATTCATGTCCTGATAGTAGAAGATCTGTATCTGGTTTTTGTGTTCTCCTTGGCTCTTCCTTAATTTCCTAGAAAAGAAAAAAACAACCTATTGTTTCTAGGTCATCTGCTGAATCTGAATATAGATCTATGGCTCATACATGTTGTGAACTAGTATGGATTTCAGCTCTTTTGAAAGATTTTGGTATCACAGTTTCTCTGCCCATTCCTCTACACTGTGACAACAAGGCAGCTATTCATATTGCCTCCAATCCTGTGTTTCATGAGCATACTAAACATATTGAGATAGATTGTCACCTTGTTAGGGATAAACTTAAACAAGGTTTTATTTCTACTTATCATGTGTCCACTCTTGAGCAGCCAGCTGATTTGCTTACCAAGTCCTTAGCATCTCATCATCTTCATCACTTACTGTCCAAGTTGAACATTTGTAACTTGTTTCAGAATGTCAACTTGAGGGGGATGTTATAGATATGACAAGTGAACCAAAGCAGTCTAGTGAAGCACAACAACAGTTACATCAATCTAGTGAACCACAACAACAGTTACTTCAGCAGAGTATCACAAGCTCTCAGTCAACATCAAATACTTAACAGTGTTAAATCTTTACTCACAGTCATGATACTTTAGCATAGAGTTAGTTTGTTAGTGAGATTATATAAACAGTTTTCTGATTTGTAAATAAAGGAAGATGAATAGAAATGAATAGATATTTTTTCCATATGAATTTCATTTCGTTTCAATGAGTCTGATATTAAAGCTATAATTTAACTCCTTTTTAATGTTACATTTTTTATGTACAATAACTTTTGGCAATTTAATTGGTCTATCAATACCACATATAATTTGTTATTAATTCAGATCTGTATTCAACATTTAAAACTTGACACTTAATCAAAACAAGCACAACCTTAAACTTAAAAAAGATCCTTATATGATAAATATTGTACGAGAATTCCTAATGAAACATCTCAACTTAGAAAATAACATTATTTGATATACTTTAAAAAATAAAATTCATATATTTGACAAGAAAATGATTTTTTTTTAGAATTCATAAAATTCAGAGTTTACACTAATTGTTATAAGTAAATTAATGCGTTATATGAACTCAAACTAAAACTAGAGTTTTATCTTTATATATTTTTATTTTCTTTGGTAATTAAGGTTTTCATAAGTCATATTTAGAAATATAGTCTTTAAAATTCCAAAAAAAAAAATCATTTGAGTAAATCTTGATATTAAAAAATAAAAAAATATATGAACTCTCTTTGAAGAATTTTAACTAGGGAGTACTTGTAAATTGTAAAATAATAATTGTTTTTTTTGACATTTTCTTCCTCTCAAAATGATACTAGAAAACAAACAAACAAATAATATAATTTATAACCATCCTGCTAATAACTGTATTAACTGATCCAACGGATCACCGCTACCAGAAAATCAAACAGAGCAGAGAAGGCAAACCCTAATGCCTCAGAATCTCAAATCAACACTACGAAAATGGCATTCGAGATCCCCACGGATCTAATCCGGCAAGTTCAGATAGCCGTCCGAATCGACGCTGGTCTCTCCACCTACGACCATCACGATCCGTCCCTCCCGCCGCTTCCCCCACTAGACGCATCGATCGCCGGGCTGGACCCGTCTACTCCGGCGGAACTAAGGTGCCAAAATTGCAAAGGGAAGCTTCTGAGAGGGATAGAGTCATTGCTTTGCATATACTGCGGCGAGAAACAGGAAAATAAAGATCTTTCTCCTGGCCCTATCTCCTTCAATACCACATTTGCTTGTCAATGGTTACTCCAGTCTTTGGATTTAGATCAATCGGTAAGCCTTATTTTTACATATAACTAAGAGGGATAAGACTCTGGAACGAACAGTTCGTTTACGAACATATGTAGGGCCAAGTGTTGAAGGTTCTTGATTGGATGAGACTATTTAACACTAATTACGAATATATGATGGTAAATAATTGGGCCAATCAACAACCTTCAACACTTGGCCCTACATATGTTCGTAAACGAACTGTTCGTTCTAGAGCCTTATCCTAACTAAGAGACTTTAATAATGTAGGTTGGTTTTTCGTGTATATGACATTTTTTTTAGTTGCTAATGCCAAAAATTGATCTTTGTTTCCGAGTAAAATAACTAGGATTCCTAGTTTGATTGCGTGAGATTATTTGAATTAGTTTTTTTGAAGTCAATTCTCCAGACCGTGAAATTTGAAATTAATGTGAACTAATTTGATTTTCATAATACAATCATGAGTATTCTAAATTATTTAACAAGTTCTACTAATTACAAATATGTTAAATTTGAAACTTAAATGAATTCACATCGATTTTATATTTAGGATTTTGTGAATTGACTTCAAAAAGTTAAAATAGTACTCTTTTTATAAACGGAGGTAGTATTATTCTAACTTAGGATTCAGTTGAATCTTTTGAATGAGCTTTTGTGGGTTTCAGTACTTTGCGGCTTTTGCAGGCTTTAGAAGTAAGTTAAGTAACGGTTTCTATTTCTTACAACATGGAGATGAATATAGTAGCAACTTTCTGCCATAGTTTAATCATTGAGATACATTCTGAAATGGGAAAGTATTGGGAGATGTTATTGCCTGATGCCATATTTGTCTTTTATATAGTTTTGGATAAAAGTGGACCGCTGAAAAATTACAATGTAATATGTCCAACATATACAATATAAATTATATATCATGAAGATGTAATTTGTGTCCTGAATATGTTTCTTTTTCCATTTTTATTGGTTTTCTTTTGTTTTTTTAGTTTTTGAGGGGAGGAGTTTTTCTTTCATCATTTAGTACAGTTTGAAGTTTTATTTTTTGAAAAATTTGGTGAACTGCTGTCTATGAATGTAATAATTATATTTTGCAGGAAACTATTGGCCCGTCCGCTGAAGAATTTAAATTAAAGAAAGGGCAGAGTACACCAAAGAAAGAAATCTCTTTGCATGATCTCTTAAATTTACCAATTATAAGGCAAAATGAGTCGGAAAATCCTGAGGCTAATGTTACAAACAAGACCTTGGAACATAGCAGCAGCTCTTTGAATTTAACTGGAGATCTGAACAATATATTTTCAGGATCAAAGAGGTTTATTGCGTATGGTGCGTCTGAAGAACCAGTTATGGCTAATCAGATTGAGAGTAATGAAAGTAAAGCCTCTGTAAACGAAGAGAATCTTATTTTGTTTGCAAGTGTTCCCTCTGCTGGCTCAGCTGTCAGGTCTTCTGAAGATAACAGCTATGACTCATTATCTGGATGTATGGCAGACTTTCAATCTGCCAATAAGCATGAGGGTTCGAAATCATCCGACCCTTTTATAGGTTCAGTTGTTGATCTTTCTTCTGACATAGATTCAGACTTTGGGCAAGAAAAAGATCAAAAGGCTGGAAAGCTAGAGGATTATTCAGAACGTGCTCCATCTACATCTGACTGGGTGCAAGATGACCTTGTCTCAGCTGGTTGAACACTTTGATTCAGGTGGTGAAGCTAAAGATAATCCCCCGGAAAATAATTTTAACAATCCGTCTTCGGAGGCGTTGATTAGTTTGAAGAATCAGTAGCAAACTAACATTACAAGTGCACCTAGCAATAAGACCATCGATGAACATGATGATTAGTTTGACGAATGGAATGATTCTACAAACTCAACTAGTACTCAAGATCCTTCTGGAAATGCTTGGAAAGAAAATGATAATCAAAATGCTGCTGTTAATGAACACACGCCAGAAATAAATTTGTTCAGCTCTACCCATAACTCACAGGACAATGAATTTGGTAGCTTTTCACACCAACCAGCTCACCTGGCATTCAAACGGTGCTGCAGTAACCAACAATATCCTCTCCGAAGTTCCTGCTTCAGATTTCAGACAGGTGTGTACTCCTTTGTTATAAAATTGTTACTTCCTCTTTCAATCTTCCCATCAGTACATTGTAACTGGTATTTCAACACTGGTCATAATGGCTTTCCATGTTACTAAGCTTGTCAAGCTTTAATTTTTGATCCCTGGCTGCTGGGACTTAATGCTACCATGTGGAACTATTCGAAACCAATATTATATTATTTTTTTTCCCCTTTGACATCAGCCTTGACCTGAGGTATAAAACTTTTCACTTCTGAATTTTATCATCCTTTTTATTTACCATGTTTACTAAGATGTTTTGGTTTTGATTGTTAAAAAGATGAGCTATATATCTAGCATCAATATTTTTTTTTAATTTGGAGGAAGAATTTCTTTCTCCTTTATATTGAATTATGTCCGAGGATTCTTATTGTTTGAGAATCTTTTAAGACCCTTTGGACACTGACCATGGTGTATCAGAACCTTGCAAGTTCTTAGCAGCCTTCACTTTGATATAGCTAAAATTTCTCTCTAAGGAGGCAAAGGTCAATACCAATTTTCCCCAAAGAAGGGTTGAAGTCCTTCTCATCATAATATAAGGTTATTATATCAAAATATAATTCATTGAATACCCAAGGGACTTTAGAAGAATAGCAATGAGCGTAGTGTTGGAAAAGGGCACTTTTTGGTGCACAACGCTAGTACCTTATTATTTCCTTACAAGTCAAGGGGGCAATTGCCTCCACCCCTACCCCATCAAAAAGAATATGAATATAGATTTTCCGATGCCATATCAATCAATATGGCCCAAGTGCTTGATAAGGTTTGTATTATTTACTGGACACATAAAAAAGTGGTTGTCATTAGTGTTTTTTGGTCGGTTATATTAAGTGTAAGAGAAGACCTGTTATACTGCTTCCATTTTCCACCTTTTATCTGAAGAGTTGATGCCGAGGTCTTGACGTCAAAATTATTGTCTGTGGTCATATGCTCTATGGTAGAATATGGGAGTGGTTTGTTTCCATTCTCGGGGAGAGGTTTGGCATGATGAATGAACCATATAGCTGGGGCTTGGAGTGGCTTTCTAATGAAACATGGAGAGTGTCTTGCTGAAGAACTTCGCAAACATCACTGGTGCCACAGTAGGTTGAGGTAGGAAGGTGGTGTTAGTTGCATGAAGTAGACCATATGATGTTACCTGATTAATCTCTCAAGGATTACTATCATGTGGTGGGAGAGATTGAGGTGACGGAATGTTAGGCTGTGTTGGGATTCAAGTTTTGTTTGAGCTTTTCAAGCTGAAATTTGGCTAGTTGATTACAGCGCTTTAAGAAAAATATGAAGTTACTAGTGAGAAACCTTTGTAACCCTCTTGACTCTTAGAATCTGATGCCTTTAAGAATTCCCATACTGGATGTTACTAATGCATTGTTCAATTGAAACTCGAGTTTACAGTCAATGGGAAATTTAACCAGAAAAGGAAAACTAAGCACCATACAGATTTGACAAAAAGGGTATATTGCTTGACTGGCTTTATGCAAATGAGTGAAGGTGGTCTGTAATCTGCAACAGCTATGTCATCTTTATTTGGGCACCTTTCACATATGACCTACTATACAGATGCAGTGGAAGAGCTAGGAAATAAGTCAATAATATCCTGTTCAAGTTGTTCTTTTGGTGCATATAATCAACTTAAAATTGTCTTCTTGCAAAGCTTCCCTATATATATGTATATGCAAGTAGTGTGTGTGTGTGTATGTATATACCTAATATTTTCTCACCCAAGTTGTGCCGGGTAGGAGCTCACTGCATAACATATCCTTCTATGCTGTTTATGCAATAGGTTTTGGATTTTCAGAGACACCCTCCGCGAATTATATTGCAAGTTGGAGTTTTTAGAGTTTCTGGGACTGGATAAACTTGCCTAGGAAAAATGACATAGAAATGCCCCCCCCCCCTCCCCTGGCACATGCACAACAAATTTAATGATGAATCATATGATCGAGCATAGTGACAAGTGCTTGGAAAGGAATAGGCCAGGGTTCAATACTCCACAAACACAATGATCTCCTTTGGTGCCCTAAACATAGTTTTCTATTGGCTTACCCAGTGCGTGTGGTTTGTGGGTATTGCTTGCTCCCGTTGGTTTCCACCGTCATAAATAAATAAATAAATAATAATAATAATCGAGCATGGTATACAGAAATTGGACTACTACATCTATACATAAATTAAATGTGATTTTATTAAGTTTAATATACTTTTATATTATGTTATGCATTTTCAGTGATTCAGTCTTCATGCACTATCGATGATTCAGTCTTGAAACAGTTTATAATTCTTTTTGGCTGATCTTTTGTGAAATGAAATTATTGTTTGGCATTAGTGGGGAAGATTGTTAATCCTATCAAAGAGTCGAGGGATTCCATTCATTATACAGTATTATTAACACTAGATTTGTTCGACTTTTGTAGATTGACAATGCACATAGTAAAATTGAAGAATGGAGATGCTTTCAACACAAGCACACAAGCAAAGGATAGGATGCTGCAGAGATATTGATGTCACAGATGCATCATCTCTCTTTCATGTTTCAGAACAATCTTTCGGTACATTCAAAATTAGATAGTCATAGTTGTTGAACTCCTCAAGATTGAGACCGAGTTTGTTGCTCATGGGTGTTTGTTTATTGTGATAATACTTTTCTATATCTGTTCCATATACATCTGTGTTTCTATTTTTTTTTCACTTTTTCCCCTCCATTACACCTTTTAATTTGTGTTGCTAAATGTGTATCGGAGAAAAGGTGTAATGGAGGGGATCTAATCCCATATTTCAATATTTGTCAGTGATTCATGTTCTCAAACCTCTCCTGTTAAATCGATTAACATCTCACAACTGATATATGTTCAAAAGTAGGAAATGGAAAACAAAAATGTGCAATAGGACCATAATTGTTTAACAATTTTATTATACACACACTCATACTACGGATTAATTGATATTTTAATTACTGTACTAGGGTCCAATTATGTATGTGACGAATGTTTTAAGATGATATAGACATCCTGTTTCATACTTTGTATTAAAAATAACTAAAATTGTGCAGGTGGATAATTATCAATTTTTTAAATATTTTTAAATACAAATTAAACGTCACACTACACACCTCCTAATAATCATCTTCACGACGTCCTCATCTCCCACACAATCCTACCGTCACCTCTCATCTCCATCACGACCTTGGCTAACCCGTCACCGTCGCCACCTTTCTCGCCCATCACCATCTTCAACCTTCACCTAAAAAATCAACCCAACTGATATATGTTCAAAAGTAGGAAATGGAAAACAAAAATGTGCAATAGGACCAAAATTGTTTAACAATTTTACTATACACACTCGTACTTCGGATTAATTGATATTTTAGTTACTGTACTAGGTTCCAATTATGTATGTGACGAATGTTTTAAGATAATTATCATTTATTTAAATATTTTTAAATACAAATTAAAAGTCACACTACACGCCTCCTAATAATTATCTTCACGACGTCCTCATCTCCCACACAATCCAACCGTCACCTCTCATCTCCATCGCGACCTTGGCTCACCCGTCACCATCGCCACCTTCCTTGCTCATCACCATCTTCAACCTTCGCCTAAAAAATCAACATAAAAACAACCCAAATAGGTATCCCATGAGGAAATATAAGAGAAATTGATGTTAATCTTCTTCATTTGGAATCACGATTCTGCTTGGGTTTCACAAGTTTTTAATTTTCAAAATTTTTATTTCTCAATTTTAGTTTCTCCTTCTTTGTTGCAGAGATAATTTTAGGGTCTGGCTTTACTTAGTTTTGATGATTTGGATTTAAGGGTTGGTGTTTTGGATCAATTATAAGTGAAATTTGCATATGTATGTGAATTTGGGGTTTGAACATCTTTACATCACCATCATCACTGGAGATTGTACTACCACTTGCCATAAATGCTCTTGATGGCATGCATTCCCATCTGTATCTTGATCTTAATCTGAAATTTATCATTAACTAACTAGGATAATAATAGAAAGTCAAAAATTATTGTCAAGCAGCTGGTCCAACAAACACATACAAATACCAGGGGGGCTCAAATCCATGTGTTCTTAGAAGTTTTACCATTTCCCTTCTCTGATGTACATATATATATATATATATATATATATATATATAAAGAAAAGACGGGAACTAGTTCGGGGTTACGATCACCTGCATGTTTCTTCAACATATTATTAGACATGAACAATGGACCTACCCTACCTACTAATGATCATCTACGCTATCATAAGATTCTGGGTGGCGTATTGCAAGGGCCCCAGCATCATGTCCTCAATTGGTTCTGGATTTGCCCAGCGTCCTGTTGTCACATTGTAGAATAGTTGTTTCAGCTTTTGCATGCTTACCGGGTCTTCCTGCAAAAGGGCACAAGAGAATTTACAAGCAATGACATGGCCGCAAATAGCAAATTTATTTGGTATACTGGATATTATATTGAGTTTGTGTGTGTGTGTGTGTGTGTGCATGTGCAACACTTATTTGTAAGTTTTTGCGCTCCAATTGGTAACTTTTTATACTTGTAAATCATTGTTTCTTCTTCTACTTTGTTGAAATATAGAGCAACTGTATCTGTTTTGAAAAAAGTGGGAGCAAAATCTACTTTAAAGCGAAAGCACCAAAAACTTGTTTATTCATTTTGGCAACACACTCGGTCATTCCAACTTTAGTGAGATCCAAGTAGCTAATCCTACTATCAACAAATTTAGAAATTCAAGCCAACGCTTAAACATGGTTATCAAACTGTTTTTTCTTGTTTCAATTTTCACTACGAAAAGCAAGGGAAATCATAAACATAAGAAAATAAAAACATAAACTTACAGTAAACCAAGAAAATATGCACTTTTGAGCTGTAATAGTGAGTTAGTGAAGATAGTGGGACATACACGAAGGGCATTGATGAAGGTAGTAGTCCTCAATTGCGACGGAAGGTGGCGTCTTAACGCATCACAGGCCCTGCATTTCGCAACAGAAAATCACATCAAGTTATGCTTGATCAGTATTTCAGATAACAAACCATCAGGCCCCAAGGGGACAGACTTGGAGGTCACAAATCCACTCCTGATACCATCCGGTGTTTGGTCTGAATTTGCCCTCCCCAAGTTCCTCATTTATAACGAGGAAAAAAAATAAATTAAACAAACTAACATAAAAATAAAGAAAACTTTACGGAAGTCTCTAAAAAATTTCCGACTAACCTTGGCGCTTCTGACATCCTAAGATAACATTGAATTAAATTTTTCAGTAGTCGTGGCGCTAGTTCATGGCCCATCTTCTCAATCACGCCTGCAAAAACTTGCATAACTGAAAAGAACCGTTCTGCAAAACCGCAGCAGTATTGTAGCCCCTCGTCTTGCATCAGTAATTTTGACACTATAAAAGTTGCAACCTGTGTACCCAAAAAATACACTAAGGTCCATTTATAAGATCTTAAGAACATGTTTAGTGAGAGAACCAAGCTAAAATATCAATGGCATGGCAATTTAATAAGATACTGGCACCCGAAATTATGTTGGGGTAAAATAGGAACTTTATAAAATTTAGAGGACTAAATAGAAAGATAAAAAAATTAATATAGAAACAAAATAGTAATATAATTAAAGTTGTAGGGGAAAAAGAGAAAAAAAGTGTGCGACATAGTTACACCAAACCTCCCATTGAGGCTTTACGATATAGATAGGGACATTTAGTTCTTTCAAGACCAATCACATCTTAGTGTTCTAAAAATTCGGCGCTAGGCGGTCCTCTACCGCCTCGAATGGCTAGGCGCCAGGCCCAGCCTAGGCGGAATTAGTCCTTTAACGCATCTAGTTAATGAAGTCTTTGAAGCTCTAACATGCTTGATATGAATTTGTTATTTCTTATAAAATTATTTTATTTTTTTTCTTGTAAAATATAGAATATTTACTTCGCTTTATTTAGTATTTTCAAATATATATGCAATAGAAAGATAAATATAAATATATATATATATATATATATATATATATATCGCCTAAGAAAACACCTAAACTCCCTTTGTCCACCTAACAAATTTTAGAACACTGTCAAATCCCTGGTATTTTATATAAAAAAATCTCCCCACCCCAAGTAACAGGGATCAAGCTTTTGAGTTGAATTTCCTTCAAGGCCAACTAAATGACCAGCTAATATATTTTTTTTAAAGAAAATCAATTTATATTTGAACTAGGAGCTTCCTCAAGATAGCAATCAACGGATGTTATCAAGACTATACGAAAAACAGATTTCAAATACTTGATCTGAACTAAATTCAAGATGATATATACGGTAATCACTTAGAAAACCAGTGATTATCACATAAAATCCATCTAATCGACTAAACCCTAAAGCCCAATTACTAGAAACCATAGTTTGCAGTGGCTTATAAATTACAATACTTAGTGCTGTGATAAATATTCCATAAAAAGTTGCAGCGGAAAACAATTTAGAAGAAAATGATCGTAATGTTTGCATAAGATCAAGTTATTATGGAAACATACTGTTTGCGTAAGTACATCGCCCAGCTCAATGCAGCGTAGGCACATAGGAAAAATTTCCGTCTCAAGAAAAAAGTGAACAGCCAGCGGTGCAATGGGATCATCATTCTGCAGAACACAGGAGATAAAATTAGTACAGGAGAAATATAGTGCTTTGAGCATGTATACTGTATATATCAGCATAGTCGTAAGGTGATAGACACACGAACAGATGAACAGTCTGAGATAAGCTACAAGGGTTTATTTACAATTTTCTGAATATTGTGTTAAAAATTTAGTTATGATAAAGTTAATCAACGCTTTAGAGCATGACGTAAATAGGCAGGTTAGAACTTGAGAGGTCATTATCATGATTCATGCATACGTTGGTGCTAAATGTTTCAAATAATTTTTAGAGCGCAAGCACAACTTAACGCATGAAACAAGATGGGGAGAAATATTATATGGGATATAGATTTAGAAAGGAAATATGACCTTCAGTAGGGCACCAATGGCCCCCAAGCTGGTAAGCCTTAGGAATTGAAAAGGTTTTCCAGTCTCTGTGGTCTTGAGAAATGGGTACAGATAATGTGGTACCCTAACTGCATGGGAGAAACCCAGTTAGTAGTCAATCAACAATGTCTGTGCACCAACATGCCATATACAAATCTTCCATGATTACTCTATGAAGGATTAGAAAATGAAAATTACAAAAGTCTTGTGGAATTAACATATAGGAATCTATTAGTATATAGCTTGAACTGAAAACATGATTATAAAGTTACATGTTGTTCTCTGATTCCTAGATCTTCAACTAATTACATATGGGTAGGAAAAAGTGAATACTCCCTTTGTTCCGAATTATAAGACTAATATTGACTTTTTAAATGTCTATTTGAGACATTTTCAAATTCAAAATTGACATTATTCATTTAAGTTTTTAAAACAATAAATCTTATAATTAGTATTACTTTGTAGATAGTTTATGATATTCATAGTTGTATTTACATAGACTAAATGAATTCATGTCAATTTTGAGTTTGAAAATGTTTGAAATTGACTTTTAAAAAATCAATATTGATCTTGTATTTTGAAACAAGGTAGTATATCAGAATAAGCCAAATCTGACAACATTATTCCTAACCAACAATTAACTTTGATGAAAAATCACAGGAAGTAATATTAAATGAAGCAAATTCTCCACTTAAAATACTATTACAAGAAACAATTATGAAATGCAGATTGATTTTGAATTCATTTAATATGAAGACGCTATTACCCTTGTAAATAAAATATACAGCCACCTAAATGGATTTACTATTTAGAAATGCATATGAACTAAAAAAGCAACCAGAAATGATTTCCAAAAGAGTCGAGGGGAATACCGTCGAGGAAGAACTTCTTTGTATCTGGGTGAGATGCCAGGCACTGGGTTCGAGAAAAAGGCATAATCCGATTTCAGAGTAGAACACAATAAATCTCTTTTTATGTGTTTAGCAACAATTGTAACTTCATAAGAGCAAAGAATAAAATGATATTAAAGGTGGCATATATGGTTGATAAGAACCTATATCACTCCATCTACTCTGTTTAGTGGATTAAGTTATTCAGAGAATTAAATATTATCCTCAGTTGAGGTATGTTAAATTATCAACTAAAAATAGCCAAGAGGTCTCACAGAAATAAAATCCTGAAGTAGTTCAAAACATAAAGGAAGAATCATTATGTTACATTGCCTTTTTTATTTTATAAGTAATTAAAAAGGGTGCAAACACGTCCCATGGTTCACTCATTCTAGTAGTACTCTCGCCCAACAATGTTTAACTTCAGAGTTCTGATGGGATCCGGTGTATTACATATTGTACAGTTGCACCCATATTATATTCATTGTTACTACGAGCTAATGCTTTTGCAAAGTTGCCATGTACTTGCAGAATTCATCAGAGAAGAGAAAGGTTAGTTCCAAGTATAGGCAAAGGTATTACATTGTTTGTTAGGTGCATTGCATATACAAGCAAAGAAGTTCTTTGTGATGGGATACTGATACACTAAGAAGCCGAGCTAGATGAAACTAAAAACTAGACTCAACTTAAATTAGAGTTGGAGAGGAAAAAGAGAAAAGTTGATTCCATTTCTGCAAAAAGGTTTTCCAGTAGGAGGGGGTCTAAAAGAAAGAAAAAAGAAATAAGTTCTTCTTACCTTAATGTTTTTGTGTACTTCAAGTATAGAGTAGTAGCCCAAGCATTTACAAAATTCAATGGTAATGGTTTGAATCCTTAAAAAGAAAAACTTAAAATATCTTATTAATAATACAAAAGATTGATAATTTAACCTTGACTTCTCCATGGACACTAGTTGTATGGTAGGGGATATCTTGAAGTTTCCCTTCTTCCCCTCTTACTCAATATAGCAATATAGCTAGTGAGAGGAAGGTGATAGCCAAAAGGAATTACTAAACAACGTAGTAGAATTGATGTGACTGCTATGGATGGTACAATACTTGCCAGAACTTACATAGTTATAATACGAGCAGTATAATTATTATTATTTTTTTGGGTAGATTGGAGAACTATCTTAAGCCTGTTCAAGTCAGGAGTAAGTACTTGGTCTGTTCCAATGAAAAATAAGCCAACTTTACAGAAATGATTACTCTATGCTATCATCCACTAAACCTCTTTTTCCTAAAGAAGTTGACAACCAATTAAGCTTCTCTTTCCTAAAAAAGTCGACCATGCTCCATGTACATTATTCTAGTCTATGTTATTTATGGTACAAATAATGAATTATAGAGATAATTACTAGATTTGAGAGGACTAATATCATATATCGAGGAGTTGATTTAATAACAGAAGAAGAAGTAACGAATGATATTACAGCCAATAAAAATGTACAAGAGAATAGATACGTGTTACATTTTCTTAATACTCAGTTTGAAAATACAGGATTAATCTCAACCAGCAGTCTTAGATGACCACAATGTGATTGATAACTCATGATATAAATTATGGTGGAAATGTTATTGCAAGCCTACACGGCTAGAAACATATTTTTCATTTTTGTTCCCTTATTAGTTATAACTATTGCAAGCCTTGGGATCTTTTAGTCATTCAACTTAACTTTTGGAAAGATAAAAAGGGAGAGAAATATATAGCCCAAAGAACCTCTTATACTAGAATAAAACATGTACAAGATAAGTTTACTTGTTTTCTTGAGTGGTATCTCTTCGCATCTTTACAGAGAAAGTGCATAGTTCACAGTTGAGGACCCTATGAGGATCACTGTAATAATTGATTAAGCATGAGCTAGAAAGGATTACTAAACAAAAGAAATTTTCGACTTAAGACTACTAAGAGGAAATACAAGGAGCAATGATGACCTGAAGTAACGCAAGAGCGTTACAAACTCTAGTCGCATCTCTGCTTATAATCTTTTCAGGTGCTAACGACTTGTAAATTGATGTTACTTCCTGAAATAGAGAAGACATTAGCTTTAACCACTAGTTGTGAAACAAAGCATCCTACTTGTGAATGGAATAAATCATCAATACAAAATGATGGATAGTATGTAAACAAGTATTTGATAAGTACATACTGTAAACACTGATCATTAATTACTATATTGCATGAGATGTATAAAACAATAGATGGAATTAATTGATAAAGACAGGACTAACACAACAGATAATTAATCAGATTAAGTTAAGCATTGTTTCAATGACGAAGCATTTCAGAAGAGTCAACTGATGTGGTCATACCGATATGAGTAAGAAAACTGTATTGAAAGAATTTTTTATTTGAACAGCCAATTCTTTTTCTGTTCCTCTTTTCTGCATTAACATCAACAAACATGTTAGAATTGATAGAATATATCACAAGCAACAGAATAAATGTGAGGCACATAACATAAAGATATTGACGTATGCACATTAAGAATAATTAAGCAAGCTTTGAAAGAAAATAATCATTCTGTTCAGAATCAGATAGAGGAATTATGATGTTTAACCTCTAGCTGGGCATAAGAAAAAGAAAACACGTTATTAATGTTAGATACGCTTTGTTCTTTTTCACATTTCATGTTTACTTGTGTAATATTTATGTTCTCAAGTATTCACCTTTCTTCTAATACATGCACTTCCATCCTGTTTCAATTAACTAACCATACATACATATAATTAGGATTTAGAACTAAGAGAGAAGCTGTGAGCCTTCACTCTAATACTCTAACAGAAGGTAAAGCAAAAACTCACCCAAAAGAAAAGGACCAATGACTTCATAAATTTATGCAGTTACAAAATGCCTGACATGACTTGTTCCCAAAATTTCTTATTGTATTATTGCAGATTAAAAGACATGTACTGTTTGCTACCTTACGAAACATAGATACTAAGTACTGCAATAAAAATATGTACATAAAGATATAATAACACGCTTAATTTGCAGTCCATTAACTACTTTTAACTCATTTTTATCTTATTTCTGATACAAGATACTGAAACTCATTCACACAAGGCAAATCAATCAAACTTACATAACCACTGTTGCAAAATACAGCTTCAAGTCTTATTACTATTGGTTGTCATATCTTCTTTTGATCTTGAAGAAGAATGGTGGAAAGCTCCAACGGATAGCCTTTCATTGATATGTAGTAGTTGAAAACAAGGTTACTGGATGTCTGCTCCTTAAAGGACTAGTTTTTTTAATAAAGAAACCATCAGAGACTTTCATTTAGTCTGGTATCTATGACGGTTTAAAGACAACATTCGACTCACCTTGATTTTGTTAACTTTTTGAAAAACAGGTCAGATTGACCCTATGATGCATGATGAGGTTTAGAACGGATTAGTGAAAAAATAAAAGAGGATGAAAGAAAGGGGAGGAGAAGAAGAACCATGTACAAAGGCCAAAATGGCATACAACCTCAATTCTCCTATCAATATTCAACTCTATATTACTCAACCATGAGAGATTACATCACTATTTAAAGACTACAATTCTCAATCCATATCGGTGTTACTTCCTCAGTTTCTTTTTATTTGTCTTGTAAGAGGGCTAAATTTGTCCTTTTAATCTTTCCTTTATAGATTTAAAAAAAATATTAATGACTTAATTTCTCATATTATCCCTCCATTAAATTCTATTTTTTTCCTCTTTCATCTCTCCAATAAATTCTAACGAGGTAGTAATGTTGAGATTTTATATTCAATTTGATTTATCCAACAATACATTAATTACATTTTTTAATCTTAATGATTTATCTTCAAATGTCAATTACCTACTATAATTAATTTCTACCAAATTACAATTATTTTTTATCCATAAACAACAATACAAAAAACAAGTGATGATCCTTTAAACTCTCCACAAGTGTCCGCATCAATTTAATACCACTGTGACTTCTTTTTCTGGAGGAAAAAATATTTGGCAAATGAATTTTTTTTTGTTGTTGTGAGGAACCCGTCGTACAATCAAGCCCTCATACAGTGTAAAGGAAATACAAAACATTTCATCAATAAAATAAGCCAAAAATAATCTGCATCAACATGCTACATTGATAGATATGAACTATAAACACACACACACACACACACACACACACACACACACACACATATATATATATATATATATATATTATATTCCATACCTTGTTGAGAAAGGCGAGAGCCTGCTCTCGATACTGAGGGTCCTGGAGCAAGTAGAGTAACTCGTCGACGGTGGCAGACGGCCAGTCAATGAGTTTTTGGGAACTAGAACTAACAAAAGCACCACCCATCGTGGGGTCCGCAAAGAAGGATTCCGGCAGATTGGCGTCCATTGATATAGGCCCACCGACCAAGAAAAACCTAAGTTTAGACTGAGAGAAAAGGGGGGAATCTCTCTCGAGAAAAACGCACACTGAAATTCGGAAGCAAAAAAAAGACGCGAGTAGAATATCTTCCTGTGTCTATATTTATAGTGGCTCTGTTGGAATAAATATGTTTCTAGGGTGACGGCGTAGGGGATATGAAGTTTGGTGCCACCGGGTGTCTGTGATGCATAATCAATGTCACGAACTAATCATATGAGTACACATAGACAATGACTTTCTAATGCTCGACCCACTGAGATTACCTAGCATTTTTTTTATACTAAAACCGTAAAGACCCTTGTGTTGGGACGGTGACGTGGCACAGGGGACTAATTAATCCATTTATTACTCTCCGTCCCATAATATTATGACATTTTACATATTTTTATTTTTTTTAAATTATTTGTCATTTTATATAATTTAGGAGAATTAACTATAATTTTTTCAATATTACATTTCATGAAAAAATATTACAAATAATAAAGAGTATGAGATCAGTACGATAATAAATGAAAATTTAAGGATATTTTAGATAATTGATATTATATTTAATGCTATATAATTATTTTCTTTATTTGTGTGCACAACTCTAAAACGTCGTAATAATATTATGAGACGGATGGAGTATCTCCGACTGCGAGTATAGAATGGGTGTCCATGTTTATCGTATTTTAGCTTTGTTTATCCCTAGTAAAACGCAATCTTCATGAACGGAGAAGAGGAGATGGCTATTGGCAAGAACTTGTTTAAGTCTTACTCTCTGTTTTTGAGTTTTAGACGGAAAACAAAAGAATAGAAAACTTGAAGTTTTATTTTGTGTTGCTTTTGAGTTTTTAATGGAAAAGAATAAAAAATTTTAAATTTTTATTTTCTTGCGTTTTTGAGTTCTAATGAAAAGAAAGGAAAAATATCATTTTTACAAATTTAACTTTTTATTAATTATAATTATTGAACCATAAATAAAAATATACAAGATAAATTTAATCAAAGAAAAAATTTCATAATCAAATACAAATATTCAAATAAATGTTAAACAAAAACTACTTATACAAAATCATTGTCATACCATACCCAAAAAGTCATCAGACATAATATGTATTATTAATAGTAACGGAGATTATTCATCAAATTTTTTAAGAAATTCAATGTCCTCTCTAACTGTCCATGCCTTGTCTTGATTTTCTAGTAGCCATAAATAGGCCTCATCGATTTTTTTCTCATCGAAATTCATTTCAGTTAGTCGTTTAAAGATATCATTTGCAGAATAGACTCGCACAAACTCATTGTTGTTCGACTCTTTTTCTTTTGGTAGCTAAAAGTTTACACAGCATCAAATATCAGAGGACTGAACTTGGCAAAAAGGGAGTTTCCTCAAGCAAACGTAGTTGTTAAGAAGTCAAAGAAAATGTTCCTCTGCCTAAGGTACTTGAAAGATATGCAAAGGAAGCCTCTATTGTGCCTCCTCGGACGATCTTCTCAAATGGATTGCTGACAGTGTTGACATTTGACAAGAAGCTTCATGATTCGATACATAAATGCATTAACATCCGTTCTAACAATAAGAAAACATGGCAGATTATGGAGAGGTTGCCTTACGGTTCAAGATTTCGGTACGTTTTTTTAAAAGATCTGACGAAATCTCTCTTTATCAACTTAGGTTTAGTAGATAAAAATAGATTGAGGATATGAGTTGTAATTTAAAATTTATTATATTAAAAGTTGAGAATATGGGTTTTTTCTTTTCTGTCCATTTTAAAACTCAGAAATATAGTGTTAATTAGGATTCTTTCCATCTTCCATCTTCCTTCTTCATTTTTATTTTTATTTTTCAATTTTCATTTATTTTTTCTCTTTCATTCGGGCCAAGTATGTGTTTTCGACAAACCCAATAAATAATTGGAACAATTACATATTATAGTACATTTTAATAAAATATTACAAAAAAAATGCATAAATAAAATATTTACAAAATTAGTGCATATGAAATATTTAATTACAAAAAGAGTGCATTCTTATCCTTTTAATTATGCCCATGATTCTCTCCCACGATTCTCTTCCATGATTCTCTCCCACTCAGCCTTCTTCCTCCTCTTCCAACCCACCTTCTTCCTACTCTTCCACCACCGCCCTCCCCCTCCTCACTGTTCCGCCGCTCCTCCTCCCGCCCCACGCCCTACCCCTACCCCTACCCCTACCCCCTCCCCCTCCACTCCCCTTCCTCCGCTTCCCTTCTACTCCCCCCGCCAACGCCCCACCCCTCCCTCCGCCTCCTACCGCCACCCTTTTATCCTCCTCCCGCCCCACCCCACCTCCTCCCCTCCCTTCCCTCTGCCTCCCTTCTCCTCTCCCGCCCACTCCCCACCCCCTCCCTCCGCCTCCCACTACCATCCCCCTCCTCCCGCCCCCGCCCCCGCCCCGCCCCACCCCACCCCCTCCCCTTCACTTCCTCCCCCTTCCTCCTCTTCCCCCAAATCGATCCAAGGTGGCCGTCGGTGGAGGCCCCGCCACTGGCCGCGATGGAGGCCCCTCCACCACCCGTTGCTTCCCTTCCACCACCGGTCCATTCTCCAACTCCACTGGTAACCAAACCTTCATACGTTGGTAACCAAACAGGCATACCAAGGTAACCAAACCTTCATACCAAGGTAACTGAATCTTAATATGAAAGTTTCCTTGTTATGAAGGTTTGGTTACCTTGTTATGAAGGTATGGTTACCTAGGTATGAAGGGTTGGTTACCTTGGTATGAAGGTAACCAATTCAATTTTATTAGGTTACCAATTTATTTTGAATGTGATGTAGTTGGTAACCAAAATTCATGCAGTAGGTTACCAAACAGTCATACCAAGGTAACCAAACCATCATACCAAGGTAACCGAACCTTAATATGAAGGTTTCCTTGTTATGAAGATTTGGTTACCTTGTTATAAAGGTTTGGTTACCTTGGTATGAAGGATTGGTTACCTTGGTATGAAGGTAACCAATTCAGTTTTATTAGGTTACCAATTTATTTTGAATGTGATGCAATTGGTAACCAAACTTCATGTAGTTGGTTACCAAACCTTCCGATAAGGTAACCAATTCAGTTTTATTTGATTACCAAATTTATTTTGAATGTGATGCAGTTGGTAGCCAAACTTCGTATAAAGGTAACCATTTTAATTTTTATGGGTAACCAAATCGTCAAAAAAAATTCAGAATAGCAACTCCGGCGAAATAGCGGTAGCGGCGGCGGGAGGCGGGGGAGGAGAATGATGAACAGTAACTATTTCATAATTTTTTATTTTTAATTTTCTCATTTTGATTTAAATTTTGAATTATGGATTTGAAATTATTGTTAGATCTAAAAGATTTGAATTTGAATTATTAGTTATCCTTGATTTTAGATTTCCATATTTAATTTGAAATTGAATGGTTTGAATTTTTGCACTTTTTTTGTAATTATTTTATGAATGCACTTTTTTTGTAATTACTTTGTAAAAGTTGTATAGTTTTGTAAAGGACTCATAATAATTCTCATTTACACCTGACAAATAGGCTGGCCTATTGTTGGGCTGGGTAAAAAATGCCCATCTTTCATTGGGCTTAGGACAGAATGGATTGGGCTGACTCATCAGCTTTTGCATTTTTATTTATTTTTCGGATTTTAAAAATAGTGTCATTGTAATCTTATTAGTTTTTTTTAATGGATTAGAGAGTAATAATCATCTGAAAAAAATGGTGTAGAACGAAATAACCAAACAACTTCACTTGATTTACAGTAGTAGATAATCAATTTTGAGCAACTTATTATATTTAATTTTGCATCTGTATACTTGTATATAGTTCAAACATTATTTTATAATTTTATTATTTTCTTGACAAAATAATATTGAATGATCTAAAATCATTGTTCTTAAATAGTCCAATTACAAAAGTTAAAACACTATATATATATATATATCAATGATAAAATAGTGATTTTATTCGATTCACAAGTAATGGATATAAAGTTAAGGCAAATATATTATGCAAATTCCAATTAACTCACATAGAAAAAGACATTGAATTGAAAGACTATAAACAGTTAATTGGAGTCAAACGAGTGAGACTGAGAGTGTGAGAATGAAACTCTAGAAAAATAGGACTAAAAGTAATATTTCTAAATTCCTAAAATAGTTAACTCCTACTTTACCCTAGACTACTATAGTTGTTTTGGGATGGGCTATAACTGCACTGAGCCATTAAGACCCAAGTTTTATTGGGCTTTTCAATGGGTGTTTTTACCAAGTCTACCCTCACTAATAAATAAATTGAATTATAAAAATATTAAAATAGAGAGAATATCTCTTCCGGTGCCAAATTAAAACTCTGAGAACAGATAAAATTTTAAAAATATATCAAAAATAATTTTTTAAGATGAGCAATGAAAAATAATTCTAGGAATGAAATGAGCATAAAACGATTGTTCACAAAATTATAGGACGGATAGTGTCATATACATGTATGCATTACTCAATTCTTATTTAGGGTTTTAATATTTTGACTAACTAACTAAAATTAATAAAAGATATTAGCCTGATTGATAGACTCCTTCAAAGCCTCCATGCGGGCGGGCTCTCTCCCGGACATGGATTTAAATAAAAACAATTTATAATATATGATTAAAATTTGTGTAAATTTTCATCAATATCCATGCAAGGGAAGTTGGAAACTAATAATAAAAGAAAGATATATTTTTCAAAAAATGAGAGAATCTATTGAAAAAAATACATAATTTTTCCTTGGAAAAGTATACTTGAAACAAATTTACTTGTTAAAGAAGTCTGTTCACTGAAGAAAGTCTATCATTTGTAACAATGCCAATACTCCTGACATACAAACAGACCAGTTGAGGACGGACTTCCATAATTCCCTTTACCTAACGTACAGCCCTTTCAAAAATGACCGAAGCATAGCATCACCCAAAAACTTCATATGATCTTTCCTATTCCTGCTTCATTTCCGCTGTAACCAATCATTCACATGATTGAAAATTAAACGAGGTTACCCTTCTGTTAATCTTCATGAGACAAAGCAGAGCATTTGAAAACTGCCGTGTAATCTTCACGTCGAGTCAATCATGCTATAAGCTGGAATTTTCTTTATTCCAGCATCCACCATGGCTTTCCTCAATGTAGCAGCATGGTCCCATCTCTCTGCCTCAGCATAAATACTCGATAGTAGTACATATCGTCCACAATGCCGTGGTTGCAATTCAAGCACTCTTTTTGCCACTTCATTTCCCAGCTCAATGGCTCCATGCACTTTACAAGAACCCAACAGAGCCCCCAAAACAGTGGCATCAGGCTCAAAAGGCATCCTTCTCATAAACTCATGTGCTTCCTTCAGAAGCCCAGCTCTTCCTAATATATCAACCATACACCCGTAATGCTCCATTCTTGGAACAACTTCAAACACTTGCGACATTGATTGAAACAATTCTAAACCCAACTCCACGAGTTTAGCACGAGCACAGGCGGTAAGGACAGCAACAAAAGTAACCTCATTTGGGTGCAACCCTCCGCTCCTCATTTTCTGAAACATGTCTAAGGCCTGTTTCTCCATACCATTTAAAGCAAGAGAAGAAATCAATGCATTCCAAGTACACACCTGTTTAGCACCCATTTTGTTAAATACTCTTGTTGCATATCCCAAGCAACCCAATTTGCCATATACTGCTATCAATGCAGTGCCCATATAAACGGTCAATTCAATCTCGTTCTTGATCATGTACCCATGAATCTGCTTTCCTTGATGCAAACCACCTCCTCCATGCACATTAGCACATGAGGAGAGGACACTAACAAATGTGGCTTCATTTGGTTTTACAAAACAATCCATTACATCACTCTGCCCCATCATCTTCTCGAAAAACTCGATTGCCTCCTTAAAACACTCATTTCTTCCGTATCCATTAATAATACTTGTCCACGAAACAACATCTTTCTCGGGCATGCTTTTAAACACTAAAAGAGCAGAACCCATGTCCCCATTCTTACCAAAAGCATCAAGCATAGCATTATACGACACAATGCACGGTTCAGGTATTTCTTCAAACATTTTACGCGCATAGCCAAGATTACCAAGATGAGCATACAGGCTAAGGAAGGACGTCTGAATAAATGGGTCGTTTGATACGCCGCGCTTAATGACTTGGGTATGAAGGGACCTTGGTAATAGTGAATTCAATGAGGGTAAACTAGACGCAGCTTTGATAAGGGAAGGAAAAGTGTGGCTGTTTGGTGGGGCTTGATGGGAAAGCATATGTGTGAAAAGGAGTAATGTTTTGTAAGGTTGATCAAGGTTGAGGTAGGCTCTGATAAGAGTGTTGTGAAGGAGGGTACTCATCCATTTCAACCTTGATGAAGTTGTGTTTGGAGTAGAGAGGAGGAAATTGTTGGTTATTAGGAAGGAATGAATCTGTTTGATTTGTTTGGAGTGTTTGATGAATTTTTGGAGCAGTTGAAGTAGAATCTCTGGTGAGTGTGGCATTACATCAAACACACAGCATACATTCCCATGCCAACCTACAGAAACAAACCACATAAAAAATAATGTTGGTAATTTGTCAAAGTCAAACTCAGTGAAATGAACGTGGATGCTAAAAAAAAAGTAGTAGTGGTCAATACAAATTATGTAAAACACACGTATTACGACGTCGCAGCTGTGGTTCTAGGTGTTTTAGCTATAAGTTGTCACCTGTGTTTCCAGAATCTTCACCACAAAAACCATTCTCTCCAAGTCCACAGCTCTTAGCTTTGTCCGGAGCTTCTATCTTCTTCTATGGCAGACTCTTCCTCCTCTCAGTTCCAGAAAGTTCAGATCCAACGAGATGACACTGTGAGTTCCGCTTTTCAAATTTTCATTTATGGTGTACATTATATTTATAAGTTTGACGGCGAATTTGTTTCGATAGTTGTTTTTTTCATAATTAATTGTAGTTACTAGTTTATTCATTTTACATGACTACTAGGCCTAATCAATAAACTTGAGTAGAGAGATTAGATCGGAGTAGGTTTTACATACACAAAT
The DNA here is from genome assembly GCA_020205555.1 of Panax stipuleanatus. Taxonomy (NCBI): domain Eukaryota; kingdom Viridiplantae; phylum Streptophyta; class Magnoliopsida; order Apiales; family Araliaceae; genus Panax; species Panax stipuleanatus. The sequence goes on along the minus strand of CM035122.1, from coordinate 135,589,264 downwards.
ATAAGATTCAATCGCAATCATAAATAACCAAATTTTCAAATAATTGATTAGTCAAATAATTGGAAATAGTAGCACATTAAGTTTTTTTTAAGCAAATTTTCATTATTTACTTACTGTAATTAGTGAAATTATATCCGAAAGGAAAAAGATTGCTGGGTGGTGGAGGAGTGATTATGGTTTGATGTTCTAGGAATTATGGTTTGATTGTTGATTATGTGTGGGAGTTAACGAAAGCAATGTAATTAATTTTTTCCCCCTTGTTTGATAAATGCAAGCAGACTTTTGATGCATATGTAGTTGGCAAAAAAAATGCTCCTGGGATAGTTGTTCTTCAAGAGTGGTGGGGAGTTGATTTTGAAATAAAAAATCATGCTCTTGCAATTTCTCAATTTGGTCTGGGATACAGAGCTCTTATTCCAGAGTAAGCTATTATTAGTTACAGCAGTTATGTAACCTTAGAATATTTTGCCGATAATAATGTTTGTACGCAAAAGACTTGTGTCTGCTTTATCAGCTAATGGTTTTATTGTGGGACTTCAGTTTGTATCGAGGAAAAGTTGGCTTAGATGTTGCAGAAGCACAACATTTGATGGATGGTCTCGACTGGCAAGGTGCTGTTAAGGATATTGAAGCTTCAATACAATGGCTGAAGGCAAATGGTTCGCCGAAGGTGGGCCTTTATTCATACATTATTTTCTTAGGCTTCACTTGTCATATTTGCATATTTGAGCTATTAAACCTTAGTAAATATCTTAACTACTCGATGTAGAGTCAATCTCAACCATAGCTCCTAATCATTAAGTAATGAGTTTTCTGTTTGAGAATTTATTGTATTTCAATTAGATTACTCCAAGGTCAAGTCTTTGTGTTAATTTTACGTTCGAATGTAACTGGATTAAAAGCTATTAGCTTCTTTGCATGCTTTCAGTATTGTTGAATTTAAAAATATTTATAAAGCTGGTCAATTTATTGAATATTTGTCACGTCAGTTATTGAACCCAGTCCGAATCCGAATCCTTTAGGAACTCATGGGTTGAGATACTTAAGTCTGATGTTGAGTGGAGCCTAACCTGTGTTAGATCTGGGTGGGCTGAATTTGTTTCGCCTCCAAGTAATCCTGCCCGCTCAAGTTGTAACCCAACATAGTTCATGGTTTGTATTAACTTTGAACAAAAATAATGTCCATAAAAGTAGTATTTTAAAGCTTTATTACAAAGCTTCTTAGCTTTTAGTTGTTGAACGCAATTTTATAGTAATTCAACAGCTTAAATTGAACATGTTGACTAGAATTTCTCCCAAAAGTAACATATCCATTATATGTGATCTGAAAGTTCATTGTCAGTCTTTGAAAATCAGTGACATCCGACTTAGGGATTAACTTACCTATGAGACATGCCTCATGCTCCTATGCAAAACGCCAAGTTCAACATTACTTTTCCAAATAAATTTGCATCGAGCAGGCTAATTTGCTAGAGGGGATTTCCCAGCTTTTATTTACCAATTTTAACTTTTCTAGCTCAATCAGCAGTTGATTAAAAAGTACACATACTTCTGAGGAAGAGCAAAGTCTTCGTGGAAATAGGTCGATAACAAAGCTTCGTATTTCTGGACAGGTTATAATTAGAAAGTAAAAGATCTTAATATAAGAAATGTGAATTGATGTTGGATATGAATATCTTTTAGCACACTGCACATGTATATCTACCTTGTATTTGTGTGTAAGCTTCCAAGTTACTATTCACCTACTTACCAGTGTTCTATTGTCCCCTATATGTTTTTCTTAATGCTACAGATTATGAATATGCAAGTTACACATTTGGCGTTAAGTGTTGGACTTGTCACATCGGATTTTTTTTGACTCTTTGCGACTGTTTCTTTTCTTTTTTTTTTGAGAGGGGGTGATGATTCATTGCTAATTTTTTTTTTGTCCATTTTCTATTGATCCTTATTCCATTTTCAGTGAGCCATATTTTCCTCATTAGGTCAAAAATGTTCCCGAGCTCTCTAAATCTAAATTATTGCATTGCATCATTTGTAAACCATTACTTATTGAAAAGAAATACTGAATTCACCTTGGTTTCTTATAATAAATATCAACCCAGAAAAAATTGATGGTACAGCGGACCAGCAGTTGCTACTAAATTCTATTATCTCTCACTTTCAATATGGAACTGGAGTTTCACAGTATAAATTGTGTTTCTCCATTTTGTGCTGTTTGAAATCGTATCTTTGGCTAAAGGACAAGCGTTGCGGTATTCTAATTTGTTACTCCAAGAAGAAATTAGAATGATAAAATGAAACCCACACATTGATACTTACTCGATTTCCTTTACTAGTAATCATTTTGGACTTTCTCTATCTTTTCTGTCTCACTACCCTCTTGATTCCCTTAATTTTATCACCAACTCATTCCTTCGCATTTTGAAATTTAATCCCTTCATTCCCTTTACTTTTCCATTTAAAATTATTTAAACAGGTATTATGTTGAATACCGAAAAGCTTGACACAATGACAGGTTAAATACTGCTCTTTTGCCTTTCACTATTATTTGACTGGAGAAATTCTGGATTTATTGGAATAGGTTGGCGTTACAGGATTTTGCATGGGTGGAGCTCTCACGATTGCAAGTTCTGTTTTGGCCCCTGGTGTTGATGCTGCTGTAGCCTTCTATGGAGTTCCTCCACTAGAGCTTGTGGATCCTGCGCAAGCTAAGGCTCCTGTACAGGCTCATTTTGGGGAGTCTGATAATTTTGTGGGGTTTTCAGATGTGAAGGTATGGTTGATTTATTCCATCTAAAGAAAATCTTGCCTACTCTTTATTGTATCTTCTCCAAAGAGATACCAAATACAGATTTGAAATGCAGCACATGTTTCAAATCTAATATTACACCAAAACATTCTTGAAATTGATTCTCTTTTAAAAAAATTATATTCGTCCAGAATATACGTTGTCATAGCATGTTGTGGTCTAGGATATTATTGTGTCATTCTGGCATGCTGTTGTGCATATGGGTAATATAATCCCTCCATATTTTTAATTAATATATATATATATATATATATATATATATATTTTAAAGGACAGTTTTGAAATTGGATGTTGATTTGAACCTCAGCAAATAATGTATATATTCATCTTTACTATTTGAATGTTGTGTCTCCAGACTGGTAAAGCTTTAGAGGAAAAACTAAAGGCATCAGGAGTGCCCCACGAGGTACATTTTTATCCGGGTGTTACCCATGCCTTCATGAACACCTCTCCAGACGGTGTGAAAAGGAGGAAGAGTATGGGAATGAGTGACGATAATGAAGCTGCTGCTGTGCTAGCATGGTCTCGCTTCCAATCATGGATGTCTCTTTACTTATCTATCTGAAGAATACGTCTTCTACAGCCATTGCATAAGGCTTCCTTAATACAATAATCTGGTGTGTATGTTACCTCTAGATATTGGGAGGCAATTGTTATGCTAATGGTGCTTTTTAAAATCTGCTTATACATATTTGTAAATCACTTAAATGTGTCTCGAGGTTTCTTCTTGGGATGATGATGTTTTTTCAGCGAGCAACTGCAATGGTCTTTTCCGATGATTTCACTTATCTGAATATATGTTGATGCCGTCTACAAATCCTAGGTACTAGATACTCCCTTCACCCAAAATTTAGAGTTCAATTTTAATTATTTTGTTTTAAGCAGCATGTCCTATGAAATAGCTTTAATAAGGGTAAAACAAAATTAAAAGTCTACGAGACTTTGATTGTGGGGAGTATTTGCAGGCTGCAGGTAAGACTTCACATAACGGGTTATAGTCTTTCCATTAATTATATTATATTAGGAAGTTGTAAGCTTAGTTATATAGAGAAGTTGTAAACTTTTGTGGATATTCTTGGAGAAACTGATTCCTGTGAATATGAAAGTTGTTTGTTTCAAGATCCAAGAAATTGGTACAGACAGAAGGTTAGCTAGCTAGCTAAGAGTAGGTCAAGTACTTATTGGAGATCTGGGAAATTTGGATTTAGAAAGCAGAGCACTACTCTCCAGATTTGACTCCCCTTGTGTACACTTGAAACACATGCATAATAAAACAAACACATGGAACCTGTATCTGTAATGTTTACATTGGCCAACCCTCCCTCATTAATAATAAAATAATGCTATTATCACATAAAAAAGGATCATATAATGCTCATATATACACACATGCATATTTGCGGTACCACATGTCAGGCAGGGTCCACAGTATGTATGTGCGTGTATGTGAGTATTATGTGACTCTTTTTTATGTGATAGTAGCATTGTTGTTAATAATAACAGAGTGAGACCATTGAGTCTCTCTATTCATTCCAAATGGATGGATTGCTACTACTTTTTTGTCTCATCTCTCTCTCTCTCTCTCTCTCTCTATATATATATATATATATATGTGGCTGCTGTGTGAACAATTGAATTATAGCTGATGTATCGACCTCAATTATGCAATGCCGTTCTTATCTGTTCTTGAAAAAACTTGCACCAATATAGACTTTTGAAGTTTCACTTTCTACAAAGCATTATATACTCTTTATAGAAAAGTGACTAATTTTACGATATATTTATTGACTATATGTGTTTAAGTGGAAACAGGCTTAATTCCAGAAAATTAGGAGTCCTATTTGTTAATATTAGTTTTTGTTACACTAAATGAGTTTTTTTTATATATATTTATAATTAATTATTGATAGTAGTATAATGACACAATGTCCTTATTATCATGTACGGGCAAACATTAAGTAAAACTATATACATCCTTAACAACATTTGTAAATTTTGCAAATGTGAGTAATGGAACAGAAGAGAAGGAGGAATAATTGAATACAAGAAAAGATTCAAGGTTGCCTCCTCGTGTGCCCCAGGCTAGGCTAGGTAGCCTAAACATGCATGGTGGAAGTAAACCTAGACATAACTAGGTCAATATTGCCTATTGTCAAGGCAAAAGGCCGTAAAACCTAATGTACTTGTGAGTTACAGGCTAATATTAACCAAATTGGAAAGCTACAAGAACCAAATGGTCCAACTAACTCTCTGTTTGGACTGGTTGCTTAAATTATACTATTGATGTTAGTTTTCGTCCTATTTCTTAATTCACAAGCCTAACCAAATGGTCCACCTCTTTTGAACTTCTATGGACCTTTCTTAATCTATACACTAGCCAGTTGTGTGTGAGAGAGATAGAGGGGGGGGGGGGGGGGGTTCATTTCCAAGTCTCCTACCTACACTTCATTATAGTTGGGAAACAATGACAAAAGTTGACTAGATTCATATATAAAATGAAATTGGATGTGAAAAATATATACATATATTTCATTATTGATTATTTACATATGCATGATGCACGTTACATTGGCCCGAAATACATATATGCTCTACAAATGTTTTTGATAATTTGTCTCTCTTTCTAATTAATCCGCCGATTTTATATGATATATCCTTTTCCTTTACATATACTTAAAAGAACAAAAAAGAGTAGAGAAATGTAAATACGTATGAAACTATAAACACACCGCAAAATGCAGAAATCCAACCAAGAAAGTACAATGGTTGGATCGGAGGTGACTTAATTTCAAAGTAGTAATAATCCTCTATTCCACACAAAAAACTTTACATTAATTTGTCAATTTTCTTTTTTGTTAAAAAAAATTAAAGATTCTCGTATCGTTTGATGATGACATAAAATTTTGTTATCGTGCAATCTCCATGAAATTCAACATTCAGTAAATATTGGGATGCGTATGAAATAAAAATATATAAAAACTGATATTTCCACGTTAAAATCAAAATATGATCCTATAGCATACATGTGCCCTACGTGGGCATTAATGTAATCTCTCCTAAACATAGTGGAAGTAAGCCTAGAAGACATAATAACTAGGTTAAAGTATTACCTAATGTGAAGGCAAAAAGGCAGGCAAAACCTAACATACATGTGAGCTATATGTGTTATGTGTATTAACCAAATTGGAAAGCTATGACAACCCAAATGGTCCAAATTTCTTTTGGACTATTGGTTAAATTAATTTGATGTAGTTTCGTCTTATTTTTTTTCTACTTAATATCAAACCTAATCAAATGGTCCACCTGTTCTCTACTTAATTCTATGGACCTCTCTCTCTCTCTCTCTCCCTCTCTCTATATATACATACGGTCCGGATCTTAAACTTACCCTTTATTCAAAATATCTAGCTTATCTCCCTTTAGCGACGGACTAGGTTTGGTCCGTCGCTATATATACAACTCGTCTTAGTTTTTAGCGACGGACAACATATAAACGACGGTTGTATATATAGCGACGGACTAAACGGTCGCTTGATCCGTCGCTAAAAGAGGAGGTAAGTAAGATAGGTTGAATAAAGAGTAAGCTTAAGATTTGGAATATATATATATATATAGGAGGGAGAGAGATCGAGGGTCATTTCCGAGTCTCCTAGACAACTTCAGTATATATAGTTGGGAAATAATGACAAAAGTTGACTAGATTCATGTATAAAATTAATGGATGCGAAAGATATACATATCATTATCGGTCATTTATATATGCGTGATGCTATAATATTGGCCCGAAATCTGCATATACTAGATACCATGGCATACACCATAAATACTTCTGATAATTTATTATCTCTCTTTCTAATTAAGAAGGAAGTATCATTTTATAAAATTATATATAAGCACCGGAATATATAGAAATCCAGCTAAGAAAGTGTCATGGATGGAATTAAGTGACATTTCAAATTAGTAATAAACCTCTATTACACACAAGAAAGTTTTGTCAATTTTTTTTTGTTTTTTTAATAAAAAAAATTATGGTGGCGTAAAATTTTTATTATCAACTCAACATTCAATAATATAAATTTAGAGACAAAAACTAACATTTACATATGGAAATATAATATTGTCACACGATAATAGTACCGACTGCCACCCAGATTCATGTATAAAAAAGACTCGGGTGGAACTATCATATTTTTCATACAAAAATATCAATTCCAAAAAACATATACTTAAAATTAGTAATTTTTGTAAATGATATTTTTGTTAGAAAGGAGAGTATCTTAGTTTCAACTTCATTTCTCTGTGTCCTTTGATCATGGGATCGATGTCGGCTAATTATAAGATCCAAATCTTCTTGGAAATTAGTGATTACATGCGGCTGACGATCCCATAACTTAAGCATATATATATATATATATATATATATATATATATATATACTACTACTACTACTATATGTTTTGAAATTAATTAAATGCACGTATATATAAGTTTTGTTTATTAGGAACTGTTTTTGTATATTTTAACTGATCCCTTCGGATAAACCACACACATATATATATATACATACATATATATATATATATATATATATATATATATATATATATATATATAATTTTGGGTATCTTACTTACTTACAAATGAGATCATGATTGAAAAGGACTTGCAAACCAATGAAGAATTGCGTTGAATTGGTGGAATATTATTATTACTAGAAAATACACAATTTTCCATGGAATTTCTGTAATAACTTGTCACACGCACGTATTGAAAATGATACGTTCAACAACTCCCCTGCCCTGCCATATATGTTTTGAATTTAAGGTCTTGACTTGTCTTCATGTGCATGCAGTCATTTTGGAGTAACATGGCTTCTTTTTCCATCATCTTAAGGTTAAGTATATATGAAGAAATGATCACCTAATTTCTCTCGGGTCTTAATTTGACAATATTTCAAATTTTATTTAAGTAATACTTCATCATTCCGCAAAATTAAGATTTCCATTTACAAATTAAATTTCCAATTTTTAGGAATATATATATAGAGCAAGGATCAAGAGCATAACTCCTTAAAGAGCATAACTTTCTTTTAGCGACGGACCAAACCGTCGTTAAATGCGTCGCCATAGGTCCGTCTGTGGCCATAAGTCCGTCCGTCGCTATATATTGTCCGTTCGATAAGTCCTATGACGTTGGATGGACCTATAGCGACGGACATGCGACGATTTAATCCGTCGCTAAAAATGTTATGCTTGTTATGACTTTTAAAAGATATACTCTTGAAATGCTTTCTATATATATATATATATAGTTAATGATGCTAAACGTTGCGCAACCAACTAATTAAATTAATTGAAATTCAGATTCAGGGCAACCTGCAGTATATTTGCATGGAATCTCGTTTAGGAGAGAGATCTAGAGAGAGAGAGAGATGGAGTATCAGTTTTCAAGTTCACTGATATAATTAGCTTAATTAGTCAATTATCAACGCTAGCTGGAAAACAAACTTTAGAATAATAGTAGTATTATATTATGGAACACTTGAAGAATATGAATGGTCACAAGCAAGTCCAATGAAAAAATAAATAAACTCCCACAAGAATATCCCTAAGACATGGCTGGCTGGCTGGCTAGCTAGTTAAAATTAATTACTCATGAAGATTGAAGCTAGAGCATGGTGTTTTTCTGTGACCAGATTAGCTTAGCTTAGTGGCCGCGCTAACTTTAACTTTCTTCCGAGGAAAACAAAAAATTAATCATGGAGGGTTTAGATCAGTAGGTAGGTAGGGTTACTAATTAGCTAGCTTGCATTTCATGAACGGGTTATTAATTAGTATTAGTAGTATAGTTAATTACCAAGAATTTAGATTATGCATGTATTTTACCATAAATAGCGACGCTGGTTTTTTGTTTTGGGTACAACATCCATCCGCTAGCTGGTAACCATGGATTAGAGCATAATAAATCTCTTCACATGCTTTAGAGAGACCAGTGAAAGAGGCAACAAGATTCAGGAATAAAATGAGGGACAAGTCTGCAGCCATGGAGTTAATTTATCTCCTTTAGTTTCTTTATTAATTCACAACTTGGTCACCAAATTAAACTCCTCTCTCTCTCTCTCTCTATATATATATATATATATATATATTGTGGAATATATACTCCTATTAGATCAATTATGATCTGATCATATCTTTATATTGGAGTAATTTTTATATAGTAGATCAAATAATTGAACTAATTTTAATAGTCCAAGTGTAGACAACGATGCATGGACCAAATTTACAACTCAAAAAAATAATATCTGTGTGAAAAGTATCTAGATTACTTATTCCCAATTGTCCCCTGACTGTACTATTTATTAACTGGGCCTTGGTTCAAGGGTCTTTCTCTAATATTAAATACGTATCCCTATTTTGAGGGTGAGGGGGGGAGTGGGGGAGGGGGGAGGGTCGCTATTTATTTATCTATGAGTTGGTCCATTTACTTTAATTTTTAATCTTTGGTTGATTGCAATTTGATCTATATTTTCAACATTCTCGTGTAATTTAATCATTATTGATCGTCACCCATATCCTACTCTTCTTCTTCGAACTAATAAATTAATGTTATTTTTTGTGGACGTGGGTATGTTTAATTGAAATGTGTCGGCGTGCAATATTTTGGAAATGGGAGGGACTGTTTGGTCTCCTCAATTTTTTTTCTTTATGACTAATTCTTCCTTTCATTCATTCAGCCGTATGTGCCAAGATTTCAAGACTTCAAAGAGTATATATGCAATTGTGAATTGTGCATGATATATATATATATATATATATATTATATATATATATATATATATATATATATATAGATAGAGAGAGAGAGAGAGAGAGAGAGCGAGAGAGGAGAGTGTGTCTTAGATACATACGAGTTTGTGTGTTGTGCAGCTGATATGACATAGTTTTGATTGACAAATTAATAAAATGTCAAAATAATCATTAATGAAAATAGTGAAATACCAAAAATATCATTATTAAAATCTCTTAAAATAGTGGTACACACATAAAATTGTGTGTATCTAAGACACACACTTCCTTTTTCCCACATATATATATATATATATATGGCCCTATGGATGGAAAGGTGGGAGGCGAAAGGAAATATGAAATAAAAATAAAATGAGGCAAAAAGCTCAATCAACGTGCTAATTTGTGAGATAATGTGAAAAGTGATAAATTTCTTACTCTCCATAGGCATAACCTAATGATTCTTTTCCATAATTGTAGTAAGTTTTTGTTCCATAAACCAACGAGTGATATGGAAATAATATGTTCTTGTTATTTATTATTTTATTTCACTATTTGGTCAATTCGGTCACACCCTAATTTGTTGAGAAATGGTCCTTAATTACGTAAAGGGAATTCATATTTTTAAATGTCTTTTTTAATATTTTTACATAATTTTCTTCTATATTACAATAAAGTGAATCACATTTTTACGTGAGATAATTATATAAAAATATTTAAAAAATATAAAAATAACACACGCTTATTTAAATGATTCGGACTTATACATGTTAGAAAGGTCGGTCGGACCAAAGGAAAATGAGTTCTCATGTATTATACTATTATATATAACTAGCTAGGGTCTGTGCAAAGCACTGGTTATTTTTTAAATATATTATTTTTAATTTTTAATTTATTTTATATAGTGATTATAAAATATATTTTTTAAATTTTAAATTGATTTACTATTATGATTAGAATGACGATAAATTTTGTTTAAAATCGAGTGACTACAAAACATATATTGAGTGTTACTAATATGATTATTTTATTATTTTTAATTTAATATTAAGTTTTTATATAGTTTTAAAATTTAATAGTTTTTATAATTAATCCTTCGTATTTATATATGCATTTTTAATTAGAGTTCAAAATTGAATTGAAACCTAAAAGCATTAACGTTATGTTTAAGTCATACTATATTGTATAATCAATTAACTAAATAAATTATGTAAAAATAAAATTATTGTAAAATAATAAGTCACGATCATTATTTAAGTTTTAAAAGGTATTAAATTTTAAATAGTAATATATAAGTTATGATTTTTTTAAAATTAATTAACTTAAAGTCTCCTATATGAAATAAAATTATTTACTGAATTTTAATCATTAATATATTTTGTAATATACATTTAAAAAATTTATATTAATTATTATTTACTCATAATATTTTTCTTATATTTTAATATATATAGTTGTTTAGGAATATAATTGTTGTAGAATAATGAGTTGCAATTTTAGTTTTAAAAGCTAACTAACTAAATTTTAATAACTAATATATAAGTTAGAATTATTTTGTAACATTAATTAACTAAAGGTTTCCTTTATGTAATAGATCATTGGTAACTAAAGTAATCATTAATATATTTATAATATATATAATATAATTTTTATTTTAATTATTATATGTACTCATAATATTTTCAATATATAGTCATTTAGAGATTAAATTTGATAGTAGAAATTTAAACTAAAATTCTTAATATGATTTTTAAGTTAAACTTTATTATATGATTAAGTAATTAAAGAACTCTTATATAAAATAAAATTGTTGCTAAATAATAAATTAATATTAAAATTTATAAAAACCTAAAAAGAGTTTTAGTTCTAATTAAATTAGTCCTAGAAGCAATAAACGTTATAAAATGTAGCATTGTTCATTGCTAACCAGGGGCGTTACGATCGATCTAATCTCAAAATTTTAGGTAACATTTGGGGTAGATTTTGAGAATAAGTCCTTTGGACATTATTTGAACTAATGGACTTTTAGAAAGGGATTTGAGAAATCAAGAAACCAACTTATATATATACAGTTATACTCCATTAGGATTGAATAAGATGAAAAATTAGTACTTCAAAATTAAATAAAAAAGATATATATTGCGAATGTTTATGTTAATTATTTGATTGTTATTGAAAACCAGTATTAGCGGTGTAATCCTTTTAGAGAAATGTAATAAATGAAGCTCCGCTTATAATTTTATTGAATTCTATGTATCGATATGTTTTGCAATTGTAATTTGACACAAATTTATCAGAATATATATATATATATGTAGCAGGACTCAAATCAAATTTCATTAGAAAACACATGCAGTACATGTGTACACACACACAAAAAAACATGTTTCGTTCATTTTCTTGACATTTAACAATGAAAATGTGACCATGCACAGTGGAGAATAAGAGGATATCAAGAGAAAATATATATGTTGATATTTTATGTCAATTTCTTAATTTTCAAATGTTTATATATATATATATATATATATGTGTGTGTGTGTGTGTGTCGGGAAATTTCAAAGACTATTCATTCATTGTTTATTCCTATGTAGGAAGGAGAAGAAGAAAGGAAAGTAGAATAAACTTTGTTAGCTTTCTTTAATAATGAAATTAATTCATGAATGATCCTAACTAAATTATACCTAATGCACATGTGAAGGGGAAATGCAGACTGAATAGAATTAAAATTTGTAATTAATTTCAATAATTTAAAAGTAGTTATAAACGGAGTATAATATATATAAGATCATGACCATTTATTTTGCAGGTGTATTTTTGACCGAAAATTGTGTCTACATTCATTTTTCTCTAGTATGAAGCACCTCATGTTTAGTTCTATGTACTCCTCGTAATTATGTAGTAGTATCAAGTATGTACTTGACTTGCACCCTTCCCCATCTTTTAATTATGTTACACGATGGACTATGTATTTACCTTTATTATTATGTACTACTACTGTATTAAATACTGAAACATATGGACAATGTGCTTCCACGTTTTGCTTATGTGTGTGTATATATGGGGACGGATCTATGACATTAATATTTTTACATAATTTTTGATTCTTGAATTTGAACACTCTTAATGGCTAAGATTAAAGTTGATTTTTAATTTATACACTATAACAACCTATATGAATGTATATATTATCATAATATTGGTGATAACTAACCAAAATTGCTTAAATATACATACTTGCTTCCATAGTATTTGTATAAAAATAATATTATATTTTAAAATATTAAAAATTTGGGTTGGGTCAAACTGGGTCGGGTTGGGTTAAAATTGGTCAAAATGGGCCGAGTTTAGGTACAAATTGGGTTGAAGGAACGGAAACACCAACAAAATGCCAGTTTAAGGACCTAACTGAAGAAAATTGAATTTTAGGGACTACTTTGAAAGTAGGTGGCAACTTAGAGAGACAGAAGTGCCAATCAGCCGTATTACTCGCTCCGTTCCTAAAAGATTGTCGTTTTAGAAGAAAAAATTTGTTCTAAAAATTTGTCGTTTAAACTTCCTAGAAGAATAAATTATTTATTTTCCTATATTATCCTTATCTTCTCTCATTGTCTCAATAAATTTTCTCCCTTGTATTAATAATTTTTAATTTCCATAAAGGGATAGTGATAGAATTTTAAACAAATATTACTAATAGTAAATGACTTTCTTAATTCATGTGTTAAAATTTTAAACGATAATTTTTTAGGAACGGATGGAGTATTAGTATTGCCCATGCATATGGATGGTTTCATATCTCACCAGTTCTTTTTGGACTTGTGCTCTTCCTTGGGTCCTACGTGTGGAGGGGCCTTGTTCCCTTTTGCTATTCTCATTTCACTTCAACAACTTTATTTAATGAGATTCAATTGCATTTATTAATTTTACATTTTATATTAATAGAATTTGTAGAATTTATTTAATAGGTTTTTGAAGTAAATTACACGTCCATACTCCATACTAAGGATTAATATTTAATTAAAAACTATTGACAAAGTTTAATTCAAACTATTTGACGTTTGATCTATTTCGGCTACATAATATAGAGATTATTTTTCAAGAATGATACTTTCATGTAGGCCATGTATATAGTACTACCTCCGTCCCATAATAAATATTTTTTTAGGTTTAATAATTTTTTCCAAAATAAGTGATGTGTTAGAACTCCAATACAATTTTTACAATATTTTTTCATATGTGCCCTTATGCATCCAATGGTATTTATTGCGTATTTATTGGGAAATTGAAATGTTGAAGAAAGAGAAAGAGAGACCAAAAGACAATAAAAAAAGTGTCAAACAAAACAAAGAAAGTATATTAAGGGTATTTTTGCCATTTTAACTTGTGTATTGATTTGTGTGATTTAAGCTAAAAAAATACTTATTATGGAACGGAGTTAGTAGTACGTATAAATTAAATTTCCATTTGAAGTCTTATACAATATTACTAGCTAAAACTTTACTCTCTCTCATACATATATATATAAAGAGAGACGGATCTAGGAATTTTTCTCAATAGGGACGGATTTTGACTAATTTTTTTGTTGAAGTTAAATAAATTTTTTTTGAACTAATCGTAATATTAGTTAATCATAATAATGTTTACAAATTATAATAAATATTCATAATCTAAACTAAAATAAAAATTTCAAATAAAAAATATTTAGATACAATTTAAAAACTTACTTCGGTTATTTATCATAATTCAATTTAAATGATTCTCCAAATGCTTAAAGTCTCAAGCCAAATTTGCTTTCTATATTCAAACAAACTCATGAATTAATTTAGAATATGAATGTGTTTGTCTGTACTTGTATTTAGAATATGAATGAATTTTTTTTGCCTCTTCCAACTTTAACTCTTCCATTAATCTGCCTCTTTAAATTTATTCACTGACATATTTGTCGTACTACTATACCTATAAAAAAAATAATCCAGTATACTGTCCTTTTAACCGATCCGTCCTATATATATATATATATATACACACCAACAAAACTAAATTTAAACTTTATCTTAGTTGAGGCGTTACTAGTTTGGCACAAATATTTGACAATATCTCATATCATCTGATTGCACAAACACATTTGACATATTGTTTTAAAAAAATTATAAATTAAAATTAATATATATTAGGTGAAGATGTTACATTAAATTAACTGTAACCGTAACTAGAGGGGGAGGACAAGTTAAAGACAATATATTTCCCCTTTTGACCGCCTCCATAATCTAATAATCTATAAAGTTGTACTAATACTAGCTACCTACAAGCCAAAAGAAAGTAAACCTAATAAGCGAAAAATAATAGGAAAAAAAATAATAAATAAAGTAATTCTGCAAAACTTGTATTTTTACTCTTAATATTCCAAGTTTGAGTCATGCAAAAATGTACAATTGCTTGGCTCACTCGCTAGCTGTACGTACGCACCAAAAAGTTCCTTAACGCCAAAAGTGGAAAGCAATTGGAATAAAATCAGAATATTATTTTTTAATTGTATCATTTTATGAGAAGACTTTGGGCTAAATGATACCAAAACATATAGTATTATTATTCAATTGCAACATTTTATAAGAAGACTTTAGGCTAGATGATGTCATAACATATATGATTAGAAAAATTATATATATCGCGACAGATATGTGAATAAATTGAATTGTGATCTAAATTTATACGATAAAAATAAATAAATTAGAGTATAATTATTCTTAATTCTTTACCTATTTCATGCATATAAATATACGTTGTAGTTATAATTCAGTTATAATTAAACTTTTGCATGATGATTACATATATAATTTTCAAAAACTAAAATAAGTCAAAAGTGGCAAATTTTTTTTAATGAAAATGTGTAGATATCGAATTGACAAGGTGACAAGATTTAAAGATGATGAATATTGAGTATTACAAGCTTGACAGCTTTATATGTGGAAATTTCTTGAGACTAGCTCGGGAGAGTGTGTTTGGTATATAAGGAATTATTTTCTTTAGACATTTACATTTTTGGAACATTTTTTTTTTATTGTGGAGTTTTCTACCCGCAGTCGGACTAAATTTTTTCACTTCAGGACCAGGCTTATCGCACAGGATTGGCCTAAAACATGACTCCGCCCTGAAACGTGCGATCCGTGGCCACACGGACCAGTTTTTAATTAGCCCTCACACTTGTTACAAGCGGGAATCGATCTCAAGATGCTCGAATTTACGGTTCACCTCTAGGTTCAAAACTTACCGCTGCGCCAAGTGGTGTGGTTACATTTTTGAAACTTCCTTTAGCCAAAAGCTTTAGGCATATATATATATATATTAAACTAGAATGATTTTTTAAGTGAATGTTTAATGTTAAATATATAAATATTTTTTCAACTTTTCTTAGAAATTTTTAGACCATGAATTTGCATTTTTAATATTTGTGAGTACATAAATGAAGATGGAGTCAACAAGTGGCCAACATGCAATAGAAGTGGGGAGGCATCATGCATCTTTGGCATTGCCTTTACTTAAGTTACGTGACCGAGTCCGGCCGGGCCCCGGGGAGGAAAAGAAGATGGACCCCACCAGTCGTCATGCGGTGGGCCAAATCCCTGAAATTCGTTGACCCTGGGCTAGTAGGCAGTAGCTGTAGATTAAAGAAGAAAGACTCTGGAAAGTTTTAAGTCCGGCGTCTCACGTGGAAGTGCCGGGCCAATTGGGGCGGTAAAATTTTGGATCTTTTCTTTTTCTTTGACAAATCCCAGACGCAATCAATGTCAATCGCCCACGAGTGTGCTGTGGACCCCTCTGCCAGCTGTCACTCTCGTGGACTAACTCCCTAATTTCTTTTCCTATCTTAATTTCTAACCCCAACCCCAAAATTCAAACTTTGATCTTGTAGTGTAGACCTCCCTCTCTCTAGCTATAGTAGTAGAAGTCATCTTCATATTTTACCAAATAATTTAAGATGTAATTGATATATTATATGTATGTATATTCTATATAAAGTCATATTTGTAAGCTTAATATATATATATATATTGTAGACTTGTACATTATAATTTTGTAACTATAATTCTAATCAAAGAGATTCTCTCTCTGTTTACAAAAATTATCACATTTTCAATTTTTTTTAAAAAGTGCATCATTTGTCAATTTTATTCTTGAAAATATTCATTTTTTATAAAAAGTATAAAATGATAAATTAACAAAACAACGAACAAAGGCATGTTAAAATTTTAATTTGTAAATGTTAAGAATAAAATTCTTTATGTGGAAGGGAGGGAGTAACATTGTGTGTTAATTAATTGCTATTTTGAAAAGAATTTTCTAGCTAATAGTACTATATTTCATATGAATGCATAAGCGTATCATAATTACAATGGAGCCAGCAATTGCACCTTAGATTGAAGTCATAACGGGGGTTGAATTTTTTTCTTCTTTCTTTTTTATTTTTTTGTTTTAATGTTACGTACGAGATTCTTTATCTCCTTTGTATATTCCTCTTCATCAAAGTAACATGAGATAGAATTATAGTTCTAAGTCTTATGTAAGAGTCATCTAATTAAATGGTGTGTAATAATCATTTAGTTGTAATATATATATATATATATATATTAATTACCGGCCCTGCCAATTTTTCCTTGTATTGATTATAATAAAATTTGGCAAATTTTGTTTTAATTGTTGGAGTCAAAGATAAAAAAGAGTGATGACAAGGCAAGTCGTAGTTATAGACTTGTAGTGTAAAATAGACCACAACAAGTAGAAGATAAAGGGTGAATGAAGAAGAGTAGTGTGATAAAATCCCTTGTATTTCTCTTCCAACAAATCTAAACACTCAGCTCACCTTGTATTTGGTCTTCACCCTCCTCCCTTTTTATTTGCCTAGTCCATTGCACCGTTTCAAGACTCCATTTTCTCTCTCTCTCTCTCTCTCTCTCTCTCTCCTCTTCTTCACATATAATTATATGGCCAAAGGGAGTGGACTCTCCATTGATCCTCCAGATCCCCTCAGATTATTCCTTCCCAACAAGCCTTCTCCTGTCACCATCAATTCTTCCTTCCCACCGCAACACCGTCGTCACCACCACCACAGCCACCACAAGTTGAAGCTTGAACCACCCTCTTCACCACCCATGGATCATCGTCATCATCATCAAATTACCTCCTCCTCAGTCAACAACAGGTTATCACCGCCCAATACTATCCAATTCCCGGTCAACCTTAACTGCACCACACATGATCATGATCATGACCATGACCAAGACCAAGACCACTCCTTGCCGTCCGATGACAAGCGGCCGATCATCGATGAGATGGACTTTTTTGCCCATCAAAAAGATGATCATCATAAATCCAAGGGACTAACGGATAACCACAGTGATGCTGATGACGATAAAGCTGCTTTGTGTGGACCTCCCTTTAATGTAAATGTAAGCATCTATACTAATATTATCCAATTTTTTTTAATAAAACCATTTTTATCATTTTATTTATTAGCTTGGTTAATTACTTAACACTTACTTACTATATATATATATATGTATATACACAGACTGGTTTGCATCTTCTCACTGCAAACACCAGCAGCGATCAGTCAATAGTGGATGATGGCATTTCTCCAAACTCCGAAGAGAGAAGAATTAAAAGTGAGGTATATAATTAATTACCAGATTTAAAGCGTTAACATAAATTTGACTTATATATATATATATATATATATATATATATATATCAATTAATTAATAATATTGAATTTGGATGAATTTTCTTAATTTATTATTTATGTTGCAGCTGGCAGTTCTTAGAGTTGAATTAGAACGTATGAACACGGAGAATCAGCGTTTAAGAGACTTGCTAAATCAGGTGACTAACAATTACAACACTCTCCAGATGCATTTAGTCACACTTATGCAACAACAGAATCAAAAGGCTGCAGCCGAGGATGAATTAGAACAAGCCGGTGATCATGGTACTAATAATAATAAGGTTGACCAATTAGTTAGACAACACAGTGGTGGTACTGGCAATACGGTACCTAGACAGTTCATTGATTTGGGATTAGGAGGTCCAATTAATACTGAAACAGATCAAGAGCCTTCATTGTCTTCGTCGGAGGGCGGCCATGACCCCTCACGCGCTCGTATCAATAATAATAACAACATGGAGGATCATACAGAAGACAGTCCCGATCAAGGGTCTCAAGTTTGGGGAGGTCCGAACAAAATTTCTAGATTGAACCCGGCTAAAAATGTTGACCAAGCGACTGAGGCTACGATTAGGAAAGCTAGAGTTTCTGTTAGAGCTCGATCAGAAGCGCCTATGGTACGTACGTACGTATGCACATTATTTGATCCATACATGCACATTAGAATTTTTTTGTGTTACTAGAATTTATTATATTTATTGTATATTTTTCCCATGTCAGATTACAGATGGATGCCAATGGCGAAAATATGGACAGAAAATGGCCAAGGGGAATCCATGTCCTAGAGCCTATTATCGGTGTACCATGGCTGCTGGTTGTCCGGTTCGGAAACAAGTACGTTTACCTTCAAAGTTTAATTTAGAAAGATAATTTGTTTTTAAAAATTATCGTTTTAAAAATATAACACAGGGAAATAGTGAGATTACTTACTTGTATATACAGATTCATATATATAACCCCCAAGCATAATCTTTCTTACCATTAATATCCCTACATGCCCCTTCATTTGTTTAATTTTCGGTGATGAACTATATATATATATATATATTGGCAAGAATGATCACGTCGGATTTCGATATATGTTTTACATCATTTTCACAGACATATATAGATGCAATGCATCATTCTTTCCAAGTCCTTTTCTCCTTTCAAACTCCCTTCTAATTAAAATCTAGAAATTCAAAAATTACTACTTATACAAATTTGGTGTTATATATTTCAGTTCTACCTAGCTAGCTAGTTGAGTAAGAAATGAATCTTATACAAAACAAAATTAAAAAAATAATGGTAAAATCTACAGGTACAAAGATGTGCGGAAGATAGAACCATCCTCATCACAACATACGAAGGCAATCACAACCATCCTTTGCCTCCGGCAGCCATGGCAATGGCCTCCACAACCTCATCCGCAGCCCGAATGCTACTTTCCGGTTCCATGCCAAGCGCCGACGGTATAATGAACTCCAATTTCCTTGCCCGAACTCTCCTCCCTTGCTCCTCTAGCATGGCCACCATTTCCGCCTCCGCGCCATTTCCTACCGTCACATTAGACTTAACCCAATCCCCAAACCCCTTACAATTCCAAAGATCACAAAACCAATTCCAACTCCCCTTCCCAAATCCCCAGCCACAAAATTTCAGTGGGGCCACACCAGCTACTATTCTGCCTCAGATATTTGGCCAGGCATTATATAATCAGTCAAAATTCTCCGGCCTTCAAATGTCTCAGGATATGGAAGCTGCTGCTCGATTAGGCCACCAGCCGCCTTCCCTGCAACCAATGCACCACCAAGTGCAGCCAGGCTCATTGGCTGACACGGTGACTGCGCTAACCGCGGATCCGAGTTTCACTGCAGCTCTAGCGGCAGCCATATCCACTATTATTGGTGGCGGTGCTCATCCAAATAATAGCCCTAATAATAATACGAATGTCACAACAACCAATAGCAACAACAATGGCAGCGCGAGTACTAGCAACAATAATAGCAATGGCAACAATAAAGTAGTAGGCAATTCAAGTTTTCCAGGGATTTGAGAGTAAACTTGATTACTTTTCTCACTTTTTCTTAATTTTATGGGTTATTTCTTTTATTTTCATGATTTTTCTCATTAGTTGGAGAGATGGAAATCGAGATTATACATGTTCATTTTTTGTGAGAGGCGGGGTTGGATTAAACATAAAATTGTAGTTTTTTTTTTTCATTCTTTTTTGTTTCAATAATGAGGTCTGAATTGTCGCTTAACATACAAGATATTGTAAAAAGGAAAAAATATATATAGATAGAGAATATTATTTATTTTTATTATTTTTGAGTGAAGGGTATAACATCTATTCTTCTATCTTTTCTGATTTTTGTCAATGTTCTTGTACGTATTTTTCTCTAGATGCAGCCAAAAAGGGTATTAAGAAAGTACCAAAGGAAGAGATAAAAAATTGAAAAATTTATTTTCTTGGAGTGTTGTTTTGTAGTTAATTGGAATATTGGATGCTTGCTAAGAAGTTGTATTAATTCATATATATAGAAGTCAAGAATGGGGTCAACAATACCGTCTCAAGGAATTAAGTTATAAATTGTGAGAGATGTTTGACACGGAAAGAAAATATATATATATATATATATATATATATATATATAGAGAGAGAGAGAGAGAGAGAGAGAGAGAGAGAGAGAGAGAGAGAGAGAGATGATATAGCTAGTTTACTAGTCTTATTTAAATTTGTCTCTTTGATATATAGCCTTTTGGTCCACAATGACAATGGTTGTAACGATAGATATTTCTGAGAGAAGAAGGAAGATATATTTGATAGGGTTAGGGTTTCGTGTTGAATTGAATAAAAAGAAGAGAATGACAGGTGAGCGATTACTCCAACAACACGTGTCAGAATTTTTAGAATCCGAGAACCTTGTTAGGGTTATTGGAATTCCAAGAGTCTTTTTGAGTCCTTCTGATTGAGAGGATGTCCAAGTCTTGAGTCTGAAGAGAGCCCCCTTCCCAATGGAATGGAAGGGGTATTTATAGAGTTTTCTGAAAAGTGGTCATGTGCCAGACACATGTCTTTAGGAAAATTCCAGAAATACCCTTTAATCACCAGAGTAATGCCCAAATGGTCTTGTTTTTCTAGCTACCAATCTAATCCCTCAATCAATTCCTAAAACGAGCCGCCTCCACGAGCCTTCTGCCTCGGGACACGTGGAGGCTTTTCTCGGATCTAGCATATTTATTTTGGACTTTTCCGTCTTCATTTAATTAAGTCATGTCAACCTTAATTTGCACTTGGGTCCACAATATATAACCCACCGAAGTCCATTTAAATTGGTTGTATTTATCTTCCAAGTTGAATAAATAATAATGCGTGCAATGCATGCATGATAATATATACTTGCAATTCAGTCTTCATAAATTTGGAAAGAAAAAGTTGGTGAACTAGTAGTAAATCTGGTGGAGGCCGATAACTACTGTCAAACCCAAAGAAGCGTAAGTTTAGAAAATTAGAGAAAAGCCCCCCCACCCCTTTTTTTCCTTTTGGTTTTGTGTTGGATTAGAGAAAATCCTTATGAATTCCATGGCTTCAAAACTCATTTTTAAAAAAGACCTCTAACCTGTGGAAATAAAATATACTAGTGTTGTTAGGAAAGGGCAAAGAACGTTGATTTGGAAGCTTAACTTCCAAATTGATATATATATATATATATATATATATATATATATATATATATTAATAGAGAATTAAATTAATGTATTTAATTTAATTATCTCATTCCCTTAAATTAGTGATTGACTGAATCTTTAATTAATTGTAATTATCTCATTCCCTTAAATTAGGGACTGACTGATTCTTTAATTATTAGGTTTGATATCAATATCTTTTGGTTGTAACAAATTGATTCTCTCTTGTAATCTTATTGTATTTATACCTCCTAACATCAATGAAAATATTATGCCATTATTCATTAGTCCACTTTATTCTATATGGTATCAAAGCCTTAGTCGGTCCTAAAACAATCTTCCGCCAATCCTAGCAGAAGACCCAACATGGCCACTGATCATCAGAGTATTGCCATTCCTAACCCAGGCAATCCAACCCAAAGTCTTCAACTCATAAACATCTCTCATCCATCCATCATCAAATTGACCTCCACAAATTATCTCGCCTGGAAACTCCAGATTGAGGCCATTCTCATAGGGTACGACCTCTACAAATACATTGATAACAATCATCCATGTCCTCCTCGCACCATAACCACCAACAGTGTTGAAGCTTCCAACCCAGATTTTCTGCCATGGATTCGCCAAGACAAACTGCTGTTTGGCGCCCTTGTTGGTTCCATCTCTCACTCTCTTATTCCGTTAATCCAGCAATCAGCCACCTCCCGCGAAGCATGGCAAACCCTTGCCAACACCTATGCTCGCCCGACTCGTGGTCACATAAAGCAACTCAAGGACCAGATCAAGAAATCCACGAAGGGCTCCCAGTCCATATCGGACTACATGCACTACGTCAAGTGTCGTACTGATCAACTTGCTGCACTTGGCAAACCAATGGACCATGAAGACATCATTGAGACGATCTTAGAGGGTCTCGGTGATGACTATCGCCATATTGCCGATATAGTGGCAGGTAGGGACAACCCTATCTCATTTGATGAACTTCATGAGAAACTAATCAACAGGGAACTGACACTTCAGCAGTCGCAATCTGTTTCCTTCCCGCATCTCGCCACGGCCAACGCTGCGTCGACCAGATTCAGTAATCCACATCGGCCCGTGTCAAAACAGACACACCTACCACATCTTGCTTCGCGACAACAGCCATCTCAGCCTCTTCATGCCACGACTCGCCAGCAGAGGCCTTATCTCGGCAAGTGCCAAGGATGCCGCCAACAGGGCCACACAGTTGCTCAGTGTCCCCTCTTTCAGCTTGTACCCGCCTCCTCACACGGCGCTCCTCGCTCATCGCATAATGGATCTCAGTGGTACCCAAAGGCACATGTAGCCACAACATCAGGTGTTGAGACCCCAACCTGGCTTCTCGACAGTGGTGCCTCTCATCATGTCACTGCTGACCTCGGCAATCTTTCGCTTCATGCTCCATACGACGGGTCTGATGAGATCGAAATCGGTGATGGCACTGGGTTACACATTTCCAAAACTGGTTCTGCTTCTCTTAAAACATACTCCCACACTTTTCAATTACATGATGTTTTATTTGTTCCTGCCATGAAAAGAAACTTAGTCTCCATATCTCAATTTTGCAAAACTAATAACACTTTGATTGAGTTCTTACCATCTTCTTTTCGTGTGAAGGATCTACTGACAGGGGCAATACTGCTCGAAGGACAACCTAAAGATGGTGTGTATGAATTACCGGTTTCGCACCCTGCTTCTCATCCTTCGGTCTTCACCAGTACCAAAGTATCCTCCTGTGCCTGGCATCATCGTCTTGGTCACCCATCCGAGTCAATCCAACGTCACATAGTATCTAAGTTTGGTTTACCTTTAGATGTCTCTAGTTCCAAGCATTTTCATTGTAATGATTGCTTCTGCAATAAAAGTCATAAATTACCTTTTTCTCAATCATCAATTGTGTCGACTTCCCCTCTCCAAATTATTTATTCTGATGTGTGGACCTCACCTATCTATTCTGTTGATGGTTACAAATACTATGTTATTTTTGTGGATCACTTCACGCACTACATATGGCTTTACCCCCTCAAACGTAAATCTGATGTTGCCACTATTTTTCCTCGTTTCCGAGCTCTTGTTGAAAACTACTTCAAAAATAAAATAGTCACCTTCTACTCTGACAATGGGGGGGAATATATGGGTCTCGCCAAATCCACTGGTCTCGCCACATACTTATCTACACATGGAATCTCGCATCTCACTTCACCACCTCACACTCCAGAACACAATGGCTTCTCGGAACGTAGACATCGCCATATTGTTGAAACAGGACTTACTCTTCTCTCTACAGCTACCTTACCACTAACCTACTGGTCATATGCCTTCTCTACTGCAGTCTATCTCATAAATCGCCTTCCGACACCAACTCTCCATATGACCTCTCCCTATCATAAACTCTTTGAGTCGCCGCCCAACTATTCCAAGCTTCGAGCCTTTGGTTGTCTATGCTATCCTTGGCTCCGTCCATATTCACCTCACAAACTCGCTAGTCGCTCCACACCTTGTGTCTTCCTTGGTTACTCCCTCACTCAGAGTGCTTATCTGTGTCTTGATCCAAATACTCAAAAGATCTTCATCTCACGTCATGTTCGATTTGTTGAGTCTGAGTTTCCCATGTCTAAAGTTGATCCACATCTCGCTCGTCCTGATAACTTGACATGTGACACATGGCTCCCACAACATGTTATTCTCCCGGTTTCATACCCATCATCCGAAGGTAGTTCCAGCGGCTCTTCGCCAGTTGACTCCACCACACAAACGGTTATGGTAGCCCACAATGACTTGCCCCAAGTACTCCCCATTTCCTTACCCGACCAGCCTCCTACTTTGCCTACTTTCCCAAACAACTTATCCCCCATACTACCCAACCCAATACCTGCACCTGCTCCTTGCACGTCCCCGCCTGTCCCTTTGGTCTTACCTCCACCAGTACTTCCTCAAGTCTCCGAAGCCCCATCATCACAATCCTTGCTTCGCCCCTCGCCAATTGTCACTCGTTCTCGAAATAACATCCACAAACCAATCACTAAACTCAACCTCTCGGCCCAACTTGCCACAGAAATTGAACCCACATGTGTAACTCAAGCCATCAAAGATGGCAAATGGAGAAAGGCGATGTCCGAAGAGTTTGATGCCTTGGTTCGAAATGGCACATGGGAACTGGTACCTCCCAATGGTGTGCAAAATATTGTGGGGTGCAAATGGATATTTCGACTTAAACGTTTATCTGATGGCTCTATTGATAGGTATAAGGCTCGCTTAGTAGCAAAGGGGTTTCACCAACGGCCAGGAGTGGACTACCATGAGACGTTCAGTCCAGTTGTAAAGCCGACCACCGTTCGTCTCATCCTCTCGCTTGCGGTCAGCCGCGGTTGGGATCTTCGACAGCTTGATGTCAACAATGCCTTTCTCCAAGGCACCCTCACTGAAGATGTCTTCATGACCCAGCCTCAAGGTTTTGTTGATGCTGATCATCCACTCCATGTCTGTAAACTGCGAAAAGCCATATATGGTCTCAAACAAGCTCCTAGAGCTTGGTACACTGAACTTCGCCAGTTTCTACTTGCATCTCATTTCACCAACTCAGTTGCTGACACCTCTTTGTTCATTTTCAGTGATAAAGGTATAACCATCTTGTTACTTGTTTATGTTGACGATATCATCATCACAGGTAACAATGCAACATCAATCCAAGCCTTCATCTCGGTCCTTGCTCGTCGCTTCTCCCTCAAAGACCTCGGCCCTCTTCACTACTTCCTTGGTGTTGAAGTTGTTCCTTGCTCTCAAGGCCTTCTCCTCTCACAACAAAGATACATAGCAGACTTGTTGGCTCGAACAAAGATGACTGATGCACGTCCTGTTGCAACTCCGCTAGCCACCTCTCCCATTCTCACTCTTCAGTCGGGGACAACACTCACTGACCCAACCGAATTTCGAGCTGTAGTTGGCAGTCTTCAGTATCTTTCACTTACTCGTCCAGACATTGCCTATGTAGTCAACAAACTATCTCAATACATGCATCGTCCAACTACCGAACACTGGAATGCTACCAAGCGACTTCTTCGATATCTGTGTGGCACCATTGATCATGGCATCATGTTACATCGCCAGTCGCCTCTCACTCTACACGCCTACTCAGACGCCGACTGGGCTAGTAATAAAGACGACTTCACCTCCACCAGTGCTTATATTGTCTACCTCGGACGAAACCCGATATCCTGGAGTTCTAAGAAGCAACGAACAGTAGCTCGCTCCTCGACTGAAGCCGAATACCGGTCTGTTGCCTCCACAGCTGCTGAGGTGAGATGGATAACATCTCTTCTTAGTGAACTTGGTGTCACATCCTCACAACAACCAGTAATCTACTGTGATAATGTGGGAGCAACAAACCTCTGCTCAAATCCAGTCTTTCATTCTCGCATGAAACATGTAGCTCTCGACTTTCACTTCATTCGTGAACAAGTCCAAGATGGCGTCTTACGAGTCACTCATGTCTCTTCGATGGATCAACTAGCTGATGCACTCACCAAACCACTACCCCGCACGCGTTTCCATAGCTTGTTGAACAAGATTGGTCTCACCTCAAGGAGCTCCAACTTGCGGGGGCATAATAGAGAATTAAATTAATGTATTTAATTTAATTATCTCATTCCCTTAAATTAGTGATTGACTGAATCTTTAATTAATTGTAATTATCTCATTCCCTTAAATTAGGGACTGACTGATTCTTTAATTATTAGGTTTGATATCAATATCTTTTGGTTGTAACAAATTGATTCTCTCTTGTAATCTTATTGTATTTATACCTCCTAACATCAATGAAAATATTATGCCATTATTCATTAGTCCACTTTATTCTATATATATATTATACAAAGGAAATATATTTGCAGTAATTAAGCAAGGATGTCAATATATACTCAGAATAGCAACAAAAAAAAAAATAAAAAATGTGACGTGCATGTAATCAAGTCAATGTGGAGTCTATATCTATATCAATATCTCACTCCTCTCTCATTGAACATTTATATATGTGTGTGTGTGTGTTGACTGAATTCTATATATCATGTGTATACATACTCTTGCTGATTTTACATGGCTTGATTCCTGCAAGTGTTGGCTGGCTGGTTAGCTAGCATTATATGCATCTATATCTATACCAACTGTTTTCTCCCTCCCTTTTTGGCATACATTAACTGCATGTGTTGAAATCAATGAGATCAGTACTTAACTGTTAATTTGGCAGAGAGAGTTGAGAACTAGTTGACTCATCTGGGGTCTTCAAGTTGATGCCATTGTACGTACTAACTGCATGTTGCAAGTTCTTGGCATCTACCCAACTAACTACTCTATCCGTTCCTAAAAGATTATCATTTAAGGTTTTGGCACATGGATTAAAAAAATCATTTAATACTAGTAAAATTTATTTGAAATTTCATCACTACCCCTTTATCGGAAATTGAAAACTATTAATACAAGCGAGATAATTTATTGGGACAATGAGAGAAGATAAGGTAATATAGGAAAGTAAATAATTTATTCTTCTAGGAAGTTGTAAACGACAAACATTTTGGAACAATTTTTTTTTTCTAAAACGACAATCTTTTAGGAACAGAGGGAGTACTATTGAATACTAATGTGCTACTAATATATATATATATACTAGCTAGTATGTATTTTAAAAATCAATTTGATTAATTGTTAGAGCTAGTATTAATTAATTACTTCATCTTAAAATAGCTCACCATGCATTTTTAAGATCATATACAGGCTATTTAATTTATTTATGGTACTTCTTGTTGACCAAGTCCAACATATTTGTGCTTGTGTTGGATACAATATGTGGCTAGTGTAAATTAGAGATCGATCAGCTTAATTACTTTACATATATTATTAGATGGTGAATTAAAGTTCATAAGTAATTTATTTGTTTTTGCAATCTCCAATGAATATTGTCACATATTTAGCGAATCTCGTAACAAAATCGACATGTTTTTGTTACAATATATAGAAATTCTCAATTAAAATGGTCACATGGTCTAAACTATTATTGTCTTAATCCAAAAAATAAAATTTTAATATTTTAATATCCCAGTTTACTTTCTAAACTTTAAAAGTTGCATGTTTGAAAGTGTTTTTAAACTCTAAACATTCAAAAGTTAGGGAATACGACTTATACCAAAGAGACCGACTAACATTCTCAAACGGAAGGCCCTACAATCTTCAGGCCTAGCCCAAGCACCCCCCGGGAACAAGATTTCCGGCCCATTATATCCACCAACAAAACACAAATCATACTTTTAAGCTAGGTTCCTTTGGTAACTATTTTTGATTACATGTTTTTGCCTGTTTTTATATGTTTTTATTTTTGCTTACTTTTACTAGTGAATTTTTATATGTTTTTGGTTTTACTTACTTTCACCAGTAAAAACAAAAATTAACAACATTGTTTGATAATTATATTTATGTGTTAATTTTATTTTATTTCATAAAAAGGCAGAGTTTGAAATTATGTTGTTGATAATATTCGATGCCTGAATTATATTAGAGTAAAAATGGCTACTTATGTTGCTAAAATTGAAGAAACATCTTTTTTGTGTTTTTAATTTTTTTTGCTGCCAAAGTTGATTTTGCTTATATTTTTTCACAACAGAAAAAATTGCCAAATACTATTTTCCGTTTTTGATATAAAAAAAATTAAAAGTAAAAATAATTACCCAACAAAATATTTTTGATATCTTCACAAATCCCCTCTCGTAGTACTTTCTCCATTTAGAAAATAATATGACCCTTTTCTAAATTTTTATTTAAATATTAAATAATTCCAAAGAATAAGAAAATTTATCAAAAAGTTAATATTAAAGTGCTCAACGGCAATTTTGATCCATGTTTTCACTTTAGTCCTTGAAGAAAATATTATATACAAATCTTATTAGAAATACTTCAAAACGAATATTCTGTTTCACACAAAAAAAAAAAACAAGAGAGAGGGGAAATCCTTGAAAACCACGACTGATATTTAAATTAAAAATATACTAGCCATTTATTTGCCACTTTTGACTTTTTGTACAAAGAAAAGAAGTAGTCCAAGTTTCTTAGTTTGGTTAACTCTGTTTTTGTTTTATCCATTTCCTCTCTCGATTCTAAGGTGAGTAGAAATGTTTGCTGAGCAGCCAGTGTCTTCTTTTGATTATATCATTATCATGTTATATATGTGATTTCTTAATATTGTTGTGAAGTGGTTAATTTCTTACCTTCTGTTACTAATTAGGTATTTAGAAGAAAAACCAGAAAATCTAGAATATTGTGACCTATGATCCTGATTGCAAGCTTTACTAAATGTTAATTTATTTATTTTTACTTGTGATTATTAGTTAATAGTGCACTAATTAGGTTTCACATTCACATACTTTGTACTTTTGATCGGAGGAGTGAAGTTTTTCATTTTGAATTTGCAGAAGTTGTAGTTGATTCTGTTTGTTTGTTGTTTGGGTTAATTGACGATGATGATTTCCGCAGCACTGATTCTCTGGTTTTAGTCAACAATTCAACATCAATCACTTTCTAGAACTTGAGTTATTTTCTTCTCTCTTTTTTTTTCCCCTTTTTTTTTATAAAAAAATAATAATGTATTTTTGCTTTGGAGGAAACTAAAAGGAAATCAGAATTGGAATTGTATGTTTCTTTTTGTATTGTTTTCCAAATGTATTACAAACCAGCTCAAGAGAAGTGTTTAGACGTTGACTAAAGGTCTTTTTTTTCTTCTTTGGTTTGCTATAACTTTAATTTTGAATTAGAATTTAAATGTTTCTCTTTCCTCCATTTATCTCAAACTAGGGAGAGTGCTATGACTGGCTGATATTCACATTATCATTTCATTCCTTATTTACTAACTAAATATAGTTATTGTGATGGGTTTTACAGTTATTGACATGGGTACCAAATTTGGAGTGAGTTTGGTTGCATTCGTCCTGTTGTTGCTTCTGTCTCCAACTGTATTTTCTTCATCCAGTGATGGATTGATCAGAGTTGGATTGAAAAAGAGGAAATTGGATTCAATTAACCGCCTTGCTGGAGATGTAGACTCAAAGGAAGGTAATGCTGTACGAAATTATCGTCTCCGTGGTAATTTGGGGGATTCAGACACTGATATCATCGCATTAAAGAACTACATGGATGCTCAGTATTATGGTGAGATCGGAATTGGTACGCCTCCTCAAAAGTTCACAGTGATTTTTGACACTGGAAGTTCTAATCTTTGGGTGCCCTCTGCAAAGTGCTATTTCTCGGTGAGTTTCTTCTTGATTCTCTGAAGTTCTGGAAAACGTTTCCCCTTCCCCTGCATCTATTTCCTTTGCACAAATTATGGTTTTGTATATGAATGCAGGTTGCATGCCTTTTCCACTCCAAATATAAGTCGAGCCATTCAAGCACCTACAAAAAGAATGGTAAGAAGTTTTTTCTGGTTATGAATTTCGTCATCATATTCATAGAAACTTCCACTCGTGATTTTCCTTATTTACCCTTAATTGGTAGTTGAAGTGATCAATAACTACGATCTCCGTAGCCGACTGGCCTTGGACTAATTGACTTTGAACTAACCGTGACTGAAGACTCGTTGAACATTGAGAAGAAAAGGAAAAAATTCTGGAGCGAGGAAGTCAAATAATCAAATTAAGAAACTGAAGAAGAACTAGTTCATCATAAACACTTCATGTTCTGCTAATCATATACGGCAACCATGAAGCAAAGCTATATTCAGAAGTTTGGGATGACTTTTGATTCAGAAGTCTTTTAAAATGAAAATTATGGGGTGTTCTATTTTCCTGTGAGTTCAGGTAGCAGAATGAAGAGTCTTTATTATACAGAAAACTGACACATGAATATGTTATCTTTTTAATTAGATCTCACGTCCTGTTCTTCAACATAAAATATAGTATAATGCAAATGAAGAAGCTAAGATGAAGCAATAAAGAACTTAGAAAATGTCATAAGGAGTATGAATCGTATGCATCCCATCAATATTGATGTGCATGGTCTCTCAATTTTTCCTTCTTATCTCTTAGTGGATGATTTACACTTTACATAAACAAAGGAAAACTTTATTGGATGTGAACATGGTTTGAAATTATTGATGTTGTCATTTCTGAATCAGGCAAATCTGCTGCAATTCATTATGGAACTGGATCTATCTCTGGTTTCTTTAGCCAAGATAGTGTCAAAGTTGGTGATCTTGTTGTTAAGGAACAGGTAACTTTTGAGAAATTCAGCATTTGGGTTATTGTTATTCTCTGTTGTAGTTAGATTTTCATGATATGGCATTTCTGGTTACTAGGATTTTATTGAGGCCACCAAAGAGCCAAGCATCACATTTTTGGCTGCGAAGTTTGATGGCATTCTTGGACTTGGATTTCAAGAGATTTCTGTTGGCAATGCTATTCCTGTTTGGTAGGTTTATCTGCCTGCTTTAATCAATTGATGGCTGTGTGTTATCTAAAATTGTTAGTTCCATGACCTAGCCTGCTGAATTTATCAAGTTGTATATGCGGTGCTTTCATCTTGATGCATTGATTTATCTTGTTCTTTTCTTTTCTTTTTTTATTTATTATTTTTTGTTTCCATAGAATGTTAAATGTTTTTATTAGCAACAGAAAATGTTTTATGATTTAGATATCTGCAACTTTGTATAGGTACTCTATGGTTAATCAAGGTCTTGTTAAACAAGCAGTTTTCTCATTTTGGTTTAATCGCAATGCTGAAGAGGGTGAAGGGGGTCAACTTGTTTTTGGTGGGGTTGATACTAATCATTTCAAGGGTGAGCACATATATGTTCCTGTAACTAGGAAGGGATATTGGCAGGTGGGCCTTCTTAGACTTCACTGCATGAGTTTGCATGATTGTTCCTGTAACCATGTGCTATACTTCATTCTTGCTGATTTTAGTTGTTTTTCTTGTTCTCAGTTTGATATGGGTGATGTCCTAGTTGGTGGTGAAACAACTGGTAATTTTGGGAAACCCTGGTTTGTGGTGATCTTGTTAGGAGACGTTAAATTTCAATATATATCATTTCTCGAAATTATTAGAGCCCTGTGCTTGTGAAGGACTAGAGAGATGCATGCTTTTGATTTCAGGATTTTGTGCTGGCGGTTGTTCAGCAATTGCAGACTCTGGAACCTCATTGTTGGCAGGACCAACTGTACGTATTTTATGCAGCACAAGATATCAAATCTCATGATATACAAAATTTCTTACTATTAGCTGCTAGTTGATAAATATTTTGAATCAGGGAGACTGTACTGAAGAAGCACCTGGAATTACACTTGAACTGTATTTATGAATCTCTTATTCTTTGAATAGAGATTTGTAGTCTCTTTTAATTATATATATTTTTTATTTTTTTTGCATTTCTAATGTTTCTTTTGAATATAGGTAAGAGGGCTTAAACCATTTTTTTGGTCATATATGTTACTTTATTAGTTCTTTTATATCATACATCTGGCCATGTTAACAATATCTCTGAAATTAATGAACTAGAATATGGTTTCAACTACATTTTCTCTTTTGATGCGAACACTAGCAGCTTATTTTTTTGGTTCTCTGAAGTCCAATAGTTGGTTTTCTTTTCCCATATTTGGCGCACTGTTGATAGTATTCTAGAAGCCGCAAGTTACTAACTTTTGCTGTTTGGAATCTCCAAAAACAACTGATTGAGTTTAAATACAATTTGTTCATGTTTTGGTACATCTGTTCATGTTTATGGACTGTTGCTGCTTATAAGGTTATACAGACCCTTTCTTTTCTTGGTCAATATAGATGTGGGTTGTTCAATGTTCTACTCAGGACCCTAATAATCAATTATATTTTGCAATCTAGCATCTTGATTTTACTTTTATGTGCATCCATCTCTTGCTGTGCACATCTTCACTTTACTGCTATTAATGTGGCTACCTAGATTAACACCTTCTGGTCATATCATATTTACAGACTATAATTACTCAAATTAATCGTGCAATTGGAGCTTCAGGGGTTATAAGCCAAGAATGCAAGTCTGTGGTTTCCCAGTATGGCAAAACCATACTGGATTTACTGTTATCTGAGGTAAATCATGATATGTACTCAGTTTCTTTCATTTCCTTTCCTTAATAACATCTTTTTCTTTCTTTAGTATGACATTTTATTGCTCTTTCCCACATAACAGAAATTTAGTGCTGGTGCCTGGTGGTCCAGTTTACGTGCATCCTCAGCATTTTATTTTACTAACTTTACATGTTGCTACTGATTTTGGCTTTTATTGATGATGTTTCATAGGCACAACCCCTGAAAATCTGCTCTCAAATTGGCTTGTGCTCTTCCCGTGGTACTCATGATGTTAGGTCAGTTTCAACCTGTTGCTGTAGAGACTAGAATAGTCCTATTAGTTGTAGTCATCACTTCAACTGGTTATAGATATAAAATATTTATATTTAAAAGTTGACTACCATAACTGATAACTATGAAATGGCTACTTTTGCTTCAATTGTTTCTGATTAACTATCATTCAGTAATATAGGTTTTAATCAGTAATTACTATTTACTTGGATGGTACAGTATGATAATTGAAAGTGTGGTGGACATGAACACTGAAAAGTCTTCTGGTGGTCTGCATGATGAGATGTGTACTTTCTGCGAGATGACAGTTGTGTGGATGCAAGGTCAACTTAGTAGAAACAAGACAGAAGACAAAATTATAGACTATGTTAATGAGGTGAGTAGCATCTGTTTATTCATTTTTAGTTTATCTCATTCCATCAAAGGCTTACGCCCTTGTCTCTAACTGCAGCTATGTAACCGACTGCCTAGTCCAATGGGAGAATCTGCTGTTGATTGCCACGGTCTCTTCTCCATGCCTCGCGTTTCTTTTACACTTGGTGGTAAAGTATTTGACCTCTCACCAGAACAGGTAATTGTCATATGCACATCTAAGTTATATATGGCGCCATATAATAATAATAATAATAATAATAATATTTTTTCTTTTATATCTATCAAAATAATAGTAACGATGATTACTCCAAGAGAGATTATATTCTGTTGGATTTCATTTTAGCAATTAACTAGTAATTTCTCATCACACGGTTAATTATGAAGGATCATTGTTATTTGTGGTTCGTTAATTAGAGCAATGCTAGATGTTCCAAAATGATTTATAATATCTTTATCTGGTAGCCAATCATTTGTGATGTGAGCAACTAATGTGTTAGTGACACATTATTTGGGATCCCAAATTTGGTAGAAATTTTGGGACCTCTAGAAGTAATTTTTAACAGAGTAATATTATGGATACAAATTATAAACAAAAAATTGTGCACACACAGTATAAAAAAGAGAGATAAAATAGGAGGCGGGACCTACCGTTGAATTTTCTACATATTTTTATTGGTACGCAATACTCGGGTTCTACCATTGGTGTACAATTTTTTGTGTATAGTTTGTGCACATAAAATAATTCTTTTTAATAATATGGTGTGCCTTCACACTCTTGATCTTCTCCTTACTTTTTTATTTGAACCACTGCCTGGTAATAATTTAGTGAATTAGACATTTAAGTTTTTATATGGTATCAAGTAGCAACAGTATTTATACATTATATTATGACACGCATTATTTTTGCTAATGGTATATGTTTTTTTTCCAGATCAGATTTAATCTAGGCACGTGGAGAAACAGCAATGAAATTTATTAAAATTAATAATGGCTTAGATTATTATATTTTATTTTGTTATGTTTAAATGTGTTAGATGATATTATTTAGATGTGATTCGGTCGTGTCAGACTACTTTCTTCTTTTACCTCTTTGATTGTGTATGGGCGAAAATAGTTCTCCAATAACCAACTTAGACCAATATATTAAAAACTGTGTCTTCATGAATTTTTTGCAAAAAATTCCTATTCATCTAAGTTGATATTAGAATTTTCTTGTAATACACCGGTGAACAGAACCGTGAACCTTTCATATAGGATGTTACCTGATACCGGCAATGTGTCGGATATCTCTTCTAGAAAGAGCATTCATGACTGGTTGGCCAAGGAATATCCACTAAAATATAGGTTGTGAGCCAGATATATTCAGAAGGACCTGGTAATGAGAGAGAGCCTCTAGGAAACGATACATATGAACGTTTGATTATGTTTATATAACTTCCTTTAGATAGAGCGTATTATGTACTTTAAAAAAGAAAAGGAGAAAAGAAAAGATAAAGAGTAGGCTAATGGTTGGACTTGTCCTTCATCAGATGGAATTGATGATTGAAATTTTATGAAATTCAGTTTTCCATTATTCTATTGCTCTTGTTATTTTTGTTTACGGTGGGTGGTATTATATTGAATGAACAATGCTGATGATCTTGTTGTTGGATGGTGGCGGCTATCACTGATCAGTACGTCCTTAAAGTTGGTGAGGGTGCTGCAGCACAATGCATCAGTGGATTTACAGCTTTAGATGTGGCTCCTCCTCGCGGACCTCTGTGGTAAGTACCTCTTATTGCTGTTACTAGTTGAATCATATGCTTTTGCTTCCATTTGTTGGCGCTGAATGTATTAATCCAACCTCTCAGTGTCGAGATTCTTGACACACGCATTCCGTTATCTATCCCAAGCTTAATCTATGGGTGTTTAACATAAATCTATAGTCCAACTTGTTTGCTGCAGATACAAGGAAATAGTTGGTGATTGAATCTTAGAAATATTTTTATATATATATTTTTAATACACCTGGAGTTGCCTTAACAATTCTGGTAAATGTTGTTTGGGCGATGCAGGATATTGGGAGATGTTTTCATGGGTAAATACCACACAGTATTTGACTATGGGAATCTGAGGGTGGGATTTGCTGAAGCAGCCTGAGTGTGTCCTTTCTCTCTCTCTCCTCCTCCTCCTCCTCCTCGTCTTCCTCTATTTACATTCTTCCGGTACCCACTTATTATAATAACATTTGCATCATGTAAATGGCGACTGTATTTGCATCCGTACTTGTTTGCTGTAAATATTTAAAAAATGGGAAGAAGGAAGGCACTGATTCCATTAAATAAATAATTCTTGCTTGACGCTGTTTTTATTACCTGTAGGCTGTAGCTAAATCTTGAATTTGTACCATATACTTTCCATATAATAAATGTCAAAAGCAGAGAGAGTTGTGGATGTTGGATTTGCAGACTGAACATCTAGAATAATAATAATAATAGTCCAAAAGTTATTTAGTAGTAGAATATTTTGTGAAATTTGTAAGCGTATAGATAAAAAATGATAAGATGCATAGTGGACGATTGATAAATGGCCAACATGGCAAGAATGTTGGTAATAAGAATTTAGAGCAATGCTACTATCACATAAATTTTATTACATAACTTTTATATGCACACATATATACTGTGAGTTCTCGCTTGACATGCGGGATCTGCAGTATGTATGTGTGTGTATGTGAGAGTTATGTGATAGTAGCATTATTTAAGAATTTAAAAGCACTTTCTTTGCGTTTTGATCTTTGTAATTGGCGGTGCAAGTAATAATTTAGGCTAAGCCTAGCGGTGGACTTCGAGGTGTCAAGTAATCATGACCATTTATGAATCTATGTGGCCCAAAACGTAAAGAGAATCTGAAAAGTAGAAATCAAAGATTTAATAATAGTTCAATTCCACTTTTATATACGCTGATAGATAATTCCAATTTGTACAAATGGCAAGAGTAGGGGATTAGCTTCTTGTTTTTAGTCCCCCACGACTCTAATTTACAACACACGCACTCAATCATAATTCTTTGTTTGTATAACGGAACGTAAAAGCGAGAGATGAGATGAGATCCAATGAATTGTTGGATAGCCGACAAAGCAATTCCATCCAAATGTTGGAATTTAATTCTATCTATCAATATCATCATACCCAATCAAAACTCTCACTAGCAAAAAGCCAAGGCTCCATATAAACAACCCACACCTGCACCTATGAGGCTATGGCTATGCCTATGCCTATGGCTATGTATTGTGGTGCCGTGTGGAATCCATACAAATTAAAACTACGTAGTGTACTCGTTTAAGGAGAAGTGCTCCTCAAAACTAATCATTTTTTTAACAGTCCTACGCATTAGACATTATTACTTGATATTTTTAATTATTATTTTTTTGATTTTTTGTGACTCTAAAAAATATATAGTATTTATTTCAACTGTAATTTTCAAAAATAAAAATATTTTAGGTGTAATTTGGATACATATACAAGAACAGTGTTGTACAGTCTGTTTTTGTATATGTATCCAAATTATACCTAAAACACTTTTTTTTTTTGTGAAAATTTCAGTTGAAATAAATACTATACATTTTTTGAGAGTCACAAGAAAAATCAAAAAAAAATTAAAAATATCTAATAATAATGTCCAATTCGACTGTCAGTCTAGACTTATTGTTTTTTTAATGTACATATGCAGCTCTAGTGAGTGTGAGAGCAAACGCTAATATATATATATATATATATATATATATATATATATATATATATATATATATATATATATATATATATGAAATTGATAAATTCACGATAAAAAATAATATTTTTTTATAAAAATGTTGTTATAAATCCTAATAAGAGAATAAGAGAGTATATTTATATTTTTTCAAGGGTCAAAAGTCAAAACCTAATGTCATTTATTTATTTATTTTATACTCAAAGGTATATTTGAAACCAAATGCACTTTTTTTTTTGTGTAATAATTTTTCATAACTCTAACTCTGGGACAGAATAGAAAAGAACGTAACTTTAATTCTAAGATAGGAGTATTTTTCTGTGATGCATTAGTCATTAGGGCAGCCACCTATATATATATATATATATATATATATATATATATATATATATATATATATGTATATATAGCAAGGATCAAGAGCATAATTCTTAAAGAGCATAACTCTTTAAAGAGCATAACTCCCCTTTAGCGACGGATCAAACCGTCGCTAAATGCGTCGCCATAGGTCCGTCCATCGCTATATATTGTCCGTCGGATAAGACCTATTGCGTCGGACGGACCTATGACGACGGACATGCGACGAGTTGATCCGTCGCTAAAGGTGTTATGCTTGTTATGTCTTTTAAGAGTTATGCTCTTGAAATGTTCCGATATATATATATACTATGCTATGGTAGTTTGTTATCATTATGCTGTTTGATGGAAATTTGATGGATTAATTGTATGATAGAAGGAGAATGTAAATTTGATGGATTTTTCAAATAGTGATTAATATTTATGTCATTCCACTTCCAAAAGCAACACTACTCCTAACGGCTTGACTTTTGGCCAATTTGTCTTGGTTTTCAATGATACATTACTTCCTCTAACCTCCACATAAAATTAAGTACTACTATAATAATAATGGAAGAAGTAATTAATGGGCGGGTGGTTTTACAATTGTTAACTAAGGAGTACTTTTTTTTTCTTTCTGCTTTTGGATTCTGCTCATTGCACCTAATTTCAACACATTGGAACCTTAATTTACAAGTCACGAAACACCATTGCTAGCTGTGGAAATTGACATTGAACTAGCAGCTTGTTTATGACTTATGAGTTGTTAATTACTATCATAATTTGTTGAGCATGAAAAAGTCAAGTGATGACATTAATTAATGTTCTAGAAGGTGAAAATAAGTCGATCAAATCGAGCTACTGTAATTTTTAAATCTCATATTCGATTCTCACTTTAGGTGAGTGAGTTTATTTTTTATTTTTTTATGTGAAACATTATTTCCTCTCTATTTCTTCTTCTTCTAGTAAAGTTTGATTGACTTTTGATATCGTAATAATGAATGATGTACTTGATTATTAATAATAGTGGGGCTTTCAAAAAAAAAAAAAAAGAAGGTCAAAACAATAAATTCATTGACTATTAAGAAAATGAAAATAAGATAAGTAATAAAATAGTTGCTCTTTAGTTTATTGGGGGACGGAAAAAAAGAAAAAGAAAAGTATTTTGTTTTGACCGTGTGGTCTTTTCTCTCTGCCGACACTTCATAATGAACGAATTCCTTCCTTTATTTTGAAAATTAACCCTTTTTAGTAGAAATTCAATTTCCTAACATCATCTGGCAGTATTCTAACTTAATTAGTTTGTTTGCCACTGAATTATCTTTTATAGGAGTATTTGTTTGAATTAATGATGCATAACATAAAATTATTTGTACTAATTTAATATTATTTTAAAATATTTATCCTATTATTAGTCCTTAATTTATTTAGTCTAATGAGTGGATAATATTTCTTTCATTTCTAAGAGCATTTGACATGCATTATAACTCCAAAAAAAGATATGATATTATATAATCAAGATTGAGATATTAAATAACCTTAAAGTGATATCAATTAATTCATGAGCTGAAATAAAGGCTAATCATGGGTGTTAACGTCAAAATATGTCCGTGAACAAACCTATTACGTTCGAAAGGCTTGACGACCAGAACCGTCGGGGGATAACTCTCATGTAAGAATCAGTGTAGGCTAAAAATGTCAACAATGGAGGAATATATTAGCTATAGTAGTGCGTATAAGTAGGTAATATGTAAGGATAATACCTATGCAATAAGGTATAATTTTGTATTTATAGTTGATCACACCATCTTTATCGTCCTGTCTCGAAATTGGAATAGAAATACTTATCATAGTAACTACCATATTAGGGTAAGACTCAATCTCCTTAAGCTAAAGAAAGGAGGTTAAATCTAATCCTTAGGAATTAGAAGTTAAAAAGAATCAGAAATGTAAATTCTTTAAAATCAAGTCTCATAACCAAAATATACTGTCACGTGGGAAAAATCCCCCTGCCAAACCAATCGGGTACCCTTGGTGGTTGTACCCTCCCGTCCATCCTTAAAAGGGATCAAAAGGGGTGGGGGAGCCAACTTAAAAGTTTCTGAACTTTTTGTTCTCCTTTGATGCTTGATAGTAGTATTTGGTTTTTTAGTTGCATGTTCAGTAGTAAAATATTTAGAAAATTGAAATTTTCACAGGATTCTATTCATATGGATATTAATTATTAAGTGACACCCATATTCATGTGGGAAAAATCTCATATTTAATTTTATGTAAAACATCATATTTTTATATGAAATATTAATTTCTTGTAATCATCCTTTTCGTGCCTAAAAACTCATTTAGTGAGAAAAAATGTGTAGAACTCCAAAGACTTTTTATCATAATTGGCAATTATCAACATTAATTTTGTTAATCTATTAGCAGGGCAGGGGATTGATAGTTGACCACCTAATTTCAAATGCCCCTTTGACTAATTAGAAAATAAATAAATAAATAAACTAGTACTTAACTTTGCGGTGTATACTTTTTACATTTCCAAGGGTAAGACTTCAATTTTGGTGCGTGCAAACTCGCACCATATAAAAAAGTAAATTGCTAAATATCTACCAAGAAGAGGAATATTTTTCTCAAAAGAAAAGAAGACTATTCAAAATCAACCGATAAATAAAAAGTCATAATCTCCTAATTTAATTTTCAAAGTCACTACTATATATATATAATATTTTTACAAGACTTTTCTCACATAAATAATAAACTAGATTTACATTCATGTGAGTGAGATCGGATAGAAATATCAATTTTTTTAAAGAAAATATCAATTCTACACACACACACACACATATATATATATATATATATATATATATTATAACACCACCAAACAAAACTAAGAATCCAAGTAGGAGATTTTCGGATTATCCATCCAAACTAATCTAATCTACCACTAGCACTACGACAATCCAACCTCCTTCCACCAAACCAAATCTTGTAATATAGTATACTTGCCCACGCCCACGCCCACGCCCTTAAATTCATTCTCTCATCTTGCCACGTGTCCACGTCCCATTTTGCCAAGTAATCGCCGCCTTTGCCTACCAAAGTATCTTACTTGCCAACCATATCTTGACACGCAGTCATACTTCCGTTAAAGGAATCGTCAGCGGTAGAGAGAGGAAAAAGCCACCTATAGACTTCCTAACCAACCTAGAAAAATTTAACGCCATCTTATATATAAACCCGCTATCCAACTAAAACGCAACATAATCAAACTTTCTTATTCATTTCACATACCCAAAAAATAAAATAACAAATGGACTGGAGCAGAGGCATTACAATTGGTCAAGGTTCCTCTGCCACCGTCTCGATTGCTACTTCTTGCCGGTCCGGCAACATTTTTGCCGTGAAATCTGTCGAATTTTCTCAATCCGAGTTGTTGCAAAGGGAGCAAAAGATGTTATCTACTTTGAGCAATCCTTATATTGTTAGCTACATGGGGTATGACATTACTAGGGAGCACAACAAGCTCATGTACAACCTTATGATGGAGTATGCCCCGGCCGGCACGCTGACCGATGCAATTCGCAGGCGAGGCGGCCGGCTTGGCGAATGGATGATCGGATATTACACACATCAACTTGTACAAGGGCTAGAATACCTTCATTCTAGTGGCATAGTGCATTGTGACATCAAGGGTCGGAACATTTTATTAGGTGAAAATGGTGCCAAAATTGCTGACTTGGGTTGCGCCAAGTGGATTAATCCGGAGGGTTCTTCCACTGTGCCAATTGGTGGTACGCCGATGTTCATGGCGCCGGAGGTGGCGCGTTGGGAAGAGCAGGGGTTTGCAGGTGATATTTGGGCACTTGGGTGTACAATTATTGAAATGGCCACCGGGGGGTCACCATGGCCTATTGTCAATGACCCTATTTCAATTCTTTACAAAATTGCGTATTCTGGGGAATTGCCAGATTTCCCGGATAATCTTTCCATCCAAGCAAAGGATTTCCTCAGCAAGTGTTTACGGATCAATCCGAAAGAGCGATGGACGGCTAAACAGCTGGCCAAACACCCATTTCTTGAAGAATTCAATTCCGGTAGCAAGCAAATTCAAGAATTCAATACAAATTCCCCCACAAGTATTCTTGATCAAGGGGTTTGGAACTCCTCCATCGAAGAATCAGGTGATTTTGCCCAAACAAGATCTCTGAATTCTCCTGCGCAGAGAATCGGACAGCTGTCGTTGAATTCAAGATTGCCAAATTGGACATTGGAGGAAAGTTGGATCACAATCAGAGGAAATAAAGATGAGAAAAAAGGTAATAGGGAAATTTGTGGGTCAGTGACGGTTGGTGGTGATGATATGGAGGAGATGGAAAGTAGTTGCAGTACTGTTAGTGGTGAGGAAGAGCAGTTAATATTAAGTTTCTTAGGTAACAATTTTTGTTGCAGAGATAGGTCTAGTAAAATCTTAATGGGGTGCACGTGTACAAAATATAATAGGGTTGTAATGAGTCTTAATTTTGAGAGATACAAAGAGAGATTGTTATTTAATCAAACTCAATTATTTTAATTTCTGTTCCTTTGGAGATTGCAGCAGCAAACTTGCAAGTGTTTTTCCATTACTAGTTGGGAAGGGGAAGGGGAGATTCTTAAAAAATAATCGAACAAAGGTTACTGTTGAATTAATCTAACTGTTGATAAAAAAGAATACACCTAAAGGATATTATTCTCTTTGTTTCCTTTAAACAAAATGAAACGGTTTTACGAGTCTCTCAGGTGGACATATTTTTTGAAATAATCCGAATCAAATCTCAAGTTCGGAACAAATCTTAGGTCAAATCTCAAATATGAATCGAATCAAATTCTTTATATACAGACAATTTTTTTTTCATATCTTTCAATGTAGAACTGAGGTGTTGTATCTTTCTTAAAATCACTTGTTATTTGATAGAAAAAATAACATATGAAAAAAGATAAAACACTTATATTACCTCACTCCAATTGCATGGGATTACTTTATCTTAAGATATGAAATTCATTAAAAAAAAATAAATCCTAATCATTATTTTTAATATTGGGAAAAGCCCACAAATTGCACTTTTTTGGGCCAACACCTTTCTAATGCTTGTGATTAGAAAAAGGAAGAATTACATATTCTAGTACATTTTTAGAAATAATTATAACAACAGTATATCCATAAAATAATTACAAAAATAACACATTTTTCATATTTATTTATAAAATTAATGTAATTATTATTTCTTTAATTTAGGTGAATCAATCGGCATTCTCTATCTCCCTCTCGCCATTCTCTCTCTCAACTGCCTTATCCTCAATCTCTTCTCGCCATTATCTATCTCTCTCACAGTTCTCTCTATCTCGCCATTCTCTCTCTCCGCTGGATGGTAATTGAGAATTCCAACGCTGATACCAATACCACATCCGATGCCAAAGCTAGTAAATAGTTGACCCACTTTCAAAGTAAATGGATTCTCCATTTTCATTCTCTGTTTGCTCACAATTATCCTACCATTATTACTATTAATACTACTAGTACCCTCCATTTCTTAAATCACAATACGCCCCTTTTTCCCTCTCTAAAAAGCTTTAAGAATTACAGAGAGATTCATCAGAATTTCATACTCAGGTCAAGT
Organism: Panax stipuleanatus; assembly: GCA_020205555.1. Taxonomy (NCBI): domain Eukaryota; kingdom Viridiplantae; phylum Streptophyta; class Magnoliopsida; order Apiales; family Araliaceae; genus Panax; species Panax stipuleanatus. The sequence continues at coordinate 135,545,776 of CM035122.1, read as the reverse complement.
CTTAAGTTAGGCTAGAAGTCAGAATTATATCTCTCTATTTCTCTCCCTCAGAAAATTACTTTAGAAGCGAAGCAAGAGAAAAAGCAAGGAAAAAGCAAACAGAGCAAGATTGTAGCTCTTCATTGTTCACCTGTTTCAAATTTTTCTGCACATGTAAGTCTAGGAGTTGATGATGATAATGGTTCCGGGGGAGTTTAGGGAGGAAAGAATGAGATTTTTTTTTATATATTATTAAGTCTTTAAATTAGTTATTATGAAAATAATTTCTAAAATTAGTATGTGTTGATAACCAAACATTCATATCAAGATAACCAAACCTTCATACCAAGGTAACCAAACTATCATACCAAGGTAACTAAACCTTCATACTAAGGTAAGCACACCTTCATACCAAGGTAACCAATCCACCTCCACACCTGCAGTTTTTTCATAGTGCAGTTAGTAACCAAACCTTCATACCAAGGTAACCAATTCAGTTTTATTAGGCTACCAATTTATTTTGAATGTGATGCAGTTGGTAGCCAAACATTCATGCAGTTGGTAGCCAAACCTTCGTACCAAGGTAACCAATTCAGTTTTATTAGGTTACCTTCATAGTGCAGTTGGTAACCAAACCTTCATACCAAGGTAATCAAACCTTTATACTAAGGTACCCAAATCTTCATAATAAGGTAACCAATCCACCCCCACACCTGAATTTTTTTCATAGTGCACTTGGTAACCAAACTTTTATACCAAGGTAACCAAACCTTCATACCAAGGTAACCAATCCACCTTAACACCTGCAGTTTTTTTATAGTGCAGTTGGTAACCAAACCTTGATACCAAGGTAATCAAACCTTCATACCAAGGTAACCTATCCACCTCCACACTTTTTTGTACCCTTTTTGTGTTTTCGTTTTAAAGGAGAAGCCCTGCTTTCTGTTTTTAAATAACTAGTACCATATGTTCTGGATTTGTCTTTTGAGGAATCATATAATTGATACCCTCCATGCATATATGCTTTTCTTAGCAATTCTTACATTAACAGTAAATTCTTCTGGAGCTACCATTAGTATGTCGACTTATTTATCAGCTTAAGGTTGACACAATTTACTATTTGTACTTGACTTTTGCAGTATATGAAGCTGTCCCGAGTGGAATTCCTGTACGTTTGGTCAACCTCCCTAAGAAAAAGAACATCCAGAGAGATCTGCAACAGGCGGAGATTCGCTGCGGCGGAGGAGGAAGATGACGTTGCCAAACTTTCAGACCAAGGTAACCAATTCAGTTTTATTAAGTTACCAATTTAGTTTGAATGTGATGCATTTGGTAGCCAACCCTTCATACAAAAGTAACCATTTTAGTTTTTGTGAGTAACCAAATAATCATAAAAAAAAATTCAGAACAGTAAAAGTTACATCTATTTATTTTCAAACTTTTTGCAGGGCGAATCTCTTCTTCTCATTGGCGTTTTGGACAACGGAAATTCGCGGCGGAGTAGCGGAAGAGAGGGCAACCTGTGAAGAAGGAGATTCGCTGTTGAATAGCGGAGGAGAGGGCTACTGTGAGGGAGATGAAGATTTGAATTTGAATATTTAAATTTGAATTTATTTTTGTTGTTAGATCCCAAATATTTGAATTTGAATTATTAATTATGGCACTTATTTCTCCTTGATTTTAGGTTTCCTTATTAATGTGAATTGCGTTATTTTTGTAATTATTTTGTTGATGTACTGATGTTGTAATTACTTTCTAATTATTGTATAGTACTACTGTAAAGGACCCTTAGAAAAATGAAAAAAAGAAAAAGAAAGAGAGAATACGAAAAAAGAAAAAAGGGTACCCACGAAACTTTAAAGCCCACTATCTTATTATACAGACGACGGAATTGAGTATTAGGTGTTGGTCCAAAAGAAAATCTTGGGCTTGAACTGGGCAATATTTAATCAGGATTAAGCCTGCGACCAACATATTTTCTGTAACAACAAGTCATTGAGTGCGTTTGAATGACGGGAAAGGATAAAACATAAAACAAGAAAAATAGCTGTTTTAGTTTTCCACGTGTATTTGGAGGAAAATATAGGCCTCCCATTAATTATTTTTTTTTATAAATTTAAAAATATATTTTTATTTTATGTCACGATTACCCCTAAATCTAAAATTTAAGGTGTGTAATAATTTTGATATACTTGACTTTATTACAAAATTTGTGATAATAAATTTGAAGTTATATAATTGTTTAATAACATTTTTATGTTGTTATCAACCGTTGGCGGTACTAAGAGTAGTTATAAAAAGTGGGGAGATACTTACATCAATGACGTAGGTGTAAACTAATTAACTAATCCGGATGAATTAATGGCGGCTCTACTAAAATATAACCCAAGTCAAAAAATGATGTGTCATGTTTACCCCTAAATCCTGATGAATCAACGACGCGATTAGTTAAATATAAAAACAAAAAGTCTAGGGGACCGGTCGTTTAAAACCGGGTCTCCCAGAAGGGCTGATATAAAAATAAATTGTAGATTGACGATGTCTTGTCGTAAGATTGGTTTATGATGTTTTTGGAAAATAATATATAGGATAATTATTCATAATATGTATTTGTTTTGGATGTTTATATGGCATATATTATTTATAGTATTGAAAATAAAAAAAGACGGTCAAGATTAAAAATTAAAAATCGACTAGTAGCGGACGGTAAAAAAAACACTTAGCGTTCGTTACTAATAGTAGTGAACCTCGATTTTCAAGATAAACATCTGACTTGATCACCAATAAATGTTTAGAATTTATTAAGCAGGATTTAAAATTTATTAACTAGAGTTTAAGGTTTATAAATTATAATTTAAGATTTATTAACTAAGGTTTAGGATTTATTAACCTAATCTAAAATAATTTCATGCGACAATTAAGGGTGACATTAGAATTATTCCCGTCTCTCGAGTAAGAACAGATGATGATTATGAATTCCAATCAATGATTTTGTGGAGGAATTAATTAGAAGTTGAGGTTGGAATATTCAGTACTTCATCAGTGGGAGAGAACAGATCAGTCTTTAGTCCGGTGAACACCATTAAAACAAGGGTAACAAGAACTGAAAGTGCTGACAGGATCATCATTAGCAAGTTGGCTATGCTGCTCTTCACCTCCTGCGCGTACTCCGTCGAAGATAGCGCCAACACTGTTAATGTGAAAGAGTAAGCCCACCATGCAACATTGAACTTCCTCATTGATTTCTTGAATAGGTATGGCCTCGATACCTATTTTCATTTACATAAAAAATACTTATATAATTAGCAAACTGATCATTACTAGTAGTACGTTCCTACTAATTATTAATTAATGGATAATTAATTCTTGTTGCATGTACGTAAGAAAGTGCGTCAGCGCAGTGACCATCAAGGCCGCCTTTCAATCCGTCACACATCAAAGAGGCATCTCTAGGGTTTATGCTAATTTATTTTTCAATCTAGACAAAATTAAGTCTACCTAGCTGGCTAGTTGTACATGAAATTTAGAATTCCCTAATTGTGAAGACTTTATGGTAATGCAAATGAGACACGGCTTAAACTTTGAAAACAAGTAGTGTGGCTCCGTACGTACACATAAAGTATATATAGTCGTCTTCTTATTCCATGATAATGAAATGCACAGTACTGGCAAAAGATTTTACATAGGACCAACTTGAATACTGAACTATCATGCATGTTCTTTCTCTGTAATGTCAGTGTAATGCCTCAGTTTCACATCCAAATATATATATATATGGGTTAGATTCGTTTATGACGTATATATATGGCTTTGATTCCTACTAAAATATACCGACATAACTTTTGAATGGATACGTAGATGACCCAACTAGCTAGTATTCTTAACCGAGTTTTTATTGTAGGTATCTAGTCATCATTACGGTCAACATCAAGGATTTGTTGGACAACACTGTGTATGTTTCCCTACGAAGAAATTGGAATGGTCGGGTCTCTCAATCTCTTGATGTTTATAGTGAAAGTGACAGTGCGACACCAATTAAGACTCCAACTTACAAGATAATTAATCCTTTAAAAAAAACAAGATGGAATTAAACAAATGATACTACATGTTGGAGTTGAGTTCTCACCAGGGACATGAAGAGAAACAGTGAAAGAAAGTAGAGCATCTTTGAAGAAATATCAAATTTCCCACAGATAGAAATCCAAGCTAAGCTTGCCATGCTCGGAGCTGCAAAGAACAAAAAGAAAACCGGTCGTAGCATCGTAGGAAGCCGATCACTCCCCGATAATCTTTGATAAAGAGTAACAAATAGGACTAAATAATGTACCATCCCAAAAGAGAACATACAAATTGCACTCTCTTTCCATCCCATTTGTGCGGCTGCCCTTGCCCCTACCAAATTAGCAATAACCGATAATTGGCTAGCTGGATTCGCCCCCGTCGATAAAAAATTCTTCCCTTTAGTAAACCATTGACCATAAATCTTAATATCCAACACGACTATCGGTACGATGAATATCCACCAAAGTAGTAGATAATAAATATTATTTGGAGCAAAAAATGGGACTGACTGGAGCAAGAGAAGCCAAGATATCCATGGTGCAAATAAGTAGTTGACTCCTATATGGTTCAAGAACTCATTTTTCACACTAACAAAGAGAAATATACATTTTAAGGTATAAAGGAAAGAGAGTAAGATTAACGTCAGTAAAGCTAGTGACCAAAGAAGGATGAAGGCGGTAGAGGGTAACATGCCGAGCATGCGCCTATAAGCGTGTGCATCAACCGGCGGTTCGCCTAGGGTTTTCCATAATAAGGCCTGGCTGCAAAGAGAGAGGCATATTCTGAAGTAACCAGCATGAAATTTAGTTAAGATTGGCAAAACTAAATTGGCAATGCCTTGTTGGGTTTGGGCCGGGTCGGTTGGTGATTCATGGATCACTAGCTCGATATGGGGTTGGGATTTTTTGTCATCCATTTTGGGGTGATATATGTTCTTGGGAGTTTATTGTGAAATATAGGGGAGTGTTAAGTGTTTATATATATACATATGGTGTGTGGATATTAATTGTAGAAGGGTACGTACGTAAGTTCTATGAAGTTTACCATGCCATAAGATAAGAATATAGCTTCTTGGTACGGTAGATAGAGGCGGCTGAGTTGGCTAGTCTTTTTGGACTATGTGGCATGCATGGGATAATGAGTTGTGTTCTACTCTTTACAGCCAAAGTTGATGCGCCCCCGGGACTCATTTTAGATTAGGCTCGAGTCTTACCGTTAATATGGACTCAGACCACCCGTCACCACGATGGAGACAAATTTCTAATTTCTATGCATGGCGCCTAATAAAATTACTTTTATGGCTCTTAATTGTAGGGATTAAAGTCATTGGCGTGAGCAAGTGTTTTTAACTAGCTAGGCTTGCGGTGTGTATCCCAGCTATGTTTAAAAAAAATATAGGATTAGTAGTATTAATTAATTTTTTGAAGTAGATTTAAAATATTTATGAAGTCACCAGAGTATATATATGGGTGTGTCTCTGCTGTACCATATACTAATGTAACATTATTTCCCCCATAGTCGGGCTTAACAGTTTGAGTTTAAATCCCATAGGTGCATGGTTTAAATTTATACTCCATTTTAAAATTAAATTTATATATTTTAATTAAAGCGATGCATGAATGTAAACTTTATATTTTCAAGCATATACTTAGCGTTTGTCAAAAATGTAGTTGTGCTGACATATAATGTTCAATATAAGTTACAACATGTTATGTTAAGAATTTTATATTTGTGTATAGTTTAAAATTAATGTTATAAGTTTCAGTCTAATAAAAACGTGCCATGTCAAAATAGCTTAAAAATGTCTTGACCTTCTAAAATACCCCTCCTTTTCTTCTCGCATTTTTGTTAGGGTTCATTTTTGAATTAATTAATATTTAAATAATATAAGATCTAATGACCTTTTAGTTTATTTTTAAATCAAAATATAGCACACTTGATTAATTTGTCTACTGCAAAAGCATGTGTGAACACTTAAACTCTAATCCTACTCCATTCTATATACTTGGACTTGAGCTTCTTTTCCTAGCCAATTCTTAGTTAATTTCCCAAAAACAAACGATGGGTTTAATTAATTGACTTCCTTTTCTTCTTCTTTTTTTGGCCTTTTATGGTTTGGTAAGCCTGCAATTTTGGGTTTATTTAACATAAATTAATTACATATCTCTACCTTGGAAAAGCACATTAACGGATGGAAAACACGGCCATTCTTTCTAGTACTAATTAAATTAAGACGACAGAAAGCAATATATATATATATATATATATATATTGTGCTGCTTGTTAGAATTTGAGCTTAATTTGAAATGAGTTTTATTAATCATTTAGAAGTTCAAATCTATGGGATAATAAATGAGAAATTAACTTTCAAAGATCACTCTTGAAAATGATAATAAATATTTATAAAAAGCAAAGTCCCTCATCGATTAAGAACTAAAGTTTAAATGAGTTTATATACAATAAATTTACTCTTGAGTTTGGACACCAATGGGCACCCCACTTTTGTGGAAGTGGATGACCTAATTTGGGTATATATTTTAAACTAATGCACTGTTAAGGGGTGGTGTCTCATCTGATAGGTCACTAAACCCTCCTATAAATAGCCCAGGGGAGTCAGCCTTTTCATTCAATTCAGCATAGAATCAAGCATTTCTAATCTTCTAATCTTCGTTATTCATATATAGTTTATTTTGAGAGAGAAGTTCAGAATATTTGTTTGGTTCGTTCTGTGTGTCTATTAACTCTGAGCACCATAAGGAGGGCATAATTGTCTTAAGAACATAATACCAAGTACAAACCTTGACATACTAATTTTCTGCATTTCAACTTTGGTGTACAACAGATAAATTATATATATATATATATAGAGTGCCCTTGTCCATTCAGTTTTCCCAACACTTTTTTTTTGTTAAATTTAAACTGTATTAAAAAAATAAGAAAGTATAAAAGGCATGTGAAACTCCAGTCAGATTATAGCATAGACATCATAGGACATGCCCTATGATGTCATGACTATAAAAGACTACAAGGCCAAAATACCAAACAAAAGAAATTATCTAAACATTCACGAGGCACAAACTATTTAAACAGTCATGATAGGCCTAACTGGAATCGGCAGACAACATCAGCAGCCTCAAAAGGCCTAACAACAGCTTAACCAGCATGCTCAGCAGCAGCCACAAAACAGTAACAACAACAAGGCATTAGCATCAACAAACCCAGCCTAGCAACCAACAAACTCAAGATTATATATAAGACTAAGGTGGTGTTTGTTTAGCTCTTATTGCCTCTGAATGGACCGCCTCTGATTCGGTCAGAGGCGATGTGCTGTTTTTTTTTTACCTCTTAATGCCTCTAGATGGTTAAGCTACAAAATCAAATCTAAATAATTAAGAGCCATGTCTGAATGAACATTGCTATTTTTTGGACAAAAATACCCTCCTCAATATTATTATTCTCCTTTTCTATCCTCCACCACCATTACCAGATCCCACCACCGCCGCCACCGCCGCCGCCACCACCACTACCAGATCTACCACCACCGCCACCACATAATCAACTCTTTCCTTTCCTCTCATTGTACCCCCTTTTCCCTAAAACTCCCACTCCCCTCCGCCAAAGACATTGTCGAAACCCTAAGGTTCATTCTCTCTCTGCTCGATTTTCGGCCCCCCAAATAAGATGAAGATTTATTTACAGTGCTTAAACATCTCAATTGTCCGATAAAGTTGAATAAATCTGCTGTGAAGAATGAGGATAATAAGTTTTTGGAGAAATTGCAAAAGGAGAGGGATTTAATGGAGGAGAATGTAAATGAGTTAGTGAGAAATGTGAAAGAACTGGAGGGGAAACTGGAGAGATTGAAGGGAGGGGGGGAGGATAAAGGAGGCCGACGGGAGCAGGGGGAGGAAAAGGGAGGGCCGGAGGGGGAGGGGGAGGGGGGAGGGGGGAGGGGGGAGGGGGCCGGGAGGAGGAGGCGGGGGTGGGGGTGGGGCGGGGGCAGGCGGTGGGAGGCGGTGGGGCGGTGGGGCGGGGGTGGGAGGTTGGGGAAGAAGGAGCAGTGTTTTTTTATATTTTATTTTATAGTTTTGTTTAAAAGGTTAAAATGATAAAATACTTTTATTCAGACATTTTGAAAAAAATAATTATCAAATAACATTTTTTCATTCAGATACAATTCTATTCAGATACTCTATATTATTCAGACGTCTTAACTGTTTAGGTCTTAATACTCAGTTTTATCAAACACCACCTAAATGCCTAAAACAAGATCTAGACTTAACTTTTAGAAATTTCATGTGAATATGCAGTTTACATTTTAAATATGCATAAAGACGGCTACAATAGGCCTAACAGGTATAGAACGATCATAATGTAATCGAGCATTCCTCTCATGCTAAATGTAATAAATCACAACAGCAAATTCCAGTTCAAGTAAAGCATTGCAAAACCTTGAGCCAGAGCCTGGTAGAATTCTTAATTGGTCATCACAGAAAATGCAAACCATGCACTCCAATGACTCGTTTATTTTTAAGGTTCTTAATCAGGGGCGGAGCCAAAAATAAAAATTAGGACGGATTAAAAATATTATAATGCCAAAATTGTACCCAAAAATGTGCATCATGAAATATTTCATTGCCTTTAATATTTGTGCAATGGACTGGCTTAATTAATTATATTCCATATCCGTATAAGGCTATAAGCCTACAATGTAGGCTATGTAGCGAATTGAGTAAAGATTGAAATGAAGGGATTTGTATTACTATTTGACTATGATGTTAACTGCAACATGAATTTCTGATAATGTCGCATCATAATTAACAATATAGGGAAAATTAATCTTTTTTGTTTTTGTGAAATGGAGGAAGTTTTAATTAAACATGCATAGAAATAGAGCTAGCTTAAAGTAAACGATTCATCTAATACGTACTAGTTTAACATTTAATTTTGAGTATTCAAAAAAAGAGTAATGCTAGAGACATAACTTATTCTATAATTATTTTATAATTTGTTGATGTGATATACTCCACCTTAGCGTATTGATGAACAAATTATTTCAATATAGTCTTCGACCTCATATAAAAATTAAAATAAAATATACCATATCAACAAATTATAAAATAAATTCTGTCTCTACCATTATTCTAAAAAATATGCATGTATTACTACTTACTAGTCTAGTCTATATACATGATACAAATCTTGTGCAAGAGTAATATTACACCGAACGACCGAGTAAGAATTTGCTAAATCTAAAACAACAGTCTCAAAAGTAACATACCCTCTGGCATACCGGAACTTTCCGGTGCCGCCGACCACCGCCACCTCTCTGGCCTTCTCAAGCTGCCGGCTAGGCCCTTGTATTTCTATAGTGCTCCCACTGTACTCCTCATTTGTACCCACGAGTGATAGCAACACGTGTGCAATTGACCCATCCAACGATGAGATCACAAAAATGCCCTGGGCTCGTCCGATTTGGGCCGAACTCTCTTCCGGGCCTTCTGTGATTGGATCGTCGGTGCAATATACGGTCCCGAAGCTGAAGAAGGTCCAAGCCTTACCATGGATTCCGGCGATGGGGACTACTGTGGTGTTGGGGCCCCTTGTCCGGTCTTGCAGGTAAACGGTCATGATTTTAGTTTCTTGAAGCTGGGCAGCTTCAGATTGGAATATACATGTAAAAAAAATGAAAAGGATGAAGCAAAAGGACAGTTTTGTGGGTGAGTTTGATGCCATTTCTATCAGTAGCAGCCGGGAATCAAGATTCAGAACACTTCTTAAAATACTAACTCTAATTAAGACTTTGGAGGCAGAGCCATCTTTTCAGATTGTGGATGGACTTCAAAGATTGTCCTGTCGGCCACTGCTGTCTGCAAACCACAAATTATTTTAATAAATTTAGACCGTGAATTCCTCTACTATTGTATATTTATTTTTCAATACTTTTAATGACAACATTAGAATATAATTTTGAACAACTACTCCATGTATTGTATATTTATCTCAATTACACATTATATTTATTTGTCCATTTTCTTAAAAATTACAACAGGTATAGAAAGACAATAAGGTAATTGTACCAACACATTTAATACCTATATACGGGGATAAATCTGTTTTTCATATCAACGCCCTAAAATTATGAGACTAGAATCTTTTTTATTTTATGATTTATATTTAAAATATAAAAAAATATGACATCATGCTGACAGAAGAAAAAACGTATATTTAATTGTTTAATTGTCACCGAAACAATTATATATATTTATTCTGATATTAATGATACATTAGCCACTAATCACTATTTTTATAGCCCTTGCTTATTATACTAAAACAACATTCATTGCAAGGAAAAGTTGGTCTGAATTTCAATAATAATGTAGCATGGTGATGTTGCACTCAATAACGGAGTAGGCGGCTGCCATATCAAGGTGAACGGTCTCAAACGTGGCGTAACCCCGCGCAAATCGGAACTTCCCGGTGCCGGACACCACGGACACTTCTCTAACCCTCTCAAACTGAGGACTAGTACCTTGTATCTCTAGGGTGCTGCCCTTGTATTCTTCATTTGTGAACACCAGTGATATAAGTACATGGGTATTGGATCCATCTAGGGCCGAGGTCACATAAATACCTTGGGCCCGTCCAATTGGAGCTGAGCCGGCATCAAGGGCCTCGGTTATTGGGTCATCCGTACAAAAGCTGGTACCAAAATTATGGAAAGCCCAATCCCCGTCGGCTCCGACGCCAGTGATTGGGAGCAAAGTAGCATTGGGCCCATATGCGTAGTCTTGGATGTATAGTGTCATGCTGGTTTCTTGAAGGAGGCCCAGTTCAAGCTTTGTTTCCGAACATAAGAACATGGGTAGAAGCAAAATCAAGGAGAGTTTGATGGGCAGTGCCATTTGTTATGTTAGATTAGATAGATAAAATAGGTAGAATGAGAGTAAACTAACTAGTAACGATGGGATTTGGTTGATTTGATTTTTATCTGGTGGAATGGAATGCATGTATTTATAGAGAGAGAGGAGAGAGGACCTCCTGGTATCCGCCATAATATGGCATTTAGGTACACCTCTATTTGTATTCCATTTTTCGGATGTATTGGGGGTGGCATGACTCAAATTTTGTACTTTACAGAAAGGATAAATTAAAGAATGAAATTAGGATTTATCCGCCATAATATATGCATGTGATGATTTATTGGGAATATAATGACTATAAACTTTGTAAATTGTCTTGATTTAAATTAATTATTGTTAAATGATTGTGTAAAATAATTGGGAAATAATTGTTTTCCATGGTTGTTAAACTAGTACAAAATGGTTTTAGGTTGTTTTTCTTTAGGTCAAAGATGAACAACTGGAATCATGTGTCAATCGACTAACGTGTTTTGTATGATCAAATAAATCATGCGTCGAATTACTTATATAAACAGTAAACCAACCTTAGAATTTAACAAAAGCCCAAAAAATTCTTCCGAGTGTGGTTTTGGAGTTTTTAAACATACCAAAGACCAAATTTATTTTTTTAGGATGACATATGAGTAATATTTATAGGGTCCTCTTAACATGTGCCTTAAGGGCACATGCTAAGCACACAGTTTAAGAGAATATTCTCTTGAACTGTGCGCATATTCTCTTGATTTCTGCATTTGCACAAAGTTCAAGGAAATATACGCACAATTGAAGAGAATATTCTTTTGAACGGTGTACTTAGCATGTGCTCTAAGTACACATGTTAAGAAATTCCATATTTATATAATTAAGAATGTTGAAAGGTAGCTCCGAGAGTAGTCTCAAATAGTGAAACTAGTAATAATGGTCTTTTAGCGTAGGTAAATTCTCCCATAATGGCTCACTCGATGTAGCTAGGTTCCATCTTTGCCCAAACAAAAAGAAAACTCTGAAGAAATGAATGTGGCATGTTACCTGCACGCTACTAATTAATTTTATGAATTTATGGTGATGGCACAGGCACTAATTTTGGATCAGAAGCAACTCTGAGATTTAATTGAGAATTTAACAAATGCACTCTCTGTTCCATAAAAATTGACTGACTTTGATTTTTTTTAGTCAAGTTTACCAATTTTAAAATAAAAAATTAAGTACATTTATTTATATTTTCAAACTCATGAAAATTGGATATAGTAGTTATAAATTCGATATAATTTATTATGGTTATACTTCATTCACTTGTATTTATAAATACAAGCTTAATAACCCCCTGCAAAGCACGGATAATTAAGCTCAAATATGATTTATCGGTAGGACTGTAAACAAAGACTAAATATACGAAAATTCACACCTGAAAGTCCGCATCTTTTCGTAGAGGCTATTTTGCATGTTGTTGATTAATAATGAATGTGTAAAAAAATTTTGTGTGTAATTTTATGTGTAGATAGAGTTCTATTTATTTTGAATAAGATTAAGAGCATTTCCAATCGTAGTAGCAAAAAAAACTCTATAAATTGAAGTTTGTTGACCTACGTGATAATTTGAAGAGTATTATTTGCTACTTTCGTATTTTGTGCCTCATCAATCTTTTCAATTCAATTAATGCAATATTTAACTTGAAACAATAATAAATGATAATATTTGAAATAATTAATAACATTCAATTTTTAAAAAGATAACATTCTAAAAAATAAATTATATTTAATTAAAACTAAATTCCCTTCCAAGAATTTGTATTAAAACTAATTAATACTCCCACACACGATACCAAAAACTTTTGTATTTTTGATCATTCCCTCGCACAGCACCTTAAACTAGTATTAAGCCAAGATGCCACAAGAAGCATATCCTCCTCTATGGTAAAACTGTTACCACGTTTCTTTTTTGTGTTTGGATTTGCGTTTGGATCAGATTGTGCAACTGCAGTAGATAGTTGGTAGTAAAAGGTTCAGAAATATTTAACCAGACATATATGGACACCCAGGCCAATTATCTAATATACTTACTGCCTATTATACGGATACGGTTGTCATGAAATTATTTTTTTAATAAGTTAGTCAACCTCGCATGCATGTCAGTATATATTCTATTGATCAATTTATCAACTTATTCCAAAATAAACTTAATGCTAACCACTTTCTGCCTATATATATATATATATACTACAATTATATCATGAAATATTTTAGGTAGATCGGGCATGCATACCTACGATTAATAATTGGCTTATACTATTAAGGAGGGAACATGTGTATATATATATAGATACAGAGAGAGAGAGAGATGAAACTAAGAGACTGATCATACAAGTATTTACGAGTAGTAGTAGTAGTAGAGGACCATATTTCATCTTTCTTTTAATTCTCGTAAACAACTTTAATTCCATTACATGCAAGTCGATCGGTCTCTGTATTAATAAGAGATCCATCAACCAACAAAAACAAACACCTTTTTTTTTGGGTGGAAATTTGGAAGGGATTACAACTTTAATTCAGCAAAATATCAAATATGGCAAGCACAAGCTTAGTGACTCCATGTGATTTAGTTTACCGTCCACCACCACCGCTGCCGCTGCCAGACCCGGTACCAACCCCATGGCCAGCACCACCTCCAACTCCAACTCCGATACCGATTCCAATACCAATTCCTACTCCACCACCACCACCATGCCCCCCTCCAATTCCATGACCATCCCCTAGCCCTCCACCACCACCTACACCTCCGCCAGCACCGAACCCTCCCCCATGTCCTGCTCCACCACCTAAACCACCCCCATGGCCTTCTCCACCTCCACCGCCTCCCCCGCCTCCTGCACCTCCTCCAACACCACCACCTACACCACCTCCAGCTCCAAATCCTCCACCATGACCCGAACCACCCCCTACACCACCTCCTCCTCCTCCACCAGCACCACCGCCTCCACCAGCACCAACTCCTCCGCCGGCACCACCTCCTACACCTCCCCCAGCTCCAAACCCTCCACCATGACCTGATCCACCCCCAACACCTCCCCAGAGCCTCCACCACCACCACCACCTACACCAACCCCACCTCCAGCTCCACCACCTACACCTCCCCCAGCTCCAAAACCTCCACCATGACCTGAACCACCTCCCACACCACCACCTCCACCTGCACCACCACCACCACCTCCACCAGCACCAACCCCACCTCCAGTTCCACCACCTACACCTCCCCCAGCTCCAAAACCTCCACCATGACCTGAACCACCTCCCACACCACCACCTCCACCTGCACCACCACCACCACCTCCACCAGCACCAACTCCACCTCCTGCACCACCACCTATACCTCCCCCAGCTCCAAATCCACCACCATGACCTGACCCTCCTCCAATACCACCTCCTCCGCCAGCACCACCACCTAAGCCTCCTCCACCACCTAAGCCTCCACCCCCACCTACACCTCCTCCAGCACCTCCACCAAATCCTCCACCATTCCCACCTCCAAGTCCGCCGCCACCCCCTAAGCCGCCGCCACCTCCTGCTCCACCACCTAAGCCTCCACCCCCACCTACGCCTCCAAGTCCGCCGCCACCCCCTAAGCCTCCTCCTCCACCAAGACCTCCACCATGCCCACCTCCAAATCCTCCACCTCTCCCACCTCCAAGTCCGCCGCCACCCCCTAAGCCTCCTCCTCCACCAAGACCTCCACCATGCCCACCTCCAAATCCACCACGACCATCGCAGCCTCTGCGGCCACCAAAACGACAACCATCATCACGCCATCGAGTTTTATCGAGCTTGTCATCTCCAAGAGCGACTGAACTCAAGTGAAAAGAAATGCTCAAGAGAAGCAGAAGAGCAAAAACCCATTTACTAGAGAAGCTAATTAAACCCATGGCCAGCTGAGCTAGTACAGACTTTACTAGGTTATGATCAGCTCGATCCAGTTGGCTTGATCTGATTGATTCACTACTAAAGCTCATAATATATAGGGTTCATCCACTTGGCAGGCAATTAATTGAAACAAAGTCCTCAGCACCCACTACGTAGCCATTAATATGTTGCATATGGCATGGTTATCTAGAGTCATGCTAGTATCACATAAAACAATCACATAACGTTCACGTACTGTTGACGTGACAGTATTTAATTTATTGTTAATATGATCTATTTAACTCAACAATAAATTACATAATGTCACCTGACAATATATGACCTTTATGTAATTTATTTTATGTGATAGTAGCATTATTCGGTTATCTATTGATTATGGTTATGTATGTAACGCGTTAGAACCGTTGGGGAAACGGCGGGAACATTAACTCGCAGTCAAAATTAAAAGACGACTTTTGTACATGTTAATTTGGAATCAGTCAACGGTACCGACGCTTCATAACTTTGATACAGTAACATGATAGGCTTGGCTTCACTCCAACTGCAAAATTTATGATTTATTATCGTAGTATCATATTTCAGTAAATAATACAGAAATAGTTTTTCAAAAGGATGACTTAATGAACCTTTTTTTTTTTTTTTTTTTTTTTGTGGAATTCATTAATATAAAAAAATAAAAGTACTCATCATGTTATATAATTTTATATATTGGACCATTAATTTACGTGAAAATTAATGGCCCAATATATAATTTCTATTTTTACTTTTTTAATTTACGTGAAAATTATACTTCCTCCATCACATTATAATTGACGTTTTAGAGAACAAATTTTGTTCCTTTTTATTTGACGTTTGTAGATTTATAGGAGAATAGATTACATTACTTCCTAAATTACCCCTAGACATTTAATACTCTCCTTTTTCAATACTATTTTTTCTCCATCTTTTAATATCTTAATGGTATACTCTCTTCCTCTCTCTTATAATTCTTATATTTTCTCTATCCTCTACCAATAACATTTAATACTCTCTTTAACTCTCTTTTTCCAAGGCTATTTTTTCATTTATCTATGCAAATGTATTTTTGATAATACATAATAATTTTAATAAAATAATTATAAAATTATAACTTACTTAATAATTGTGCAAAACTTCAAAACTTCAATTATATTGGGATAGAGGGAGTACATTAATTACTCATCTTTTGAAGAGGAACGAGTATTATACATTATGGAATGGTTAGTCATGATCGAAGTGTCTACAAGGTGCAAGTGGGACATTACTCTAATATGTGAGATGTGACATGTGTTTGACTATATTTAGGAAATAAAAATAAAAAAATTGACACACACTAGGCTTCCAATTTTTATTATAAACTCGAAAGGTTTTTAAAATACGATTGTCTCTCTAACTAACAATCATATGTTAGTAACAAATTGAAGATCTTATTCAAATGAATTCAAGTTTTGAGTTATCTATATATCTCGACTCTATCAGTTTGGAATTATGATTAGGTTACTCCTAAATTAATAAAAGTTAGACTTTGGGTATATTAAAAGAAAAACAAAAAGAGCGCGTGAACATATATGGCATCATCCTAATACTCACTCACCTCCACAAGAATTCGTAAAATTTATAAACATAGATGTGTTTTTGTTTCAGTATTCTTTAGGTACCCTTTATGTAAATTTAAAACGTACATAGTGATAACACGATAATAAAATTATGATGATAGATTTAAGAATGTTTTTTTTATGTACCCTTTATGTAAGTTTAATACCTACCACTTATGTAAATTTAATATGTAGTGAAATATTTTTATTTTTTTATGACAAATGTATGTAACTATTTTGTACAACTGAGGAATTCATTATAATCTCTACTTTCGATGACTTGATACAAGAACAATCATTAACACGCAAGCTAGACACAAACCCTAGCCTCTACAACATAAATTTGGGGAGTCTTTTTTTTTTTTTTTCCTTTAGGAGAGACCCTCTCTTAGATCTTTTGATTATCATTAGTCAATCATTTGATTTGTATTTTATTTAGTCCTGTGGAGTTTGTTTTTCTCTTTTATGAGTGTTTGTTTTTTAAATAATGCTACTATCACATAAATTTTATCACATAACTCTTACATACATACTGCGGGTCACGCATGTCAGGCGGGGACCCACAGTATGTATGTATGTGTATGTGAGAGTTATGTAATAGTCTTTATGTGATAATAGTATTGCTCTTGTTTTTTTTTGTTCTTTCTTCACTGTTGTTTGTTTTTCTGTTTTTGGGAGCTTGAACTCTCTCTATGTAGAAAGTTGATTTCATCTACAGTGATGGATAGGTGATGTAATACCCGAGCATTTTATGAATAAATATGAATATTGATATAATAAGAAAGTGAATATTTATTTGAATATAAATGTTTATGTGTTATGAGATGAGTAATTCAATTAATTTTAAATTGAATTTATGATAATTGAAAAAATATGGAGAATTGCGATAAACTCGTAGAATACCTTGTGTGGCACGAGAATGAAAATAATGATGATTAATTAAAGGATGAAGGAATTAATAAGTGAATGATGAATTAATTTTATATTGCTAATTAATTGTTATTGTGAGTAATAGAATATTATTGAGTATATGAATAATTAATATTTTATTGTTAATTAATTGTTACTATGAATGATAGTAGATTAATGAATAAATAATTAATTAATATAATAGATCAATGCTTGCTATGTGCAAAGATGTGTGAGGATTAGACATATAATATATAGTAGTTACATCTATATTATATAAAGTGTAGGGTGACACTTAAATGAGACTATATAATATATAGAAACTATATAGTAAGATTTAATGAATGATGTAAGTTACATAAATACTGCTTATGTGACAAATATGTGATAAGTAGATACATAAAGGTGTATGTATGAATATTATAATAAACTAAATAAGCAATTGTTACTTAATGATTATTTCAATAAATTAATAGAATTGAAATAATAAAGTTGGGATAATATGGTGTGACAATACCCAATTAGATTATATTCGGTATTATAAATGTACATAGATTATATATTGATGTGTATACATGTACCCCAACTTACTACATTGTAATATTGTTTCCTCATTTAAAGCTGCATGGTGACACTAACTAATTTATAACCTAAGTGTATATAATATGTATATGTATATAACCTAAGTGTTGTATTTATTTCATTTGTCAAGTTGCTGAGTATTAGAAAGTTGTCCCAAAATAATTGTCTTTTATCATTCACGTGTAATAGCTTAAAAGGCTAGCCTATTCCTTGTTTCTCAAACTCAGCAAAACATAGCCAATGATCATATGGGGAGTAGGCTTAACAGTAGATTTCAACCACTACACCAACTAATCTTCATTACCCATCAAATTCTTGCTCTTTTCGTTAGTTTGAATTAGCGGAGAAAAGCATTGTCTGTGTAATGCTTTGCTTATAAATGAAGCTCTCTACTTCTCTTTTTCATTTGCTGAGATTTTCTGTTAAGTTAAGGAAGAGTTAATATAGCAGCATTGTAGAAGCAATTTAGCAGCAAGTTCATTCAAAGCTTAGCAGAGGTATACTCCTTGTTCTTCAATTGCAAAGTTCTTAATTCCAAATTTGATAAAGTGTATAAACTCTCCTAAGTTTTTGAGAAATTGATTGGAAAGTTGATAACAATATGTTTTAAGAAGATTATATACATGTATGGACCCTTTTTGAATGAGTTTGAGCATGTTTAAATTGAAGAAAATCGAAGTTGGGTCCAACATTCTGCAGACGGACCCATTCTGCAGACAGAGCTCTTTTCTGGTTCTGTCCGGAAAGGGGCGTAGCTGCGCCCATTTTGTACTAGGGTGCAGCGTAGCTGCGTCAGGCACCAATCTTGAATTTCAGTTTTTCTGTTACAATCTGATAACTTCTATCATGTTGATATTACCTAGTCATACATGAAAACCAGTTTAACATGATGTGGATATGTGCCCTTTGACATGGCATGAATATTAGTGATTATGTTAGTATACATTATTAAAGAAAAAGTACAGTTTTTAAAATAGACTTTGACACATACCATGATGTTTATGTTTTGACTTTTTAAGCATGTTTGTATGGCCTAGATATACATAAAAACAGACCTAATTTGTGAACTTAAGTCCCTTTGTATATCATGAGAACTTAACTTGCTTTAGTATTTGTTCTTAAAGAGGACTTACAGTTTTAAAAGAAAAACTTTAATGGAAGTAGTAATGTTTCAATTCTGACCTTGTGGACTTGTGGACATACTCTAAGGATGCATGAGATGTGATTCTAAGAAGTCTTGATATTACTAGAATGCATGGTTAAAGTTTAACATGATTTATAAAGATGGATTCGGACTTTTTGCAAACTAGTATTATAGACATTGTCATGATCAGTTTCTGCACATCTATGATTGCATACTAATACCCTAATCATGATCTATATGTGTATCCATCTAGTATGACATGACATAACATCGTTTAAATGTGATTCATACAAGTTGTCAAAGGATGAACAAGACTAAATATGTGCATATGATGAAAGTCTTTGAGAGCATGCATACTAAACTGATTTCGTGACTATCTCATATGTGTACATAGGTGAGCATAGTATCACTTGTGATTCATGACCTTATTTGGCCTTAAGTCATTAGAAATACCAATCTAGAACTATAACATGTAAGTTGAATTTAGAAAGATTATGCAAGCATGCAAGGCCCTTTAACATGTGTATATACTATGTGGTAATATATGCTTAAGAATGGGACAGAAACAGAAGAGCAAAGCCCAACTCTGGTCTGGCCAGGGGACAGTGCAGCTGCGCCGTCCTTAAGCTTAACCAGAGCCCAGCTGAGCTAGGCTAAATCCTGATCTGGACAATTTGTTTGTTCTGATTTTTGTCAGTTAGCTTATAATGATACCCTAAGCTGCTAAACAGAGTCTAATCGATACTGATATGTATTTATATGTGATGATAATGTAACATGATGATGTTTAACTTATAAAAGGAATTACAAAGATAAGTAAAGACATAATCGATTAAGCGTTACGATTAAATATAATGCCATACGTGGTATAACTATGTTACTTGAATTCATAATGTCTTATAAACTGATTTCGTGCTGCATGTGTATAAGTACGTAATAACGTACGTATAGGGTTATACGACTAAGTTAAATTATATGTGTATATTTAACTTATATATCAAGTTGTGTATCGAATGTACGTAGCTAATGGATATCCTATATACGTAACTATGTTATAATAGGATTCGAAAAGTGTTGATAAGCTATAAGTGGTAATCTAAGCTTAAGGCAATTTCATATCTTACACAACTTTGAATTTGGGCAAGTTTCCTAACCCTACTCTTTATTGAGCATTTATTAAGCTTGTACCATTATTTGTCGTACGAGTAAACTATTGGAATTACGATTCATGTCATATGACTTAAATACTTCGTGGCTAAGATAGAGTTGTTATATTCTTCAAATTTGATTTCGAGTATTGACACTATAAGAAAATCGAATAATTCGACGGAATTATCCTGTCGACTTTAAGCACATTCCGTCGAACTTAGCCTTATTTTCGATGGAAATTTCTGTCGGCAAGTCCGTCGTTATTAAGGTCCTCGGCATTAACTTCGTCGAGACTTCAGTCGAAAATAGATATCCTCGACGAACTAACCCTGGCGTAATTATCCGTCGGCATTAAGGTAAGATCGACGAAATAATGTCATTGCCGACGGAAGAGTATGTCGAAAATAATTACTTAAGAGATTAATTCAAATACCTAATCTCGACGGAATTGGCCTATAATCGACGGAATAGTTCCTCGAGAATAAATTATTTTTTTTAAAAAAATGCAGCTTGCTATTGCCGACGGAATTTCCCTCGGAATTATACTATTCCGTCGAGAATAATGAATTTTTTTAAAGCTACTTTTTGTAATTTTCATATCCAGGGTTTTAAACCCCAATAGTGTGTACCTGTAACCTGTTCCAGCTCAAGCATACATATAATAATATATTCCCAATTCCAAATCACATATGCTAATTAATACCAACGTACGCTAATACCAATAACGTATACAACGCTAATACCAACAATGTATACACGCTAATACCTATTATATCCAATCACATACGCTAATACCAATAATTACGCTATATATACGTTCCATAACGATTACAAATACACGCTATAACATTCAGTCCCATAAAGATTACAAATATACGTTAATATTAACTAAGATAACAAATATCCCGTAAAGAATTATAGCAAATAATACGCTAACGACAAACTGATCACAAACCTGTTTGATTTACAAAACTCGTACAAAGTAAACATAATTTGTAACATGTACAAATGTTCTACAATATAATGAAAATAGCTAAATGTACAACTACAAAGTAAACGTAAAACTAGCTAGCTAGTAGGAGGATGATCATCAGACGAGAGTGGGTGACGCTGATGTTCATCGCCATCGCCAACCTGCAGATAAGATTAAAATATCAATCATTAGTCTATAATATGTGAGAATTAAAAGTCTGCTAAAAGAAAATAAAATAACATAAAGAATACCTGACTCTCGGGCTGCTCTGGTGGATGAGAATCAGTGACAACGACCCTCTCATCGCCATCTCCACCCTGTAGATAGGATTAAAAATATAAGTCATTAGTCTATATAATATGTGAGAATTAAAAGACTGCTAAATAAAATAAAATAACATGCAGAATACCTGACGACTCTCGGACTGCTCACCAAAAGCCTCTTCTAGTAGAGTAACCACCATCCGGAGCATCTCACAGCTTAACGCAGTGAACTGCTCGGGCGGTAATCCAGTACTCTCTACAGTGGCCCCTGCTGCAATATCCTGAACCAGCTGGTGAAGGCGCGTATGGGCAGGTAAGTGTTGACGTTGGAAAGCCGAATCCGTCTGAAACCTGTCCGATACCGCCACTATAACCCTTTGGAAGAGCGCATCATCTAAACCAGCGCCCGTATCAGATGATCCAACGTGTGCTCTCGGGCGATGGCGCTGGCTAGAGCCTGCGATAATAAACCAATTTATTACGTAGTATATATAAATTTTATTTTATTTTAAAAGTTAAGATATATTATATATTACCTCTAGGTAGGGTATACACGGGTATCCTCGGCAGGCCCAACACACGATACCTGCCGGTACTCGAAGTAAGGGGATCCTAAGACGCAACCCATAGTCTCAGCTTCTCGTCCCGAGATAACTCAATCTCAGGCAGAGGAGTGGTGGAATCTAACGGCTCAGGATCCCCTCTAGCAGCCCGCAACTCAGCTAGACGGGCAGTCCCAAAGCGACTGAAATTGATCCTGAAATGTTATTTGTATACGCGAGTTAATTATATTATTTGATTAACATTCTAATATTAATAATAACTTCAAATTTAGACTATGTCTTACCCGTATAGCTAAGGCTGCAGGAGACACTATGCGAGACTCCTTAGAGGTGTGGGCCCTATCCTAGAACTCAAGTCATCGTAGGGGGTTGGCTAAAGCTCGAGCTCATGGCCTAATAATTAAGATAATTAAAACTTTATTAAGTATGTTATTAACAACTGACTAACTAAATAACAAAATACGCAATACTTACCGACTTCACATCCTCAAAGGACTGTGAGCCAGTCGTGTGTACGACTCGGAGCTGGATCCGATTTTTTTCGCTTGCTCCAACTTCTTCTTGAACACCTCATCCTCCCAAATAATCCGAGGTTAGTGCCTCGCTGACGTCGACGAGCACTATCTGTATAAATAACATTATATAAATATAATATTTTCATAATTCCAATAAATTTAATATTTAAGTTTGGAAACATACTATCTGATGAAGATCCCTCGCCGTGGCTGCCGTCATCTAGGTCCCGAACAACCACCACCAGGACGACCTTTCTGTTAAACTGTGTAGACAACTTTTGTAACTGTGGTCAGCAGGCAAGAATCTACGAGCAGTTCCGAACCAACTGGTTTTTACGCCTATGACGTAGTTGTATGCCTTGCACATCCCCCATACAGACTGGACGTGACAGCTTCCCATGAGTTGACCAACCACTGATCATCCCAATTGCTGGAAAGTCGGTGATAGTCCACAATAAAGCTGCCTTCATCACAAAATTTTGCATCTTCGATTTATCATAGGTCTGAACACCCGTCTCCCACAACATCTTAAGTTCATCGACAAACGGCCTGAGCTACACGTTTATGTCTTTTGTAGGACTTTTATCCCCCGGTATCAGTAAAGTCAAGAACAGATACGGATCCCTCATGCACATTGACGGTGGAAGATTGTACGCTACCATTATTACTGGATAAACAGAGTAGGGCTGGCTAAAATTATTAAATGGACAAAACCCATTTGATTCGGCTAGACCTAAATCATAATTTGATTGCGATCCAAACCAATTGATTGGTGCGGAATCTTGTATTGACTGAGATGAACAACCTTCTTTAAAGGGGAAACTATAAATTGTCAGGGAGACCAACGTGCGCACTTGAGTACGATTAAACGATATACATAACGTATGGTACTTTAGGCTGATCACCTGTTGTACTTGTCTTACTGGATTATCAGCATATTACTGTTAATTCTAGTAGAAGTTCATAGTCCTTAGTGACTGCTCAGCATTCATTGTTTTGAAACCTCGAAATGATTAATCATTGAATCTTATTGATATCTTTCTGTCCTTAGCGACTGTTATTAAGAATTATTGATACTTCCTGCTACTCTTGAACTATCACCTATTGATGTGTCCTTGGAGAATTAAAAATTATATTGACCCCTTATTGCTATATTACTTGCTGACCAAACTTGTTGCTTATTCTTGCTTTTTTCCTAAAAATATTTCAGTTAAGACAGAGCAAGGCGGACCCTCGGGCACTAACAAGGGCAAGGGCAAGGTTACGAAGTAGCTTTGTATTTATATAAAACTTTTATGACGATTGTAATAAGTTTATATTCTATTATGTATTAGTTAAGTTTATATATGCTTAAGCTATGTTTAAGATGTAAGAGATGTTTAAGTTACGAAACCTTGGGACATGAATGATTATATTAAATAAATGTAATCTATTCGTATGTGTATTTCCGTTGCTGCGAGATATTATTATTGTCTTAGAAATTAGAACGTGACGAACCAAATTCGAGACTGTGGGGTTCGAATTTGAGGGCGTCACAATTGATGTATTGCAGTTATGCTAATTAGATACGGGCATGTCTGTACACACAAAAATTTGTAAACTCTAAATTTTTTTAAAAAAATTGTAATGGCAAATATAATTGATTTGGAGAAAGTGAGTATACAATATCTCTGTAATTAATCTTTTATAATGAAAAGATAAAATTCTCTGATTAAATTTCCTACGTATCAATATAGGGGTTACATGAACTTGATTTGATCCGCGACAAGATCTCCAATTTGAATTTGAAATTCTGTTGATTTGACGGTTGAAGGTCTCTTGAAGGTTTTAAACTTCAAGCAGGTTTATAATAACTTTGAATATTCAAGAAAATCTGAATAAGACTTTAGATTTTGAATATTCAAAGAAACTTTGATCTTGAATATTTAAGAAAGTCTAACTAAGGCTTTTGATCTTGAATTTCCAAGAAGGATTAAATCTTTACACTACTAGAAAATTGACCTATAGCGAGCTATAAGCTAAAAGACCGTCGTTATAGGCTATAATGACGGTCGCCGACCCTCGCCTTAGCTGCCGTTACTAAAACCTATAGTGACAGTCATATATATCTATATCGATGGTTGGACCGTAGCTAAAAAATAGACCCAAAACGTGCTTGAAGGTTTTTGCCGACGACCAGTACATATCAAATAACGACGGTCGACACTGTCGCTATATAGGTTTTTTGTGACGCTCTCAAAATAGGTCCAATCCACCTAACCCATTCTGAGTCGCCAAGAAATACATGGTACAGAATCAAAACATAAATCTTTTATATCTAATTGTCGTACACAATACGACCACACATAAAGTGTGAGTTTTAATACGAATACAGTACTCACACTCCTTATCAATGATACATTACATAAAGGTACAGTCAATAACTGTTTTAGGTATTAAAATCTTTGAAAAATGCTCAAGGAAACCTTCGTACATGGGAGGCCATGCATCTAAGTTATAATAGATATCATAGGACTTGAGAATTAACCTTGGTTGACCCAATAGACCCCAAAGAAGAACGAGTAGATTACTATCCTGTTCATTTCTATGGTGGGTATTCTCTTGCCATATAATTATCTCAATTTTCTTAAACTGAGGATTATATTCCAACCATACTCCAAGATTATATAGGTAGTGCTCATAGATATAATCAGCAAGTGAATTCGCACAACCATGTCTTATAATAACATAAAGTTGTATGTGGTTAGACATCTTGTATGATAGTGGCAACACACCCTTCCAAAGACGGGTTCTCCTCACCTAAGTCGGGTCACCAAAATCAACTGTTAAATGACGTATAAAATATGACACATTTAAAGTTCTCAATACAATTATTTTCATACTGTTTTATGGGAGACTTCAACAGTTATAGACCATCGTTCTATTCCCCTGTTATCTCTGCTTGACCCAGCTACACTCTTATTACCTGAAAGGAATTGTGAAGCAAAAAGGTGAGCACAAATAGCCCAGTAAAGAATATTATGAGTAAAGATAATCAAATTATCAATAGCATTCGTCAGTAATAACTCAGAGATTTAGAACATATGGTAGATGATAAAATATTTCAACCATAGTTGCACCGGAACGAACATATGTTGATATTGATTTAGGTGAAAATAGGAGAGATTTGTGCATGCCCAAAAATAAGCTCTATATCGACGGCCAGATTATGACTCTCAGGAATAGACTATTTTTAAAGCCATATACCGACGACCAACCCGTGATCGTCGCTATAGATACCCTATTGCGACGATTTCGTCCTAACTGTCTCTATATGTCAAATTTTTAGTAGTGTCAAGAAAGTCTAAATAAGGTTTTAGATGTTGAATCTTCAAAGAGATTTTGATCTTGAATGTTCAAAAAAGACCTAAATATGGCTCTAGTTCTTGAATCTTCAAGAGAAATTTGGTCTTTTAGGTCTTCAGAGCCTTCGACATAATTCCTAAATCTCCTTTTAATCTTTAGATTTGTATGTTGTGTAATTTTGGTAGAGGGTCTTATTTATAGGTTTCCAATGATGATCGAGATATTTCATGGGAATATTCTATTTTAATATAATTATCATTATTTTGTTTATTTAATGAAACTAATCATCAACTACATAGTAATTATCTCCATTTATAAATATTGTTGTTAATTATCTCTATTTGTTTTAATAAAGAGAATTATTGTTTTATAATTATCTCTATTTTATAGAGATAATTATTAACCAACAACCAATCAAAATTCAATAAAGTATATTTTTGGTCCCATGTGACAATTTACTTTATTTATCAATTTAAATGAAATATTTTGACCGGTTGAATGTTGTCATTTTATGACAAGTGGCGTTTTATAATTGGAAAACAAATTTAGTGCTCTACAATGTCTCAACAGTTATTTTCGAATTTTTATTTTTATTTTTTTTGCTAATATCATGAAGATTTATAATTCGGATTCCATTTTAGATAGGATAGATATCTCTCAACTTTATCATACATGTAATAAAAGATAAGAATGTGATATTTTTTATATTGTTCGCAGGGTTTGTAAGAAAAAATTAACTTTTGTTAGACCTAGTGTGAGAGAAAAGAATAATGATATATATTGTAAATATTTTATGTCGACTATTCGATAAGTAGATAAATATCAGTAATAAATCGACATAAATTTATCGTAATACATTTGGAAAGAAAAAATTAAAGGTGTCCAACAAGGAACAATATGGAAGAGATTAATTCTTGCTCGATCATTCATGGTCAAAAGTATTTGATATATACATAATGTTTTTCACCCACTTCTATATTTTTTTATGATATTTCTTAAGATCTACTACTGCATGCTGATCAAAGATTATACGACATAGATTAATAGATAGCATTTGTCTTTCCTTTGTCTCAGAAAAAATAACAATTTTATTGGATAAAGAAGAACACCATTCCGTATTTCAGCGACAGTAAGTCACCACACTTGAGTAATTAATGTGTTTTAGAGCTCAATTCGTGAGCTACAAATCAAAACATTAATTCTTTAATTACAACTTAAAGCAAACTTTATATTTAATTATGCTCTCTCTCAACAACAACAAAAAAAAAAACAGAAGAAAAAACTTTGGCAAATATTCAAATCCCCAGCAAGGCTAAGTTCTGTAATCACACTTGGGTCATTTTACCGTCCACCACCACCGCTACCAGACCCGGTACCAATTCCATGGCCAGCACCACTGCCAACTCCAACTCCTACGCCAATCCCAATACCTATTCCGAATCCCCCTCCACCTCCAATGCCATGTCCACCACCAGCTCCTCCACCGGCTCCACCCCCTAGTCCTCCACCTACCCCAGCACCACCTCCGCCTCCAAATCCCCCACCACGGCCCGAACCACCCCCTACACCACTGCCTCCACCACCCCCACCCCCACCCCCACCTCCACCTCCACCTCCACCTCCACCAGCGCCAAGACCTCCTCCACCACCAACACCTCCGCCAGCTCCAAATCCTCCACCATGACCCGACCCACCTCCAATACCACCTCCCCCGCCAGAACCTCCACCACCTCCACCACCAACACCAACTCCACCTCCCGCTCCACCACCTATACCTCCGCCAGCTCCAAATCCTCCACCATGACCCGATCCACCTCCAATACCACCTCCTCCGCCAGAACCTCCACCACCTCCACCACCAACACCAACTCCACCTCCCGCTCCATCACCTATACCTCCGCCAGCTCCAAATCCTCCACCATGACCCGATCCACCTCCAATACCACCTCCTCCGCCAGAACCTCCACCACCTCCACCACCAACACCAACTCCACCTCCCGCTCCACCACCTATACCTCCGCCAGCTCCAAATCCGCCACCGTGACCTGAACCTCCACCAACACCACCTCCTCCGCCAGAACCTCCACCACCGCCGCCACCAATACCAACTCCACCTCCTGCAGCACCACCTATACCTCCCCCAGCTCCACCCCCAATACCGCCTCCTGCACCCCCACCTAAGCCTCCACCCCCACCTAAACCTCCTCCTGCACCTCCACCAAATCTTCCACCACTACAACCTCTACGACCACCAAATCGGCAATCATCATCACCAAGAGTGACAGAACTCAAGTGGAAGACAATGCATAAGAGAAGAAGAAGCCCACAAGCCGATTTATGAGCAGTAAAACCCATATACATGGCTAGCTTAGCTATATGATTGAAGAGCTTCTAATCACTTAGTTTGGTTTGCTATATCGATGATTCCACTCAAAGAAAAACATACTTATATAGGTTCCATAATTATCCATTAGGCAAATATGAGTGCATGCATGGTTATGACTGCTAATTGGAAACGTTGAAAAACTGGCGGGAACATTAACTGAGAGGATTAAAGTCAATATTGAGATAATTAAGGGAGGACTTTCAGTTTTTGATTTGGACTGAACTAGGTCAACGGTATCCACATGCATGTACATCAGTACATCACCGACATGCAAATGAATTGTACTCCAACCTCGAGTAAATCTAATAAGTATCAAAACACTCGAAAAAATAACATTATTTAATATACTAATATGTATAATTTTTTTAACATTTAGTATATATATATATAAAAGTAAGGATGTTTCTAAACAGTGTCATTAATTTATTAAATTTTCATTGATCCCATAAAATCTCTGTATCACACTGTCCACAACATAATTTTTCCGTACAAACTAATTAGTACTCACTTTGTTATAAAATTATAGATATATTTTAAAATAAAAACTTTTGAAGATAATTTTGTTTTTGAATGTACTATTAATTAATATTAGATAATAATTTAATAGTAATATATAGTATGATGTTAGAAATGATAATTAAAATTTTGTGAGAGCTAATTAGAAATATCATGCAAATTAATTTATAGTTTTAAAGTAGAAATGTATTTCTAATTCTGGAACAAATGTATTATTAAGCGAAACAAAGTGAACTTCTCCTTCCCTTTTATCGCCAAAACAAATTACATTTCTAATTATCATGGATGTTTGGGACCAAATTTAAAAATTCGAGAGAAAATAACAGGGAAAACATAGGAAACAAATTTTAAAATTGTTTGTACTACGTAGTAGTGTCTAAATAACACAATTTATATGCCATCTATTTAGGAAACTACTCGCTCATTTTGTTCCAAAACTAGAGAAACATTTCATAAATGACGGTTTTTACGTTTAAAAAAAATATTCATATTAGGGTTCTAATTTTTGGAACGCAACAATAGTTTTGAGATTTTTTTTTTTGCTACATTAACACACACACCCAACACATCTTTGCTGTCACTAAGGATCAAACTCTCGATCTCATGGATACCATGAGGCAAGTCTAAGCCAAATACCATGCAGTGTCTTGAGATTTGAGTGAAATTTTCAGGAGCTACAGAAACTGCAATCTTGCATGACAAGCAGATGAGAGTTGTAAAACGTTACCAGTGGCGTTTGTTTTCTTGTGTTTTGTTTATTAAAATGTTGTGTATATGCATTCCTTAGTTGGGAAAGTTGGAACGACCTGACAAGGACTCATATTGGCTATACTAGAATGGTTTACTGTTTCTATTCTTTAATTCTTTCAATTTTATAGAAAAGGACAAATTTGATATATTATTGGTATTTTATGTCTCAAAATAAATATATATATATATATATATATATATATATATATAATAAATTTAAATTATTTTTTTTAAAAAATATATCTTTAATTTTGATACAAAAAAGTAATATTTTTGACAGGGAAAAAATAATATTTTTTTAAATTATTTACCCGGCATCGCCCTGCCCTATATGTGTAGCTATTAATATGGTTGACGAAATAGCTATCTGCTATGCATGTGACACGTTTGAGCCGTTGGGGAAATGGTGGGAAAATTAAGTGAGGGGATCAAAGTCAAATTAATAGAGGACTAGTATTTGGTTTGGACTTGGTCAACGTTACCGACTCTTGAACCGGAAGAATGAGGATTGGCTTTTACAAAACAAAATACCGCATGCACATAGGTGCCCATGACGTGGTGCATCCCTTCGACAATGCTTTTATTAATTTCGTTTATGATTTTCATTTTTCGGCCTGTAATACTCCCTTTGATTTCTTATAGCCCTTTGTTTACAAATGAGAGTTTCATTTAATTTTAACTTTTTTTTTACACTACAAAAAAAGGGTCTTTGTTGACGGACAATGCCGTCGCATTTGACTACACTGTCGTCGACAATGAGGTCATTGGAGACGGCACTGACCGTCGCCACTGACTGTTGCCACGCCCGTCGCTTCACAGATCGTCACCCATGTCTCTCGTCGATCGCCGTCAGCAACAGTCATTGGCGACGATATGCCGACGTCCTAGACTCATTGGCGACAGCAATAGTGACGGACTGGCCGTCGCCAATGATCATTAGAAATTATTTATCTAAATGTCATTGACGACGGCCAAGCCGTCGGCAATGCCTTATTGTCTGTCGATAATGACTTATTATAGTAATATTTAAGGAATCAATTGTCTGTCACCAAAAAACGTCGTTGTATGTCATTGGCCAATGCCCCCGTCGGCAATGACATTGTTTTTTTGAATTATTTTCTTTTAAATTTCAAAATTTACCTGTTCATTTACAAATATATACATATTTGTACCTGTTATAAACTACTGAAAAACCATCAAATAACAATCAAATATCATAAGATATTATCATAACAATCAAATATCTTTTGCTATCAACCATCAAATATGTAGATACAAAACTCTAGTCTGTATAATTCAAAAACTGTACAAGTACATATACATGAAAGTCAAAATATAAACATAAACTAACTACAACACAAATCAGGAGTGTCAGTATCATCATCGCAGATCCCATCGACGGTCCCACCGCCAGTCCTACCCTGTACTAGAGTCTGCTCGCCATCAACTCGACAGTCATCACCATCACCTCCACGGTCATCGCCTGTGCCTGTGCCTCCACCTCCACCTCCACGAGACTCGTCAACAAGACCCTACAAAATTAAAATATTAATAACAAAGTCGAAAAGATAACATATTTAAATTATTTTAGTTTGTGTTCTTCAAATTTAACAAAGTAGATAAACGAGCTGATAACTCGGCCTCCGTATATCGAAATCGAGTCCCGTAAGTTGTAACGCTTGCCTAATACCAATGCGGTGTTATGTCTGTGTTTGCGTGTCGTTTCGATGCTCGAAGCTGATTTTGGTCTCTTTTTCGACTATTTTTCTAAGTTTGCGTAAGTTAGGCAGACAGGCTGATAACTCGGGCTCCGTATATCGGAATAGAGTCCCGTAAGTTGTAACGCGTGCCTAATACCTATACGGTGCTATGTCTATTTTTGCGTGTCGTTTCGACGCTCAAGGCGGGTTTTGGTCTCCTTTTCGACTATTGTTCTAAGTTTGCGTAAGTTAGCTAGGCAGACGGGCTGATAACTCGAACTCTATATATAGGAATCGAGTCCCGTCAGTTGTAACGCGTGTCTAATACCTATGCAGTGCTGTATATGTGTTTGCGTGTCATTTCGACGCCCGAGGCGAGTTTTGATCTCTGTTTCGACTATTTTTCTAAGTTTTAACAAAGTAGACAAACGGGCTGATAACTCGGCCTCTGTATATCGGAATCGAATCCCGTAAGTTGTAATGCGTGCCTAATACCTATGCGGTGCTATGTTTATGTTTGCGTGTCGTTTCGATACCCGAGACGGGTTTTAGTCTTTTTTCCAACATATTTTTCTAAGTTTGCATAAGTTAGGCAGACGGACTGATAACTCGGGCTACGTATATCGGAATCAAGTCCGATAAGTTGTAACGCATGGCTAATACTTATGTGGTGCTATGTCTGTGTTTGCATGTCGTTTCGACGCCCGAGGCGGGTTTTGGTCTCTTTTTTGACTATTATTCTAAGTTTACGTAAGTTAGGCAGACGGACTGATAACTCGGGCTCCGTATATCAAAATCGAGTCCGGTCAGTTGTAATGCGTGCATAATACCTATGCGGTGCTATGTATATGTTTGCGTGTCATTTCGGCGCTCGAGGCAATTTTTGGTTTCTTTTTTGACTGTTTTTCTAAGTTTAAACAAAGTAGACAAACGGGATGATAACTCGACCTCTGTATATTAGAATCAAGTCCCGTAAGTTGTAATGCGTACCTAATACCTATGCGGTGCTATGTATGTGTTTACGTGTCGTTTCGACGCCCAGGCCGGGTTTTGTTCTATTTTTCGACTATTGTTCTAAGTTTGCGTAAATTAGGCAGACGGGCTGATAACTCAGGTTTCATATATCGAAATCGAGTCCCGTAAGTTGTAACGCGTGCCTAATACCTATGCGGTGCTATGTATGTGCCGTTTCTATGTCCGATGCGGTTTTTGGTCTCTTTTTTGACTATTGTTCTAAGTTTTCGTAAGTTAGGCAGACGGGCTGATAACTTGGGCTCCGTATATTGGAATCGAGTCTCGTCAGTTATAACGCGTGCCTAAAACCTATGCGGTGCTATGTATGTATTTGCGCGTCGTTTCAACCCCCGAGGTGGGTTTTGGTCTCTTTTTCGACTATTTTTTTAAGTTTGTGTAAGTTAGGCAGACGGGCTGATAACTCGGCCTCCGTATATCGGAGTCGAGTCCCGTCAGTTGTAACACGTGCGTAATACATATGCCGTGCTATGTTAGGCAATAAATTGATAATAAGTTGATTAACTATTTATTTGACAATTTATATAAGCAATATAATTATAAATTACATGAATTAAATAAAGAAATACATCAATATATTATTTTTACCTGTCGAATATGTGGAGGTAGACATGGCAAACGGGTCGGGTTGGCCCAAACGGGCCAGGCTAGAAGCGGGTCGGGCCAAAATGACCTAGCTTTTCTTGGGCTAGAATTGTGAGGCCCGTGGCCTAGGTTGGGCCGGGCTGGCATGCGGCTTTTTTCTCTTTTTTTTTAGTTTCATGGCAAAAAATAAAAACACAATTCTATATAACATTCATTAATTAATTAATTGCACACGGGAGGTGGTATATAAATGAAAATGTGCACACACGCACAACTATATACATATATATATAAAATAAAAAAGAATTGAAGATGGCATGTCAGATTTGATATCCTACGTACCTGACTTTGATCACAAATTAATTCACTGCAAGAGAGAAAATTACGGAGGTTACTAGTAGTAATATATACAGCCTATAAATCGTAATTGGTCTTTTACATGTTGTATAACTAATATTGCTAGTTAATTTATCATCCACGGATGTAAATCATACTCAATCCGATCCTTCTCATAAAAAGATTATTATTTATAATATTAAAATGTATTTTATTCTTTATTTATCTTTAGTGTAGCATAATCATGAAATTAAAATAATAAATTTTAAACTATTGCGTCATATATATATATATATAATTACAAATTCACTTTTTTGTGTCCAAGAAATATGACAAATAAGATTATTATTATTATTTTGTGTGAAAAAGGATCTAATAGGAATTCAAACTAGTAAAATGAGAAATGTTTTATTCCGGCCCTCTATCATTTAGCTGCAAACACCCGCTAACGTATGGGATTGAATTACATCTTTAGTTTCTATTTTTCGTTTTCAATTCTCCTCCTCCTATTTAGTTTTCATTTTATCAAGTGATTTGGTGTGATGGTTAACACTCGCATGTTAATTATTAAGTCAATAACTGATAGATCGATGCATAGAATAAAAGCTTAAATTTTGATTCTAGGATCATTTTTACGAAAACCTTTCATTTGGCCTTCATTATTGTTCTTCTCATAATCAATTCAACCTCTAATGAAAAAGATATACTCTAAAATATAAGATCATTATTTAATTTTTTAAGTGAACTTAATTATGACATTTTCAAAGGAAGAAAAAATATTTTGAAAATTGCATTTAAAACAAGTAGTTGTTGTAGCTAAGTTGGTTTGAACTCTTATTTAATAACTTAGAGGTCTTGTGTTCAACCCTCACAAGCATTGCATTTGTTTTTAAAAAAAAAACTCACGGGGCGAGCCATCTACGGGCCGGGCCAAAATGGCCCAACTTTACGTGGGCTACAATAATAAAGCCCATAGCCCATTTTTTTTGCAGGCCGACCTGGCCTTTTCGCGGGACCGGGCTTCTTTTGCCAGGTCTATGTGGAGGAAAGATGTTGGCCAAGACAACCTCACATACACAAATGGCCTTCTTCCGGACTACACCCATGAGGTCGTCAGCGACAGCTGTAGGATCTATGGAGTCGTAGACAACCTCCTGATCAATCTGGTAGATCCGCTGGCGTGATAGTGCACCTGACTGAACAACACTGCTGGCCATGCACCCCTCTATCATCCGCCGGAAGAAATCGTCAGATAATGAAGGGTCGGCTTCCGATCCAATCGCACCAATACCTCCGATGGGTGGGCGACGCCGAGATCTCGCAGCAGGGACTAAAGTGTAGGCTGAGACCGGGGGAATGCTCACAACTCTACCCTTCTTCGGTTCCCCTGTAGCTTGCAGTCAGTCCTTCATCTCCTCATCCGCACGCGTAGAATCATGGATCAGGAGTGCGACGAATTAGTTGAGGGTGGAATGTGCGTTATAGCAATGTTAAGTCCAGCTGGAACGGAGACACCAGAGGTTGTTCCAGACAAGTCAAAGTCGGTGGATCTTGAAAAAGCGTTTGTCGTGACTACCCAAGTAGCGAGGAACCCGAACAAGGTTATTACGGGTAAGTTAATCATAAACTCTTGCAAAGTCTATATCTTATTAGATACCAGTTCTATCCATTCTTTTATTTCATCTGCTTGTGCTCAATATTTGAACTTGACTCCTGAGAAATTAGACTTTGACTTATCTATTGAAACTCCGTTGTGTAAAACTTTCGTTACATCTACAGTTTACAAATCTTGCTTGATTCAGATTGGTACCCTCACCCTACCTGTTGACCTTATCTCTTTGTTTGGATCATTTCGTGGTTGTCATTATTAATGACATCCTAATATACTCCAAAAGCCTCAATTATTTTTCCAAAAACAACTCAACATACGACAACAACGTTGACTCGAGCTGTTAAAAGATTACGAAAATACCATTCAATACCATCCTAAAAAAGTGAACGTGATAGCTGACGCGTTGAGTAGAAGATCACATGCAGGAACGAGTGCGATTTTGTCAACACAAAGACCCATTTTGTGTGACTTACAAAGGATTAAGATAGAGTTAATGTGACGAACGAGAATTTTGTAAAGATATTTGAATATTTATTGAAATAAATAAATATTTTTAATGATTTAATTATTGAGTTGAATAATTAATTCATGAATTTGTGGTAGATTAATTTAATTATATGTGTTACATTAATTAAATTAATGTGTAGTGAATTAATAGTTCAAAATATTTAATTAATTAAGTTTATTTGATTAATTGAATTAATTAAATAAGCATATGTTACTTTAATTAATTTAATAATTAATTAAAGAATTAGTAAATTAACATAATTAATAAATAAAAATATTAATTATGTGACAATATAATTTAATGTAAAATTTATTATATTTTATTTAATTGATTTGAATAAAATTGATTGATTAATTAAAGTGTTACAATTAACTATATAGTAAATTAGTTTATTAAAATAAATGGGGAAAGAAAAGAAGAGGAAGGCAAACAGGACTTTAGGAGAAGTTTATCCGTTGTTAATACAACGGATACTTATATAATACGTATATTCGTTGTTCTAAGTCATTATTCTAAGTCATTATCAGAGAAAAGTTAGAGAAACTTGAGAGAGAAATCAGAGAGAAAAGAAGAAGGCATTGAGAGAAATTGAGAAAAGAAGACTTGAGAGATCATTGTGTTGTTATCAATTGATTATCTTCATACTAACTAAAGGGTAATTCTTCTTTATGTTTTCAAAATTAAAGTTTTTCACATACGTATTCTAAAGTCTGTGAAAAATTGGGTTTTCCAATTGGGTTATGATATGGCTTTATCTATATGGGTATGTAATTATAACATGTTTTCTAACGTATATACATGTTTTAAAGTAATCAATTTTATATAATTTGGCCTTAATTGGTTTTTCGAAAAGTTACCGAGTTTTCTACGATGTTGTAAAATTTCTCTGTCAGTACTTATTTTTGGAAAATTAAAATGTGAGGTTATTATATATGTGACCATATATGTTAGTATTATGTATTGGATCATGTATCCATGATTTACACTGATCACACCAAATAACTTTGTTAATAAATGGGTTTGATGAAATTACAGAGTATTGAATATGGGTGAATAACCCATATGGGTTAAATTAATGATTAAATCATATGTTTATATTTAAATTGATACATGAATATGATTGTATATGTTAAGACAAAGAAAATGGAATTGAAATAAATGAATTCGGTGTAGTAACGAATCCGTAAGGAGATTTTTTTTATGTTTTTCATTAAACTCTTGAAAGTTTTGAAGAACAGTGAAAATTAATATGTTAATTTGTGTAATTACATGACTTGGAATGTTAAGAACATGTTATCAACATGTTATAAGTGATATATAATGTTCCTGTGAAGTTTATACTTCATGGGTAACATTATAAATCAGTATAATGATGTGAATTGGGAGAAAATGGGAGAAAATCTGTGTTCGTTCGCGAACTTCAGATTTTGAAATTTTCGCGGCCGTGCGGCAGCCCCGGCTGCAAGGCAAAATGGTGCGCGGCCGCGCCTGTCCGAAAATTTTGAAAAAAAAATTGCTAAGTGTTGGAAATTTGTGAAATGTGTTTTGAGTCTAATGAACATGAACACATGTTGTATAAATATAATAAAATATTAATATGAGTTTAATAATTTATGTTATGTGATTAATTAATAAATTAATTACGTGATTTAAATTATTATTTGTAAAGGTTAAATAATGTGTTATAAACATTAAGACATTATTTTAAATCTAATTAACATGATGACATGTTGTGTATGTAATGAGTTATTAATACAAGTTAATAACTTAAGTTACGTGATTAATTAACAAGTTAATTAATCAACGTAAACCATTATTTGAAAACCTAATAATGAGTTTGAAGAATACTATTGTAAATCAATAATCATATCGAACTTGTGATTAATTGATATTGTGAATGTATTGATAGGTAAGAGTAACTAAAGAAGTGAGTAATAATTATAGCTTGCGCACGAGGCAAGTTTCCTAAACTCAAATCTTTATATTTGAGCAAGTTTCCTAACTATACTCTTTAAATTGAGCAAGTTTTCTATCCCTAACTTATTATTATTGTTTGGCAAGTTTTCTAAACTAAACTCTTTTAATTAAGCAATTGCTATGCTTAATTACTATTGTTGAGAAAATTCTTACTCTTGAATATCCAAGTTTAGAATTTCACATGAGATGCCATGATTCTTTTAAAAGTATCATTTAAGTGTACAATACTTATTCGATTGTATACCTTAAGAAGTTAATATTCAATATGAATATCATTTATTGAATTATCCAAACCAACTTTATTTGGTACGGATTCTGATGTCAAATTGAGATGAACAACCCTAATGTAGGGGATTAATGAAGATGCTTTAAGCGTTAAGATAATGTGCACAGTATCAGTACGAAGGGCTGATCTCCCTAAGTACGAGAAGTAAAGTCTATAGTCTTGTGACTGTTAAAGGTTGGAAATGTTAATATACTTGACAACCTAAGACTCGGTTCAAGGTCTTAATGACCCTCAGAAGTAATTTGACTCTTGATTAATATTCTTGATTCAAAAGTTGAGAAGTAATTTGACTCTTGGTTAATATTCTTGATTCAAATGTTGAGCTTTCTGTTATTCAGAATTCTTTCACTCGCATGTTATTATTCTGTCATATTTTTATACTTGCGGGCATCCGTGCTCACTCTTGCATAATAACATTGCAGCTAATAATGAACGAAGTGATGTACCTTCTAGTAGCAAGGGCAAAGGAAAAGCTAACAAGTGATGAAGATTTGTGTTGTCATGAATAATGTTAAAGTTTAAGATTTATGTGTGATGATTTAAGACTTATTTATTTACGTTTCCGCAACAGATATTTAAGGTTAAGTATAACCTGGGATTTATGATGTACTTTTATTTCAGATGATGTAAGATGATGATTTATTTATCTAATAAATGAATTTTATTATTTATGGGTAGATAGTTGTATGATATTGGAACAGTGAACACCAAATCCTGTAGAAATTAAGATACCGGATTTGGGGGTGTCACAGTTAAAGACTCTAGGGACCCACGTGATGATGTCAAGTATACGCGTAGAACCAACTTTAATTGATAAAGTTAAAGTTGCTCAAGCTACAGACCCGGAGCTGATGAAGATGAAGAAGAATGTGCTACTCCAGGGGCGAAAATTGATGAATAAGGAATACTTTGAGTCAACGCCAGATTTTGTGTTCCTAACGATTTGAAGTATAAAATCATGATGGAAGCACACAACACACCGTTCGCAATAGTACCAAAATGTATCGTGATCTTTGACATATATTTTAGTGGAGCAATATGAAGAGAGAGATCGCGGAGTTTATCACGAGGTGTTTAACGTGTCAACGTGTCATGGCGAAGCATCAAGAACCATAAGTTATGAAGAGCCCCGAGCCTCTCACTGGTGACTTATTGTGTGGGATGTACTGAAGCCAGACTCTCCATAAGGGACGCCGTTTTTGTGCGGTGGTAAACTGATGGGTACCATTGTGAGGTACAATGGTTGAAGCACCATGAGAGTCACAGTTGGAATCGAAGAAATGACCTGGGAGTTAAAATCGGAAATGAAAACGAGGTATTCTCACCTTTTCGACATACCATGTACCTGTGTCAATTTCGCGGACGAAATTTCATAAGGAGAGGAGGTTGTAAGACCCCAACGTTTTATGAATAAAATTGAATTTTCTCTATATATTATTTTGAATATTAAGGGGTTGATTTGATTAATATGGTAAGTTATGGGTAAAATGCGCAAATATTTTAAAATAAGCAAGTGGTTAAAAAATATTCATTGTTGTCGGAGAATATTCGGTTGGTCGTGAAATATTCTTATTGTCGGAAAATATTCGTACGACGGCGCAACCATTTGTGGGCCCCATAACGGAAAACTATCGGATGAAGAAAACGACACCAATGAGTTTTTTAAAATAACGGCGTAGTTGTTACCATTAACACTGTTGGAATACCCGAAGGTTAAAAATAAAGTAATACGCGTCGTTGCACAGTAGCACACGGTATTGCACAATATTTTATATTATTGTTGTTTCAAAAATTGTCACTGCACAGTATTTTCCATTATCAGATCAATAATTTATATTATTTGAATAATATTATTAGATAGCATTATTGGCAGTGTCTAAGGAAGTTCTGTCTAGGAGGGGTTATTTAATTGCGCGCTAGTAAGGAAAATTTTTTATCCGAAGGCCCTCTCTTTTCTGGGAACGACCTGGTTGTCAATATTGTAGTTCTGTAATATTATTTATGAATAATTAATTATTGATTTATATGATAAGGAAATATATATTTTATGTGGATATAAATGAAGGAATTAGTGCTTATGTATTTTTTATCAGTATTTTGTTGGAATGGAGGTGTGAAAAATCATCCGTATGTATATTTCGGTCATTTTTCGTTTGAAATTTGAAAAAACTTTCTTTTACAAAGTTGTAGAGAATTAAATTTTCTATGGAATGGACATAAGATTCGTATTTGTTTTGATAAAATGGCTATTTATTATGAATCATTGAAGTTCCGGAATAATTATTTTTTGGGGTTATAAATATTTTTTTCACAAAAAACATTTTTAATAAGGGTGTGACCCACTTGTGTGTGCTGATGAGAGTGATGTGGTGTGCGTAGAATTTTTTTTTAAAATATTATTATTTTATTAAATTTTCTGCTTTGGCGTTTTAAGCATTTTTCTATAAATAGGGTGCTGAATTAGAATTTGAAAATCACACCAGAATCAAAAGTTTCTCTCTCTATAATATCGATCGTATTTTTGTGAGTATTTAAAATACTTTGAGTGTTGCTATACAGTACAAGTTTTTTTCAGTATTATATCCGATATTTCAGTCAGAATAACTATTCTTTTGAGGTAAGGGATGGTAAGGGATGTTATTTTTCTCGTAAATGATGTTATTTTTTTTAATATCATTACACTGAAATATTAGTATGAATTTTATTGTGAAGTTTCTACCTTTTTTTTATGTCGAAGTTACTATTCACGTATACGACATTATTCACGTATATGGCACTATTCACGAATACGGTACATATTATGGTTGAATATCGTTTCACCGAAATATTGGTATAATTTTTCTTATAAAATTTTTACCTTTTCATGTCGGGGTTACTATTCACGACAAAATTGGTTTTTTTTTCTAACCAAATTATTGTTGAGTTCTGAATCTTACTCTTGAAATTAGATTCATGTTTTGACCATATTGTTCTTATTATCATATATAATATTTTTATAATCATGGTGATGGAAGT
Organism: Panax stipuleanatus; assembly: GCA_020205555.1. NCBI lineage: Eukaryota > Viridiplantae > Streptophyta > Magnoliopsida > Apiales > Araliaceae > Panax > Panax stipuleanatus. The sequence goes on along the minus strand of CM035122.1, from coordinate 135,505,160 downwards.
TCTCTTTGACTTAAGTGTATGGGTAGATTATTGGTATGACCATGACTATGGGTTCTCTTTGGCCAGTAGTGCAAAGATGAATTGTTGACTGGTATGATCATGACCATTGAATTTATAATTGAATATCTTTAGCTTAAGAGCAAAGGTGAATTGATCAACATAGTTATAATTATTGTTTATATAAATTCTGAAATGATTAGATATTTCTTTGAGATATGAATATCTTTGACCCATAGTGCAAAGATGACCTGTTGTTAAATTTCTTTGGCCCGTAGTGCAAAGATGACCTGATGTCGAATATATTTGGCTTGTAGGGCATAGATGACCTGTTGTTGAATATCTTTGGCCCGTAGTGCAAAAATAACATGTTGTTGAATATCTTTGGCCTGAGTACAAAGATGAAATGATTAACATAATTATGAACAAGAACTGTGATTTGGTATAACCATGATCTTTGATGTTTCAGGTAAAGACAGGTGATGAAAATCATCTCCGTCCTGGGTGCGAAGAAGAATTTATCAACATAATTATGATTATAAATTATTTACATGATTATAGACAGGAATTGTTGATTGATGTTACAGGGATACAATATTATTGGTGGACTTTTAACGTGGAGGAGATAATAGACATTATGGTCTATTTGACTCTTCTAATGGATTGTTCGTTCCGCTGCAACTATAGTTGAAAACTTCTATCATCTACGATATGTTCTGCATATCTGATTTATTACTGATGAAAACTATTGATAATTTAATTATATTTAGTCATGATATTCTTTACTGGGCTATTTGTGCTCACCCTTTTGCTTCAAAATTCCTTTCAGGTAATAAGAGTGTAGCTGGATCGAGCGGGGATAACAGGGGAATAGAACGAGGGTCTATAACTGTTGAAGTTTTTCATAAAAAAATATGGAAATAATTTTATTGAGAATTTTAGATAAGTGTGTCGTATTTTATACGTCATTGAACGTTTGATTTTGGTGAACTGAATAGGGTGAGGTAAACCCTGTTGGGTTTGTACGTAACGCAATCATGCAATTAAATCACATAAATAGGGCAGAAGCGCAAAAACTAGATTTTCGAAAATTTATACAAACCCATAACCATGATCTTGCTTTGTGCTAGTTATCAATAACAAAAAAGAGAGAACATAAAATTATATCTTTGAAGATCCAAGCTTTCTCAGGTACAAGTTCTACTCCTTTCATTCCTTTGATTCCTCTGTAGTGGCTCATTCCCTTGATCAATGTCAGCCATCCAATTGTTTGGCCTCTAACGGTGATCCACCAAGGAAGATGAAGAACTTAAGAAGATGGGTTATTGGCTTAACCCTTATTTCTATCTCTATAGAATATGTGTACTCCCAACTCTTGAAAAATTCACGTACCTTATTTCTGATATAAGACTCTCTTATATAGATATTAGGTTAACCCTCCTAATCCAATTAGAATAGGGTTTTATTTAATTAATTAAATACTTTTAATTAATTTATATCCTAATCTTTATTAGGATTGAGATAGAGTACTGATATTATATTAATTCCTAAACTCCTTTAGAATTAAAATAATAATAATAATAATAATAATAATATTAATAAAACTCCTCTTATTAATTTATATTTAATATTTCTAAAATATTAAATAATAAACATTAAGCTATTTAATTTATTCTATCACCATAGATTAAATTAATTATACTTAATGCATTATTACTATCAAGCCATTTTCTTCTTAAATAATTCTTCTTTCTTTTATGGTGTGACCCTTTAGGTTCTCCATATTAAACCGGTTATGAATAAATCAATTAGAACAATTCTAATCTTATTTAAATAAATAAATTAAACTACTAATCTATTTAAATAAATAACATTTATTCTACAATAGGGATAAGCCTCCCTAGCGATCAACGACTTTCCAGATAATATAGATTTCAACATTAATCATAAAAGAACCGGTGAGTTGATAGTTACCGTACAATTCAATCCTTCCACCATACAATGTCCCAATTAAATATAAGACATGGATTTACTGTCAAGTCTTAATTTATTTAATCATATGTATTTCGATTAGAAAATGCACAACTCCAAATAATACAAATTAGAAACCTCTTTCTAATTTCATTCTACCTTGGCCAAGGATTCCTGGGTTGTCATTTAACGAATCACATAGGACATATCTCCTCTTTTACAAGAGGTGGTAGATTCTTTATTGATCATTCATTATCTCCATATGTAACTCATTATACCCAAGCATACCCTATATATGCCTTAAAAGGCCTTAAGGAATTAGTCAAAGTATAATTTGTTACATACAAGATACTATGATGATCTCAAGTCCAAGGATCACTTGTACTACTATCACATTAGGAATTCCTGTAAGACCCTAAATTTTATGAAATAGAAGTATTCAATTTTTTTATTTAGTAAATGGTTAAATTGATAAAAATTTAAAGTTAAGGGTGATATATGTAAATTTTTCAAAATAAGCAAGTGGTTATAAAATATTCATTTTTGTCGGGGAATATTCGTTTGGTCATGGAATATTCTTGTTGTCGGGGAATATTCGTACGACGGCGCAGCTATTTGTGGACCCCACAACGGAATAACTGTCGGATATAGAAAGCGACATAAATAACCTTTTTATAAAATAACGGCGTAGTTGTTACCGTTAGTACTGTTGAAATACCCGGTGGTTAAAATACATTGATACGCGGTGTTGCACAGTAGCACACGGTATTGCACAGTATTTCAAATTATTGAGTCTTACGTGAGAAGGCACTTACTCAATTATTGTTACAATAATTAATGTTCAATATTTTATATTATTGACTCAATAATTGCAACGTTGATATTTTATATTATTGACTCAATAATTGTTACATTGATATTTTATTGACTCAATAATTGCTACGTTGCCATTTTATATGATTGATTCAATAATGGCTACAGTTGATATTTTGGTATTATTGATTCAATAATTGTCACTGCACAGTATTTCACATTATCAACTCAATAATTCATATTATTTGAATAATATTATTAGATAGCATTATTGACAATGTCTAAGGAAGTTCTGTCTAGGAGGGGTTATTTAATTGCGCGCCAGTAAGGAGAAGTCCTTATCGAAAAACCCCCTCTTTCCTGGGAACGACCTGGTTGTTAATATTGTAGTTCTGTAATATTATTTGGGAATAATTAATTATTGATTTATATGATAAGGAAATATTTATTTTGTGGATATAAAAGAAGGAATTAGCGCTGATATGTTTTTATCAGTATTTTGGTGTGGAAAATCATCCGTTTATGAATTTCGGATAATTTATGCTTGGAATTTGGAAAAACTTCCTTCTACAAAGTTGTAGAGAATTAAATTTCCTATGGAAGGACATAGAATTTATATTTTTCTGACAAAGGAGCTATTTATTATGAATTATTGAAGTTTCGTAAAATAAATATTTTTTTTAAATAAATGATGGGCCCCACTTTTTGTTGAATGTTGAATTCCCACGAGGCGGCTGGAGTTTTTTTTATTTATTATTAATTTAGTCTACTTTGACATCCTAAGCTTTTTCTATAAATAGGGTGCTTAGGTTAGAATTGAAAATTACACCAGAATCAGAAGTTTTCTGTCTCTATAATATCGAGCGTATTTTTGTGAGTATTTAGATACTTTGAGTATTACTATTCAGTGCAAGTTTTTTTCGGTATTATATCCGATATTTCAGTCAGAGGTACTATTCTTTTGAGGTAAGGGATGTTATTTTCTTTCGTAAATGATGTTATTCTTTTCAATATTATTATACCAAAATATTGGCATGGATTTTATTATGAAATTCTTATTTTTTTTCCGTCAGGGTTACTATTCACTTATACGGCACTATTCACGTATACGACACTATTCACGAAAAAATTAAATTTTCTTCTATATGTCCAAGTTACTTGTTAAGGTTCCTATCTTTGATTGGATCCAAGTTTTTATCTTTATTCTTGAATTTTGCTCCACAAAGTATTATTATGGAGTATTTTTGAACTTGGAGATCGATGTTTTGATCATGTTGTTTTTATTATCATATATAACATTTTTATAATCCTGACGATGAAATTTCTCTTTGACTTGAGTGTAAAGATGGGTAGATTATTGGTATGATCATGACTATAGATTCTCTTTGGCCAGTAGTGCAAAGATGGATTGTTGACTGGTATGTTCATGACCATTGAATTTACAATTGAATATCTTTAGTTTAAAGGCAAAGATGAACTGATCAACATGGTTATAATTATTGTTTATAAATTCTGGAATGATTAGATATTTTTTTGAGATACGAATATCTTTGGCCCGTAGTGCAAAGATGAACTATTGATGAATATCTTTGGCCCGTAGTGCAAAGATGAACTATTGATGAATATCTTTGGCCTGTAGTGCAAAGATGAGCGGTTGATTTGTGAATATCTTTGGCCTGTAGTGCAAAGATGAATGATTAATTATTGAATATCTTTGGCTTGTAATGCAAAGATGAATTGATTAGCATGATTATGAACAGGAACTGTGATTTGGTATAACCATGATCTTTGGTGTTTCAGGTAAAGACAGGTGATGAGATTTATCTTCGTCTTGAGTGCGAAGAAGAATTCATCAAGATAATTATGATCACGAACTTACATGATTGTGGACAGGAATTGTTGATTGATGTTACAGAGATAAAACATTGTTGGTAAACTTTTAACATGGAGAAGATAATAGACATTATGGTCTATTTGACTCTTCTAATGGATTGCTCGTTCCGCTGCAGCTATGGTTGAAAAGTTTTACCATATGTTTAAATCTCTGATTTATTACTGATGAAGACTATTGATAATTTAATTATCTTTAGTCATGATATTCTTTACTGGGCTATTTGTGCTCACCCTTTTGCTTCACAATTTCTTTCAGGTAATAAGAGTATAATGGGGTCGAGCAGGGATAACAGGAGAATAGAACGATGGTCTTTAGCTGTTGAGGTTTTCCATAAAACAGTATGAGAAGAATAATATTAAGAATTTAAAATGTGTGTGTCGTATTTTATACGTCATCTTAACAGTTGATTTTGGTGAACCAAATAGGCTGAGGTGAACCCAACTTTGGAAGGGTGTTTTGCCACTATCATACAAGATGTCTAATCACCTACAACTTCGGATTATCATAAGACATGGTTGTGCACATCCACTTGCTGATTATATCTATGAGCATTACCTATATAATATTGGAGTTTGGTTGAAATATAATTCTCAATTGGAGACAATGGAAATAATTATATGACAAGAGAAGACCCACCATTGAAAAGAACATGATAGTAATCTTCTCATTTTTCTTTGGGGTCTATTGGGTCAACCAAGAATAATTCTCAAGTCATATGATATCTATTATAACTTAGACGCATGGCCTCCCATGTACGAAGATTTTCTTGAGCATTTTCCAAAGATTTTAATTCCTAAAACAGTTATTGACTGTACCTTTCTGTAACGTATTATTGATTTGGAGTATGGGCACTGTATTTGTATTGAAACTCACAGTTTAATTGTGGTCGTATTTTGTACGACAGTTTAAAAGTTAGAATTTGAAGATTTATATTTAGAATTTGTGTTGAGTGTATTTCGTGGCGACCCAGAATGGGTTGGGTGGATTGGACCTATTTTGGGGGTGTTACAATTCCTATTGACAGGCGAGTAAAACTCCATTAGGTATTCCATAGCGAGTCACGTTCAGTGAACTTATTCTCCAATAAGCACCTACATACTTGCTTTAGTGTCTCCACACAAATGACTATGAGATCAGTCATCCTCATCCAATGAGCAAGTAACATATGTACCAATCTATCCGGATTTACTAATCCCCATTTTAGTAATCCCAAATTGCGAACTATTTTAGTTTTTAAGTTTTCTAAGAATTTAGATCTCATTATCATGATCTCATCATGATTCTAAAAGCATTGCTTAAAACTATGGGTTATTTACATATTATAAAAACAGCACCATGTAGATAATTATATGCCTTAAATGAATATTTTATTAATAAATAAATAAGATTGTTTACAAAGTATGTGCTTTATCATCATACATGATTGGCTTGTATGCACACTACTATCAAACCCAACTTTGGAAGGGTGTTTTGCCATTGTCATACAAGTTGTCTAATGACGTACGACTTCGTGTTATCATAAGACAGGGTTGTGCACATCCACTTGCTGATTATATCTATGAGCACTACCTTTATAATTTTGGAGTATGGTTGAAATTTAATTCTCAATTGGAGACAATAGAGATAATTATATGACAAGAGAAGACCCACCATTGAAAAGAACATGATAGTAATCTTCTTATCTTTCTTTGGGATCTATTGGGTCAACCAAAGATAACTCTCAAATCATATGATATCTATTATCACTTAGATGCATGGCCTCCCATGTACGAAAATTTTCTTGAGCATTTTCCCAAGATTTTAATTTCTAAAACAGTTATTGATTGTACCTTTATAGAGCGTATTATTGATTTGGAGTGTGGGTACTGTATTTATATTGAAACTCACACTTTATGTGTGATCGTATTATGCACGACAGTTTAAAATTTGAATTTAAAAATTTTTATTTGGAATTTTTGTTGAGTGTATTTCGTGGCGATCCAGAATGGGTTGGGTGGATTGGAACTATTTTTGGGGCGTTATATTTTGGTATCAGAGCTTAGGGATGTGGTCGCTGCCGGATGTCTGAGTCTAGAACTAGAAGGGGTGAGACGAGTAAATCCTTCGCTAGTATGTCCTACCTAAGCTTATGTGGAATTTAATTGGTCAGTCAGAGCATAGGGGTTAACATATGATATGTTAATTTATTTAATTAACCCTTATTTTATGGCAGTATTTGAGAATGACACCGGAACATTTAAGCAATGGAGCATTTGAGACCATTGAGGCACCGCTACTCATAGTCTTACTTTTAGCGGTAGTTATCTATGTAGTGATTGAAGAATTAATAGTTGCACCCGAGCTAGTCGTAGATGTAACAGCTGAGAGTGAGGAAGAAGAGGAACTTGAGGAAGATTTATTAGGATAATTTTATGATCGAAATGTAGAACTGTAAAATCATATTCATGAGTTAGAAGAGCAGGGTGAAGAACGGCAAGCGGCCGTGGAACAAAGGGATACAACAATTCAAGATTTTGTTACTCTATATGGGAGGCTTGAACAGAAGCTCTCTTTGGCAGAGCATATGATATTAGAGCTGGAAGCTGAGAATGCAATTGTCGAAATTCTTATGAAAGAAGAAACAACTGAACGAATGAGAATGGAGGATGCATGGGTAAAATCTGCACGACTCGTTGATATTTTAGAAAGAGACGTCCTATCCAAGAAGGCCAAAATAGACGACATGGATTTCACCTTTTACACAGCAATTAGGAGAATCCAACATCGAGTTTGGAATTATCCTGTGCAGAGCGGTTAACCCCAATTCGATATGGATCGAAGAGTAATTATTCAAACCATGGACCAGGAGTGCGACAAATTAGTTGAGGGTGGAATGTGCGTTATAGCAAAGTTAAGTCCAGCTGGAACGGTGACACCAGAGGTTGTTCCAGACAAGTCAAAGTCGATGGATCCTGAAAAAATGTTTGTCGTGACTACCCAAGAAACGAGAAACCCGAACAAGGTTATTACGGGTAAGTTAATCATAAACTCTTGTGAAGTCTATATCTTATTAGATACCGGTTCTACCCATTCTTTTATTTCATCTGCTTGTGCTCAACATTTGAACTTGACTCCTGAGAAATTAGACTTTGACTTATCTGTTGAAACTCCGTTGGGTGAAACTTTCGTTACATCTACAGTTTACAAATCTTGCTTGATTCAGATTGGTAGCCTCACCCTACCTGTTAATCTTATCTTTTTGTTTAGATCATTTCGTGGTTGTCATTATTAATGACATCCTAATATACTCCAAAAGCCTCAATATATTTCCAAAAAGAACTCAACACGCGACAACGACGTTGGCTCGAGCTGTTAAAAGATTACGAAAATACCATTCAATACCATCCTAGAAAAGTGAACGTGATAGCTGACTCGTTGAGTAGAAGATCACATGCGGGAACGAGTGCGATGCTGTCAACACAAAGGGCCATTTTGTGTGACTTATAAAGGATGGAGATAGAGTTAAAGACTTCGAGGACCCACGTGATGATGTCAAGTATACGCGTAGAACCAACTTTAATTGATAAAGTTAAATTTACTCAAGCTACAGACCCGGAGCTGATGAAGATGAAGAAGAAGGTGCAAGAAGGTGCTACTCCAGAGGCTAGAATTGATGAAGAAGGAATACTTCGAGTCAACGCCAGACTTTGTGTTCTTAACGATTTGAAGTATAAAATCATGATGGAAGCACACAACACACCATTCGCAATAGTACCAAAATGTATCGTGATCTTTGACATACAAATTGGTGAAGCATCATGAAGAGAGAGATCGCGGAGTTTATCTCGAGGTGTTTAACGTGTCAACGTGTCAATATTGTGAATTATAATATTAATTATGAATGGCTGATAAAAATATTTTTATTGTGTAGGGAATATTAATGCTAGTGGAAATCGATATTTATTTCGATAATAGTTGATTTTCGGATGTTAAATTGACCAAACAGAGAATTAATCAGATAAATGAGCAATTAATGGGTGGTTAACATGTGGAACCCACTTATTGATGGATGATGAATGTGAGTGGTTGCAATTAATGCTAATTGTTGAATTGGTGGAAAAATTGGTTGAGTTGGTTGCCGAGCTTGATGATAGCTTCCTCCGAATTGCCTATAAATAGGAATGGTTCCTCAACAGATAAGGTACACCATTCCAGAGACGCCCCCAAAATATGTTCAATACTCAACCCATTCTGAGTCGCCAAATATATGGTACAGAATTCAAATACAATCTTTTATATCAAACGGTCGTGCAAAATACGACCACACAGCTGTGAGCGTCAATACAGACATGTAGAAAATATAAAAGCTCAAACTAAGTCCTCATTATAATTATTATCACGCTATTTTATCAAAATAGTGAGGACTACTGCTCTAAATCGGACAATTATTCTGTCCCCCGACTAGTCCCTGCGACATTCTCATTTTTTGAAGAGAACAATGGAAGAAAAGGGTTAGCTCAACTAGCCCAATAAAGAATATTATGACTAAGATAATGAATAATAATTTATCGTTAGTCTTCAATAAATCAGATAAAATATTAAGGACAACAAGTTTTAGATCAACAGATGCAGCAAAAATAACAATTCATTAGAAGAGTTAAGTAGAGAATAATGTCTACTATCTTCTATGATTAAAAGTCCATCTTTAATATTTTATCCATATAACATCAATCAATATATTCAAATTAAATATTCATCTTTGCACTACGGGCCAAAGATATTCATTTGTATCACTAGTGGTCATGATCATACCAACACCTGTCCATCTTTGCACTACGGGCCAAAGATTTTCATCAATTAATCATTCATCTTTGCACTACAGGCCAAAGATATTCATCAATTAACAGTTCATCTTTGCACTACGGGCCAAAGATAACTTTAAATTTAAGACTAAGGATGATGAAAAATAATATAAAGAACGAATCTAGTGAGATAAAGGACAAACTTTAGAGATTCGTAATTTAATTTATCTAAGTTCAAGAATGTTCAATAATAACCGATTGTGGAGCAAAATTCAAGAATGAAGTTTAAAATATGGATCCAATCAAAGATAAAAACCATAACAGATAGTTTGGACAAAGAATTTTTTTTCTAATTTTTCTGTGAATAGTACTCGTGAATAGTGTTGTACGTATGAATAGTACCATATTTATGAATAGTGCCGTACGGATAAATAGTAACTCCGACATGAAAAAATAAAAATTTCATAAGAAAGTTCATACCAACATTCCGGTGAAATGATATAAGATGAAACGCAAAACTCAAGAAATTTCTGATCATTTTAGGAATTATATAGAGGCAATACTTACCGTAGTAAGTTTGAATTTGGGGATATGAAATGAAATATCATTAATTTCATAATATGGAATATGAAAGAAAATAATATTCTTTATGAATATTGAAAGAATGCAACATCATTTATGAGAAAAATAATATCCCTTACCTCAGTATAATACTAGATCTGTCTGGATTATCGGATATTATGCTGAAGAACTTTTGCACTATTATCAACCATCAAAATATCTTAATACTCACAATAAATACGCTCACTAGTATAGAGAAAGAAATTTTTGATTCTAGTGTGATTTTCATTTCTAACTAAGTATCCTATTTATAGAAAAATGTTAGCACACCATCCCTGAAAAATTAATTTATGGACGAAATTGTACTACACCCATCTTTGGAAAATCAACTTCAACACATCAAGAGACAAAAAAGGACACCACAAAACACATGCTTTGTGCCAAAAATGTTTATAGCAACAAAAATAATTCAGATCCAATTTACTCTTTTCCACCTCATTTTATCCTTATACTATCATTTTATTGTAAAAATATTACCATTTAAATTATAAAATTATACTATTAGATTATCACATTATACTATTATAATGTAATATTATAATAATATATCTGAATGAATTATTTTATCAGAAAAGATAAAATGTTAACTTTCAATAAATGTCTCTTTTGCTAAAAATTCATCTATTTATATTAAAATTGAATAAATATTTACTTATCATTTTTATCAATAATCAATTATTATTCATAAATAATATTACAGAATCACAATATTGACAACCAGGTCGTTCCCAGGAAAGAGGGGGCTTTCCGATAAAGATTTTTCCTTATTGGCGTGCAATTAGATGACCAAACTCCTTTCCTAGATAGAACTTTCTAGACATTGCCAATAATGCTATCTAATAATATTATTCAAATAATATGAATTTTTAATTTGATAATGTAAAATACTGTGCAGTGACAATTATTGAATCAATAATATAAAATACTGTGCAATACCGTGTGCTACTGTGCAACAACGCGTATTACTTTAATTTAACCACCGGGTATTTCAACAGTTTTAACTATAACAGTTTTGCCGTTATATTTAGAAAAACTTATTCTTGTCGTTTTCTTCATCCGACAGTTTTCCATTATGGGGCCCAAAATTGATTGCGCCGTCGTACGAATATTCCCCGACAACAAGAATATTTTCCGACCAAACGAATATTCTCCGACACAATGAATATTTTATGACCACTTGCTTACTTTGTAAAACTTGCACATATCACCCCATAACTTATCACATTCATCAAATCAACACCTTACTATTTAAAATAATATATAGAGGAAATTAAATTTTATTAATAAAAAGTTGGGGTCTTACAATATAATTGCGCCAATAAGGAGTAATTCTTATCGGAAAGCCCTTTCTTTTCTGGGAACGACTTGGTTGTCAATATTGTGATCCTATAATATTAATTATAATAATTGATGAATAAAATAAAAATTATTGATAAATATGATAAGAAAATATTTGTTCAATTTTGATATAAATGAAGAAATTTTTAGCATGAGACATTTGTTGAAAGTTGACATTTTATCTTCTCCGATAAAATTAATTCATTCAAATATATTATTATAATATTACATTATAATAGTATAATGTGATAATATAATAGTACTCTCTCCGTCCCATAATAAGTGATATTTTAGGTGATTTCATTTGTCCCAAATTATTTGATATTTTAGAAAATCTTGGAGCATTAATTACAATATTTCAAAAATTATCCCTCATTACTTCTATTTGATTACCCATATGCTTTTAACTCTCTCTCCTTATTAACACAAAGAGTATTATAGACAAATGATACTATATTTAATGCTATACAATCATTTTCTAATGGTTGTGCCCAACTTTAAACATCACTTATTATGGGACAGAGGGAGTATAAGTTTATAATTTGAATGGTAACATTATTATAATAAATTTTTGGTATAAAAATAAAATGAGGTGGAAGAGAGAAAAATTAAATTTGAATTCTTTTTAATAATTATAATTGTTTTAATATATATATATATATAAACATGTGGGCAACTTGAATTGTTAAGTGTGATGTGCTGAAGTTTTCAAAAGTGTGGTTCTTGAAAATCCTTCGTGGGTTTCATTTGTCAACATTGGTGTTCTGACATTTTCCAATAAATAGGGTGCTTAGTTAAGAAATGAAAATCACACCAGAATCAAAAAAAAAATTCTCTATAATATTGAGTGTATTTCTTGTGAGTATAAGGATAGTTTGAGTATGAATAACAGTGCAAGATTTTCTCAACATAATATCCGATATTTCAGTCAGATCTAGTATTCTACTAAGGTAAAAGATATTATTTTTCTCATAAATGATGTTATTTCCTTTCAATATTCATAAAGAATATTATTTTCTTTCATATGCCATATTATGAAAGTGATAATATTTTATTTTATATTCCTAAATTTAAACTTACTACGGTAAGTATTGCTTCTATAATTCCTGAAATGATTAAAAATTCTTTGAGTTTTGCGCATTATCTAATATCATTTCACTGAAATATTGGTCTGAACTTTCTTATGAACTTTTTATCTTTTCATGTCGGGATACTATGCATGAGATACTATTCACAGGGTAATATTCACGGGGTACTACTATTCATAAAAAAAATATTTATTTTTTTTCTGTCCAATTATCTTTGATTGGATCCATGTTTTGATCTTCATTTTAAACTCTGGATAAATTCTCTAATATTTGTCATTTATCTCACTAGGTTCTTTATATCATTTTTCATCATCCTTAGTCCTATATTGTGGTGAAAGTTATCTTTGGTCTGTAGTGCAAAGATAAATTATTGATTGATGAATATCTTTGGTCCGTAGTGCAAAGATGAACTGTTGATTTAAGAATATCTTTGGCCTGTAGTGCAAAGATGGACAGGTGTTTGACATGATCATGACCACTGGTGATATAAACAAATATCATTGGCCCGTAGTGCATGGATAATTCGTTGATTGAAAATATTATTGATTGGTGTTACAGAGATAAAATATTGATGATGAACTGTTATATCATAGAAGATAATAGACATCATTCTCTACTTAACTCTTCTAACGAATTATTATTTTCGCTGCAGTTGTTGATTTAAAACTTGTTGTCCATCATATTTTATCTGATTTATTGAAGGCTAACGATAATTTATTCTTCATTATCTTAGTCATAATATTCTTTACTGAGGTAGTTGAGCTCACCCTTTTCTTTCATTGTTCTCTTCAGGAAATGAGAATATAGCTGGGACTAGTCGGGGAATGGAGTGATGGTCCGAGATAGAGCTGTAGAAGTCCTCACTATTTTATAAAATAGTGTGATACTAATTGTAATGAGGACTTATTTGAGTGTTTATATTTTCGTATTATATATGATCTGTATTGAAACTCACAGCTTGTGTGGTCGTATTTTGCACGACCGTTTGTTATAAGAAGATTTGTATTCGGATTCTGTACCATGTATTTGGCGACTCAGAATGGGTTGTGTGAATCTATTTTGGGAGCGTCACACCTTAAGCTAAATCAAGAAACACGTAATAGGTAGACATCATTAGCTTATTAAACACGTAATAGGTAGACATCAAGTTACACAAACGGGTTTTAAAAATTGCTAATCCTAACAGAAATAGTAAATAAAATTAAAAACCATAAGTTATGACTCTAAGTGACTAACCAGACTAACTTGTTGAGCAACACTAGTTTCCTTTTTTAATTGTCATTTAAGACATGTATGTTATCAAAACTACTCATACCCATTAACAAAACTACTCAAACCCACTTTTACAAAACTACTCCTACCCTTATTCACATTCGGCTCGAAACTACTCCTACTCATTCTCTTCATTTGAAACTTTAGATGTATACAGTCTTTGAACATCAACAAAACTACTCTTCTTTGAAATTTCAGTACCTCCTCCCTTTTCTACACTAATTTCCATTAGAATTCCTCAATTCAAATACTCCCCACAAAACTCCCCAATTTTCACATCCCATCATACACATGCAACACCATGTTTCAGATCAAAAATTTAAATAAAAATCATCAAACATCCAAGCAAACACAAACATTTAAACAATTAATCAATATTTAACCATAATTCAAACGAAAATCAACTTATTTCTAAATCTAAATCGATCAAATAAACCAAAACAATTAAAAAAATAAATGACAAATGATTTTTTTTCGTGTTTCGATCTGATAGAAAATGTTGTATCTCTATCTCATATGAAAGCTTGCATTAGTTTATAATGTTTAATTTACAAGAGAGAGTGACCCCAATGTTGGATCCAGAAAGAGTTGGGGACAGTAAGTCGATGTAAACATCTTCTCAATCAAAACTTTGTGTCGAAACTCAAACGAGTTCCTTTGTTTACACGATACTCGTTTTGTCCTAAATTCATATAAAAATCATACTTATGTAGTAGAGGAAACGGAAGCTACAATCTCGCTTTAAATAAATTTTTATGATTGTAAAACATTATGACATTGACATTTAAATTTACATAGTTAATAGGCAATTTGGAAACTCATTACAAAATAGTCCTCTTCCTAATTCTAATTTTCCAATATGCACAAAATTTATCCAAGTTAATTCACTGCTTGGCCACAACTGAATATTTTCTCTAATGTCAAATATTTTCATAAAACATACACAGAAGAAATAATTACTTACATGAACTGACATATATAATACATGAAAATATTTCAAATAAACATACATGAACTGACATACATAATACTCCAAAAAAAAGAGAAGAGATAAAAGAAAAACTTACACAGATGAAGAGAGAGATTAATGGCAGAGAACGTCAATGCCCGTTGTTATGTGCTGCCCAAAACAAAACAATAGAAAATTAGAAAAAAAACCATAAATTAAACCCTAACATAACTAAATTGGAACTTATATACAAAGTAAACCCTAAGAAAAAAAATTGTAATTTACCAATTGAAGCCAACAATGAGAAATGTAGAACCAGAGCTAAGAGGGGACGAAAAGAGGGGGAGATTGCTTGTAACAGTGTAGCAAGCCAAGGAAAGGGGAGGAAGAAAGGGGGAGGCCAGACGGTGGAAGCTGGAGGACGAATGGTGAGTATTAACGACTGCGGGAATCGATGGCGAGGATCGATGGCGAGGAACGACGACAAAGCGACGGCGAGAAGAAGAGATGGAAAGAACAAAATGCGAGGGAAAAGAAAATGGAGAGGAAAAAGGAAACTGAATCAGGTATATTAAAAATAAGACCTCATTCTCAACGACGTTGATGTCGATATTAAACCTGTCGAGAATAAATTTAATATCGACGGCAGGTGCCGTCGCCAGTGACATTATCCCGTCGACCTTAACTTTTGGGGCGAGCACGAAGCGAAAAAATGAATGCGGGAGGGGATGAAGGGTACATTAGCGACGACATACTTTAACGATGGCCACACCGTTGCCATTGACGTCATTACTGACGACGTATATGATGTCGACAATAAGATTTATACATATCTGACAATTTGGTGTCGCTTCACAGTTCTTAGTCTATTGATTCAGCTCCTCTTTACTAAACAGAGATGGCGGTGGTGCTGAGAAGAAAAAGTGAGTTTTATGTGGAGCTGTTTTGACAATAGAGTAGTAGTTCATCCTTCAAATTTCTTAATTTGAGACATCATATTATTTTCATCTATAATTTAGAAATTGTAAGGCAATTATTGTTGAAAACAAATTTAATTTACATCCCTATTGTAAGGTAATGACTTTGTTACCACGAAATGATGTCAAAATCGTTTGGCATATGTTTTGTTGTATTTCATTCTAAAGCAATGAAATGCTTGCTTTGAACAGTCCTGAAATGGAGTAATTAGAATCATACTATCTACAACGTTTTCATATAAACAACACCTTATGAAAAATAAATACACAACGTTTTTTAGAAGAAAAAAACGTTGTGTAATGTGTCAAATACACTCTAAACGTGCAAATACACTCTAAAAAAAATTGTGATATGCAAATACACAACGTTTTTAGAAAAAAAACGTTGTGTAATGTGCACACACACAACATGTTTTAGAAAAAAAAGCGTTGCTTAATGTGCAAATACACAACATTTTTTAGAAAAAAGTGTTGTGTAATGTGCACATACACAATGTTTTTTAGAAAGAAAAAAAGCATTGTGTAATGCGCAAATACACAACATTTTTTAGAAAAAAGTGTCGTGTAATGTGCAAATACACAACGTTTTAAAAATATTATTTATTTGTGTCTAATAGATGACACTATTAACCACGACGTTTCTGGTGGGACCTATTACAACGTTTTGTAAGCGTTATTTATTTATTTTTTTCTACTAGTGTATCTCTATTTGTTTTAATAAAGAGAATTATTGTTTTATAATTATCTCTATTTTATAGAGATAGTTATTAACCAACAACCAATCAAAATTCAATAAAGTATATTTTTGGTCCCATGTGACAATTTACTTTATTTATCAATTTAAATGAAATATTTTGACCGGTTGAATGTTGTCATTTATGACAAGTGGCGTTTTATAATTGGAAAACAAATTTAGTGCTCTACAATGTCTCAACAGTTATTTTCGAATTTTTATTTTTATTTTTTTGCTAATATCATGAAGATTTATAATTCGGATTCCATTTTAGATAGGATAGATATCTCTCAACTTTATCATACATGTAATAAAAGATAAGAATGTGATATTTTTTATATTGTTCCCAGAGTTTGTAAGAAAAAATTAACTTTTGCTAGACCTAGTGTGAGAGAAAAGAATAATGATATATATTGTAAATATTTTATGGCGACTATTCGATTGCCAGTTAAGTAGATAAATATCAGTAATAAATCGACATAAATTTATCGTAATACATTTGGAAAGAAAAAATTAAAGGTGTCCAACAAGGAACAATATGGAAGAGATTAATTCTTGCTCGATCATTCATGGTCAAAAGTATTTGATATATACATAATGTTTTTCACCCACTTCTATATTTTTTTATGATATTTCTTAAGATCTACTACTGCATGCTGATCAAAGATTATACGACATAGATTAATAGATAGCATTTGTCTTTCCTTTGTCTCAGAAAAAATAACAATTTTATTGGATAAAGAAGAACACCATTCCGTATTTCAGCGACAGTAAGTCACCACACTTGAGTAATTAATGTGTTTTAGAGCTCAATTCGTGAGCTACAAATCAAAACATTAATTCTTTAATTACAACTTAAAGCAAACTTTATATTTAATTATGCTCTCTCTCAACAACAACAAAAAAAAAAACAGAAGAAAAAACTTTGGCAAATATTCAAATCCCCAGCAAGGCTAAGTTCTGTAATCACACTTGGGTCATTTTACCGTCCACCACCACCGCTACCAGACCCGGTACCAATTCCATGGCCAGCACCACTGCCAACTCCAACTCCTACGCCAATCCCAATACCTATTCCGAATCCCCCTCCACCTCCAATGCCATGTCCACCACCAGCTCCTCCACCGGCTCCACCCCCTAGTCCTCCACCTACCCCAGCACCACCTCCGCCTCCAAATCCCCCACCATGGCCCGAACCACCCCCTACACCACTGCCTCCACCACCCCCACCCCCACCCCCACCTCCACCTCCACCTCCACCTCCACCTCCACCAGCGCCAAGACCTCCTCCACCACCAACACCTCCCCCAGCTCCAAATCCTCCACCATGACCCGACCCACCTCCAATACCACCTCCCCCGCCAGAACCTCCACCACCTCCACCGCCAACACCAACTCCACCTCCCGCTCCACCACCTATGCCTCCGCCAGCTCCAAATCCTCCACCATGACCCGACCCACCTCCAATACCACCTCCCCCGCCAGAACCTCCACCACCTCCACCACCAACACCAACTCCACCTCCCGCTCCACCACCTATACCTCCGCCAGCTCCAAATCCTCCACCATGACCCGATCCACCTCCAATACCACCTCCTCCGCCAGAACCTCCACCACCTCCACCACCAACACCAACTCCACCTCCCGCTCCATCACCTATACCTCCGCCAGCTCCAAATCCTCCACCATGACCCGATCCACCTCCAATACCACCTCCTCCGCCAGAACCTCCACCACCTCCACCACCAACACCAACTCCACCTCCCGCTCCACCACCTATACCTCCGCCAGCTCCAAATCCGCCACCGTGACCTGAACCTCCACCAACACCACCTCCTCCGCCAGAACCTCCACCACCGCCGCCACCAATACCAACTCCACCTCCTGCAGCACCACCTATACCTCCCCCAGCTCCACCCCCAATACCGCCTCCTGCACCCCCACCTAAGCCTCCACCCCCACCTAAACCTCCTCCTGCACCTCCACCAAATCTTCCACCACTACAACCTCTACGACCACCAAATCGGCAATCATCATCACCAAGAGTGACAGAACTCAAGTGGAAGACAATGCATAAGAGAAGAAGAAGCCCACAAGCCGATTTATGAGCAGTAAAACCCATATACATGGCTAGCTTAGCTATATGATTGAAGAGCTTCTAATCACTTAGTTTGGTTTGCTATATCGATGATTCCACTCAAAGAAAAACATACTTATATAGGTTCCATAATTATCCATTAGGCAAATATGAGTGCATGCATGGTTATGACTGCTAATTGGAAACGTTGAAAAACTGGCGGGAACATTAACTGAGAGGATTAAAGTCAATATTGAGATAATTAAGGGAGGACTTTCAGTTTTTGATTTGGACTGAACTAGGTCAACGGTATCCACATGCATGTACATCAGTACATCACCGACATGCAAATGAATTGTACTCCAACCTCGAGTAAATCTAATAAGTATCAAAACACTCGAAAAAATAACATTATTTAATATACTAATATGTATAATTTTTTTAACATTTAGTATATATATATATAAAAGTAAGGATGTTTCTAAACAGTGTCATTAATTTATTAAATTTTCATTGATCCCATAAAATCTCTGTATCACACTGTCCACAACATAATTTTTCCGTACAAACTAATTAGTACTCACTTTGTTATAAAATTATAGATATATTTTAAAATAAAAACTTTTGAAGATAATTTTGTTTTTGAATGTACTATTAATTAATATTAGATAATAATTTAATAGTAATATATAGTATGATGTTAGAAATGATAATTAAAATTTTGTGAGAGCTAATTAGAAATATCATGCAAATTAATTTATAGTTTTAAAGTAGAAATGTATTTCTAATTCTGGAACAAATGTATTATTAAGCAAAACAAAGTGAACTTCTCCTTCCCTTTTATCGCCAAAACAAATTACATTTCTAATTATCATGGATGTTTGGGACCAAATTTAAAAATTCGAGAGAAAATAACAGGGAAAACATAGGAAACAAATTTTAAAATTGTTTGTACTACGTAGTAGTGTCTAAATAACACAATTTATATGCCATCTATTTAGGAAACTACTCGCTCATTTTGTTCCAAAACTAGAGAAACATTTCATAAATGACGGTTTTTACGTTTAAAAAAAATATTCATATTAGGGTTCTAATTTTTGGAACGCAACAATAGTCTTGAGATTTTTTTTTTTTTGCTACATTAAAACACACACCCAACACATCTTTGCTGTCACTAAAGATCAAACTCTCGATCTCAAGGATACCATGAGGCAAGTCTAAGCCAAATACCATGCGGTGTCTTGAGATTTGAGTGGAATTTTCAGGAGCTACAGAAACTGCAATCTTGCATGACAAGCAGATGAGAGTTGTAAAACGTTACCAGTGGCGTTTGTTTTCTTGTGTTTTGTTTATTAAAATGTTGTGTATATGCATTCCTTAGTTGGGAAAGTTGGAACGACCTGACAAGGACTCATATTGGCTATACTAGAATGGTTTACTGTTTCTATTCTTTAATTCTTTCAATTTTATAGAAAAGGACAAATTTGATATATTATTGGTATTTTATGTCTCAAAATAAATATATATATATATATATATAATAAATTTAAATTATTTTTTTAAAAAAATATATCTTTAATTTTGATACAAAAAAGTAATATTTTTGACAGGGAAAAAATAATATTTTTTTAAATTATTTAGTGTTGACTTTAGTATGTCCCTGTTCTTTCCCGGCATCGCCCTGCCCTATATGTGTAGCTATTAATATGGTTGACGAAATAGCTATCTGCTATGCATGTGACACGTTTGAGCCGTTGGGGAAATGGTGGGAAAATTAAGTGAGGGGATCAAAGTCAAATTAATAGAGGACTAGTATTTGGTTTGGACTTGGTCAACGTTACCGACTCTTGAACCGGAAGAATGAGGATTGGCTTTTACAAAACAAAATACCGCATGCACATAGGTGCCCATGACGTGGTGCATCCCTTCGACAATGCTTTTATTAATTTCGTTTATGATTTTCATTTTTCGGCCTGTAATACTCCCTTTGATTTCTTATAGCCCTTTGTTTACAGATGAGAGTTTCATTTAATTTTAACTTTTTTTTTACACTACAAAAAAAAGGGTCTTTGTCGACGGACAATGCCGTCGCATTTGACTACATTGTCGTTGACAATGAGGTCATTGGAGACGGCATTGACCGTCGCCACTGACCGTTGCCACGCCCGTCGCTTCACAGATCGTCACCCATGTCTTTCGTCGATCGCCGTCAGCAACAGTCATTGGCGACGATAGGCCGACGTCCTAGACTCATTGGCGACAGCAATAGTGACGGACTGGCCGTCGCCAATGATCATTAGAAATTATTTATCTAAATGTCATTGACGACGGCCAAGCCGTCGGCAATGCCTTATTGTCCGTCGATAATGACTTATTATAGTAATATTTAAGGAATCAATTGTCTGTCACCAAAAAACGTCGCTGTATGTCATTGGCCAATGCCCCCGTCGGCAATGACATTTTTTTTTTGAATTATTTTCTTTTAAATTTCAAAATTTACCTGTTCATTTACAAATATATACATATTTGTACCTGTTATAAACTACTGAAAAACCATCAAATAACAACCAAATATCATAAGATATTATCATAACAATCAAATATCTTTTGCTATCAACCATCAAATATGTAGATACAAAACTCTAGTCTGTATAATTCAAAAACTGTACAAGTACATATACATGAAAGTCAAAATATAAACATAAACTAACTACAACACAAATCAGGAGTGTCAGTATCATCATCGCAGATCCCATCGACGGTCCCACCGCCAGTCCTACCCTGTACTAGAGTCTGCTCGCCATCAACTCGACAGTCATCACCATCACCTCCACGGTCATCGCCTGTGCCTGTGCCTCCACCTCCACCTCCACGAGACTCGTCAACAAGACCTTACAAAATTAAAATATTAATAACAAAGTCAAAAAGATAACATATTTAAATTATTTTAGTTTGTGTTCTTCAAATTTTACAAAGTAGATAAACGAGCTGATAACTCGGCCTCCGTATATCGAAATCGAGTCCCGTAAGTTGTAACGCGTGCCTAATACCAATGCGGTGTTATGTCTGTGTTTGCGTGTCGTTTCGATGCTCGAAGCTGATTTTGATCTCTTTTTCGACTATGTTTCTAAGTTTGCGTAAGTTAGGCAGACAAGCTGATAACTCGGGCTCCGTATATCGGAATCTAGTGCCGTAAGTTGTAACGCGTGCCTAATACCTATACGGTGCTATGTCTATTTTTGCGTGTCGTTTCGACTCTCAAGGCGGGTTTTGGTCTCTTTTTCGACTATTGTTCTAAGTTTGCGTAAGTTAGCTAGGCAGACGGGCTGATAACTCGAACTCTATATATAAGAATCGAGTCCCATCAGTTATAACGCGTGTCTAATATCTATGCAGTGCTGTGTATGTGTTTGCGTGTCATTTCGACGCCCGAGGCGAGTTTTGGTGTCTGTTTCGACTATTTTTCTAAGTTTTAACAAAGTAGACAAACGGGCTGATAATTCGGCCTCTGTATATCGGAATCGAATCCCGTAAGTTGTAATGCGTGCCTAATACCTATGCGGGGCTATGTTTATGTTTGCGTGTCGTTTCGATACCCGAGACGGGTTTTAGTCTTTTTTCCAATAATTTTTCTAAGTTTGCAAAAGTTAGGCAGACGGACTGATAACTCGGACTACGTATATCGGAATCGAGTCCGATAAGTTGTAACGCATGGCTAATACTTATGTGGTGCTATGTCTGTGTTTGCATGTCGTTTCGACGCCCGAGGCGGGTTTTGGTCTCTTTTTTGACTATTGTTCTAAGTTTACGTAAGTTAGGCAGATGGACTGATAACTCGGGCTCCGTTTATCAAAATCGAGTCCGGTCAGTTGTAATGCGTGCATAATACCTGTGCGGTGCTATGTATATGTTTGCGTGTTATTTCGGCGCTCGAGGCAATTTTTGGTCTCGTTTTTGACTGTTTTTCTAAGTTTAAACAAAGTAGACAAACGGGATGATAACTCGACTTCCGTATATTAGAATCGAGTCCCGTAAGTTGTAATGCGTACCTAATACCTATGCGGTGCTATGTATGTGTTTGCGTGTCGTTTCGACGTCCAGGCCGGGTTTTGTTCTGTTTTTCGACTATTGTTCTAAGTTTGCGTAAATTAGGCAGACGGGCTGATAACTCAGGTTTCATATATCGAAATCGAGTCCCGTAAATTGTAACGCGTGCCTAATACCTATGCGGTGCTATGTATGTGCCGTTTCTACGTCCGATGCGGTTTTTGGTCTCTTTTTTGACTATTGTTCTAAGTTTTCGTAAGTAAGGCAGACGGGCTGATAACTTGGGCTCCGTATATTGGAATCAAGTCTCGTCAGTTATAACGCGTGCCTAAAACCTATGCGGTGCTATGTATGTATTTGCGCGTCGTTTCAACCCCCGAGGTGGGTTTTGGTCTCTTTTTCGACTATTTTTTAAAGTTTGTGTAAGTTAGGCAGACGGGCTGATAACTCGGCCTCCGTATATCGGAGTCGAGTCCCGTCAGTTGTAACACGTGCGTAATACATATGCCGTGCTATGTTAGGCAATAAATTGATAATAAGTCGATTAACTATTTATTTGACAATTTATATAAGCAATATAATTACAAATTACATGAATTAAATAAAGAAATACATCAATATATTATTTTTACCTGTCGAATATGTGGAGGTAGACATGGCAAACGGGTCGGGTTGGCCCAAACGGGCCAGGCTAGAAGCGGGTCGGGCCAAAATGACCTAGCTTTTCTTGGGCTAGAATTGTGAGGCCCGTGGCCTAGGTTAGGCTGGGCTGGCATGCGGCTTTTTCTCTCTTTTTTTTTAGTTTCATGGCAAAAAATAAAAACCCAATTCTATATAACATTCATTAATTAATTAATTGCACACGGGAGGTGGTATATA
Organism: Panax stipuleanatus; assembly: GCA_020205555.1. Lineage (NCBI taxonomy): Eukaryota > Viridiplantae > Streptophyta > Magnoliopsida > Apiales > Araliaceae > Panax > Panax stipuleanatus. The sequence goes on along the minus strand of CM035122.1, from coordinate 135,481,723 downwards.
AATGAAAATGTGCACACACGCACAACTATATACATATATATATAAAATAAAAAAGAATTGAAGATGGCATGTCAGATTTGATATCCTACGTACCTGACTTTGATCACAAATTAATTCACTGCAAGAGAGAAAATTACGGAGGTTACTAGTAGTAATATATACAGCCTATAAATCGTAATTGGTCTTTTACATGCTGTATAACTAATATTGCTGGTTAATTTATCATCCACGGATGTAAATCATACTCAATCCGATCCTTCTCATAAAAAGATTATTATTTATAAATATCAAAAATGTATTTTTATTCTTTATTTATCTTTAGTGTAGCATAATCATGAAATTAAAATAATAAATTTTAAACTATTGCGTCATATATATATATAAATTACAAATTCACTTTTTTGTGTCCAAGAAATATGACAAATAAGATTATTATTATTATTTTGTGTGAAAAAGGATCTAATAGGAATTCAAACTAGTAAAATGAGAAATGTTTTATTCCGGCCCTCTATCATTTAGCTGCAAACACCCGCTAACGTATGGGATTGAATTACATCTTTAGTTTCTATTTTTCGTTTTCAATTCTCCTCCTCCTATTTAGTTTTCATTTTATCAAGTGATTTGGTGTGATGGTTAACACTCGCATGTTAATTATTAAGTCAATAACTGATAGATCGATGCATAGAATAAAAGCTTAAATTTTGATTCTAGGATCATTTTTACGAAAACCTTTCATTTGGCCTTAATTATTGTTCTTCTCATAATCAATTCAACCTCTAATGAAAAAGATATACTCTAAAATATAAGATCATTATTTAATTTTTTAAGTGAACTTAATTATGACATTTTCAAAGGAAGAAAAAATATTTTGAAAATTGCATTTAAAACAAGTAGTTGTTGTAGCTATGGTTTGAACTCTTATTTAATAACTTAGAGGTCTTGTGTTCAACCCTCACAAGCATTGCATTTGTTTTTTAAAAAAAAACTCACGGGGCGAGCCATCTACGGGCCGGGCCAAAATGGCCCAACTTTACGTGGGCTACAATAATAAAGCCCATAGCCCATTTTTTTGCAGGCCGGCCTGGCCTTTTCGCGGGACCGGGCTTCTTTTGCCAGGTCTATGTGGAGGAAAGATGTTGGCCAAGACAACCTCACATACACAAATGGCCTCCTTCCGGACTACACCCATGAGGTCGTCAGCGACAGCTGTAGGATCTATGGAGTCGTAGACAGTGATAGTGCGCCTGACTGAACAACACTGCTGGCCATGCACCCCTCTATCATCCGCCGGAAGAAATCGTCAGATAATGAAGGGTCGGCTTCCGATCCAATCGCACCAATACCTCCAATGGGTGGACGACGCCGAGATCTCGCAGCAGGGACTAAAGTGTAGGCTGAGACCGGAGGAATGCTCACAACTCTACCCTTCTTCGGTTCCCCTGTAGCTTGCAGTCAGTCCTTCATCTCCTCATCCGCACGCGTAGAATCATGGATCAGGAGTGCGACGAATTAGTTGAGGGTGGAATGTGCGTTATAGCAAAGTTAAGTCCAGCTGGAACGGAGACATCAGAGGTTGTTCCAGACAAGTCAAAGTCGGTGGATCTTGAAAAAGCGTTTGTCGTGACTACCCAAGTAGCGAGGAACCCGAACAAGGTTATTACGGGTAAGTTAATCATAAACTCTTGCAAAGTCTATATCTTATTAGATACCAGTTCTATCCATTCTTTTATTTCATCTGCTTGTGCTCAATATTTGAACTTGACTCCTGAGAAATTAGACTTTTACTTATCTATTGAAACTCCGTTGGGTAAAACTTTCGTTACATCTACAGTTTACAAATCTTGCTTGATTCAGATTGGTACCCTCACCCTACCTGTTGACCTTATCTCTTTGTTTGGATCATTTCGTGGTTGTTATTATTAATGACATCCTAATATACTCTAAAAGCCTCAATTATTTTTCCAAAAATAACTCAACATACGACAACAACGTTGACTCGAGCTGTTAAAAGATTACGAAAATACCATTCAATGCCATCCTAAAAAAGTGAACGTGATAGCTGACGCGTTGAGTAGAAGATCACATGCAGGAACGAGTGCGATGTTGTCAACACAAAGACCCATTTTGTGTGACTTACAAAGGATTGAGATAGAGTTAAAGACTTTGGGGACCCACGTGATGATGTCAAGTATACGCGTAGAACCAACTTTAATTGATAAAGTTAAAGTTGCTCAAGCTACAGACCCGGAGCTGATGAAGATGAAAAAGAATGTGCTACTCCAGAGGCGAAAATTGATGAATAAGGAATACTTTGAGTCAACGCCAGATTTTGTGTTCCTAACGATTTGAAGTATAAAATCATGATGGAAGCACACAACACACCGTTCGCAATAGTACCAAAATGTATCGTGATCTTTGACATATATTTTAGTGGAGCAATATGAAGAGAGAGATCGCGGAGTTTATCACGAGGTGTTTAACGTGTCAACGTGTCATGGCGAAGCATCAAGAACCATAAGTTATGAAGAGCCCCGAGCCTCTCACTGGTGACTTATTGTGTGGGATGTACTGAAGCCAGACTCTCCATAAGGGACGCCGTTTTTGTGCGGTGGTAAACTGATGGGTACCATTGTGAGGTACAATGGTTGAAGCACCATGAGAGTCACAGTTGGAATCGAAGAAATGACCTGGGAGTTAAAATCGGAAATGAAAACAAGGTATTCTCACCTTTTCGACATACCAGGTACCTGTGTCAATTTCGAGGACGAAATTTCATAAGGAGAGGAGGTTGTAAGACCCCAACGTTTTATGAATAAAATTGAATTTTCTCTATATATTATTTTGAATATTAAGGGGTTGATTTGATTAATATGGTAAGTTATGGGTAAAATGCGCAAATATTTTAAAATAAGCAAGTGGTTAAAAAATATTCATTGTTGTCGGGGAATATTCAGTTGGTCGTGAAATATTCTTATTGTCGGAAAATATTCGTACGACGGCGCAACCATTTGTGGGCCCCATAACGAAAAACTGTCGGATGAAGAAAACGACACCAATGAGTTTTTTAAAATAACGGCGTAGTTGTTACCATTAACACTGTTGGAATACCCAAAGGTTAAAAATAAAGTAATACGCGTCGTTGCACAGTAGCACACGGTATTGCACAATATTTTATATTATTGTTGTTTCAATAATTGTCACTGCACAATATTTTCCATTATCAGATCAATAATTTATATTATTTGAATAATATTATTAGATAGCATTATTGGCAATGTCTAAGGAAGTTCTGTCTAGGAGGGGTTATTTAATTGCGCGCTAGTAAGAAAATTTTTTTATCCGAAGGCCCTCTCTTTTCTGGAAACGACCTGGTTGTCAATATTGTAGTTCTGTAATATTATTTATGAATAATTAATTATTAATTTATATGATAAGGAAATATATATTTTATGTGGATATAAATGAAGGAATTAGTGCTTATGTGTTTTTATCAGTATTTTGTTGGAATGGAGGTGTGAAAAATCATCCGTATGTATATTTCGGTCATTTTTCGTTTGAAATTTGAAAAAACTTTCTTTTACAAAGTTGTAGAGAATTAAATTTTCTATGGAATGGACATAAGATTTGTATTTTTTTTGATAAAATGGCTATTTATTATGAATCATTGAAGTTCCGAAATAATTATTTTTTGGGGTTATAAATATTTTTTTCACAAAATATGTTTTTAATAAGGGTGTGACCCACTTGTGTGTGCTGATGAGAGTGATGTGGTGTGCGTAGAATTTTTTTTTAAAATATTATTATTTTATTAAATTTTCTGCTTTGGCGTTCTAAGCTTTTTTCTATAAATAGGGTGCTGAATTACAATTTGAAAATCACACCAGAATCAAAAGTTTATCTCTCTATAATATCGAGCGTACTTTTGTGAGTATTTAAAATACTTTGAGTGTTGCTATACAGTACAAGTTTTTTTCAGTATTATATCCGATATTTCAGTCAGAAGAACTATTCTTTTGAGGTAAGGGATGGTAAGAGATGTTATTTTTCTCGTAAATGATGTTATTTTTTTCAATATCATTACACTGAAATATTAGTATGAATTTTATTGTGAAGTTTCTACCTTTTTTTTATGTCGAAGTTACTATTCACGTATACGACATTATTCACGTATATGACACTATTCACGAATACGGTACATATTACGGTTGAATATCGTTTCACCGAAATATTGGTATAATTTTTCTTATAAAATTTTTACCTTTTCATGCCGGGGTTACTATTCACGATAAAATTGGTTTTTTTTTCTAACCAAATTATTGTTGAGTTATGAATCTTACTCTTGAAATTAGATTCATGTTTTGATCATATTGTTCTTATTATCATATATAATATTTTTATAATCATGGTGATGGAAGTTCTCTTTGACTTAAGTGTATGGGTAGATTATTGGTATGACCATGACTATGGGTTCTCTTTGGCCAGTAGTGCAAAGATGAATTGTTGACTGGTATGATCATGACCATTGAATTTATAATTGAATATCTTTAGCTTAAGAGCAAAGGTGAATTGATCAACATAGTTATAATTATTGTTTATATAAATTCTGAAATGATTAGATATTTCTTTGAGATATGAATATCTTTGGCCCATAGTGCAAAGATGACCTGCTGTTAAATATCTTTGGCCCGTAGTGCAAAGATGATCTGATGTCGAATATATTTGGCTTGTAGTGCATAGATGATCTGTTGTTGAATATCTTTGGCCCGTAGTGCAAAAATAACATGTTGTTGAATATCTTTGGCCTGAGTACAAAGATGAAATGATTAACATGATTATGAACAAGAACTGTGATTTGGTATAACCATGATCTTTGATGTTTCAGGTAAAGACAGGTGATGAAAATCATCTCCGTCCTGGGTGCGAAGAAGAATTTATCAACATAATTATGATTATAAATTATTTACATGATTATAGACAGGAATTGTTGATTGATGTTACAGGGATACAATATTATTGGTGGACTTTTAACTTGGAGGAGATAATAGACATTATGGTCTATTTGACTCTTCTAATGGATTGTTCGTTCCGCTGCAACTATAGTTGAAAACTTCTATCATCTACGATATGTTCTGCATATCTGATTTATTACTGATGAAAACTATTGATAATTTAATTATATTTAGTCATGATATTCTTTACTGGGCTATTTGTGCTCACCCTTTTGCTTCAAAATTCCTTTCAGGTAATAAGAGTGTAGCTGGATTGAGCGGGGATAACAGGGGAATAGAACGAGGGTCTATAACTGTTGAAGTTTTTCATAAAAAAATATGGAAATAATTTTATTGAGAATTTTAGATAAGTGTGTCGTATTTTATACGTCATTGAACGTCTGATTTTGGTGAACTGAATAGGGTGAGGTAAACCCTGTTGGGTTTGTACGTAACGCAATCATGCAATCAAATCACATAAATAGGGCAGAAGCGCAAAAATTAGGTTTTCAAAAATTTATACAAACCCATAACCATGATCATGCTTTGTGCTAGTTATCAATAACAGAAAAGAGAGAACATGAAATTATACCTTTGAAGATCCAAGCTTTATCAGGTACAAGTTCTACTCCTTTGATTCCTTTGATTCCTCTGTAGTGGCTCCTTCCCTTGCTCAATGTCAGCCACCCAATTGTTTGGCCTCTAACGGTGATCCACCAAGGAAGATGAAGAACTCAAGAAGATGGGTTATTGGCTTAACCCTTATTTCTATCTCTATAGAATATGTGTACTCCCAACTCTTGAAAAATTCACGTACCTTATTTCTGATATAAGACTCTCTTATATAGATATTAGGTTAACCCTCCTAATCCAATTAGAATAGGGTTTTATTTAATTAATTAAATACTTTTAATTAATTTATATCCTAATCTTTATTAGGATTGAGAGAGAGTACTGATATTATATTAAATCCTAAACTCCTTTAGAATTAAAATAATAATAATAATAATAATAATAATATTAATAAGACTCCTCTTATTAATTTATATTTAATATTTCTAAAATATTAAATAATAAACATTAAGCTATTTAATTTATTCTATCACCATAGATTAAATTAATTATACTTAATGCATTATTACTATCAAGTCATTTTCTTCTTAAATAATTCTTCTTTCTTTTATGGTGTGACCCTTTAGGTTCTCCATATTAAACCGGTTATGAATAAATCAATTAGAACAATTCTAATCTTATTTAAATAAATAAATTAAACTACTAATCTATTTAAATAAATAACATTTATTCTACAATAGGGATAAGCCTCCCTAGCGATCAACGACTTTCTAGATAATATAGATTTCAACATTAATCATAAAAGAACATGTGAGTTGATAGTTACCGTACAATTCAATCCTTCCACCATACAATGTTCCAATTAAATATAAGACATGAATTTACTGTCAAGTCTTAATTTATTTAATCATATGTATTTCGATTAGAAAATGCACAACTCCAAATAATACAAATTAGAAACCTCTTTCTAATTTCATTCTACCTTGGCCAAGGATTCCTGGGTTGTCATTTAACGAATCACATAGGACATATCTCCTCTTTTACAAGAGGTGATAGATTCTTTATTGATCATTCATTATCTCCATATGTAACTCATTATACCCAAGCATACCCTATATATGCCTTAAAAGGCCTTAAGGAATTAGTCAAAGTATAATTTGTTACATACAAGATACTATGATGATCTCAAGTCCAAGGATCACTTGTACTACTATCACATTAGGAATTCCTGTAAGACCCTAAATTTTATGAAATAGAAGTATTCAATTTTTTTATTTAGTAAATGGTTAAATTGATAAAAATTTAAAGTTAAGGGTGATATATGTAAATTTTTCAAAATAAGCAAGTGGTTATAAAATATTCATTTTTGTCGGGGAATATTCGTTTGGTCATGGAATATTCTTGTTGTCGGGGAATATTCGTACGACGGCGCAGCTATTTGTGGACCCCACAATGGAATAACTGTCGGATATAGAAAGCGACAGAAATAACATTTTTATAAAATAACGGCGTAGTTGTTACCGTTAGTACTGTTGAAATACCCGGTGGTTAAAATACAGTGATACGCGGTGTTGCACAGTATTTCGAATTATTGAGTCTTACGTGAGAAGGCACTTACTCAATTATTGTTACAGTAATTAATGTTCAATATTTTATATTATTGACTCAATAATTGCTACGTTGATATTTTATATTATTGACTCAATAATTGTTACATTGATATTTTATTGACTCAATAATTGCTACGTTGCCATTTTATATGATTGATTCAATAATGGCTACAGTTGCTATTTTGGTATTATTGATTCAATAATTGTCACTGCACAGTATTTCACATTATCAACTCAATAATTCATAGTATTTGAATAATATTATTAGATAGCATTATTAAAAATGTCTAAGGAAGTTCTGTCTAGGAGGGGTTATTTAATTGCGCGCCAGTAAGGAGAAGTCTTTATCGGAAGGCCCCCTCTTTCCTGGGAACGACCTGGTTGTCAATATTGTAGTTCTGTAATATTATTTGTGAATAATTAATTATTGATTTATATGATAAGGAAATATTTATTTTGTGGATATAAAAGAAGGAATTAGCGCTGATATGTTTTTATCAGTATTTTGGTGTGAAAAATCATCCGTTTATGAATTTCGGATAATTTATGCTTGAAATTTGGAAAAACTTCCTTCTACAAAGTTGTAGAGAATTAAATTTCCTATAGAAGAACATAGAATTTATATTTTTCTGACAAAGGAGCTATTTATTATGAATTATTGAAGTTTCGAAAAATAAATATTTTTTTAAATAAATGGTGGGCCCCACTTTTTGTTGAATGTTGAATTCCCACGAGGCGGCTGGCGGCTGGAGTTTTTTTTTTTAATTATTTTATTAATTTAGTCTACTTTGACATCCTAAGCTTTTTCTATAAATAGGGTGCTTAGGTTAGAATTGAAAATTACACCAGAATCAGAAGTTTTCTCTCTCTATAATATCGAGCATATTTTTGTGAGTATTTAGATACTTTGAGTATTACTATTCAGTGCAAGTTTTCTTCGATATTATATCCGATATTTCAGTCAGAGGTACTATTCTTTTGAGGTAAGGGATGGTAAGGGATGTTATTTTCTTTCGTAAATGATGTTATTCTTTTCAATATCATTATACCAAAATATTGGCATGGATTTTATTATGAAATTCTTATTTTTTTTCCGTCGGGGTTACTATTCACGTATACGGCACTATTCACGTATACGGCACTATTCACATATACGACACTATTCACGAAAAAATTAAATTTTCTTCTATATGTCCAAGTTGCTTGTTAAGGTTCCTATCTTTGATTGGATCCAAGTTTTTATCTTTATTCTTGAATTTTGCTCCACAAAGTATTATTATGGAGTATTTTTGAACTTGGAGATCGATGTTTTGATCATGTTATTTTTATTATCATATATAACATTTTTATAATCCTGACGATGAAATTTCTCTTTGACTTGAGTGTAAAGATGGGTAGATTATTGGTATGATCATGACTATAGATTCTCTTTGGTCAGTAGTGCAAAGATGGATTGTTGACTGGTATGTTCATGACCATTGAATTTATAATTGAATATCTTTAGTTTAAAGGCAAAGATGAACTGATCAACATGGTTATAATTATTGTTTATAAATTCTGGAATGATTAGATATTTTTTTGAGATACGAATATCTTTGGCCCGTAGTGCAAAGATGAACTATTGATGAATATCTTTGGCCCGTAGTGCAAAGATGAACTATTGATGAATATCTTTGGCCTGTAGTGCAAAGATGAGCGGTTGATTTGTGAATATCTTTGGCCTGTAGTGCAAAGATGAATGATTAATTATTGAATATCTTTGGCTTGTAATGCAAAGATGAATTGATTAGCATGATTATGAACAGGAACTGTGATTTGGTATAACCATGATCTTTGGTGTTTCAGGTAAAGACAGGTGATGAGATTTATCTTCGTCCTGAGTGCGAAGAAGAATTCATCAAGATAATTATGATCACGAACTTACATGATTATGGACAGGAATTGTTGATTGATGTTACAGGGATAAAACATTGTTGGTGAACTTTTAACATGGAGAAGATAATAGACATTATGGTCTATTTGACTCTTCTAATGGATTGCTTGTTCCGCTGCAGCTATGGTTGAAATTTTTTACCATATGTTTAAATCTCTGATTTATTACTGATGAAGACTATTGATAATTTAATTATCTTTAGTCATGATATTCTTTACTGGGATATTTGTGCTCACCCTTTTACTTCACAATTTCTTTCAGGTAATAAGAGTATAACGGGGTCGAGCAGGGATAACAGGAGAATAGAACGATGGTCTTTAGCTGTTGAGGCTTTTCATAAAACAGTATGAGAAGAATAATATTAAGAATTTAAAATGTGTGTGTCGTATTTTATACGTCATCTTAACAGTTGATTTTGGTGAACCAAATAGGCTGAGGTGAACCCAACTTTGAAAGGGTGTTTTGCCACTATCATACAAGATGTCTAATCACCTACAACTTTGGGTTATCATAAGACATGGTTGTGTACATCCACTTGCTGATTATATCTATGAGCATTACCTATATAATATTGGAGTTTGGTTGAATTATATAATTCTCAATTGGAGACAATGGAAATAATTATATGACAAGAGAAGACCCACCATTGGAAAGAACATGATAGTAATCTTCTCATTTTTTTTTGGGGTCTATTGGGTCAACCAAGGATAATTCTCAAGTCATATGATATCTATTATAACTTAGACGCATGGCCTCCCATGTACGAAAGTTTTCTTGAGCATTTTCCAAAGATTTTAATTCCTAAAACAGTTATTGACTGTACCTTTCTGTAACGTATTATTGATTTGGAGTATGGGCACTGTATTTGTATTGAAACTCACAGTTTAATTGTGGTCGTATTTTGTACGACAGTTTAAAAGTTAGAATTTGAAGATTTATATTTAGAATTTTTGTTGAGTGTATTTCGTGGCGACCCAGAATGGGTTGGGTGGATTGGACCTATTTTGGGGGCGTTACAATTCCTATTGACAGGCGAGTAAAACTCCATTAGGTATTTCATAGCGAGTCACGTTCAGTGAACTTATTCTCCAATAATCACCTACATACTTGCTTTAGTGTCTCCACATAAATGACCATGAGATCAGTCATCCTCATCCAATGAGCAAGCAACATATGTACCAATCTATCCGGATTTACTAATCCCCATTTTAGTAATCCCACAATTGGGAACTATTTTAGTTTTTAAGTTTTCTAAGAATTTAGATCTCATTATCATGATCTCATCATGATTCTAAAAGCATTGCTTAAAACTATGGGTTATTTACATATTATAAAAACAGCACCATGTAGATAATTATATGCCTTAAATGAATATTTTATTAATAAATAAATAAGATTATTTACAAAGTATGTGCTTTATCATCATACATGATTGGCTTGTATGCACACTACTATCAAACCCAACTTTGGAAGGGTGTTTTGCCATTGTCATACAAGTTGTCTAATGACATACGACTTCGTGTTATCATAAGACAGGGTTGTGCACATCCACTTGCTGATTATATCTATGAGCACGACCTTTATAATTTTGGAGTATGGTTGAAATTTAATTCTCAATTGGAGACAATAGAGATAATTATATGACAAGAGAAGACCCACCATTGAAAAGAACATGATAGTAATCTTCTTATCTTTCTTTGGGATCTATTGGGTCAAACAAAGATAACTCTCAAGTCATATGATATCTATTATCACTTAGATGCATGGCCTCCCATATACGAAGATTTTCTTGAGCATTTTTCCAAGATTTTAATTTCTAAAACAGTTATTGATTGTACCTTTATATAGCGTATTATTGATTTGGAGTGTGGGTACTGTATTTGTATTGAAACTCACACTTTATGTGTGATCGTATTATGCACGACAGTTTAAAATTTGAATTTGAAAATTTTTATTTGGAATTTTTGTTGAGTGTATTTCGTGGCGACCCAGAATGGGTTGGGTGGATTGGAACTATTTTTGGGGCGTTATATTTTGGTATCAGAGCTTAGGGATGTGGTCGCTGGCGGATGTCTGAGTCTAGAACTAGAAGGGGTGAGACGAGTAAATCCTTCGCTAGTATGTCCTACCTAAGCTTATGTGGAATTTAATTGGTCAGTCAGAGCATAGGGTTAACATATGATATGTTAATTTATTTAATTAACCCTTGTTTTATGGCAGTATTTGAGAATGACATCGGAATATTTAAGCAATGGAGCATTTGAGACCATTAAGGCACCGCTACTCATTGTCTTACTTTTAGCGGTAGTTATCTATGTAGTGATTGAAGAATTAATAGTTGCACCCGAGCTAGTCGTAGATGTAACAGCTGAGAGTGAGGAAGAAGAGGAACTTGAGGAAGATTTATTAGGATAATTTTATGATCAAAATGTAGAACTGTAAAATCATATTCATGAGTTAGAAGAGCAGGGTGAAGAACGGCAAACGGCCGTGGAACAAAGGGATACAACAATTCAAGATTTTGTTACTCTATATGCGAGGCTTGAACAGAAGCTCTCTTTGGCAGAGCATATGATATTAGAGCTAGAAGCTGAGAATGCAATTGTCGAAATTCTTATGAAAGAAGAAACAACTGAACGAATGAGAATGGAGGATGCATGGGTAAAATCTGCACGACTCGTTGATATTTTAGAAAGAGACGTCCTATCCAAGAAGGCCAAAATAGACGACATGGATTTCACTTTTTAGACAGCAATTAGGAGAATCCAACATCGAGTTTGGAATTATCCTGTGCAGAGCGGTTAACCCCAATTCGATATGGATCGAAGAGTAATTATTCAAACCATGGATCAGGAGTGCGACAAATTAGTTGAGGGTGGAATTTGCGTTATAGCAAAGTTAAGTCCAGCTGGAACGGTGACACCAGAGGTTGTTCCAGACAAGTCAAAGTCGATGGATCCTGAAAAAACGTTTGTCGTGACTACCCAAGAAACGAGAAACCCGAACAAGGTTATTACGGGTAAGTTAATCATAAACTCTTGTGAAGTCTATATCTTATTAGATACCGGTTCTACCTATTCTTTTATTTCATCTGCTTGTGCTCAACATTTGAACTTGACTCCTGAGAAATTAGACTTTGACTTATCTGTTGAAACTCCGTTGGGTGAAACTTTCGTTACATCTACAGTTTACAAATCTTGCTTGATTCAGATTGGTACCCTCACCCTACCTGTTAATCTTATCTTTTTGTTTAGATCATTTCGTGGTTGTCATTATTAATGACATCCTAATATACTCCAAAAGCCTCAAATATTTTTCCAAAAAGAACTCAACATGCGACAACGACGTTGGCTCGAGCTGTTAAAAGATTACGAAAATACCATTCAATACCATCCTAGAAAAGTGAACGTGATAGCTGACTCGTTGAGTAGAAGATCACATGCGGGAACGAGTGCGATGCTGTCAACACAAAGGGCCATTTTGTGTGACTTATAAAGGATGGAGATAGAGTTAAAGACTTCGAGGACCCACGTGATGATGTCAAGTATACGCGTAGAACCAACTTTAATTGATAAAGTTAAATTTGCTCAAGCTACAGACCCGAAGCTGATGAAGATGAAGAAAAAGGTGCAAGAAGGTGCTACTCCAGAGGCTAGAATTGATGAAGAAGGAATACTTCGAGTCAACGCCAGACTTTGTGTTCTTAACGATTTGAAGTATAAAATCATGATGGAAGCACACAACACACCGTTCGCAATAGTACCAAAATGTATCGTGATCTTTGACATACAAATTGGTGAAGCATCATGAAGAGAGAGATCGCGGAGTTTATCTCGAGGTGTTTAACGTGTCAACGTGTCAAGGCGAAGCATTAAGAACCATAAGTTATGAAGAGCCCCGAGCCTCTCGCTGGTGACTTCTTGTGTGGGATGCACTGAAGCCAGACTCTCTGTAGTGGACACCGTTTTTATGCGGTGACAAACTGATGGGTACCATTGTGAGGTACAATGGTTGAAACACCATGAGAGTCACAGTTGAAATCGAAGAAATGACCTGGGAGTTAAAATCGGAAATGAAAACGAGATATTCTCATCTTTTCGACATACCAGGTATGTACGTCAATTTCGAGGACGAAATTTCATAAGGATGAGAGGTTGTAAGACCCCAACTTTTTATGAAATAAAATTAAATTTTCTCTATATATTATTTTGAATAGTAAGGGGTTGATTTGATTAATGTGATAAGTTATGGGTAAAATGATCAAATATTTTAAAATAAGCAAGTGGTTAAAAAATATTCATTATTGTCGTGGAATATTCTTGCTGTCGAGAAATATTCGTACGACGGTATCTTTGATTATTGATGGTTACGTAAGAAATCACTCATTTTAATATAATAATTGCCACAGTAGTTGCTGCATAGTATCTCATATTATTGATTCAATTATTGTCACAGTATCATCTGCACAATACTTTAAAATATTAAATCAATAATTGACACAACACAGTCACTCATATTATTATTAGTATTATTGACAATGTCTAAAAAGTTTTGTCAAGGAAAGAGTTTAGGTTATTTAATTGCACGCCAGTAAGGATAAATCCTTATCGAAAACCCCTCTCTTTTCTGGGAACAATCTGGTTGTCAATATTGTGAATTATAATATTAATTATGAATGGCTGATAAAAATATTTTTATTGTGTAGGGAATATTAATGCTAGTGGAAATCGATATTTATTTCGATAATAGTTGATTTTCGGATATTAAATTGACCAAACAGAGAATTAATCAGATAAATGAGCAATTAATGGGTGGTTAACATGTGGAACCCACTTATTGATGGATGATGAATGTGAATGGTTGCAATTAATGCTAATTGTTGAATTGGTGGAAAAATTGGTTGAGTTGGTTGCCGAGCTTGATGATAGCTTCCTCCGAATTGCCTATAAATAGGAATGGTTCCTCAACAGATAAGGTACACCATTCCAGAGACGCCCCCAAAATATGTTCAATACTCAACCCATTCTGAGTCGCCAAATATATGGTACATAATTCAAATACAATCTTTTATATCAAACGGTCGTGCAAAATACGACCACACAGCTGTGAGCGTCAATACAGACATGTAGAAAATATAAACGCTCAAACTAAGTCCTCATTATACTTATTATCACGCTATTTTATCAAAATAGTGAGGACTACTGCTCTAACTCGGACAATTATTCTGTCCCCCGACTAGTCCCTGCGACATTCTCATTTTTTGAAGAGAACAATGGAAGAAAAGGGTTAGCTCAACTAGCCCAATAAAGAATATTATGACTAAGATAATGAATAATAATTTATCGTTAGTCTTCAATAAATCAGATAAAATATTAAGGACAACAAGTTTTAGATCAACAGCTGCAGCAAAAATAACAATTCATTAGAAGAGTTAAGTAGAGAATAATGTCTACTATCTTCTATGATTAAAAGTCCATCTTTAATATTTTATCCATATAACATCAATCAATATATTCAAATTAAATATTCATCTTTGCACTACGGGCCAAAGATATTCATTTGTATCACTAGTGGTCATGATCATACCAACACCTGTCCATCTTTGCACTACGGGCCAAAGATTTTCATCAATTAATCATTCATCTTTGCACTACAGGCCAAAGATATTCATCAATTAACAGTTCATCTTTGCACTACGGGCCAAAGATAACTTTAAATTTAAGACTGAGGATGATAAAAAATAATATAAAGAACGAATCTAGTGAGATAAAGGACAAACTTTAGAGATTCGTAATTTAATTTATTTAAGTTCAAGAATGTTCAATAATAACCGATTGTGGAGCAAAATTCAAGAATGAAGTTCAAAATATGGATCCAATCAAAGATAAGAACCATAACAGATAGTTTGGACAAAGAATTTTTTTTTAATTTTTCTGTGAATAGTACTCGTGAATAGTGTTGTACGTATGAATAGTACCATATTTATGAATAGTGCCGTACGGATAAATAGTAACCCCGACATGAAAAGGTAAAATTTTCATAAGAAAGTTCATACCAACATTCCGGTGAAATGATATAAGATGAAACGCAAAACTCAAGAAATTTTTGATCATTTTAGGAATTATATAGAGGCAATACTTACCGTAGTAAGTTTGAATTTGGGGATATGAAATAAAATATTATTAATTTCATAATATGGAATATGAAAGAAAATAATATTCTTTATGAATATTGAAAGAATGCAACATCATTTATGAGAAAAATAATATCCCTTACCTCAGTATAATACTAGATCTGTCTGAATTATCGGATATTATGCTGAAGAACTTTTGCACTATTATCAACCCTCAAAATATCTTAATACTCACAATAAATACGCTCACTAGTATAGAGAAAGAAATTTTTGATTCTAGTGTGATTTTCATTTCTAACTAAGCATCCTATTTATAGAAAAATGTTAGCACACCATCCCTGAAAAATTAATTTATGGACGAAATTGTACTACACCCATCTTTGGAAAATCAACTTCAACACATCAAGAGAGAAAAAAGGACACCACAAAACACATGCTTTGTGCCAAAAATGTTTATAGCAACAAAAATAATTCAGATCCAATTTACTCTTTTCCACCTCATTTTATCCTTATACTATGAATTTATTGTAAAAATATTATCATTTAAATTATAAAATTATACTATTATATTATCACATTATACTATTATAATGTAATATTATAATAATATATTTGAATGAATTATTTTATCAGAAAAGATAAAATGTTAACTTTCAATAAATGTCTCTTTTGCTAAAAATTCATCTATTTATATTAAAATTGAATAAAAATTTACTTATCATTTTTATCAATAATTAATTATTATTCATAAATAATATTAAAGAATCACAATATTGACAACCAGGTCGTTCCCAGGAAAGAGGGGGCTTTCCGATAAAAAAATTTCCTTATTGGCGTGCAATTAGATGACCAAACTCCTTTCCTAGATAGAACTTTCTAGACATTGCCAATAATGCTATCTAATAATATTATTCAAATAATATGAATTTTTAATTTGATAATGTAAAATACTGTGCAGTGACAATTATTGAATCAATAATATAAAATACTGTGCAATACCGTGTGCTACTGTGCAACAACGCGTATTACTTTAATTTAACCACCGGGTATTTCAACAGTTTTAACTATAACAGTTTTGCCGTTATTTTTAGAAAAACTTATTCTTGTCGTTTTCTTCATCCGACAGTTTTCCATTATGGGGCCCAAAATTGATTGCGCCGTCGTACGAATATTCCCCGACAACAAGAATATTTTCCGACCAAACGAATATTCTCCGACACAATGAATATTTTATGACCACTTGCTTACTTTGTAAAACTTGCACATATCACCCCATAACTTATCACATTCATCAAATCAACACCTTACTATTTAAAATAATATATAGAGGAAATTAAATTTTATTAATAAAAAGTTGGGGTCTTACAATATAATTGCGCTAATAAGGAGTAATTCTTATCGGAAAGCCCTTTCTTTTCTGGGAACGACTTGGTTGTCAATATTGTGATCCTATAATATTAATTATAATAATTGATGAATAAAATAAAAATTATTGATAAATATGATAAGAAAATATTTGTTCAATTTTGATATAAATGAAGAAATTTTTAGCATGAGACATTTGTTGAAAGTTGACATTTTATCTTCTCCGATAAAATTAATTCATTCAAATATATTATTATAATATTACATTATAATAGTATAATGTGATAATGTAATAGTACTCCCTCCGTCCCATAATAAGTGATATTTTAGGTGATTTCATTTGTCCCAAATTATTTGATATTTTAAAAACTCTAGGAGCATTAATTACAATATTTCAAAAATTATTCCTCATTATTTCTATTTGATTACCCATATGCTTTTAACTCTCTCTCCTTATTAACACAAAGAGTATTATAGACAAATGATACTATATTTAATGCTATACAATCATTTTCTAATGGTTGTGCCCAACTTTAAACATCACTTATTATGGGACGGAGGGAGTATAAGTTTATAATTTGAATGGTAACATTATTATAATAAATTTTTGGTATAAAAATAAAATGAGGTGGAAGAGAGAAAAATTGAATTTGAATTCTTTTTAATAATTATAATTGTTTTAATATATATATATATATAAACATGTGGGCAACTTGAATTGTTAAGTGTGATGTGCTGAAGTTTTCAAAAGTGTGGTTCTTGAAAATCCTTCGTGGGTTTCATTTGTCAACATTGGTGTTCTGACATTTTTCAATAAATAGGGTGCTTAGTTAAGAAATGAAAATTACACCAGAATCAAAAAAAAATTTCTCTATAATATTGAGTGTATTTCTTGTGAGTATAAGGATAGTTTGAGTATGAATAACAGTGCAAGATTTTCTCAACATAATATCCGATATTTCAGTCAGATCTAGTATTCTACTAAGGTAAAAGATATTATTTTTCTCATAAATGATGTTATTTCCTTTCAATATTCATAAAGAATATTATTTTCTTTCATATTCCATATTATGAAAGTGATAATATTTTATTTCATATTCCTAAATTTAAACTTACTACGGTAAGTATTGCTTCTATAATTTCTAAAATGATTAAAAATTCCTTGAGTTTTGCGCATTATCTAATATCATTTCACTGAAATATTGGTCTGAACTTTCTTATGAACTTTTTATCTTTTCATGTCGGGATACTATGCATGAGATACTATTCACGGGGTAATATTCACGGGACTACTATTCATAAAAAAATATTTATTTTTTTTCTGTCCAATTATCTTTGATTGGATCCATGTTTTGATCTTCATTTTAAACTCTGGATAAATTCTCTAATATTTGTCATTTATCTCACTAGGTTCTTTATATCATTTTTCATCATCCTTAGTCCTATATTGTGGTGAAAGTTATCTTTGGTCTGTAGTGCAAAGATAAATTATTGATTGATGAATATCTTTGGTCCGTAGTGCAAAGATGAACTGTTGATTTAAGAATATCTTTGGCCTGTAGTGCAAAGATGGACAGGTGTTTGACATGATCATGACCACTGGTGATACAAACAAATATCCTTGGCCCGTAGTGCATGGATAATTCGTTGATTGAAAATATTATTGATTGGTGTTACAGAGATAAAATATTGATGATGAACTTTTATATCATAGAAGATAATAGACATCATTCTCTACTTAACTCTTCTAACGAATTATTATTTTCGCTGCAGTTGTTGATTTAAAACTTGTTGTCCATCATATTTTATCTGATTTATTGAAGGCTAACGATAATTTATTCTTCATTATCTTAGTCATAATATTCTTTACTGAGGTAGTTGAGCTCACCCTTTTCTTTCATTGTTCTCTTCAGGAAATGAGAATATAGCTGGGACTAGTCGGGGAATGGAGTGATATTCTGAGATAGAGCTGTAGAAATCCTCACTATTTTATAAAATAGTGTGATACTAATTGTAATGAGGACTTATTTGAGTGTTTATATTTTCGTATTATATATGATCTGTATTGAAACTCACAGCTTGTGTGGTTGTATTTTGCACGACCGTTTGTTATAAGAAGATTTGTATTCGGATTCTGTACCATGTATTTGGCGACTCAGAATGGGTTGTGTGAATCTATTTTGGGAGCGTCACACCTTAAGCTAAATCAAGAAACACGTAATAGGTAGACATCATTAGCTTATTAAACACGTAATAGGTAGACATCAAGTTACGCAAACGGGTTTTAAAAATTGCTAATCCTAACAGAAATAGTAAATAAAATTAAAAACCATAAGTTATGACTCTAAGTGACTAACCAGACTAACTTGTTGAGCAACACTAGTTTCCTTTTTTAATTGTCATTTAAGACATGTATGTTATCAAAACTACTCATACCCATTAACAAAACTACTCAAACCCACTTTTACAAAACTACTCCTACCCTTATTCACATTCGGCTCGAAACTACTCCTACTCATTCTCTTCATTTGAAACTTTAGATGTATATAGTCTTTGAACATCAACAAAACTACTCTTCTTTGAAATTTCAGTACCTCCTCCCTTTTCTACACTAATTTCCATTAGAATTCCTCAATTCAAATACTCCCCACAAAACTCCCCAATTTTCACATCCCATCATACACATGCAACACCATGTTTCAGATCAAAAATTTAAATAAAAATCATCAAACATCCAAGCAAACACAAACATTTAAACAATTAATCAATATTTAACCATAATTCAAACGAAAATCAACTTATTTCTAAATCTAAACCGATCAAATAAACCAAAATAATTAAAAAAATAAATGACAAATGATTTTTTTTTCGTGTTTCGATCTGATAGAAAATGTTGTATCTCTATCTCATATGAAAGCTTGCATTAGTTTATAATGTTTAATTTACAAGAGAGAGTGACCCCAATGTTGGATCCAGAAAGAGTTGGGGACAGTAAAGTCGATGTAAACATCTTCTCAATCAAAACTTTGTGTCAAAACTCAAACGAGTTCCTTTGTTTACACGATACTCGTTTTGTCCTAAATTCATATAAAAATCATATTTATGTAGTAGAGGAAACGGAAGCTACAATCTCGCTTTAAATAAATTTTTATGATTGTAAAACATTATGACATTGACATTTAAATTTACATAGTTAATAGGCAATTTGGAAACTCATTACAAAATAGTCCTCTTCCTAATTCTAATTTTCCAATATGCACAAAATTTATCCAAGTTAATTCACTGCTTGGCCACAACTGAATATTTTCTCTAATGTCAAATATTTTCATAAAACATACACAGAAGAAATAATTACTTACATGAACTGACATACATAATACATGAAAATATTTCAAATAAACATACATGAACTGACATACATAATACTCCAAAAAAAAGAGAAGAGATAAAAGAAAAACTTACACAGATGAAGAGAGAGATTAATGGCAGAGAACGTCAATGCCCGTTGTTATGTGCTGCCCAAAACAAAACAATAGAAAATTAGAAAAAAAACATAAATTAAACCCCAACATAACTAAATTGGAACTTATATACAAAGTAAACCCTAAGAAAAAAAAATTGTAATTTACCAATTGAAGCCAACAATGAGAAATGTAGAACCAGAGCTAAGAGGGGACGAAAAGAGGGGGAGATTGCTTGTAACAGTGTAGCAAGCCAAGGAAAGGGGAGGAAGAAAGGGGGAGGCCAGACGGTGGAAGCTGGAGGACGAATGGTGAGTATTAACGACTGCGGGAATCGATGGCGAGGACCGATGGCGAGGAGCGACGACAAAGCGACGGCGAGAAAAAGAGATGGAAAGAACAAATCGCGAGGGAAAAGAAAATGGAGAGGAAAAAGGAAACTGAATCAGGTATATTAAAAATAAGACCTCATTCTCAACGACGTTGATGTCGATATTAAACCTGTCGAGAATAAATTTAATATCAACGGCAGGTGCCGTCGCCAGTGACATTATCCCGTCGACCTTAACTTTTGGCGCGAGCACGAAGCGAAAAAATGAATGCGGGAGGGGATGAAGGGTACATTAGCGACGACATACTTTAACGACGGCCACACCGTTGCCATTGACGTCATTACTGACGACGTATATGATGTCGACAATAAGATTTATACATATCTGACAATTTGGTGTCGCTTCACAGTTCTTAGTCTATTGATTCAGCTCCTCTTTACTAAACAGAGATGGCGGTGGTGCTGAGAAGAAAAAGTGAGTTTTATGTGGAGCTGTTTTGACAATAGAGTAGTAGTTCATCCTTCAAATTTCTTAATTTGAGACATCATATTATTTTCATCTATAATTTAGAAATTGTAAGGCAATTATTGTTGAAAACAAATTTAATTTACATCCCTATTGTAAGGTAATGACTTTGTTACCACGAAATGATGTCAAAATCGTTTGGCATATGTTTTGTTGTATTTCATTCTAAAGCAATGAAATGCTTGCTTTGAACAGTCCTGAAATGGAGTAATTAGAATCATACTATCTACAACGTTTTCATATAAACAACACCTTATGAAAAATAAATACACAACGTTTTTTAGAAGAAAAAAACGTTGTGTAATGTGTCAAATACACTCTAAACGTGCAAATACACTCTAAAAAAAATTGTGATATGCAAATACACAACGTTTTTAGAAAAAAAACGTTGTGTAATGTGCACACACACAACGTGTTTTAGAAAAAAAAGCGTTGCTTAATGTGCAAATACACAACATTTTTTAGAAAAAAGTGTTGTGTAATGTGCACATACACAATGTTTTTTAGAAAGAAAAAAAGCATTGTGTAATGCGCAAATACACAACATTTTTTAGAAAAAAGTGTCGTGTAATGTGCAAATACACAACGTTTTAAAAATATTGTTTATTTGTGTCTAATAGATGACACTATTAACCACGACGTTTCTGGTGGGACCTATTACAACGTTTTGTAAGCGTTATTTATTTATTTTTTTCTACTAGTGTATCTCTATTTGTTTTAATAAAGAGAATTATTGTTTTATAATTATCTCTATTTTATAGAGATAGTTATTAACCAACAACCAATCAAAATTCAATAAAGTATATTTTTGGTCCCATGTGACAATTTACTTTATTTATCAATTTAAATGAAATATTTTGACCGGTTGAATGTTGTCATTTTATGACAAGTGGCGTTTTATAATTGGAAAACAAATTTAGTGCTCTACAATGTCTCAACAGTTATTTTCGAATTTTTATTTTTATTTTTTTGCTAATATCATGAAGATTTATAATTCGGATTCCATTTTAGATAGGATAGATATCTCTCAACTTTATCATACATGTAATAAAAGATAAGAATGTGATATTTTTTATATTGTTCCCAGAGTTTGTAAGAAAAAATTAACTTTTGCTAGACCTAGTGTGAGAGAAAAGAATAATGATATATATTGTAAATATTTTATGGCGACTATTCGATTGCCAGTTAAGTAGATAAATATCAGTAATAAATCGACATAAATTTATCGTAATACATTTGGAAAGAAAAAATTAAAGGTGTCCAACAAGGAACAATATGGAAGAGATTAATTCTTGCTCGATCATTCATGGTCAAAAGTATTTGATATATACATAATGTTTTTCACCCACTTCTATATTTTTTTATGATATTTCTTAAGATCTACTACTGCATGCTGATCAAAGATTATACGACATAGATTAATAGATAGCATTTGTCTTTCCTTTGTCTCAGAAAAAATAACAATTTTATTGGATAAAGAAGAACACCATTCCGTATTTCAGCGACAGTAAGTCACCACACTTGAGTAATTAATGTGTTTTAGAGCTCAATTCGTGAGCTACAAATCAAAACATTAATTCTTTAATTACAACTTAAAGCAAACTTTATATTTAATTATGCTCTCTCAACAACAACAAAAAAAAAAACAGAAGAAAAAACTTTGGCAAATATTCAAATCCCCAGCAAGGCTAAGTTCTGTAATCACACTTGGGTCATTTTACCGTCCACCACCACCGCTACCAGACCCGGTACCAATTCCATGGCCAGCACCACTGCCAACTCCAACTCCTACGCCAATCCCAATACCTATTCCGAATCCCCCTCCACCTCCAATGCCATGTCCACCACCAGCTCCTCCACCGGCTCCACCCCCTAGTCCTCCACCTACCCCAGCACCACCTCCGCCTCCAAATCCCCCACCATGGCCCGAACCACCCCCTACACCACTGCCTCCACCACCCCCACTCCCACCCCCACCTCCACCTCCACCTCCACCTCCACCTCCACCAGCGCCAAGACCTCCTCCACCACCAACACCTCCCCCAGCTCCAAATCCTCCACCATGACCCGACCCACCTCCAATACCACCTCCCCCGCCAGAACCTCCACCACCTCCACCGCCAACACCAACTCCACCTCCCGCTCCACCACCTATGCCTCCGCCAGCTCCAAATCCTCCACCATGACCCGACCCACCTCCAATACCACCTCCCCCGCCAGAACCTCCACCACCTCCACCACCAACACCAACTCCACCTCCCGCTCCACCACCTATACCTCCGCCAGCTCCAAATCCTCCACCATGACCCGATCCACCTCCAATACCACCTCCTCCGCCAGAACCTCCACCACCTCCACCACCAACACCAACTCCACCTCCCGCTCCATCACCTATACCTCCGCCAGCTCCAAATCCTCCACCATGACCCGATCCACCTCCAATACCACCTCCTCCGCCAGAACCTCCACCACCTCCACCACCAACACCAACTCCACCTCCCGCTCCACCACCTATACCTCCGCCAGCTCCAAATCCGCCACCGTGACCTGAACCTCCACCAACACCACCTCCTCCGCCAGAACCTCCACCACCGCCGCCACCAATACCAACTCCACCTCCTGCAGCACCACCTATACCTCCCCCAGCTCCACCCCCAATACCGCCTCCTGCACCCCCACCTAAGCCTCCACCCCCACCTAAACCTCCTCCTGCACCTCCACCAAATCTTCCACCACTACAACCTCTACGACCACCAAATCGGCAATCATCATCACCAAGAGTGACAGAACTCAAGTGGAAGACAATGCATAAGAGAAGAAGAAGCCCACAAGCCGATTTATGAGCAGTAAAACCCATATACATGGCTAGCTTAGCTATATGATTGAAGAGCTTCTAATCACTTAGTTTGGTTTGCTATATCGATGATTCCACTCAAAGAAAAACATACTTATATAGGTTCCATAATTATCCATTAGGCAAATATGAGTGCATGCATGGTTATGACTGCTAATTGGAAACGTTGAAAAACTGGCGGGAACATTAACTGAGAGGATTAAAGTCAATATTGAGATAATTAAGGGAGGACTTTCAGTTTTTGATTTGGACTGAACTAGGTCAACGGTATCCACATGCATGTACATCAGTACATCACCGACATGCAAATGAATTGTACTCCAACCTCGAGTAAATCTAGTAAGTATCAAAACACTCGAAAAAATAACATTATTTAATATACTAATATGTATAATTTTTTTAACATTTAGTATATATATATATAAAAGTAAGGATGTTTCTAAACAGTGTCATTAATTTATTAAATTTTCATTGATCCCATAAAATCTCTGTATCACACTGTCCACAACATAATTTTTCCGTACAAACTAATTAGTACTCACTTTGTTATAAAATTATAGATATATTTTAAAATAAAAACTTTTGAAGATAATTTTGTTTTTGAATGTACTATTAATTAATATTAGATAATAATTTAATAGTAATATATAGTATGATGTTAGAAATGATAATTAAAATTTTGTGAGAGCTAATTAGAAATATCATGCAAATTAATTTATAGTTTTAAAGTAGAAATGTATTTCTAATTCTGGAACAAATGTATTATTAAGCAAAACAAAGTGAACTTCTCCTTCCCTTTTATCGCCAAAACAAATTACATTTCTAATTATCATGGATGTTTGGGACCAAATTTAAAAATTCGAGAGAAAATAACAGGGAAAACATAGGAAACAAATTTTAAAATTGTTTGTACTACGTAGTAGTGTCTAAATAACACAATTTATATGCCATCTATTTAGGAAACTACTCACTCATATTAGGGTTCTAATTTTTGGAACGCAACAATAGTCTTGAGATTTTTTTTTTTGCTACATTAACACACACACCCAACACATCTTTGCTGTCACTAAAGATCAAACTCTCAACCTCATGGATACCATGAGGCGAGTCTAAGCCAAATACCATGCGGTGTCTTGAGATTTGAGTGGAATTTTCAGGAGCTACAGAAACTGTAATCTTGCATGACAAGCAGATGAGAGTTGTAAAACGTTACCAGTGGCGTTTGTTTTCTTGTGTTTTGTTTATTAAAATGTTGTGTATATGCATTCCTTAGTTGGGAAAGTTGGAACGACCTGACAAGGACTCATATTGGCTATACTAGAATGGCTTACTGTTTCTATTCTTTAATTCTTTCAATTTTATAGAAAAGGACAAATTTGATATATTATTGGTATTTTATGTCTCAAAATAAATATATATATATATATATATATATATAATAAATTTAAATTATTTTTTTTTAAAAATATATCTTTAATTTTGATACAAAAAAGTAATATTTTTGACAGGGAAAAAATAATATTTTTTTAAATTATTTAGTGTTGACTTTAGTATGTCCCTGTTCTTTCCCGGCATCGCCCTGCCCTATATGTGTAGCTATTAATATGGTTGACGAAATAGCTATCTGCTATGCATGTGACACGTTTGAGCCGTTGGGGAAATGGTGGGAAAATTAAGTGAGGGGATCAAAGTCAAATTAATAGAGGACTAGTATTTGGTTTGGACTAGGTCAACGTTACCGACTCTTGAACCGGAAGAATGAGGATTGGCTTTTACAAAACAAAATACCGCATGTACATAGGTGCCCATGACGTGGTGCATCCCTTCGACAATGCTTTTATTAATTTCGTTTATGATTTTAATTTTTCGGTCTGTAATACTCCCTTTGATTTCTTATAGCCCTTTGTTTATGTTAACGCTACAATCTCGTCACGCGCCTCAATCACGAAAAATACTCTTTGTCCTGCACAATGGACACGTCAGCACCGGATCTTGACGGGTTTGGGCCGTCGGGAATCGCTCCGGTGTGAGAATAAGTATAGAACCGAGAGAAAAATGGTTTAACAATGGAGGTTGTGTGCTCTAGTGTCTGGAGAGAAAAAATGTTCGTTACCTCTTTCTTGTGTAGTGCCTTTTTTCCTTTATATTGTCCCATCACCTTTGCATGTTTTTCCCCGATATTTTTTTCTGCCCGTTGACTGCATGTAGGCTTTTTCACACTTGCTCTTCCCCCCGTCAACATTATGTCAACTCTCCATTAATGAAGGAGGCTAAAGACGGCTGGGCCCATCACCTCAATCAGCCGCCTGTTAATCTCACAGATTAGGGATAACTTTAGTCTATAAGCTTTCACCTGTCACCCACTACCAGCTCCAGCCCAAACTTTATCTAAATAATCATTTATATAATAGCCCAATACTTCAAGAGTAAAAAGGAATTTGACCCGGAAAGCCCAAGATGAATAAGATTTGACCGGCCCAAGATATTCATGGCCCAACAGTTTACAAATGAGAGTTTCATTTAATTTTAACATTCTTTTTCTTAACGTATTAAAGTTTACAAATAATGACATATATATATATATATATATATATATTAAAAAAATAGAGGTGCACAGTTGTGCAGACTTTCAAATGTACACAGTCTACAATCGTAGTGTTAAGTTATCCTACGATCGTAGAGTAATTACTGACTGGTAGTAGAGTAATCACTCTACTACAGGAGAAAGGTAGGGTGAATCCTCATATCGTAGAGTGACTTAACTCTACGATCGTAAACTGTGTATATTTGAAAGTTTGCACAGCTGTCTAGCTCCATTAAACCATATATATATAATCTAAATAATTGTTCAGGTGTTTGATAAAGCTAAATAATAAATTCCGAATGTTAAGTACATATGAATACATTGAATGAGTTAAATAGAGTGCTATATTTACTGAACAATAAAAAGATATTTGATAATTTATCTTTTGCAACATTTAAATAAGTATATTTTCCTATTTTAATGTTGTGAGTTGTTTCGAACGAGTTTTTTTATGTCATCTTATGTGCTAAAAATATTTTCAAAATTTTATTAAAATTATTTATTTTGTTTTTAAAATGATTTACATTCCACAACATTAATTATTAAGGAAGAATATACCCCAGTAATTACTCAATCAGGTCATCAAAATGCATGTGTTGAAAAGTGCAATAAATTATTACAATTAAACTATATTAACAAAAAGAAAAAAAATTTCTTTCAATTGAATCTTTCATAAAGAAACTCCAAATTATTGACCAAACACAAGATTGAGCAAGAAATCGAATTTAGCCCCGGAACAGCACTAGAAACTGACCAAACCTCTCCACAATTGAGTCATAGCAGCGATTCCGACGTATAAGACTGCATTGAAAGGGTTGAAAAACCATGTGCAGTTTGGTTGCAATTTTTGAAGTCTCGATAAAAAAAATAGATAAATAAATAAATAAAATTATATATTTTTAAAGCTTATTGATTGAACTTGGTCTTTTATTTGGGTCAAAATTATGTGGGCTAATTATGATATTTAGATAATATTAATTTGATAAATTGGACTTTAAAACTAGTCAAGTCCAATATATATTGGTTCAATATTAAGCCTATAAAAATTAAAAGAAGTTGCATTTTCTTTTGTAAAAGTAAATAACATAATAATAAAACCTAATCCTGTCACATTCCATAATACGAAACCGAAGAAGAGGAGTCCGTTGTGAGCTGTCACACTCACTGGTAGCGGAGGAAAAGAAAACGTAAATGGGATAAAAATTTAATTTTTCCAACCAAGGTAAAATGTTTGTGTTGTTCATAAAAAAAGTTACTCAAGTCAAGGCAGGACCTGTCATGGCAATTGTATGAATTTTATATTGAAATATTTCATGTTCTATAGTAATTAATTGGTACTTACTTTGTACTCATGCACCTATATGATATTTCCTCCATTCTTAAATAAGTGTCGTTTAAAGTTTTTGCACATAGATTACAGAAGTTATTAATATGAGTAAAAAATTATTGTACAAGATTAAAATACCCTTATTTAATAAATATTCTCTTTCCTCTCTCTCCTCTCTCACACTCTTCCATATCCTTATTGTGTGCATTAATTACACATTTGTTGGAAAACAGGGATAAGAATAAATTTGGAAGAAAAAATATTAATTATGTTTTGGTTTCCTAAAGAGTCAAATATTTTGGAATAAATGAAATGGGGTAAAACGTCAGTTATAGTGGAACGGAGGGAGTATTAGTTATATAAATAGATATGTACTGTTATGCAAATAGAATAAAGGGTCCTCTTAACATGTGTCCTAAGGGCACATGCTAATCACACAGCTTAAAAAAATATTTTTTGAATTGTGTGTATATTCTCTTAATTTCTGCATTTATACCAAGTTCAAGGGAATATGCACACAATTCAAGAGAATATTCCCTTGAATTGTGTGCTTAGCATGTGCCCTAAAGACACATGTTAAGAAATTCCTAGAATAAATTAGGATGAACAGGCGTGAGGGGTCTCCATCTAGAAGCCCCAAATTGTAAACATCCCATATTAGTCTTTAAGAGCATTCGCAACAGCTTTTCTAATAAATTCTTTATTCCCACATTTGAAGAATATATCAATAAATTAGTAGCCAACAGTTTCCTTATCCTTATATAATTCTCTATTTTAATCACTATATATGATTTGACTCCTCAGGGTGAGGGAATCAAAAGAGCGTTCCCTATTTATGTAAAATGACATTTCACACCTTATTTATTGTGATTTTATGTTGGTTAAAAGATCTTATCTCACTTAATTGTTGATTTGAGTATGCCTATCAAATCCACTTATTTTTATTTTTAAAACAGAGGATTTAGAGAAGAAAGAGAACTATAAAAAAATTAAAAATCACTTAAATTTTGATTTTGATCATTTTTGTAAAAAATATTACTACTAATTATAAATTTTATTAGTTTATAATTAAAATATTATTATTTTAGTTCTCATAAACAGATAATGATCGTTGAACTTTTTGATTTCTAGCAATATCTATTTTTAAATTAAAATAATTGCAATTTTAAAATTCAAACAACAATTACTTTTAAATAAAAAATAGTTACAACGGTTAAAATATGATTTGACTGTTGAAACTTTCAAATTTTAAATTTCAAAATTTAATATTTAAGGAATCAATATAAGAAACCTATTGGGAACATAATGAAAAAATTGAATCCCGAAAAAACTGTTGTGAATGTTCTAACAATATCACAACCAAGGGTTGATTATGCCAGAAAAGGGGGGATTTGATAAAGAAAAAGGAGTATAAGGATCAGCAGAGAACATGGCGAATTTCATAAATGTTTTTCTCTAGTTTTGAAAATTCCTTGTCCTTAATTTATTATTTAGACATCTCAGTCCACTCTCAACATTATTCTCGTCTACCTGTAATTCCAGTACCAATTTTCAAAATATATATATATATATATATAAAGTTTGATCCCATTTTGTTTGTGTTGCGGTTGAAATTTCTCTGGCCCCCATATCTGTTAGGTCATCTACAGCAGCCGGCGGAGCTCCATCAATCCTAAACTAAATATAGTCTAGGATTCGTGTTCTATCTCCAGCAGATAGCTGGATAGACTAAATATAGTTTAAGAGATTTTTCGGTGGATCCAAAATATTATATCAAGGAATCTGATTTTGGTATACTATAATTTTTAATATATTTTAATAGGTGTGTGAAAGAATAATTGATGGATTATAATTCATTAAATATAATATAATCTTTTAATATTATAGTCCATCACTGCCCGAAGGATTAAAAGACTATTCAATTAATTGATGTCGTATGGACTAAATATAGTCAATGGTATGGTCCACCTTGTTGCTGGACATCTTCTTCTTATTTTGCTTCAGTGATATCTTTTCAATCTAAATTCTAAGATCTATTCTTGGATCACAACTCAATTGATTAACCAAATGACCCTTCCCCTGTCCTGTCAGACCCCAACAATCCATGACCGAAAACGCTTTATGCATGCATAGATGTGAATGGGGGAGGCTCATGCCTCATGGTGTCTTGTCATTCATGGAGGGATGGGATATTCATCTCTCCATGAATTTACTGGCAAATAAACACGAAGATAGAACTGTTGTCCTAAGTATTGGCGAGCCCAGTTTTCTGACCTAATTAATGTCCCACATTCCCACATTGTCCAGGGGCATGCATGTAAACTGCAGTCCATGATTTGGGATAAACCTATAAATGTAACAAACATTTCAAACTTTATATGTTTGGTAAGACAACATGCTGCTGGCTATTCTTATAGCTGAGCCTGCCCGGGTTGATCAGCTGTGACCAGTACAGAGTAAGTATTTTGGAGGGTGTTAACACCACAATCTCGTCACGCGCCCCAATCACGAAAAGCACTCTTTGTCCTGCACAATGAACACGTCAGCACCGGATCTCGACGGTTTTGGGCCGCCGGGGATCGCTCCGGTGTGAGAATAAGTACAGATTTTGAGAGAAAAATGGTCTAACAATGGAGGTCGTGTGCTCTAGTGTTCTCAGAGAAAAATGTACCTCTTGCTTTTTTTCTCTGGTGTGTAGTACCTTTTTTCCTTTTATTGTCTCATCACCTTTGCATGTTTTCCCCCGATGTCCCTGTCCATTGGCTGCATGCAGGCTTTTTTCTCCTTGCTTTTTTCCCCCCCAGCCAACATTATGTCAACTCCTCATTAATGAAGGTGGCTTAAGACGGCTGGGCCCATCACCTCAATCAGCCGCCTGCTAATCTCACAGATTAGGGGTAATCTTTAGTCTATAAACTGCCACCTGTCATCCACTACCAGCTTCAATCTAGAGTGTATCTAAATGATCTCTTGGATAGTAGCCCAATACTCCAACAGTAAAAATGGGTTTGACTCAGAAAGCCCATAATGAATAAAAATTGACCGGCCCAAAATGTTTACGGCCCAACATTGCCCCCTAGTTTTTCGTTAAACAAAATGTTTAATGAAAAAGTATAAGAACCTGGGTCAATTATCAAGGAGAATCCCCACAGACTCAGCGAAGCCCAATTAATAGAAAGCCCATATTCAAATGCAGACCTCTCGAACCCAAAATCATACACCAATCTTTTTGAATTTCAAAATTAAATGATATTTCCCAATTCCGAGAGGACACGCCGGCGGTTAACCTTCCCCATCATTATCTCTATTAAATGTGCAGCCTTTGGACTTCGTGCATTTCCAGAAAGGCAATTCTATAAGATTTTCAAACCCCCAAATCAGACAATTTTACCTGTTCATTTGGAGTTCGAAATATACCAGATTTCTTCTTAGCTCGTCTGTCAACAATGGCTTCCCAGAACAAAGAAAACGCTGCTTTGACTTCCGAGATTCGTTCATCTTCCATCCCGACTGTGCCAAATCCTAAGTTTGTATCGTCATCCGGCAAAAATCCCATACCTCCTGTTTCTGTACCCCCTCCTTTTAAATTCGAGGACGAGGAGCAACATCCCATCGCCAACAGTCCTTCGAAACTAACAGAAGATGATCTCGAAACCATCCGAGAACGTTATTTTATTCCAGATACACATCATCTGAAGGCGCCTACCCTCTCCGATCGAATGTATCACCGTCCCGACGGTTGGACCGCCATGCCTCTCATTCTTTTAGAAAGAGGAATCCGATTCCCTCTCCATGCTTTCATCGTTACCCTTCTGGGGTTTATGGGTGTGGGATTTGCCCAACTGGTCCCCAATTCCTACATCCACATTCTAGCTTTTATAGCTTTCTGTAGCGAATCAGGGGTTTCTCCCTCTATCGACTTCTTTTTCAATCTGTTCGTTCTGGGCAAATCTCGCGAACAGGGTTTTAAGGTTCTGGGTAAACAAGCCCCAAAACCTAATTCTAAATTCAGTAAGCGCCCCCTAATGGATACCCCTTCGAGCAACAAGAAATGGTATGAGAAATGGTTCTTCATCAAAGGACCTGAAATATCGTCCATTCCCGATTGGACTACTTCGGAACATGCCACTTCGGACCTAGGCGACCTTCCAGACGATCGCATAAAGGAGATAGCGAAGCTCATGGGGAAGCTTCCCAGGGAGGAATGGAGCTTCAACCTCCTAGGCGATCATGCTTGGTTATTCGATCATAAACGTAAGTTTCCAACCCAAGTTTTGTATGTTTTTCTCAATTTCTCTTCGATCATTATTTTGAGATATTTTTCTTTGTGTACAGTATCCTTGATCAGGCCTTCATCTTCTGATCGAAGAGGTATAGAGCAAAATCTGTCAGCCCCCTCAGCTCAAGATTTTGTCGAAGCTCAAGAAGCCGAAGCACAAGCCTTCGAGCCTCAACCTACCGACCCACCGATAGCCGAATTGAACCCGGACGAAGGGGTTAGTCGGCCTCGCCGAAAAAAGAGGGCGGTCCGAAAGCCTAAACACACTTCCGCTCCTATCCCCACCGAGAGCCTCCTCGACATGCCCGCTGCTGATCGTGCCAAAATTCTCCTTACCAAGAAGCGAAAGGCTAAAGTCAACATTGTACCTCTCACAACCGAAGAATTGAGAGTGCCTCCTCCCCAATCGAATCTACATCCGTCTTCACCCTCACCCATAAATCCAGACGAATTTGAGGTTGAACCTAGTTCTCCTCTTATCCGAAAGAAGAAATACCCTTCCGACGACCAGCCCTTACCTGAGAATCGGCCAACATCCTCTCCTCAACGAGCAGATCCTCCCTTTTTTGGTTCAACGTCGGGAGCTCCTCGGTCGCCTAGCCTATGGCCTGACCAGAATGAAGACTTCCCCTTCCATCTCTATAATTCTTTCGTTCTGGATACAGACAACCACAGGTTCGGCAACAGTACCATAGCCGATCTGCTGGAAGAAGGCTTGGCTCACCAGGCTAGAGTAAGTTTTCGATCATTTCTGCTCATAAATATATATTCTTCAAGTATTCTATTAATTCAGAATGTCTGCAGGCAAATGGGATTTTCGGGCGTCTTCACCAAAAGCATAAAGAAGCCGGGGTCGAAGAAGAAGATGCCCGAAAAGAAAATGCCATTTTAAAGTCTGCCTTGGCGAAGGAGAGGAGTGAACATGAGAACCTCCGCTTCAACTGTAAAGGTCTTCAAAATGACCTCGCCAAAATGAAAGAGCTGCTGGCCGTGTCTGAAGCTTCTCAAAACGCGATCATGCAACGGAATGAAGAACTTCAGCGGTCCAATAAACAACTGACTGAGAATAACCGG
The DNA here is from genome assembly GCA_020205555.1 of Panax stipuleanatus. Lineage (NCBI taxonomy): Eukaryota > Viridiplantae > Streptophyta > Magnoliopsida > Apiales > Araliaceae > Panax > Panax stipuleanatus. The sequence continues at coordinate 135,448,685 of CM035122.1, read as the reverse complement.
AGTCTGGCTTTAAGCATATCAGATGCTAAAAAATCTGAAGAACGTCATCTGGAACTTCGGGGAAAAGTTGAGAAGGAGCTTCGGAATCTGAAGTTGATGGGTCCTCCTCTCACTGAGGAACTTCGCAAGGAGATCCAGGCTGAATATCGGAAGTCTCCTTCTTTAACTAACGAGATAATTCAGATGTACACGGAGGGTTATGAAGCAGCCCGAAGCAAGGGTAAAGCTAAATTGGCAGCCGTTGCTGTAAATCCGTTGCTCCTTGATTCTTCCGAAGATGAAGATGAGGAGTAATAGTGACAGAAATTTACCCTTTATATGACAATGTACTGACTTCATTAAGCATAATGAGATATATCTTATTCCTTGTTGTTCCTTTCTTAAGTTGAATTTGTATTGTCATTTAAACGATACGTAATTTAAGCTCAATACTTCAAGTAAAATCAAACAACAATGTAAGACGAAACTTACTCACTACCAGAGGATAACATACATCATTGTTGGGATAAACGATCCACCAACTTTTTAGTATGAATATTAGTTCCGAAGATCTTATAATTGTTATTCAGCTTTATAATAATTTGGATAACTTCATTCTTCTTTGAGAGCCGAATAAGTTCAACACAGAAAATATCTCGCTTTGCTATAAAAAGTCGAAAGGATTCAGCCTTATACCGAGCTGAAAACCTCGTTCTCTCCGAGAGCCGAACAGGTTCAACCCAAAAGATATTCCGCTTCGCTACGAGGAGTCGAAGGGATCCAACCTTATAACTGGTGACCACGTTCTCTCCGAGAGCCGAACGGGTTGGACCATCAATAGTTCACTTCGCTACGAGGAGTCGAAGGAATCCATCCTTATACCGAGCTGGCAACCTCGTTCTCTCCGAGAGCCGAACAGGTTCAACCCAAAAGATATTCCGCTTCGCTACGAGGAGTCGAAGGGATCCAACCTTATAACTGGTGACCACGTTCTCTCCGAGAGCCGAACGGGTTGGACCATCAATAGTTCACTTCGCTACGAGGAGTCGAAGGAATCCATCCTTATACCGAGCTGGCAACCTCGTTCTCAGCCGAACAGGTTCAACCCAAAAGATATTCCGCTTCGCTACGAGGAGTCGAAGGGATCCAACCTTATAACTGGTGACCACGTTCTCTCCGAGAGCCGAACGGGTTGGACCATCAATAGTTCACTTCGCTACGAGGAGTCGAAGGAATCCATCCTTATACCGAGCTGGCAACCTCGTTCTCTCCGAGAGCCGAACAGGTTCAACCCAAAAGATATTCCGCTTCGCTACGAGGAGTCGAAGGGATCCATCCTTATACCGAGCTGGCAACCTCGTTCTCTCCGAGAGCCGAACAGGTTCAACCCAAAAGATATTCCGCTTCGCTACGAGGAGTCGAAGGGATCCATCCTTATAACTGGTGAATGAAAACCTTTACTGGAGAGATAAAGAGAGCCATTTTTATTAATAACTGTCGTTGTGGTTACAGACTTCCATATTTTAATACTATCCCTACTGAAAATATTTGCGGAGTCTCCCGGCATGCCAAGTATTTTTGATTTCAGATCCATCTAAAGTTCGCAGCCGGTAGGTTCCGGGTTTTGATACACTGATGACTTCATAGGGGCCCTCCCAATTTGGCATGAGTTTACCCATATTCTGAGGGGTAGAAGCTTCTACTTCCCGGAGAACTAAATCCCCAACCTCAAATCTTCGAAGCTTTACACCTTTGTTGTAGTACTTAGCCACACGACGTTGATATGTGGCCAACTTTATCAAAGCTGCCTCTCGGACTTCTTCGATCAGATCTAAGTTAGCTCTGAGTCCCTCATCATTGTATAACTCTTTAAATTGACTGACTCGAAGACTTGTAGATCCAATTTCTACCGGAACTAAAGCATCAGTACCATACGCTAGCCTAAATGGGGAATCTCCCGTCGTAGTCCTTGGTGTAGTTCGGTAAGCCCATAGCACGCTTAGTAATTCTTCGGGCCATCTGCCTTTGGCGTCATCCAGCCTCTTCTTGATTCCATTCAGGAGTATTCTGTTGGTTACCTCAACTTGCCCATTAGATTGCGGATGGGCAACTGAAGTCTTCCGGTGCTGAACCCCTAACTCTTTCAGAAATGCCTCAAACTTTGATCCCACGAACTGGCGCCCATTATCTGAAATTACTACCATAGGGATTCCAAATCGAAACACTACTGACTCTTTAAAAAACTTCAAACATTCCTGTTCTGTTATCAGCCGAAGAGGTCTCGCCTCTACCCATTTAGTCATGTAATCAATTGCTACTATAACAAAACTGACCTGGCCTTTTGCTTTTGGAAGAGGACCCAGTATATCTACCCCCCAGACAGCAAAGGGTATAGGAGATAAAACCGAGTATAACTCCTCTGGTGGCTGATGCGGGATTGCACTATTCAGCTGGCATTTGGGGCATCTTTTCACATAATCAGTAGCCTCTTTGAAGATTGTCGGCCAATAAAAACCTTGGCGAAGTACTTTATAAGCTAACGACTTCGCGGCCATATGATCACCACAGATTCCTTCATGGACCTCCCGAAGAGCATATTCAGCTTCAGACGGGACTAGACACTTCAGTAGTGGAGAGGAATGAGCTCTTCGATACAGATCTCCATCAATCAGTATGAAGTTTGCGCTCTTGTATCTCACCTTTTTAGCCGACATCTGATCCGAAGGTAGTATGCCATTTGATAAATAGTTTATGTATGGAGTCATCCAACAATTTGACTGTTCTACGCACGTTACTTCCTCTTTATGGATGCTGGCTTGTTTCAGGATTTCCAAGTAAACGATCCCTTCGAAAGTGCTTAATTCGGCAGTGGCTAGTTTCGATAATGCATCAGCGTTGAAATTATCAGTTCGACCGACACTTTTAAAAACACATGAGCTAAAGTGTTGAAGTCGATCTTTCAATTCTGCAAGATATCTAACCATTTTGGATCCTCGAGCTTCGTACTCTCCCGAAACTTGCTTGATGACTAGTTGAGAATCGCTGTAAATGACCAGCTTCTGAACTTCTAGACTATGAGCCAGACGTAACCCAGCTAATACCGCCTCGTACTCAGCCTCATTATTTGTTGCTTTGAACTCAAATCTGATGGCCTGCTGTATTTTGAATCCCTCCGGGCTTGTCAGAATTATCCCGGCACCACCGAGATCCGAAGTAGAAGACCCATCTACATATAAAGTCCAAGAATCGTGCTCCTGTTGAAGTATGGCCACTGTTTCCGGAGATTCTACCATTTCGGTCATGCTGCCATCAGCCTCAGGAAATGAGCATTCTATCACAAAATCAGCCAAGGCTTGGCCTTTAATAGCTGTCCGGGGATAGTACTCTATGAAGAACTGAGACAATTCCATCGTCCACGCAGCAAGCCTTCCCGAAACCTCTGGCTTCCCCAGCACCTTCTTCAGTGGTTGGTCCGTATACACCACTATTATCCGACCTTGGAAGTATTGCCGAAGCTTTCTACTAGCAACGACTAAAGCAAAAGCAAATTTCTCAAGGTTGGGATACCTTGTTTCTGCATCTCTAAGGGCATGGTTTACATAGTAAACCGGGTGTTGCCTACCCTCAATTTCCCGCACCAAAACTGCTCCCACGGCCAGTGAACTTGCAGCCAGATACAAATACAAGGGTTCCGTAGGAACCGGCTTCACTAACAGAGGTGCCGAAGACAAGTACCTTTTAATGCCTTGGAAAGCTTCCTCACATTCCGAAGTCCATTGGAAGGTCTTCGCATTCTTCGGCCCTTTCAATGTGTTAAAGAACGGCAGGCACCTTTCTGCTGACTTAGACATGAATCGTCGCAACGATGCTATTCGACCAGTTAAACGTTGTACATCCTTGTATGACTGGGGTGATTTCATGTCTAAGATAGCCTGGATCTTCTCTGGATTGGCTTCGATACCTCTCTTACTGACCAAATATCCCAAGAATTTGCCTGCCCCCAGTCCGAAAGTGCACTTAGTAGGATTCAGCTTCAATTCATAACGGCGCACCGTTTGGAAACATTCTTCTAGATCATCCAGATGACCATGACCCGACATGCTTTTAACAATCATATCATCAACGTAAACCTCCATATTCTTGCCTAGCTGCTTCTCGAAGATATGGTTCATCATCCTTTGATATGTAGCTCCCGCATTGATCAATCCGAAAGTCATTTTTTTGTAGGCGTACACCGACCGATGAGTGATGAAAGCTGTCTTTGGTATATCTTCTTTACACATAGAAATTTGATGATAACCTGAAAAAGCATCCATAAAACTAAGAAAAGCATACCCCGAAGTTGCATCAATGAGTTGGTCGATATGAGGCAGAGGATAGAAATCCTTCGGGCAGGCTTTATTCAGATCGGTGTAATCTATACAAACTCGCCACTTGCCATTATGCTTCCGTACTAGAACCACGTTGGCCATCCATTCTGGATAATCGATCTCGAAGATGAAATCTGCATCCAACAACTTAGTGATCTCCTCATCAATTATCTTCTGTCTCTCCAATGCGAAGAGTCTCCTCTTCTGTCTAACTGGCTTCTTGGTTGGATCTACTTGCAATCTGTGCTCCGCTACTCTTCGACTTACTCCCGGCATGTCACTGGGGATCCAAGCAAAGACATCAGCATAGCACTGAAGCAACTTCAGCAGGCTTGTTCGAAAAGGTTCAGGAAGTCCCGAACTGATTTTCACTGTTTTCTCTTTCTTCCCCGGAATCAACTCGATCTCTTCGGTATCCTCAATGGGCACGACTAAAGGTTCGGTGCCGCTTTCTGTAAAGGGTTCCACCTCAATGGCCATTGTATGCTTCAGTTTACTGATCCCTACCCCCGAAGTGATCAGAGCATTCCGATAGCACCTCCTTGCTAAGTCTAGATCTCCAGCCACTTCGCCAACTCCGTGGGATGTAGGAAACTTAATTTTAAAGTGGGGTATTGAAGTAACCGCCTGTAGAGCCGTCAAAGTAGGTCTCCCCAAAATAGCGTTGTAGGCAGAATCAACATGTACAACATAAAATTTACAAAGGATTTGAACCTGTTGGGGAGCTGTCCCGAAGATGACTGGCAGCTCGATGGTCCCTGCTACTTTGACGGGATCGTTGCTGAAACCATACAGAGGGGCCTCCTGCCCGATTTCCATCTTCTGGCCATCCACAGGCATTCGGTGGTAAGCATGAGCATACAATATATCCACTGAAGAGCCGTTGTCAATCATCATCCTTTTCATATCCACAGAACCTACTTGGGCCGTGATTATCAAGGCTCCGTCATGCGGTTCGATAGGTTCTGTAGGGAAGTCCTCATCTGTAAAGGAAATTATGGAACCCGGATATGCCCTTTCGATCTTCGTCGGCTTATCGGCCAAAGACATCACAGAGTCCAGATATCCTCGTCTCTTCCTACCTGCAACTTTTCCTGTGTTCCCCCCAGTTATCACATCCACGACATGCCGAACCACCTTGTTTGGCCCTGGTTGAACGGGCTGGGCAACCTGAACCAACTCCTTATTCTCCGGTTGAACCCTTTGTCGTTCCCGGCCTGTTACATAATGCATCAAGGTACCACTTTGAACTTTCCTCTCAATAAATTCTTTCAAATTCCAGCAGGAATTTGTGTCATGCCCAACCGCCCGGTGGTAATTACAATATAAGGCAGGATCTCCAGACCCCGGTCGAAGGTTGTTTTTGGGCGCTTCGAAGTACGGTTGGTTTTTAATGTGTTCCAAGATGGTGGCCCAATCCGTGTTAAGTTGTGTGTACACCTTGTTCACTCTTTGAGTTGGAATGGGTGGACGATCTCCCCTGGGTACCCAGTTACTATTATACCTTTTTTGATTACCTTCGGATCGATCATTGCCGATATTGTTTCTTCTCTGACTAACGTCCTTCTCCTTTACTTTTTCTGAGGAGCTTTGTTTCAAGCTAGCCATTGCCTCTTCCACCACGATGAAACCTTCGGCCTTTTCAAACGCTTCGGCCAGACTCTTCGGATGTTTGAACATCAGCTTCTTTACTAATTTTTCCGATTTCACCAGATCTAAGCCATTCTGGAACAATCCTACCGCCTGAAGATCGTTAAGATCTGAAACCTGCCCTACAGCTTCTCGGAATCTCTTCACATACTGCCCCAGAGCCTCACTTGGATGTTGCCTTACTTGGGCCAACGATCCCGTGGGTCTCCCTCTTCTCTTATTGCTCCCGAAGCGAGCATGGAATTTGTCACACAAATCCGCCCATGACGCAATCGAATCTGAAGCCAGAGCCCCCATCCATTGTCTTGCGTCCTTTCTTAATGTCAATCCGAACGTCTGACATTTAGCTGCGTCTGAGTAGTCGTAATAATCCATTAATCTGTCAAATGCTTGGCTGTGGTCAAACGGATCTCCAGAACCATCATAACTCTCCATATGAGGCAACTTTTTGCTGGGATCAGCTTTCTCTTTAAGAATTTCAGATGAAAAGGGGGACGCCTTTTTATCCGGAGTCTTCCCCCCTTGTTGATTCTCTGCTAGCTGCTTCCGAAGCTCCTTTATCTCTTTCACTAAGTCTTCCACCAACCCGGGTGAAGAAACAACCTCCTTCCTTGGAGAAATCGTCTCATTGTGTTTCATCCGATCTCTTTCATCCGGGTTAAAAGATGTCGAAGGACTTCGTCTCGTACTTCGGCCAGAGCGAGAACTCCCTGTATTGTGCATCCTCTTCGACCTCCTTGGAGAAGGACTTCTAGATCGGCTTCGTCGCCCATCTCTTCTACTACTTCTATAGTACTCAATACGAGGCGTCCTTCTCGAAATCTCGGGAGAATATTCTGGTGATATACTTCGTTCCTCATCGGGAGAATGACTACAAGTCTCACTATCGTCTCGCTTGGAGTATTCATTCCTCCTTGCTCTTCGGCCATGTGATTTACCCCTCCTTCCCGGTCGAGTGTAACTGAAAGCTTCGTCTTTCTTCTCGGCCGCGAGAACCATCTGTTTAGAAATCTCCTCTCTCTGCTGCAGAAGTGCTTTCAAGGCTGTGTCGGTCTCTTGAGCCTTCTTTGCCAAGACAGAAATCTTGTCTGTATGGCCTTCTCGATGCCGGGTTTTGAGTGGCGTATCCATCATCTTTTTCCGATCGTCATCGGAACCTTTGCTAGCAGTAGAAAATAACTTCCTCTTGGCATCCCCATGGTCTCTGGCTTGAGAACCTCCTAGTATCCTCTGTGACTCAAGTCTGTCATGAATACTTTTTGAGGGTCCTAGTCTGTCTTTCACCGAAATCCTTTGTAGAGAAAAACTAGCATCCGTTGGCTGTCCCTCAGCCGTGATCGTTTTGCTTTTTACCATAGCTTCCGACGTAAGATGCCTAATACGTTGTGATTGAAAATCAGAAACACTAAAGCCCTCCTTCTAGCGCCAATGTTAACACCACAATCTCGTCACGCGCCCCAATCACGAAAAGCACTCTTTGTCCTGCACAATGAACACGTCAGCACCGGATCTCGACGATTTTGGGCCGCCGGGGATCGCTCCGGTGTGAGAATAAGTACAGATTTTGAGAGAAAAATGGTCTAACAATGGAGGTCGTGTGCTCTAGTGTTCTCAGAGAAAAATGTACCTCTTGCTTTTTTTCTCTGGTGTGTAGTACCTTTTTTCCTTTTATTGTCTCATCACCTTTGCATGTTTTCCCCCGATGTCCCTGTCCATTGGCTGCATGCAGGCTTTTTTCTCCTTGCTTTTTTCCCCCCCAGTCAACATTATGTCAACTCCTCATTAATGAAGGTGGCTTAAGACGGCTGGGCCCATCACCTCAATCAGCCGCCTGCTAATCTCATAGATTAGGGGTAATCTTTAGTCTATAAACTGCCACCTGTCATCCACTACCAGCTTCAATCTAGAGTGTATCTAAATGATCTCTTGGATAGTAGCCCAATACTCCAACAGTAAAAATGGGTTTGACTCAGAAAGCCCATAATGAATAAAAATTGACCGGCCCAAAATGTTTACGGCCCAACAGAGGGTGTATGTGTCCCTTCTGCTTCTGCTTCAACTAGAAGCATTTTGTGTCCTTGGATTCTGAAATTCATGGAAGTAGTAATTAAGCCCAACATTCGATATGATCTGAACCTGTAAGACTTGCCTGGCCAACATAATAAGATTCAATGAAATTGCAAGATTAATATATATAGGGTACTTGTAGAATGTGGTATTGGTAGCTACTACTATAATAACCGGTTGAGAAATTTATTAACCTCGATCAAATGTGAATGTGAATCCATTTGATCCGCGTCCATTGATAAATAATTAGTTTGAATGTGAATGAATGTCCAGACAATGAATGATTTGTTGGATTGCAACCAACTTGTAATCCTTTCATCTGCCTACATTACAAATTTATTTATTACTCTTGGATTCTATACAAAGCAACCTCTCATCATCCACTAACAACAATTTCTTTTTTCAGACAAAATCATCATCCTAACGACCAAAACAGAAAAGAATCCCCTTTTCCATAAAAGTAACTAGAGAATTAATATACGTGACAAATTTATTGCATTTCTTGTAAATATTTTTTTTCTTCACTTACTATATATTCTTCCATTTTATCATGAAAAATTCACAGTTACATCTGAAATTATCGTAGCTGCAAGCTTGCTTGCACATGACAAATTCTACTTATTTCCGATGAAAATTAAATAAACCAAACATAAAATGGTTTCAAGGATTTAGAACAGATGATGATGATTGCATAAGGGTAACACTGAAGTTTAAAGGGGAACTCTTTCAAACACAAATTAGTATCCACCAGGAGCAGAAACCAGCAACGCACAACATCATGTGCCTGCCTGCCTGCCTGACGGGCAGGATCAATTTGCACATCACTTATTATCACCACATAGGATAGGAGCCGTTCATGGGTTTATAATACATGGTGTTTTTTTTGAATATTTACTAGTACTTTCCACCATGATTACAAGTGTTTTGTTCCACTTTTCCATTTGTATCAAAACCTCTTCCAACGCTGTCCGTCCTCGTGTTGACACCAAAGGCCAGGAGGCGCAACCGCTCAATACTGCAAGCTAACGCAGAGAAATACCCGGCTCTGCAGGGTGCATGGCCTGGGTAGGTAGATAGATTTTCAGTTATGCTCTTTTATATATATATATATATATGCAGAAAATAGTACTAGTGTTCATGTATTGGATACAGCATTCTTTTGATTATTCTAGTACCAACAATGTATATGACATGATCATCTGGCTAACATCTGATCCTATATATAACGTTAAATCTTCTGATTAGCTATTAACTCATCTCAACAAGTTAAATAACTTATCTAGAAAATAAATTAAAGAAGAAAAGGGGGGAAATAAACCAGTGATTATTCTGAGAATTAAGGACTATATATATATATATATATAGAACCAGAATCAGGTCCGGACGCCCGGACCGAGCTACAGTCTGTACAGACTTGTTTTGTTATATGTATCCAAATCACACCAAAAACACTGTATTGTGAAAAATTTTCAGTTCCATAAAATATTATACATTTTTTATTAGTTGTTTTAAAATAAAAATCCAAAAAAAAAGAAAAAAAAAGACCACATTTTAACTTTGTCCGGGAGTCCGGACAGGGACCGGACTCTCTCTCTCTCTCTCTCTATATATATAAGCTGAGTAGTTGAGAATTGTGATGACCAAAGAAAAATTCAATCTTCAATTTAGTTATGCATGTTTCAATGAATGAATAAACCATAAAGAAATAATGAGTTAGAAGACACAAGTCAAAGTGTTACCTCAACAAAATACTCCCTCCATCATAAAGAAATATATATATGACTCTTTAGTTTATGGACAAGGGGGGTATTTAAATAAAACAAAAAAATTAAGAGGGGAGAAATTAAAATAACTGAAAGCTTTAGCCAGATCTAGTTTGTAAAGAGAAGGAAGATGTTTGGGTTGGCCCTTCGCAAAGACAACTATTTATGTTTCTCCTTCAAACTTCTAACCTATCCCAATATCCCCGGCCGGAAAATATAACTGGCATACACCATTACTGATCAAATAGCTAAGATTTATAGCTAGACGGGGAGGAATTCCACACATTAATGGACAGTCAACAAGATTACAAGAAAACTATATACCAAACAACAATAATATTTCGATAGGAGAGGATCAAATAATATGGAACTACACAACACAAAACAAGATGAAAAGAAATTTTCCAGATAGGAAAATATATAGTACTGATCGATATCCTAATTAGTAATAAAGATGGTATTTTCCAGATAACCCACCCACCCACTTCTGAATATTTAGAAATGAAGCTTTGCAAAAAATTAAATTGGTTCAGAAAATACCTTGGATACTCGTACAAAATCTGTAGCAAGAAATTCCATAGAAAACAATCAATCAAACATCATTTAAACACCTTATACATTTCAGCAGTAAAGTAGCAGTAGTGGGACTTAATAATGGAAGAACCCATCAGGTCCATTGAACCTGGTCACTATGGACCATACGTACAACAGCTTTTGGTCGTAATGTTTTCACAAGTATATTTTTGAAATATTCCCAACAACTCTTTCATATTAGTAATATGAATAATAATTAAGCGGGTGATCTCGTGAAAATAAGAATTCGCTAGCTATTGATATTGTACAATATATCTTTTATACACATCAATATATGCTATAAAGAATTAATATTTTCCCGAATAAATTTATATATATATATATATATATATATTAAATTATTACTTCTCACCTTTTTCCTAACCCTAATAGGCTAATACAAGTTTTGCAAATTCGTGTTATCCAAGTGAAAAATATGACATGGCGGTCGAATGTCTTGTGTGATTGGCAGTTAGCTATGTTTGAGAATAAAGGGCTGGTGCTGGACCCTGGTCTACTAGTCACAGAATTATATACGCACATAATAAGGAACTATCCTAATTTGGCCACACTCTGGCATCATAAAAAATAAATTCATTAAAAAATTTCCCCAAATGTTCATGAAAATCACCAGTTAAGACCTAATTTATTAAAATAGCTAAGATTTACTGATTTGATCAACAAAACTTAAGACCTAATTATTACTTAATATTTTAAGCCTTATATTAAATTAGTGGAAACCGACACTTTTAGTCTCGTGAGACTAGGACCACTCTATCACTCGTGGTACAGTACAACCAACATCAAAGCACCAACATTGCTTTTGTTGATTCCAGTAAACTATAATTCTTGTAGGAAAGAAAACTACAAGTAATGCTATAGACATAAACTATTTTACAAATATTTTATAAACTGCTGATGTGACATATCTCACCTCAGTTTTTTATGTGAGACCGAAGACTACATTGAAGCAATTTGTTGATCAATATATATGTCACATCAGCAGTTCATAAAATATTTGTAGAATAATTTGTGTCTGTAGCATTACTCAAACTACAATTGAACAATAGTAGAAAATGTGACAACGTATTTGGGTGTTTTTTTTATTCTCTATAAATTATTTGCAAAAATATGACAAATGAATTATTAAACCTCCATATAATAGTTAGGCATTAGTAACATTAACTGGTCCTAGGAGTAATGGGATATTTGATAAAAACTGAATGAATCTGAATTTGAATCTGAATGAGCTGAATCTGAATCAGAATGAAAAAAGTTGTTTGTTAACTGATTCGTTTAAAATAACTGAATAACAATATTTTTCATTTTAACCTTCTGAATTGTCTAAAAAAAATACTTTTGAGACATTTTTTAAGACAAAAAATTGACAACCAAAATTGATAATAAAAAAAAACCTTTTTGTCTCATATTTTTCATCTGTTCAATTTATAGCAATACAAATTCATAAACAAGAAGGGTAATTAATTCAATTCCAAAACATACATATATTACATAATTTTATAGAGTATTAATATTTTGGCTACTTTTTGAAGGGATAATACTTGCACCAAAATCCATTTACACAAAATCCATCCACGATCCAATCACAAAACGAAGAAAAACCCCATACTCGCATAAGACAAGGAGAGACCCCAAGCAAATCAAGTAATTTCAAGCAAAGGCAGTGGAATGAGGGAAGCATAGGTGGGCCGGCGAAGAGGGAGATGAAGGAGGGTGAGTGGAATGAGTACTGGGTTTGGGGGTAACATCTGTAAAAACTCATTCAGACAGTCAGCTTGTTTATTCAGTCGGAAAATTGTGACTTAGTTGGTCAGAAGAAATTGGGTCATTCAGATCTTAAAAACTGATAATCAAACAGTCTGAAGGACTGAATCGCTCAGATTCAGAGCCATTCAGTCTTATTCACACCGAAACAAACAAGGCCTAAGTACATGTAGTAAAATTTCTCTTTAACAGAATGTATAATACTCCCTCCGTCCCTGGAACGTTGGTTAAGTCGATAAAGGAGTTTGTTCTCATCAATTTGGAATGCCTTAGCAAGAAGTTGACGATCGAGAAATAGATGGTTTTGATCCAAAAACTGCAATATTTCCTATGATTATGGTACCCGGCCGGTCGGGTTTTCGCTATTAAACCAAGCCCATGCAGCAGAATTATGTTCCGTACCAACATTATGTTACAATTGTTATGTAACACGCTAACTTATAGGCGCATGGTACAAATATTATGCTAGGATTTGGGTTCAACTACAGTATATTATTACTATGGCCTATGGGGAGGGGAGAGGAGGCGAGGGGTGGGGTGGGGTGGGGACGGGGGAGGCGGGATTGACCCATGCCAATTGCCATGGGCTGCACACCGCTGGACCAACACTGGGTTCCTGTCCACATAAAATATATATTAATCGGGTCATTTAGACTCCCCACCCTATAACTCAAAAATAATGACAAGTTATAAAACTCAAATTAGTATAATAAAAATTTATATAAAATATTGTATAACTAACATTTTTTTGACATGGAACAAAAATATCACAAATTAAATCACACATGAATGAATGTGAGAGAGAATTTTACAAATATATTAAATTTTCTTCCATCCCCAATCTGAAGGATCCAAAAACAATTGGCCTTTTCCGGATTACTCGAAACCTCAACATACCAAAACCAAAATCACACGAGTAAAGCTTGATTTGAAGGATATAGGAGGGATTTCACTCAATTCCTACCCACATTACAATAAATATGATTTATCCAAGTCCCTCTTTCTCCTCTCTTTCTTCCTCATTACTACTACAAACGCTCCCTTCTTCAATCTTTCCCTTCCAAAAGGAGATTCTACAAATTAGCTACCATGATTATATTCTCCACTCCAGCTTCTTCATTCTCTCTAAATAGAGCTCTCACTTCAAAGTCATCCATCTCTGAATCTTTTCTAACACCCAAGACTTGCTTATCAAAACCTCAATCTTCTTCAATTTACTACTCATATTCGTTTTCACATTCCAATTTTCTTACCAAGAATCAAATTATCAGCGACAAGAATAGATACCCACATGCGGAAAGGAAAAATATCAGGGCTTGGTCTGTACCCGGATTTGATTTTAGTGGTTTTGATCGTGCTCGGCCCGTTTTGGTGGCAGCTGCAGTGGTCGCTGCTACCATAGTTGTTCATGAAAGTGGGCATTTCTTTGGCGGCTTATCTTCAGGGAATTCGTGTAAGTAAATTCGCAGTTGGGTTTGGTCCAATTTTAGCTAAATTTAATGCAAACAATGTAGAGTATTCACTTAGAGCATTCCCTCTTGGTGGGTTTGTGGGTTTTCCTGGTAATGATCCTGATAGTGATATTCCGGTTGATGATGTAGATTTACTTGAGAATCGACCAATATTTGATAGGGTTCTTGTTATTTCAGCTGGTGTAATTGCCAATATTGTGTTTGCTTATGTGATTATCTTTGTACGAGTATTATCTGTTGGATATCCTGTGCAAGATAGCTTCCCTGGGGTGCTTGTGCCCGAGGTTCAGCCCTAGTCGGCTGCATCTCGAGCTGGGTTGCTCCCCGGTGATGTAATTCTTGGTGTTAATGGTGTTGAATTGCCAAAACAAGGTCCTAATTTGGTTTCTGAGGTTGTTGATATCATTAAGAAAAATCCGAACGCAAATGTGGTGCGGAAGGTTGTGAGAGGGAAGCAGGATATTGAGATTAATTTTTCCCCTAATAGGAATTCTGATGGTACAGGTCAAATTGGGGTTCAATTATCACCTAATGTGAAGTTCTCGAATGTTAGACCAAAGAATCTCATAGAAGCTTTCAATTACTCAGGATGAGAGTTCTGGTGGTTAACCTCTAATGTTTTGGATAGCTCGAAGCAGTCCTTTTTAAATTTCTCAAAAACTGCCAGCAAGTTTTCAGGCCCTGTTGCTTTTATAGCTGTTGGTGCAGAAATTGTGAAATCAAACACAAATGGGGTTTACCTATTGGCTGCTATTCTGAATCTTAAACTTGCAGTGATAAATCTTCTTCCTTTGGCCGCCTTAGATGGGGGCTCTTTGGCCTTGATACTCGTTGAAGCAGCCAGAGGTGGGAGAAAACTCCCTTCAGCAATAGAGCAAGGGATAAAGTTATCAGGACTCATACTTCTTTTAGGTCTTGGGCTATTCCTTATCATCAGGGATACACTAAACCTCGATTTCATCAAAGATTTGTTCTGATCACTCAGCATAGTCTGTGTAATCTGAATATGATTTGATGTGGATAAGATTTATTTTTTTGTGGTATTACTGGCACGTGTTATGGACTAAATGAGATCTCCAACCTATGATACTTTGTGGATGTGTAGGATTTCTCTGTAATCCATGGCTGTGGAGCACGCTTAATCTGTTGTAGGTTACATGAATCCTGAAAGGAGACGCATAGAACTGATATTGCTTCGGAAACTAGTCAGAAAAAATGGCACTCAATTATTTTTCTGTGTTTTGCAATAGACCAAGTAATCTGAGAGTTTGGCATTGACTTCAGTTTAATTTGTCGATCGGCAATTGAGCTTCAAGACTAGCTTTGAAGTTTAAACTATACATTACACTGGGCAAGTCCTGAGAAAATTTGTAAGTTGAACTGCAAAGGTCACCACTAATTTCATCTTCTTAATTTCCTATCTTCTTTGTGTGTAGATAATTGTATAGCTCAGGGTTTTATTCTTTTACAATCTTCTTGTTACTTATTTGGTTGTTTCAGTGGCTTTTTACTCTGTCATTCATAATACATTTCAAAAATTCTTGAATCATGAATCATATCCTATTGTAAAATAAGAAAGGAAAGAAATGCAATGCAAAGTAATTACACATTGAAACATGCATAAAAATCAGCTTATTGGACGATAGTATATTAGCTTAAGCTTAATAATGTTAAAGTAGTCAAATAAACCAAGAAACCAGTTTTAAATATTCCAATTATAATTTATAGGTTGAAGAGTCTAAACGAAAGGTTTCTTTTATACTATTCAATATTTATAAAGAAATAAGAGAGAAGAATAATTTACCTTTAACTGTATAACTACATAATTATCGCTGTAGGTGACCTGGTGCATGTTTGCATGGAGTTTAGCTGGAATTATGTATTGAGATGTAGGATCTCCTTTTAAAAACAAGGATTGAAATATTAGAAAGAAAGAACAACACTAGTAGCTAGGGCTTTTCTTTCTTCCTTTTTTTTTCTCTTTGTGGGTGGATTATTTTGAAATGTAATTCATTTGTAGAAATTTCCAAATCTTTTAGAGTTGTTGCGGTAACTGTATTATTTTGGAGTCTAACAAAAAATATATAACCCTTCTTACTTGTTTTTTAATTATTTATCTAATATAAGATGCATGACTATACCTAACAATATCCACCAATCTTCATCATAAAGGTGACACATCAATATCCATCTATAGCAAATCTATATCAACTGCAAAGGCAATCCATTCGGTAATTTTTCTTGAGAATTGATATTTTTGCAAATAAATTTGGTAGTTTCACAAGATACACACGTGTTTATATGTATGTATCTATGTGTGTGGAAAGTGATAATGTGTGTATATTTGCAAACTCAATGTTCATAAATGGTGTTTTTTATTTGTTATTGTATGCGGTAATTATAATTACAATTTTTCTCTATTCAAAAATAGTAGCAATGGATTTTTTTTGTACATCATTTTTTTCCCAGTGTAATGGGAATTAACAACTTCATTTACTCACATTTCTCAAGTTCATTTAGTGTTGTGAATTAGGTAAGTTAATATATAGAAGATGTTGGGACATTTCAGTTGAACTAACATTTTTATCGTGCTGAATTAGTTAGAAAATAATACTCAAAATGGTGTAATTGTACAATTTCAAGGTATGTATCTCTTTTCAATTAATTCTTTTCTCTAATATTGACTGAACTCGTTACTTAATTTAAAATTATGGGATATGAGTTCACGTTGGTAAATGAATTGTGTACTTGCAATTTTTTTTTGATATGAATGTCGATAAATTATTAAATTTATTATTCGAACAAGCACGCATATTGCACGGACTATCAAGAAATTACCCGACCTCCCCTCTTTGACTAATAAACTTACCCCCTATCTTAAGACCTCCCCTTTTCTTTGACTAATGAACTTTGATTTCCCGCTATCGTAACTCTGAAGCTATGATATTTTTGTCCTTTTCCGTTCCATGTTAGAATAGAAACTTATATAGTTTATTTTTGGTTGTTGGTTGAGGTGTCAATTTCTATCTCTACATCTCAAACCTTTTTTTTTATATAAAAAAAATAGTATTTTTTTTAAAATAAATACCATTTTCTTAATTTGCCTTAAAGAGACAATTTTGAATTTGAAATTAATACGAATTCATTTGATTATAACAAGTTATAGTAATAAAAATTTTATTTTGTCAGTTCCATAATTTAAAATTTAAATTTTGTAAATTAATCTCATAAAGAGCATATAGTTTTCCCACGTCCATTAACGTATGCCCAAAATTAACTTGAAATGTTTTAAATTCAAATTTGATGTGATTTATTAATCTTTTAAATTTATAAATCTTTTAATTAGTTCTATTTCTAAATAGTTTATATTTGTGTAATTGAGTTGTTTATAATCTTATATTTGGAAGCATATAGAGTATAATTAATTTTTCTGTTAAAACATATAAAAAAAACACTAAAATGTTCAAGCATCGTATTTTCTCTCTGCCATTAAAGAGATTTCAATTTCTACTTCTCTACAACAAAATTAAAATAATACCATATTCCAAAATTTCATTTAATACGTAAATATTTTTATTCTTTTTGGATACCAAGCTAGTAAGGATGACAATCCAATTAATTTCAATGGAAACTGAATTGAAATCGGTCAAATCAAATTGAACTAACCAATTTTTAACCAAACCAATGACTTGACTTGTGCGGTTTTTGTGCAAAAAATAAATCATAAGCACCGGTCAAATCGAAATTGAACTGAAATCGGTCAAATTGAATTGAACTCACTCCTAGGTGCGACATTGGTTTGTTCGTTGAACCAGTGGTGCATCGCACTGCACTGCACTGCACTTGATGCATGAACCAGTGGTGTACTGCTTTAATTTAAACCGATCTATTTACATATATTAAAATATTAAATAGATTTTTTCAGGTTTAGAATCTCTAACATATATCTACTTCAGAAAGAAAGAAGATGTAATACCACTAGTACATGATAATAATATTTATTATAGTTTTCTTGTTCTATTGATAAATTATACAAAACATTAATCTTTGTTTTTTCCTTATTTCTTGAAATATTTTGTTTTATAAGCTTTAATTAGTTGTTGAATTGGTAGGGTGCGATACGGTTCAAGAGTACACATATTTTTTGTCAATTTTTATTAAATTTAAACTTCAACATTAATTTTAATATAAATGTCAATATCAAATTTTGAGCGGACGAATATCATAATTTCATGTTACTAAAGTGTTTACTTCAAATTTTTATTAAGGGAAGTGATATTTTCACGTGATTTTCGCAGGTGATTCTCACATCCTAAATAAAATCTTTCTTTTTTTACCAATTTGCCCCTATTTCTTTCTCTTCGTCTCGTTTCGATGAGTTGCTTGAGGTGTTGCTGGGGCTTTTGAGCCATGTTTATAAGCTCTCTCGCTCGTTTTGTTACTTTACATGAGAAGGAAATGGTGCTAATGGCTCCTGGCAATTCCGACATACCGGTTCGAGGCGCCAACCCACCCACCAAATAGATGACATTGGGATAAAGAAGCAGAAGCAGCAGCAGAAGCAAGAGTTAATTTAAAGAAAGAGTGCTAGCTAAAACAATGTAACAATATTATTAGTATGTGTGTGTCTGTGTGAGAGAGAGAGAGAGAGAGAGTAGGTATAGGAAATGAGGGAAGAGATTAAAAGAACATTCCCAATCGGATGGATGAGGGATTGGGTTGGGTAGAGATTTCGAGTTTTAAAATTGGAAGTCAAAGAATTTAAATATGGTGAAATATTAGGAGAAGAATTATTGGATCAATGAGAGGGAGATAATTGTGAAATGTTATCTGGAAAAACAGTACTTCATGAATGGAAATCTCTCTCACATCAAGCTCTCATCTTTCTTTATTTGAGAGATATATACCCTTTTAGAAGATACTTTATTATTTTCCTTTTTCTAAAGATTTGAAGCAGAAGAAAAGTTAGATGATTCGATGCATTGAAGTTCCCCTTGGATAATTAATTTCTTGTTTCCACCATCTTATCTCTTTCATATCACTAACCTAGGGAAAATATTTTTTAGATCTTGTAATTTGTTGTAACAACTGTCAAGGATGGATTTATTGAAAGAGGGACGAGTTGCAGAGATAAGAGTTGAAGGCAATCGACAATAGTATAAACATCAGCAAATTGGTAAAAAAAAAAATTAAGTTAAAGTCAGAACCCGTGGATCACATGTGGAAATATCATTTAATCCTGCTGAAATAACACTTCTCTTTTATTAATTGTTGCATAATATATTATGTAGGAACCTCAGTAAACGTCACCTGTGACGCCCCCAGAATAGGTCCATTCAACCCAACCCATTCTGAGTCGCCAAATACATGGTACAGAATTCAAATACAAACTTTATATCATACGGTCGTGCAAAATACGACCACACAACTGTGAGTCTCAGTACAAATATGTAGAAAATATTAAGATTCAAACTAAGTCCTCATTACAATTATTATCACACTATTTATCAGAAATAGTGAGGACTACTACTGCTCTAACTCGGACCATCACTATGTCCCCCGACTAGTCCCCGCAACATTCTCATTTCCTGAAGAGGACAACAGATGAAAAGGGTGAGCTCAGCTAGCCCAGTAAAGAATATTATGACTAAGATAATGAAAAATAAATTATCGTTAGTCTTCAACAGTTCAGATAAAATATTATGGACAACAAGTTTTAGATCAATATTCGCAGCGGTAATAACAAATCATTAGAAGAGTTAAGCAGAGAATGAAGTCTACTATCTTCTATGATTTAAAAGTCCATCACCAATATTTTATCCCTGTAACCTCAATCAATATACATCTCGAATCAATATTCATCTTTGCACTACAGGCCAAAGATATTCATTTGTATCATCAGTAGTCATGTTCATCTCAACACCTGTCATCTTTGCACTACAGGCCAAAGATATTCATCAGGTAATCATTCATCTTTGCTCTACAGGCCAAAGATATTCAGTTACATCAACTGTTAGGACTGAGGATGATGAAAAACATTTTAAAGAGCGAATCCAGTGAGATAAAAGACAAAGATCAAATATTCGTATTTTAGTTTATCCGAATTCAAGAATAATCCATAATAATATTCTGTGAAGCAAAATTCAAGAATAAAGCCCAAAACTTGGATACAATCAAAGATAGTAACCTTAACGGACAATTTGGACAATTAGAAGAAAAATAAATTTTCCCGTGAATAGTGCCGTATACGTGAATAGTGCCGTATACGTGAATAGTAACCCCGACGGAAAAAGTAAGAATTTTAACATAAAATCCATGACAATATTTTTGTATAATGATATTGAGAAGAATAACATCATTTACGAAAGAAATAACATCCCTTACCTCAAAATAATAGTACTTCTGACTGGAATATCGGATATAATTTCGAAAGAAACTTGCACTGAATGCTAATACTCAAAGTATTAAAATACTCACAAAAATACGCTCGATATTATAGAGAGAGAAAACTTCTGATTTCTGGTGTGATTTTCAATTCTAACCTAAGCACCCTATTTATAGGAAATGCTTAGGATGCCAAAGGAGACTAAATGAATAAAATAATAATTTTTATTTTTTTTCTTCCGCCGCCTGGCTGCTGCCCAAAAATTCTGATTTTTCAACAAACCAACAAAAGTGGGTCCCACCCTTTATTAAAAAAATATTTATTTTCCGAAACTTCAATAATTCATAATAAATAGCCCCTTTGTCAGAAAAATACAAATGATATGTCCTTCTATAGGAAATTTAATTCTCTACAACTTTGCAGAAGGAAGTTTTTCCAAATTCCAAACATAAACTATCCGAAATCCATAAACGGATGATTTTTCACACCAAAATACTGATAAAAACACATCAGCACAAATTCCTTCTTTTATATCCACAAAATAAATATTTTCTTATCATATAAATCAATAATTAATTATTCACAAATAATATTATAGAACTACAATATTAACAACCAGGTCGTTCCTAGACAGAGGGGGCCTTCCGATAAGGACTTCTCCTTACTGGCGCGCAATTAAATAACCCCTCCTAGACAGAACTTCCTTAGACATTGTCAATAATGCTATCTAATAATATTATTCAAATAATATGAATTATTGAGTTGATAACGTGAAATACTGTGCAACGACAATTATTGAATCAATACTACAAAATATCAACTGTAGCCATTATTGAATCAATCATATAAAATGGCAACGTAGCAATTATTGAGTCAATAAAATATCAATGCAGCAATTATTGAGTCAATAATATAAAATATCGACATAGCAATTATTGAGTCAATAATATAAAATATTGAACAGTAATTACTGTAACAATAATTGAGTAGGTTCCTTCTCACGTAAGACTCAATAATTCAAAATACTGTGCAATACCGTGCGCTACTGCGCAACACCGCGTATTACTGTATTTTAACCACCGGGTATTTCAACAGTACTAACGGTAACAACTACGCCGTTATTTTGTAAAAAGTTATTTCTGTCGCTTTCCATATCCGACAGTTATTCCGTTGTGGGGGCCCACAAATAGCTGCGCCGTCGTACGAATATTCCCCGACAACAAGAATATTCCACGACCAAACGAATATTCCCCGACAACAAGAATATTTTATAACCACTTGCTCATTTTAAAAATGTTTGCACATTTCACCCATAACTTTCATATTTATCAAATCAACACCTTACTATTTCGAAATAATATATAAAGAAAATTAAATCTTTATTCATAAAAGTTGGGGTCTTACAACCTCCCCTCCTTATGAAATTTCGTCCTCGAAATTGACGTACGTACCTGGTATGTCGAAAAGGTGAGGATACCTCGCTTTCATTTCCGATTCCAACTCCCAGGTCATTTCCTCAATTGCATGGTTTCTCCACAAAACTTTAACTTGAGGTATAATTTTCGAGCGTAGGACATGCTCCTTCCTATCCAAGATCTTGACAGGTACCTCCTCGTACGTTAAATCTTCAGCTATCTTGTCTGGTTCTAACTCAATAATGCGGTTTGGATCCTTCACATATTTACGTAACACGGATATGTGAAACACGTTATGAACACGAGACATGCTTGGAGGTAAAGCGAGTCTATAAGCCACATTTCCTATTCGGTCAAGAATCTCAAATGGACCAATGAATCGTGGGTTGAGCTTTCCTCTCTTCCCGAACCTTGTAACTCCTTTCCATGGAGCAACACGTAATAACACATGGTCTCCAACATTAAATTCCACGTCCTTTCGATGAAGATCTGCATAACTCTTTTGTCGATCCTGTGCCGTCTGTATACGTTGTCGGATTATTTGGATCTTTTCTGTAGTCATACGTACTAACTCTGGTCCCAACAATGTTGCTTCACCCACCTCATCCCAACATACTGGAGAACGACACTTTCTCCCATACAACGCTTCGAATGGAGCTACGCCTATACTTGCCTGATAACTGTTGTTGTAGGAGAATTCCACCAATGGTAAGTACTTATCCCAACTCCTTTTGAAGTCTAGAACACAAAGTCTCAATAGATCTTCAAGAGTTTGAATAGTCCTCTCTGATTGTCCGTCTGTTTGAGGATGATAAGCCGAACTGAATCGTAAATCCGTACCCATAGCTTTCTGCAAACTGATCCAAAATCGTGAAGTAAATCTGGGATCACGATCCGAAACTATGGATACTGGCATACCATGCAATCTCACAATCTCATTCACGTACATATGAGCAAGACGTTCAAGTGAATAAGTCTCTCGTATCGGCAAGAAATGAGCAGACTTGGTTAATCTATCAACAATAACCCAAATCGCATCTAAGCCTTGAGAAACCTTGGGAAGACCCGTAACGAAATCCATCGTAATGTGTTCCCACTTCCATTTCGGAATCTCCAGTGGTTGTAATGGACCATTCGGTACTTGATGCTCCGCTTTTACACGTTGACAAGTTAAACATCTCGAGATGAACTCCGCGATCTCTCTCTTCATATTGCCCCACCAAAATGTATGTCGAAGATCACGATACATTTTAGTACTCCCAGGATGGATTGCAAACGGTGTGTTGTGTGCCTCTATCATGATTCTATACTTCAAGTCGAAATCGTTAGGAACACAAAGTCTGGAGTTGACTCGAAGTATTCCCTCTTCATCGATTCTTGCTTCTGGAATTGCACCTTCTTGCACCTTCTTCTTCATCTTCATCAGCTCCGCATCTGTAGCTTGAGTAGCTTTAACTTTATCAAGCAAAGCTGGTTCTACGCGTATACTTGACATCATCGCACTCGTTCCCACATATGATCTTCTACTCAACGCGTCAGCTACCACGTTCGCTTTTCCAGGATGGTATTGGATAGTATGATCGTAATCTTTCAACAGCTCAAGCCAACGTCGTTGCCGCATGTTGAGTTCCTTCTGAGTGAAGAAATATTTAAGGCTCTTATGATCCGTATAAATCTCCACTTTCTCTCCGTACAAGTAATGTCTCCAGATTTTCAACGCGAAAACGACTGCTGCCAACTCTAGATCATGAGTAGGATAATTCCTCTCATATTCTTTGAGTTGTCGCGAGGCATAGGCTATGACTTTCCCATGTTGCATGAGAACACATCCTAAACCTTAGCCCGAAGCATCGTTGTAGATAACAAATCCATCCGAACCAGATGGTATTGTCAGAACAGGTGCCGAAATAAGTCTCCTCTTGAGCTCTTGGAAGCTCTTCTCGCATTCTTCGCTCCAAACGAATTTCGTATCTTTCCGAGTCAACTGTGTTAATGGAGTAGCGATTCAAGAAAATCCCTCTACGAACCTCCGATAATAACCAGCTAAGCCCAGAAAGCTTCGTACTTCAGTCACCGACTTAGGTTGCTCCCAGCTTTGTATTGCTTCAATCTTCGCCGGGTCAACAGATACTCCACGTTTCGATACCACGTGCCCAAGGAATGTTACTTCCTCAAGCCAGAACTCGCATTTCTTTAACTTGGCGTATAGCTTGTTCTCACGAAGCTTTTGAAGTACCAGCTTCAAGTGGTGCTCATGATCTTCACGGCTTTTAGAATAGATGAGGATGTCATCAATAAAGACAACAACGAATTGATCTAAATACTCCTTAAATACACGGTTCATCATATCCATGAAAGCAGCAGGAGCATTAGTCAATCCAAAAGACATGACTAAGAACTCATAATGCCCGTACCGTGTTCTGAAAGCAGTCTTTGGAATATCCTCAGTTTTAATCTTTAACTGATGATATCCAGAACGAAGATCGATCTTTGAAAAGAATTGCGCTCCTTGCAACTGGTCGAACAGGTCATCAATACGAGGTAGCGGATACCTATTCTTGATGGTGACATGGTTCAACTCCCGATAGTCAATGCAAAGTCGCATACTCCCGTCTTTCTTCTTTACGAATAAAACAGGAGCACCCCAAGGAGACGTACTAGGACGAATAAAACCGATATCTAACAACTCTTGTAATTGGACCTTTAACTCCTGAAGTTCAATAGGAGCCATTCGATACGGGGTTTTAGAAATGGGCTTTGTACCGGGCTCAAGGTCAATAAAGAATTCAACTTCACGTTCTGGGGGTAGACCGGGAAGTTCTTCGGGAAATACATCAGGAAACTCATTAACAACGGAAATATCATTCAAATCTGATGTATTCTGATTTAGATCAGTGACATGAGCTAAGAAAGCTTGACATCCGAATAGCTTTATGACTTGAAATGATATTGACTGATTTTAGTGGTTTGGTGATTTGGATTCGCACAACAGGTTGATTAGGAATATGAAAACTAACAACCTTACGAAAACAATCAATTTTGGCATGGTAAGTGGTTAACCAGTCAATTCCTAAAATCACGTCAAATGCAAGTATTTTCAAAGATATAAGATCAACAGGTAAGGTAAAGGTACCAATCTGAATCAAGCAAGATTTATAAACTGTAGATGTAACAAAGGTTTCTCCTAATGGAGTTTCAACAGATAAGTCAAAGTCTAATTTATCAGAAGTTAAGTTCAAACGTTGAGCACAAGCAGGTGAAATAAAGGAATGGGTAGCACCGGTATCTAACAAGGTATAAACTTCGTAAGAGTTTATGATCAGCTTACCCGTAATCACCTCGTGTGGATTCCTCGCGTTTTGGGCTGTAACGACAAACGCTCTTCCAGGAATCACCG
Organism: Panax stipuleanatus; assembly: GCA_020205555.1. Taxonomy (NCBI): domain Eukaryota; kingdom Viridiplantae; phylum Streptophyta; class Magnoliopsida; order Apiales; family Araliaceae; genus Panax; species Panax stipuleanatus. The sequence continues at coordinate 135,423,829 of CM035122.1, read as the reverse complement.
ACTTTGACTTGTCTGCAACCGCCTTTGGAATCACCACCCTCGCTGAGCTTGGTTTCGCAACAGGACAATCTCGAGCTATATGTCCTTCTTTTCCACAGTTGTAACATGCTTTGAATTGTTGTGGGCAGTTTGGGCTGATATGTCCCTCTTTCCCGCATTTAAAGCATACGACCGGTGGTCGTTCTCCTCCCCTCAAAACAGTTGATGCTGGTGCTGATGTTGACATCTTCGTGTTCTCATTGTTATACCTTCTCTTTTTGAAATCTCCCCCCGATTCGCTTCTTCTACTATCATGGCCACGATAACCACCGGAGTGGTTACCGCTTCTGTCATACTTTCTTCCTCGCTGGTTGTCATTGCTCCGATGACTGCTGCCACCAGTACGACCTTGGTTGTGGTCCCTCGGTTGAACATAATCATTATCTCGTTCCAATAACTGGGCCCTGTTTACTACATCCGAATATAAAGAAAACTTATGAGAAATGAGGTATTGACGTATTTCGGGTTTCAAACCTCTTAGAAACATCCGCGTCATACGTTCCTCATTCTCCACCAAATGAGGTGCAAACCTGGACAGCTCCGCGAACTTAGCCTCGTATTGGGATACCGTCATGTTGTTTTGCTCGAGTCTAATAAATTCTACCTCCTTCATATGACGAATACTTTCAGGAAAGTACTTGTCATTGAACAGTTTCTGGAACGCTTCCCAAGACATCTGGAGTGCGGCAGGCTGGGTACGCTTCACGGATTCCCACCAGTAATCTGCCTCTCCACGGAACATAAACGTGGCGAATGGAACCTTCTGTTCCTCTGTACATCCCAAGACATCAAATATCTTGGTAATTTGTTTAATCCACGTCTCCGCCTTGATCGGATCTGGCTTTCCCAGAAACTCTGGTGGTCCCAATTCTTTGAACTGCTTGGCAGTGACAGCTCGCGTGTTGTTATTATCTCCACCTGTATGTTGCACACGAGTCTCCCTCGTCTGGTTTTGCATAAACTGCAAAAAACTTCTAAACATCTCATCGTTTATCGTCTGACCAGCGTTATTTTCAGGATGAACATTGCCTTCTTGTTGCACGTTCTCCTGATTAACGATTAAAGGTGTCTCCACGGTCTCATTCACTTCGTTGTTAACATTCTCAGCTGCCATTCTCAAATACTGCCATAAAACAAGGGTTAATTAAACAAATCAACATATCACATATTAACCCTATGCTCCGACTGACCAATTAAATATCACAAAAGCTTAGGTAGGACACACTAGCGAAGGATTTACTCGTCTCTCCCCTCCTAGTTCTATTCCCCGATCTCCGCCAGAGATCATATCCCTAAGCTCTGATACCAACTGTGACGCCCCCAGAATAGGTCCATTCAACCCAACCCATTCTGAGTCGCCAAATACATGGTACAGAATTCAAATACAAACTTTATATCATACGGTCGTGCAAAATACGACCACACAACTGTGAGTCTCAGTACAAATATGTAGAAAATATTAAGATTCAAACTAAGTCCTCATTACAATTATTATCACACTATTTATCAGAAATAGTGAGGACTACTACTGCTCTAACTCGGACCATCACTCTGTCCCCCGACTAGTTCCCCGCAACATTCTCATTTCCTGAAGAGGACAACAGATGAAAAGGGTGAGCTCAGCTAGCCCAGTAAAGAATATTATGACTAAGATAATGAAAAATAAATTATCGTTAGTCTTCAACAGTTCAGATAAAATATTATGGACAACAAGTTTTAGATCAATATTCGCAGCGGTAATAACAAATCATTAGAAGAGTTAAGCAGAGAATGAAGTCTACTATCTTCTATGATTTAAAAGTCCATCACCAATATTTTATCCCTGTAACCTCAATCAATATACATCTCGAATCAATATTCATCTTTGCACTACAGGCCAAAGATATTCATTTGTATCATCAGTAGTCATGTTCATCTCAACACCTGTCATCTTTGCACTACAGGCCAAAGATATTCATCAGGTAATCATTCATCTTTGCTCTACAGGCCAAAGATATTCAGTTACATCAACTGTTAGGACTGAGGATGATGAAAAATATTTTAAAGAGCGAATCCAGTGAGATAAAAGACAAAGATCAAATATTCGTATTTTAGTTTATCCGAATTCAAGAATAATCCATAATAATACTCTGTGAAGCAAAATTCAAGAATAAAGCCCAAAACTTGGATACAATCAAAGATAGTAACCTTAACAGACAATTTGGACAATTAGAAGAAAAATAAATTTTCCCGTGAATAGTGCCGTATACGTGAATAGTAACCCCGACGGAAAAAGTAAGAATTTCAACATAAAATCCATGACAATATTTTTGTATAATGATATTGAGAAGAATAACATCATTTACGAAAGAAATAACATCCCTTACCTCAAAATAATAGTACTTCTGACTGGAATATCGGATATAATTTCGAAAGAAACTTGCACTGAATGCTAATACTCAAAGTATTAAAATACTCACAAAAATACGCTCGATATTATAGAGAGAGAAAACTTCTGATTTCTGGTGTGATTTTCAATTCTAACCTAAGCACCCTATTTATAGGAAATGCTTAGGATGCCAAAGGAGACTAAATGAATAAAATAATAATTTTTATTTTTTTTCTTCCGCCGCCTGGCTGCTGCCCAAAAATTCTGATTTTTCAACAAACCAACAAAAGTGGGTCCCACCCTTTATTAAAAAAATATTTATTTTCTGAAACTTCAATAATTCATAATAAATAGCCCCTTTGTCAGAAAAATACAAATGATATGTCCTTCTATAGGAAATTTAATTCTCTACAACTTTGCAGAAGGAAGTTTTTCCAAATTCCAAACATAAACTATCCGAAATCCATAAACGGATGATTTTTCACACCAAAATACTGATAAAAACACATCAGCACAAATTCCTTCTTTTATATCCACAAAATAAATATTTTCTTATCATATAAATCAATAATTAATTATTCACAAATAATATTATAGAACTACAATATTAACAACCAGGTCGTTCCTAGGACAGAGGGGGCCTTCCGATAAGGACTTCTCCTTACTGGCGCGCAATTAAATAACCCCTCCTAGACAGAACTTCCTTAGACATTGTCAATAATGCTATCTAATAATATTATTCAAATAATATGAATTATTGAGTTGATAACGTGAAATACTGTGCAACGACAATTATTGAATCAATACTACAAAATATCAACTGTAGCCATTATTGAATCAATCATATAAAATGACAACGTAGCAATTATTGAGTCAATAAAATATCAATGCAGCAATTATTGAGTCAATAATATAAAATATCGACATAGCAATTATTGAGTCAATAATATAAAATATTGAACAGTAATTACTGTAACAATAATTGAGTAGGTTCCTTCTCACGTAAGACTCAATAATTCAAAATACTGTGCAATACCGTGCGCTACTGCGCAACACCGCGTATTACTGTATTTTAACCACCGGGTATTTCAACAGTACTAACGGTAACAACTACGCCGTTATTTTGTAAAAAGTTATTTCTAGTCGCTTTCCTATATCCGACAGTTATTCCGTTGTGGGGGCCCACAAATAGCTGCGCCGTCGTACGAATATTCCCCGACAACAAGAATATTCCACGACCAAACGAATATTCCCCGACAACAAGAATATTTTATAACCACTTGCTCATTTTAAAAATATTTGCACATTTCACCCATAACTTTCATATTTATCAAAACAACACCTTACTATTTCGAAATAATATATAAAAAAATTAAATCTTTATTCATAAAAGTTGGGGTCTTACATCACCCATATTAATCTGTGAGTAAATTCAGATGTTCAATGGGTTGTCGTTGTGCGTATTAATTTTATGTGTGAAAGATACATTCAAATTACATTTGGGTCTATGATGAATGTCATTTCGTAAATACCTTCAAGCCGTAAGATAAAATGAGTTCTCAAGGATCTACTCTTTGTGATGTTCTTGGATATTAAAGATGACAATGGTCCGGTGCTATACGATAACGGTTATAAAGTGTTTTGCATACCACGGCTTTAAAAAAATACTTGCACCAAAATCGCACCACACCAAAATTACATTATACTAAAATTGCACTGCACTGATCCCGATTCATAAAATATAGCTAGAAATATACAAATTCAATTATTTACCGTACCCTTTGATTTTACTAGCTCGCCAACTGACATTAATATCTAGGAAGATCGGCCCCATTGAAGTTCCCCTTATGTAATGAATTTGTTGTTTCCACTCAACTACCTCTCTTCATCTTATCTCTTTCTTATCCCTAACCTTTAATTGCTTTAGAGGGAATTTTTTTTTATCAGATATTGTAATTTGTTGTAACAACTATCAAGGATGAATTTATTGAAAGAGGGATGAGTTGCAGAGATAAGAGTTGAAGGCAATCGACAATTGTATAAATATGGGCAAATTGGTCAAAAAATTAAGCTAAAGTCAGCACACGGGGACTACATGCGAAAATATCATTTAGTCATGCGGAAATAACACTTTCCATTTATTAATTGCTGCATATATAATATATTATGTAGGGACCTCAGTAAATGTTATCGGCCCGTATTAATATGTGAGTAAATTTAGATGTTCAATCGATTGTCGTTGTGCGTAATAATTTTATGTGTGAAAGATACATTCAAATTACATTTAGGTCTATGGTAGATCGATATCACTTCGTAAATACCCTCAAGTCGCAAGATAAAATGAGTTCTCGGAGATCTACTCTTTGTGAATGTTATTGAGTATTAAGGATGACAATGGTCTAGTGCTATGCGATGGTGGTTATAAAGTGTTTTGTATACCACGACTTTAAAAAAAATATGCACCAAAATTGCACCACACCAGTCCCAATTCATAAAAATATAGCAAGAAATATAGCAATTTCAATTACTTACCGCACGCACCTTTTGATTTGACTAATTCGTCATCTGATATTAATACCTAGAAAAGTCAGAGATAGTAAGACCCTTAAATCTCAATATATATCGTGTGACTTAAGGATATTTACGAAGTGGCACCCATCACAGAACCAAATTTAGACTATATGTAATTTCACACATAAAATTTGTAACACATAAAATTAGTATATACAACGACAACAAATTGAGGATCCAAATTTACTAGCAAATTACTATGAGTGTCATTTGCTGAGGTCCAACATAATTTATTACGCAACAATAATTATTTAAGTCCACACTTATTTTAACCTGAGATTTTGATATTCGTCCGCTCGAATTTGATATTAACATTTATATTTAAATTAATATTGAAGTTTGAATTTAACAAAATTCTTTATAGTGTCGAAAATTATGTATATGTAGCAAGAAATATTCAAATTGGACACACTTAATCGCATTTTTTGATTTTATTCGTCAACTGACATTAATATCGAGATTACTAAATTTAGTACGAATTCTTGGATTTAATTAATAAAATTTTATAAAATTAGTAAATGGGACCAATCAATATTATTCCGTTTGAAAAACAGTCTCATTCTAATTTCTGAAGTCCTATATAATAATTTCAAATCCGAAATTAATATAAACTCATTTGATTTGTATAATTCAATTGTAAATACATAAACTATTGGCAATTATAACTTTTATCGTTTCTAAATTCACATTAATACACAGGATAAAAGTTGAAGGCAATCGGCAATTGTATAAATATGGGCAAATTGGTCAAAAAAAGAAGTTAAAGTCAGAACACAAGGACAACATACAAAAATATCATTTAGTCCTGGGGAAATAACACATCCCTTTTATTAATTGTTGCATAATATATATATATATATATATATATATATATTATGCAACAATTAATGTCACCCGTATGAATCATTGAGTAAAATCAGATGCTCAATTAATTGTCGTTGCGCGTACTAATTTTATGTGTGAAAGATACATTCAAATTACATTTGGATCTATAATGGATGCCGCTTTGTAAATACCCTCAAGTCGCAAGATAAAATGAGTTCTCTGGACTTTACTCTTTGTGATGTTCTTAGATATTAAGGATGACAATGGTCCAGTGCTATGCGATAACGGTTATAAAACGTTTTGTATACCACGGCTTTAAAAAAAATTTGCACCAAAATTGCACTACACCAAAGTTGCATTACACCAAAATTGCCCCGATTCATACAAATATAGGAAGAAATATACAAATTCAATTACTTAGCGCACCTTTTGATTTTACTAGCTAGCTCGTCAATTGACATTAATACCTAGGAACATTAGAGAGAGTAAAGCCCTTAAAACTCAATATATATCGTAAGTAATATTTAAGAAGTGGCACGCACCATGCACATACCCAAATTTAAACTAAATGTATTTTCACACATAAAATTAGTATACACAACGACAACAAATTGGGGATCCAAATTTATTAGAAAATTAATATGGGTGTGATCATTTGCTGATGTCCTACATAATATATTACGCAGCAATAATTATTTATGTCGACACTTATTTTAACTTGACATTTTGATATTAGCCCGCTCGAATTTGATAGTAACATATATTTATATTTAAGTTTGAATTTAACAAAATTCTTTAAAGTGTCAAAAAAATATGTATATGTAGCAAAAAATATTCAAATTCAACACACTTATCACATGATTTTATTCGTCAGCTGACATTAAATCGATATTACTAAATTTAGTACGAATTCTTGGATTTAACTAATAAAATTTTATAAAATTAGTAAATGGGACCAATCAATATTATTTGGCTTGAAAAACGGTGTGTCATTCTAATTTCTGAAGTCATATATAATAATTTCGAATCCAAAATTAATACAAACTCATTTGATTTATATAATTTAATTGTAAATACAGAAATTATTATCGGCAATTATAACTTTTGTCGTGTCTAAATTCACATTAATTTTAAAATTTAAGTTTCAGTAATTATTTTTTTTAGACAAACGTGGATATATTTTTGGGCAGAAATTAATAGAACGAGGAGAAAAGAAAAGGGCTAAAGACAAAACTGTCCCCCCCAAGTTTAGACGAAAATCAATTTGATACTCAAAGTTTGAAAATGTTCAATCAATACCTCTAAGTATTTTAAAACAACAAAAGTGTACCTTTTTGGCCAGGACCGACCAATTTTTTCGCCGGAATACGGTTTGGCTACCTTTTTTGTACTTTAATCTTCTCAGTACATTTGATTTGTATTTAATAAGTATTGTCTCAAATAATGTTTGTTCATTTCCCTCAATATTTAAATTAAAAATATAAAATCTTAACATTATTTATAAAATCAATGACAATAAATAATAAATTAAATATAAATATAATTTCTCTTTTGAGTGACACATTAGATCTACAAATAAAATGTTTTCATGAATCTATAAATACAAAATAAATAAATTATAAAAAAAATATTAAAATCATAAAGTCTCTTTAAAGAAGAAACTAAATAAAAACAAATTAACTAAATAAAACATCAATGATAAGAAGACAAAATTAAAAACAAAATCATAACTTATAAAAAAAAGCAATTACAAAATAACAACAAAATCATTTATATTTAATTTATTTAATTACAAAAACATCAATGGTAAGACAAAATTAAAAACATCAATACATTACGTAACATTATTTGAGAATTACAGAATAATGATGAGATATTTATCCAACCAAAGTTTTGTATTTGAGATATTTACAGAATAATTATCTTTTTTTTTATAATTTATTTATTTATTTTGTATTTATAGATTTCATAAAAATATTTTTTTGTAGATCTAATGTGTCACTCAAAAAGGAAATTATATTTATATTTAATTTATTATTTGTTATCATTTATTTTATAAATAATGTTAAGATTTTATTTTTTTTAATTTAAATGTTGGGGAAAATAAAAAAATATTATTCGAGAAAATACTTATTAAATATAAGTCAAATGTATTGAGAAGGTCAAAGTACAAAAAAAATAGTCAAACCGTATTTCGACGAAAAATTGGTCGGTCCGGCCAAAAAGGAACACATTTGTTGTTTTAAAATACTTAGAGGTATCGATTGAATATTTCCAAACTTTGAAGTACCAAATTGATTCATTAGTCAAAAAATAAATAAATGAGAAGGAAATTTGAGTAGTATCCATGTTGAAGAAGAGTGACCGGGGTAAGGACTAAGGAATGTAGCATGCAGCACATAACCCGGGCCGAAATGCAAGCATACGCCTATAAGTGATTGGAATACCCTTTGGGGTTCTTCCATCTTTCCCATTTCGACTTTCTCATTTCATCTCAACTTTCTCTCTCTAAAAAAATTCCCTCTCTCTCTCCGGCCAGCTAATTTTCCTTCATCTCTCTCAATCTCTCCGGCAAGCTAATTTTCCTTCATCTCTGTGAAAAAAACAAGAGAGAGAAAAAAAACTTATATATATATATATATGCCAACCTCTTCAATTTCATTTCATTACCCTTTGTCTTTTTCTCTTGTCTCTTTCCTGCATCTCTCTCATCATCAGGAGAGAGTAGAATTTTTTCAGCATTTTCTTCTTGATTTATAGAAAAGCTAGCTAGCTTCTTATTTGTGGGTTAATTTTTCTAATTCAATTGAATTAAGCAAGAGGAAGGAGATGGCGACGACGGAGGTTGGCAGCAGCAGCAGTAGCAGCAGCCTGGGTGGATCAAGAAACGGAGGAGTCGGTGGGGCCCGTGGGCGGCACATGCTGAAGAAGGGGCCGTGGACGGAGGCGGAGGATGCCGAGCTGTTGGAGTACGTCAAGAGATATGGTGAAGGGAATTGGAACGTAGTGCACAAGAATTCTGGGCTTAGGAGATGTGGGAAGAGTTGTAGGCTGAGATGGGCTAACCATCTCAGGCCTAATCTCAAAAAGGGTCCCTTTTCTCCCGAGGAAGAAGAAATCATCATCAAGCTTCATGCTAAGTATGGTAACAAATGGGCTCGCATGGCCTCTCAGGTAATTTTAATTATTTTTTAATCTATACTATTATATCACTCTTTAATTGATTCATTATCATCATAACAATTTATTAAGCATTTCGACTTTATTATTTTTTCTCGTGTGGGTGGGGTGGGGTTAGGGGTGGGGTGGGGTAGGGGGGGGGGGAGGGGGTACGTATATTTGGTAAGTAATGATTTATAAGTTCTTTGAGTTTATATAAAGTTATAAATAATGACCTCATCATCTCCCTTCTCTCTCTTTATGGTTTAGATGCTTCTCACTTCCTCTTTTGGCAAATTTAAGATTAAATTGTCCTTTCTTCTTATTTTTGTTTTTTATGCTTATTGTAATTATGACGGTCATATATACTTCATGAATTCAACTTCTTCTATCTCACCCTTTTCTCATCCTTTCTTCTATTTTTTTTATATAATTCCTATATATATATATATAATACATGAAACATAGAGGAATTTAAATTTTGTATATACTCCAAAGAATTTTAATTTCTTTTTCTCTCATCGAAAATGGTGTGTATACACTCATATACGTATGTATATATCCATACACTTGCCAAACATGGGAGAGTGGGGTTTGAACCCAGGTTTGTGCTATGGCAAAGCATAAATCCATCACCATCTCTATATATTCCGTCAACATAATTCACATTTTAACATATTTTAAATTTGAATTATGATATAGAAACTCTTCATTTTATTTAAAATGAAGAATATCCTAATTCGACGGTAGCATCCAATTACACTTGCCAATTTGACCTATTTAATTCTTATTTTGTCTAAATTCATGTATATTTTTATTTATACGCATGCATGCAGCTTGATGGTAGAACAGACAATGAAATAAAAAATTATTGGAATACTAGGCTGAAGAAACGACAGCGAACTGGTTTACCACTCTACCCTGTCCAAACAACAAAACAACAACAACCGCCGCCTATCTCCATTTCTTCATCAACTTCGCTTACCTCTATTTTCTCCTCTTCTGCATCTTCATCAATATCCCAACAAATGCAGCAACACCGCCCCCAAAACACCGACACCTACACAAACAATCCCCTCGCAATCTCTCCCCTAAATTGCCCTCCGTACCGCAACAACCCATTTCCATTTTTCTCCCGCCGTTATAATCCTTCTTTGCCATTCCCATATGCTACTTCTTCCATGCCTTTCTTTCACCAATCCCTTCCGGCAAATTCTCTGAGCAATTTAAACACCGGCCCTTCAATGCCTGCAATGAGAGCCGCCTCGATTGATCCGGTGAGTTTGTTCAATATGAACACGTGTACAACCGAGTTATCTTCCATTGGATCACAACCACTAGTGCCAGCACCATCAACTGCACAAACTTCTTCAGGATATACCGGAAGTGAGGGTGGTATAATAGGAGGTGCATCAAGTAGCACTACTGAATATGATCATATTGAACCTGGCACTAGTGGTTTGCTTGAAGATTTAATGGAGCAGTCTCGAACGGTTACGCGCCTTGAGAAATTGAATAAACATATAGTTGGAGAAGAAGAATGTCATGGCTTATTGGATCAAAATTCTTTGGATGATTTTAGCGTTGGCCTTGGCCATAGCAACCCTAATCCTGAAGTATACCTGCTTGATTCCATGCCTACTCATTCTGACATTGGTGAGTACGTGCGTACCTCACTTATAGAAAAGCCATCATCATCCATGCAATAATTAACTAATTAATGCTTAGTAGTAATTTAATACGTTTGATGTGTTATTTTTGTTGTTGAATATTAATAGGGATGAATGAAAAGAATGAGATACTAGAGGCCGACATGAATGTATTGGATGATGATCTAATGCGGTTGCTTGAATGCCCTTCGCCCATGCCTATCCCCGACTGGTACGACGACGTTGCTACCACTAATTATTCAAACGGGCAATTACCATCCAATGTAGATCAGGGCAATGAGGAAATAACAAATAATGAAGAGAGTCGAGCATCGGTGGTACCCTCCCCGGCAGTGACGACTACTAGTCCTTGCAGCTGGAATTACATGCCCAGAGTACTTTAGTTAATTGGTTACTAGCTAGCTAGCTTCAAGTAGCTAGTAGTAGGATGGAGGGATTACAAGCTGAACATTTAATTTAGAGTAGCAAGCTAGGTAAATTAACATGGTGTTTTGTTTTGTAGTACTTAGCTTCTCAATTCTTAGGCTAGCTTGTTTAGGTTTATCATCTTTTTAATCAAGTAGAACGTAACTATAGTCTTTTAATTAATGCCTTTGATTGAGTGGTTTTAGATTTTAATTATGTAGTCTTTAATTAATTTCCAGAAAGTAGTTTAGAGTGGGGTTAATTATGCCGTTACGTTGTGTGGTCAAAGTAAAATACTTATATGAAGCAAGACAAATTTGAGCCAGCTGATTCGTTATCCTATATTTCTAATTTGTAAACTTCAGATATTTGTTGTAGGTTTATTTCCTTTTTTGGGTAATTTAGTAGGTTTAATCACATATATAATTAAGTTTGCTGTAAGGTTGTTAAAATTCACTTTAGAGAGTTTATTTCCTCTTTTATCTGAAATGCATGTGTTTCCTCCTTTTATGTTATATATGAGTTGTTTGGTTTGGTTTGTGAATTTATTTTTTCCTCTTCTAATGAGGCTTGATTAATTCTTAATATTGTAATAGTAATGATATTATATACTCTCTTCATCCCATAATAATTGTCGTTTTAGCTTCATGTACATGGATTAAGAAAGTCATTTAATGCTATCATTTATTAATTAAAATTTGTGTAAAATTCCATCACTACCCCTTTATGGGAAGTTAAAAACTATTAATAAAAGGGAGAGAATTTCTTGGGACAATAAGAGAAGGTAGGAGTGATATAGGAAAGTAAATAATTTATTCTCCTAGAAAGTTGTAAACAACAAATAAATTAGAAAAAAAAATTTCTTCTAAAACGACAGTTATTTTGGGATGGAGAGAGTACTCTATTATGAATTATATTATATATGCATAATGACTTAATTAAACATGCATCTTATACTATAGATGACATGACTGATTAATTATGTTGAGTTAATTATGATTTAAGTTGAATAATGACTACTTTTCCGACATTAGATCTTCTTTAATATATTTGTGAACATTTAATATATAATTAGATTCAACACCTAATGTGGTTGCAGATAATATTGCATACTTATTTGTACCTAAAAATGTTAGTGTGATCCTAATCAACCAACCTCGATCATAAGATATGATTATGATATATGCATGAATGCATGAATGCATGCACCACCACCCAATATTTAAGATAATAAGCATACATTTGCCATATATGAAATTGGTCAAGCACCAAAGTTCATGTGCATTTTGAAAACAAACACTTAGAATAATACCAGCTTATATAAAAGGTAAGGTATAGATATATAGATATGGCTGATATATATATTATGGTTTAACTTGAATAATGACTTTTCCGACATTAGAGCTGGAGAAAACGGATGCCAAGCTCTCCAAGAAGGTGTGGATACCATGGTAGATTTGTTGCCGTGAATTGATCTTCCCTTCTTTCAAATATCCCTCCATCTCCTTTGTAAACTCCCCGAAACGATCCAGATATGAACCAACTAGAAACCCTTCCATTCTTACTTCTTTGCCTACCAAATTAAGTAGATTCCTCACCCCTTCTCTTTCCCTCCATATCTGCGCGCGGAAGGAATAAAAATTAAAGGACAATTGGTTAGTTATACTCAAAGGCCAATATCCGCCCGCACACATTAATTACCTATATATGTATGGGTATATATTATCCTCATTTCACTGATTTTTCTAACCCAAAAAATACGAATAATTAAGATTCTCTACATTTCAAATAAATAGAGAGTCACCATTAGATTTAAAATGTGTTAGAATATTGTGACATCACACTCACACTTTTGCCTAAATATATAAATACAGAGTGTATGTAAATAATAGATCAAAATGAGTAAACTAATTACCTTGTTGTATTGAGATATCATCCCACATAAGGGAATGCGAGCACCCTTATTGACATGATTAAGGACTGCTTCAAGCATATTACCCCCAACATTCTCAAAATAAATATCAATTCCATCAGGAAAATACCTGCAGTATTAATTAATTTGAAGTAGGATCTTAAGTCATTCGCATAGTTGCATGCTAGTTTAGGAGCATATGTGTGTGTGTGTGTGTATATATATATATATATATATATATATATATATAACCGTGCAGATTACTTAATTCGAAACAAATTAAGTAGTGCTAAAATTAATTGATGAAGGTAGTGATTATTATTCTTGATCAAAAACTCATAATTTTGCATTGCAAATTCTTTTCACTAGAAAATAATTTTGTATCAAAGTACAAAACTGATTTCCAAAACAAATCGAACACTTTTTGTTTACTACTTGCATGGGCTTGTTTTCGAATTACTAAGAAAAGTAAGAAAAGGAATACAATGAAAAAAGTAGGAATTAAAAGGAAGCATCATTTTGAATAAGAAATTTGGAAAGAAATTACTATATATATATATATACTTGCTTAAAGCAGCATCTAGATCTTCTTCTTTGTGATAATTGAATGCATCATGATATCCAAATTCCTCCTTCACCAGCTTCACCTACATGACAAGAAAGAATAAAATTTAAAAAAAGAAAAGAAAAGAAAAGAAAAGATATATTACTACCTAGCTCCTTCTAGAAACGAGTCGTCTAATTTTTCTTGTTGATTGTCCTTTCAAAAATAAATTAATGTATATTTGACTCCATTCCACTAAAAAAGAATCTTATACAATTTTGTAGTCGATTTGTGATATTTTTCAAATTAAAAATTATAATAAATTTATTTATACAACATTGAATATTGTAAATTATCTAAAAGGTTAATAACTATAAAGTTTGTTACTTTTAAAATTTAAATAAATTTATGTTAATCTTGATTTTTAAAATTTCATATACGATACCGCTGTTCCAAATTATACGATTATTATTGACTTTTGAAAGTCAAATGAAATATTTTTAAATTCAAAATTGAGATGACTCATAAAGATTATGAAACAACAAAACTTATAATGAATAATAATTTTTAGAAATTAAAAAAAATTAGGTTAATTATGAAAGTATTAATTTTGAATGTAAACATGAGATTATTTTTGTGAAATGGATCATAAAACATAAGAAACTCGTTGGAATCTATCTTCCTTTTGCTTTTTGTGACGGTAAAAAAAGTCTCTTTCCCTTCTATTTTTTTCTTCTAGTTTTTCTGAATAATGTTTCGCTAAAAAGTAAACTTTCAGACGACCACATGATTTTCAAAGAAAGTGAGTGAGTGAGTGAGTGGGCCCTGATGTTGACGGATTTCGGCCCAATATATAAGTGGAAGGTGTAAAGGACCCACCAACTAATGATGTTTGTAGACTTTTGAGAATCCAAATATGAAAATATGAAACAAATTAAGGCCACTAATGATGGATGGGCTTGTACGCGATTAGCCTTTTAAGTTAGGTGGTGGTGGTAGATGGTTTTAGATCCAAAGGTACAAATGTCAAAGAAATTTAGGCCGAATACTATTCCCAATGAAGCACTGCTGGAAAGCACAACTGATGTTAGGAGTCATACTACCGACGTATTGTGATACATTTGTTTCTGAATTACAATTATTAAAAATTTTAATACATGACATTGAATATAATATAAGAATAAGAGGGTTCTATTTATAATACATCCCTTTAAAAAGATTATCGTTAATATTAACCCACGTAATTAATAATAAAAAAATTGATATAAATATTTCGCAATATATATCATTTTCCATTTTGCATTTGAATCTTAGTGTTGCGACTTTGTGGGTAATAGACACGTCGACAGGATATGTAAATAAGTGTGTGCTTATATGATAAAATTATAAATGATTTATAACAAATCTTTGTTATTAGTGTTACTATTCGGACACACATTTCTAACTGTTTATAAGAGAAATTGGCAGTTCAGGTTTAAAAAAATAAATGTTATTCAAATCAGTTAAAGTGAAAGTATAAAAAAATAAAAAACAAAAAAATAAAATTAGATGTCGTATAAATAACTAGAGATATATCTGCTCCAATAATATCATAGCAAATAGTTGTTATAGATCACTATCAAAGTCAGCAATATTAGGTGGGAAGATATATATATATATATATATCATTTGTCATTTGTGATTTTGTATATATTCAAGTAATACATGAGTTTCTATCTATTTAACGTACGTCAGAATTAAAAGTTTAAAAAAAGCATGGTAGGTCAGAAATAGCTTACCTTCTCATCTGATCCGGTGCTTCCGATAACTCGACAGCCTTTGATATTGGCCAATTGGCCGGCATACATTCCTACACCTCCGGCTGCTGCCGATATAAAAACATTTGAACCAGGCTTAGGGTTTCCCAGCACCTCTATCCCCACCCATGCTGTAAACCCCGGTAATCCTAGTAGTACAGGAATTTCAATTAATTGCAGCATGCATGTCATCAATTGGAATATATAGGGGTATGTATTACGTACATATATACATATATTGACAAAAAAATTACCAAGAGAATTCAGGTAATCTGGCAATGCAATGCCAGCGGTAGGATCGATCTTTCTAAGGAAAGTTGATGGCATCACACAATATTCAGCAAACGGGCAGAAGGGGTTAATGACAATATCATCCTTGGTAAACTCACTGTTTCTTGATCGAATTACCCTTCCTATTCCAAACCCTTGTATAGCCTGTTGCATGTACAGGCCAGATGATCAATATGTAGTATAATAATAATAATAATACTATAATTATAATATGAGTTGCTTAATTGGCATGATAGATATATAGGAATCGGATTCACTTCATGCAGATGCAGTTTATGTGGGCAGTCCTATAAAAATGAATTACTGTATTTTTTTTATGATAAATTAAAATGTAAATGTCTATTATATACTCTATATGACATATGTATTTTGATCCTAATTAACACTAACCTGAGAAGGGGCAAACTGAGGAGAGTAGAGCCCGTCTTGACGACCGCTCATCCTCGAGCGAAGATAAGGATCAATGGAGAGCAAGAGGATCTCAAGTGCCACGTGTTGGTCAGGGATTGAATCAACGGCTAGGGATAGGGTCACAGTTCGTAGCTTGAGATGCTCGGTCGTTGGAATGCCTTCCGGTGCATAACTTGACAGAAACCATTCTCTACTCTGCACCACATGATCCATCTCTCTTTCTGTTGTGTGGTGGATGCTTGTTTTGCTAAAGAAGAAGAGTTACTTTTATATATATATATATATATGAAATTAATTAATATAAATGGTGCCGTGGTCATGATTTAAAAGGAAATGGTGATCATGACTTGGCCGAATGTCGGCCAATTGCCTTTTAATTAACAAGTTGATGAAAAGTTAATTAATTAGATGTAGGGTCGTTTTAGTAAAAGTGAGATATGAGCTGCCAACTGATAGTAACAGTGTTGTTGAATTAAGATGTTGTAATATTAACTTATTAAGGATGGCGCGCAATCAATTTTCACTTGCAGTAGAGAGACGTAGATACATCACTAGAACAGAAAAATAGTATAATCTACTCTCTCTTTTTGTCTAGTTATAATCTGAAGTAGAAAAGGAAACAAATGATTCATTAGAGAGTGATGGTAAGAAAGTGACACTTAAATATATATTTATAAAAAATAATAATAATCTACAAAACTGAGACGGATCAAATGGAGGATAAAAGTCTAAAAAGTTCATACTAAATTTAGTTTATGGAATTATATATGTTTACAAATAAAAGATATTCATTTTCATGGTAAAGGTGGTGTTTAATTTGCTTGAAGGAAACACAACTAAGAAATCAATTTATAACCACGAGATATATCGATGGTCATGGCCGAAGCGTAATTGTAGGTAATTATAGCGACGGTCCTGTCTCAATCGGTAGTGTATAGTATCGAGGGTCTCTTTTTGGAATCGTAGGTATAAGAGCATCTTCCAGCAGATGTACTATATTTAGTCCATCTGACATCAACAAATGTCATTTAGTCTTCTATTCTTCTCGCAGATGGACTATCCGGTAGACTATCTCGTGGACTATAATATAAAAAGATTAAAATAATCAATGAATTCGAAAAAACTTTAACGGCCCATATTCCAACGACCATATTCCAACGGCCATATTCCAACGGCTATATTTTAAAAAATAAATAACATCTATAAAAATAAAGTACATCTAGTCTCTCATATTCATTCATCTCAACTTTATTCTTCCAGTCAACTAAGTTATTTTAAATATGTCTCGTCAATTCGAATTAGCTATGTTGCACATGGATGAAGAAGAAGATGAAGAAGCATATAGACAATTTTTAGGCATGGCGGCTATTGAAGAATAACAACAAAATGTCAATAGGCATACATCACGTCATCGTGGTTCTGTGCAAGGTCGTATTACTATTGATCGTGGTAGACATGAAGGTCATAATCGACTTTTTCATAATTATTTTGCTGAACATCTTACATACCCCCGTATCTATTTCGGAGAAGGTTTAGAATGTGGCGCCCGCTTTTTCTCCGAATTCAAAGAGCAGTTGAAGCGTATGATTCATACTTCGTCCAAAAAATGAATGCTGCAGGACAAATCGATTTATCTTCTCTACAAAAGATAACTGCCTTAATGCGGATGCTTGCCTATGGTGTTTCAGCAGATTCTGTTAATGATTATGTGCGGATCGGTGAAAGCACGACTATATTAAGTCTTAAAAGGTTTGTAAAAGCAGTCACTTCAATTTTTAGTGATGAATATCTGAGATCCCCCAATAGTAATGACATCGTTAGATTGCTATCAAAAGCTGAAGAGCGTGGTTTTCCTAGGATGTTGGGGAGCATTGACTGCATGCATTGGAAATGGAAGAATTGTCCGATTGCGTGGCATGGTATGTATTCTGGACATGTGCATGAGCCAACAATTATTTTAGAAGCGGTGGCTTCATATGATCTTTGGATATGGCATGCATTTTTTAGATTATCAGGCTCTCATAATGATATTAACGTTTTGGAGAGATCATCTATCTTCTCTGCTCTAACTGAAGGTCGTGCTCCACCTGTGAACTACTCAATTAATGAAAATGAATACACGATGGGATATTATCTTGCTGATGGTATATATCCCCTCATGGGCAACATTTGTTAAAACCATTTCGGCACCTCGAGGAAATAAAAGAAAACTATTTGCTAAGACTCGAGAGGCGCTTAGAAATGATGTTGAGTGAGCATTTAGGGTACTCCAAGCACAGTTTTGCGATCGTTCGTGGTCCTACACAATTTTGGGATCAAACAACACTAAAAGAAATTATGACTGCATGCATAATATTACACAATATGATCGTTGAAGATGAACGAGATGAAAATCAAGAACCAGCAACCTATGATACACATGACGAGATTCCAACTGTAGAAGTGTCTCATGAGCGTATCCCACAATTACTTGAATTCATTGAAGCCAATCATCGCATAAGGGATAAACAAATTCATTCTAAACTTCAAAAAGATATTATTCAACACTTATGGTCACTACATGGAGGAGCGTAATCCATTACATTCTACTACAATAATAAGTAAATCCTGATTCTCTAATAATAAGCAAGTCAACTACTAGATGTAACTCTTTTCATGATTTCTTTCTTGCGTTGATTGTAATATTCAGCTACTTCAAGCTCCATGTTAGCGATATCAATCATCATGATCCTTTCATCCTCTTGTGCTTTCATTATATTCAACTTCTTTTGCTCTTGAAAATATATTCTGTCCATGTTCTCTTGTCTCTTTTGTTGGTTCAATTTCATCTGATGCTCGAATTTCTCAAACCTCAATTCCATAGGCGTACTAGTATCACCGGTTCCTTTGTCCCTTTTTAAATAATGCTTTCAAAGCCTTTCTTCCCATTGGCCTCTCTAATCCTGCAGAGATTGTATCTTCAATATCATCATCTTCACCCAAATTTACTTCTTTGACGGTTGATGGAGAAGATGTTGCTGGACTTGACTTTCTAGTACTTTTATGTTTTTTCCCACCATTATCTGTTCTCCATTTCGTTGCATCCTTTAATATTCTCCAACAATGCATAAATTCAAATGGTTGGTTTTGGATACTTTTGAACATCTCTAATGCTTGACATATCTATTTTTAAAATTATTTACAAAATATTAAGAATAAAATATAAGAATAAACTTAATGAAATTTACATGAAATAAATTGAAATATCTTATCTTATTCACCTACACCACTTTGTTGCATTCTTTCAATTGAAGCATAATATCCACAAAATTTGTTCACCGCAAGTTGAATTGTTAACCAACGTTTCGCCAAAGCAGTAGAATTGCATTCAGACTCAAAATTTTTATATTCATGAAAGTATTCGTGATCTCTTTCCCAATATCTTCCATGTTTCTGATCGTTTTCTTGAATTGGATCCATGCTTATATTAAGCCATGCGAAAACAAGAAGGGTATCTTCCTCAATGGTGTAATTTCTCTTTCGCCCTGTTCTTTTATTGGACTCATTTTCGGGAGTCTGAATTGGTGCATCAGTTTGAATTGGAAATTCATCCAACAAATTCGGATCATCAAGTGAGAAACCTTCAGATAATAATGAAGAATAATACATCGGAGAACCATGATTTTTCATCTAAAAAATAAATTAAAGATATATTATCAATAAAAACTAAAATTAAATATAATAAAAATGTAATAATTAACAAAATACTTACAATTGTTAAATGTTGAAGTAATTGATTGAGAGATGGTAAAATTTGCTAAATGTTGAAATAATTGATTGAGAGATGGTAAAATGTATTGAATAATGATACATATTTATAGACTTTCAATTTCTATCCGTTGATTTCATTTTATTACCGTTCTGAACTTTTTTATTACCGTTCTGAAATTCTCAGATCTATCCGTTGCCCTCCCTTCGTCTCCTTCATCTCTGAGAACTCCTTCATCTCTTCTTCAACCTCCCTTCTTCTCTTCTCTGTTTTTTTTTCTACATCCTAACCTTTCATTTTAATATAATATAAATTATGGTCTGTCGAGTCTTGGTTCGCAGATTTGGTCCCTTTCGCTAACTGGAAAAGTGGTCAGACTAAATATACTCCATCTGCTGGAGCCAAATTTCCATCCTAGACTAAATATAATCTAGGATTCTCGCAGCTTCGGCCTGCTGGAGGTGCTCTAAGGTCCCGTATTTGGCCTCCTTCTATAACAAGTTTTCCCCTAAAAAATTTAGCGCACTAAGTCCCACCCATTCAATTTTTTTCGAAATCCCAAATCATAACACTCTCCAAATTAGTTCTCACTTTTGTGTCTCGCTTTACCAAGTCTCAAATTTCTTCTTCTCCTCTCTCACCAAGTCCTAAAAACTATCACTTGCCCATGCTCTCAAATTTCTTAAACACAGATTTTCCCTCTCAGACTTCACACAAGAAGATTTCGCCTTCACGGCACTGTTTTACTCCATCAAAGATACATCAACTGCGAAATTTCCTTTTTAAAAAAAGATAAGGAGAAAAATTTCCTCGTTCTTTCTATTTACTTTCTGCGAACCCTAGTTTTTAGTTTCCATCTATGTGTTATTCAATCAGTTTAGCTAAGCTATTATTAGTTATGGCATCTGGATTGTTGACGGGTCGGAATAATCCAGCTTAGAAAGGATATGATTTTTCTACCGATGACATTCTATGCTCCTATAACCTGATCTGGAAGAAAGCCGACTAGATTAAATTCGACTTATTTTTCCGTGGCTTTGTGGCTGGGTACTCCGTATGGATTCATCACAGGGAATCAACTGAGTTGAGAGAAATGGTCGACAATACTGTAGAACAACCAATTCAACGGTATTCATACGCCAATAACTATGATGTAGTGGAGATGTTGGTCGATGCTTATGGCCCTACCAATATTGACTGGGCTAAAAATAAGTATTCGTCAAGTAGTTCTCAGCAAGTGTCAAATAATACAGTTGCTGCCTTTTACAAGTTGTTATCTAAATCGGGGGTCTCGCTGTATCCGAGAAATATTAAGAACACCAGGCTATCTGCAGTGACTAAGCTCTTACACTTCAAGAATGAGCATGACTGCAGTGAAAGAGGTTTCAATGATTTACTTGCTCTTAACAGCGAGTTCTTACCCAAGGATCATACTCTGCCCGCGAATTATTACGAAGTGAAGAAGATGGTCAAGGGGTTCAATATAGGGTATCAGAAGATCGATACTTGTGAGCAGGATTGCATGTTATACTATGGAGCGAACAGAGATAAGGGACAGTATGATATATGCAGTTTGCCTCGGTACAAGGTGACAAAACGTGGGGGAAAGGAGAAACATGTGCCCAAGAAGATCTTACGGTACTTTCCTCTTGCACCAAGGCTTCAACGGCTATTCATGTCGTCCCATACGGCTAAGTATATGAGTTGGCATGGAATAAGGAACTTCGTGCCTGGTCAGCTGACTCACCCAGCAAATGGAGTTGAATGGAAGAGATTTGATGAAAATTTTCCACAATTTGCGGAGGAAGTCAGGAATGTGAGGCTCGGCATGGCTACGGATGGCTTTTGCCCTTTTAATAATTTTAGTGAGCCTTACTTTGTTTGGCCAGTCATAATGGTAGCTTATAATCTTCCACCGTCAATGTGCATAAGGGATCCGTATTTGTTCTTGATTTTACTCATACCGGGAGATAAGAGTCCTACAAAAAACATTAACGTGTACCTCAGGCCGTTAGTCGATGAACTAAAGATGTTGTGGGAGACAGGGATCCAGACGTATGATAAATCGATCAGGGAGAATTTTGTGATGAAGGAGGCCTTGTTGTGGACTATCACTGACTTTTTGGTTCTTGGGATGATTAGTGGTTGGTCAACTCACGGGAAGCGGTCATGTCCAATGTGTATGGGGAATGTGCAAGGCAATTAGTTGCAGCATGGGCGAAAATGTAGTTTCTTTAGAACAGTTCGTAGATTCTTGCATGTTGAGCACAATTATAGAAAAATGTCTACACAGTTCAACAGAAAAACAGAGAAGAAAGGGGTTGTTTGTAGCGGCCCCAAAATAGATCCAATCCACCCAACCCATTCTGGGTCGCCACGAAATACACTCAACAAAAATTTCAAATACAAATCTTCAAATTCTATCTTTTAAACTGTCGTACAAAATACGACCATAATTAAACTGTGAGTTTCAATACTAATACAGTGCCCATACATATAATCAGCAAGTGGATGTGCACAACCATGTCTTATGATAACCCGAAATTGTAGGTGATTAGACATCTTGTATGATAGTGGCAAAACACCCTTCCAAAGTTGGGTTCACCTCAGCCTATTTGGTTCACCAAAATCAACTGTTAAAATGACGTATAAAATACGACACACACATTTTAAATTCTCAATATAATTCTTCTCATACTGTTTTATGAAAAACCTCAACAGCTATAGACCATCACTCTATTCCCCTGTTATCCCTGCTCGACCCCGTTATACTCTTATTACCTGAAAGGAATTGTGAAGTAAAAGGGTGAGCACAAATAGCCCAGTAAAGAATATCAAGACTAAAGATAATTATATTATCAATAGTTTTCATCAGTAATAAATCAGAGATTTAAACATATGGTAGATGATAAAACTTTTCAACCATAGTTGCGGTGGAACGAGCAATCCATTAGAAGAGTCAAATAGACTATAATGTCTATTATCTTCTCCATGTTAAAAGTTCATCAATAATATTTTATCCCTGTAACATCAATCAACAATTCCTGTCCACAATCATGTAAGTTCATGATCATAATTATCTTGATGAATTCCTCTTCGTACTCAGGACGAAGATAATTCTCATCACCTGTCTTTACCTGAAATATCAAAGATCATGGTTATACCAAATCACAGTTCCTGTTCATAATCATGCTAATCAATTCATCTTTGCATTACAAGCCAAAGATATTCAACAATTAATCATCCATCTTTGCACTACAGGCCAAAGATATTCACAAATCAACAGCTCATCTTTGCACTACAGGCCAACGATATTCAACAACAGGTCATCTTTGCACTACATGACAAAGATATTCACAAATCAACAGCTCATCTTTGCGCTACAGGCCAAAGATATTCATATCTCAAAAAATATCTAACCATTCCAGAATTTATATAATAATAATTATAACCATGTTGATCAATTCGCCTTTGCACTTAAGCTAAAGATATTCAATTGTAAATTCAATGGTCATGAACATACCAGTCAACAATTCATCTTTGCACTACTGGCCAAAGAGAATCTATAGTCATGATCATACCAATAATCTACCCATCTTTACACACAAGTCAAAGAGAAATTTCATCACCAGGATTATAAAAATGTTATATATGAGAATAAGAACAATACGATCCAATTGTCAACATGATAACCAATTGTGGAGTAAAATTCAAGAATAAAGTTCAAAATATGGATCCGATCAAAGATAGGAACCTTAACAGCCAACTTGGACAAACAGAAAAAAATTTAATTTTTCGGTGAATAGTACCGTATAAGTGAATAGTGCCGTATACGTGAATAGTGTCGTATACATGAATAGTAACTCCAACGGAAAAAGTGAAAATTTCATAATAAAATCCATGCCAATATTTTGGTATAATGATATTGAAAAGAATAACATCATTTATGTAAGAAATAACATCCCTTACCATCCCTTACCTCAAAAGAATAGTACTTCTGGTTGGAATATCGGATATAATACCGACGGAAGCTTGCACTGACTAGCAACACTCAAAGTATAGAAATACTCACAAAAATACGCTCGATATTATAGAGAGAGAAAACTTCTGATTCTGGTGTGATTTTCAATTCTAACCTAAGCACCCTATTTATAGGAAAAGCTTAGGATGCCAAAGGAGACTAAAATAATAAAATAATATTATTATTTTTAAAATTCTCCAGCCGCCGGCTGCTACCAAAAAAATCAGATTTCAACAAAAGTGGGGCCCACCCATTAAATATATATATTTTCCGAAACTTCAATAATTCATAACAAATAGCCTCTTTGTCAGAAAAATATAAATTCTATGTTCTTCCATAGGAAATTTAATTCTCTACAACTTTGCAGAAGGAAGTTTTTCCAAATTCCAAACATAAATTATCTGAAATCCAAAAACAGATGATTTCTCATACCAAAATATTGATAAAAACTCACCAGCGCCAATTCCTTCTTTAATATCCACAAAATAAATATTTTCTTATCATATAAATCAATAATTAATTATTCACAAATAATATTATAGAACTACAATATTAACAACCAGGTCGTTCCCAGGACAGAGGGGGCCTTCCGATAAGGACTTCTCCTTATTGGCGCGCAATTAAATAACCCCTCCTAGACAGAACTTCCTTAGACGTTGTCAATAATGCTATCTAATAATATTATTCAAATAAAATGAATTATTGAGTTGATAACGTGAAATACTGTGCAACGACAATTATTGAATCAATACTACAAACTATCAACTGTAGCCATTATTGAATCAATCATATAAAATGGCAACGTAGCAATTATTGAGTCAATAAAATATCAATGCAGCAATTATTGAGTCAATAATATAAAATATCAACGTAGTAATTATTGAGTCAATAATATAAAATATTGAACAGTAATTACTGTAACAATAATTGAGTAATGGCTACTCACGTAAGACTCAATAATTCGAAATACTGTGCGATACCGTGTGCTACTGTGCAACACCGCGTATCACTGTATTTTAACCACCGGGTATTTCAACAGTACTAACGGTAACAACCACGCCGTTATTTTGTAAAAAAGTTATTTCTGTCGCTTTCTATATCCGACAGTTATTCCGTTGTGGGGGCCCACAAATAGCTGCGCCGTCGTACGAATATTCCCCGACAACAAGAATATTCTACGACCAAACGAATATTCCCCGACAACAAGAATATTTTATAACCACTTGCTTATTTTAAAATATTTGCACATTTCACCCTTAACTTTAAACTTTTATCAATTTAACCATTTACTAAATAGAAAAATTGAATACTTTTATTTCATAAAATTCGGGGTCTTACATTGTTGGTCGACTGTCGAGCAGTGAGGTCTTGGGTTGGCTGAACGATCTGACATTGCCACCGCCGGGGAAGGAACAAAGTAAATTGAGAGTAGTCAGGTACTGGAAAACTCATAGTTAGACACGCTAGCCCATATGGTTTGAGTTGCCATATTGGGTCACATTTTCTCGTCATTATATAGATATCATGCATACAAAAAGAATGTTTTCGAGAACTTGTTTTACACCGTGTTAGATGCGAGAGGTAAAACCAAAGACAATGATAATGCACAGAAAGATTTAGAGGCACTGAACATCAGGCCAAAATTGTGGCTTCGCCCTAACAATACGAAACCTAAAGCTCCATTTTGTCTTACTAAGAAACAAATTGAAGAGATGTGCAAGTGGGTTAGTGGGCTGAAGCTCCCAGATGGATATGCGTCTAACATATCGCGATGTTGTAAGGTTGAGCAATTAAAAATTAATGGGTTCAAGAGTCACGATCGTCATCTATTCATGCAGAAGTTGATCCCAATTGCATTTCGTGAGATGTTACCCAGAAACGTTATGTATGCATTGACCGAACTTTCAAATTTCTTTCGGTGGATGTCGAGTCTGGACAGTAAGTGTTAATCTATCGTTGCAGTAACAATTTTAAATTAATATAATTTATGGCATGACACAATTAACGTAACACATATTGTTATATTTTTATTGTAGTATACTAGACCCAGTCTCTAAACACACCTTACACGCTATTTGTCTGACGCACCTCCCGACCGGGTGCATACGCTACAGCCAGTACGCGTGGTACAATGACTCCTTTATGCAGACTGTCTTGCGGGAGTTTCACGTAAGTTAATAAGTTTATATTAGGCATTTATATATTAGTACATAGTTGTTGCCTAAGAAATTAATTGTTCCTAACTTTTAAACTTTTGTTATAGACTTATTATAGATATGACCCGGTCATCTCTCAGACAGCCGGCGACGATATGATTATTGCACATGTCGCTACGAATTACTCCGGCTGGCTGTATGAGATACGATGGAGGGTAGCCAGGGCAGTTGAGGACTAGTTCGGGACCACCATCAGAGATCACCAGCCCCGCATAGTCTCTAATTTAGCATGGCAAGCTATGTGTGCGCACTAGGATGATGATAACTTCAAGAATAAGTCTGAGCAGGCAAAAAAGAACCGTGTCCAGCTCCATATAGTACACACAACTGGCTCGCAATCTTTTCAGTAGGCGAAGTCGATAAGTGTAATGTATTTAAGTGTTTAGTTATCAAATTCTCGCACGAATACTTAATTACTGTTTTATGAATCTCTATATTAGGCCTTGGGAAGGACCTTGGGCCGAGATCCGACCATGTTAAAGTTCTGGGAAAGAGCCCACACGCCTAAGGAAGGGCATGATTTGTCTCAGGCAGAATTAGCTATACGGGTAAAACTAATCTTACTTTTTAGAAATCTTAATATTCACTCGTTAATAAAATGATATAATTAACTCACGTATACAAAATGAATTACAGGACCGATTTCAGAAACTTCGAGACCAGCGTATAGCTGAGTTGGAGACTGCTAGATAGGGTTCTGAGCCGTTAGATTCCACTATCCCCCCTCCCGAGATTGAGTTATCTCGAGATGAGGAGCTGAGACTATGAGTCACGTCTCAGGATACCCCTACTAGTTGTACCGGCAGGTATCAAGTGTTGGGTCAGCTGAGGATACCCGCATATACACTACCTAGAGGTAATAATATTTTTTATGTTTCACGGAATTATCATAACTTATCACATAATATAAATTATTTTTAGTAATAATATATATATATATATTCGCAGGCTCTAGCCAGCGCCAGCGTCCAAGAGCACCCGTTGGACCATCTCATACGAGCACTAGCTTAGATAAAGAGTTATTCCAGAGGCTGATAGCAGCGGTGTCGGATAGGTTCCATATACCAATCCAGTTTTTCTTCGTCAGCAGTTGCCTAGTAGGTCTCGTCTTCACCAACTCGCTTAGGAGGTTCTAGCAGGGGCCTCCGCAGAGAATACGGGCTTACCGCAGGAGCAGTTCGACGCGTTGAGCGATGAAAATGCTCCGGATGATGGTTACCTTCCTAGAGCAGGCTTTTCATCAGCCCCCGCCTACTTAAGTATTCTGCATGTTTATATTATTTTTATTTAATCGTATCTTTTTAATTTTCATATATATACGGACTAATAATTTTTATTTTTAATTCTATCAACAGGGTGGTGATGGCGAGCGGACTGGCGATGGCAATGGCGACCGAGGGGACGACTGCTGATTTTCATACACCAGAGTAGCATCGTCGTCCACTTTCGTCCGATGATAATCCGACTACTAGTTTATAGTTCATTTGTATTAATTTTATTCATTAAATTGTAGATCATTTGTACATATTGTAGTGTACTTGCGTCTGTACAAGTTTTAGGAAATCATATTGTATATAATTTATGGAACATTATCTTATATTTGTAATTATTGATGAGTTAGTAGATCATTTGTAATTGTTAGCTTAGTGATGTTATTTATGATGAGTTAGTAGATAATTTGAAAATGTTAGCATATATATGTAATTGTTAGCTTAGTTATTGATTATGAGATGATACAAGTTTTTAGCGCTATGTTGAATGAATGTGAAATATATTATTGTCTGTCTATATTGGGATAAAACATGTTACAGGTACAGAAATGGATTTAAACACCTAGAAATTATAATTTTAAAAAAATTATTTTCGACGGGATAAGGTATTTTCGATGGATAGTCCGTTGGATTTAGTTTTTAAATAATTTTAAAAAACATATTTTTCGTCGAAAATAACTTATTTCAAAGCGAATTTTTCGTCGGTATTAAAAATTAAATATCTTTTAAAAAATACTATATTTCAGTTGGAATTAGCCTATTTCCGAGGGAACATCCGTCAAAAATTAATAAACCCATTCTATATTCAATGTATTAATTCCGTCGAACTATTTCTCTAGAAAATAGCTTATTTTCGACGAAAATCTGTCGAAAATAATTCAGTCGAAACTATAGTGTTTTGACGAAATTTTTCGACGAATCTTATCTCCGACGCGTGTATATACGACTAAATATTCAACGTCATATTCCTTCGAAAATAAGCTAATTCCGACGGAATAGGCGTAATTCTAAGAAATATTCCGTCAGAAATAAGGTTTTTTCTTGTAATGGGTAACCGTGTATGTGATCGGTTCTGACGGGGACGTCAGAAATTTAAGTAGGGGAGTTTGTAATACCCCAGTCCCACATCAAAAGATATGAAAAAAAATTATCGTTATATAAGGAATTAAGTAACTATCAATAGTACCTTCAAGTCATGACCTTTTAGGTGAGTCTGTGGCGGGCTAAGATGACTCAAGAAGATATTATTGGACCAGTGATTTAAGGTTTTATTTGGATGGATTTGATTCGATTAGGACTTGGAATTTGACTCCGAGATTTATTCCAGACTTAGGATTTGACCTAGATTGTTTCAGTTCGTGGATATTTTTGTTAAGGTATTTGTCTTTTTTGTGTACAGTGTTATTGGTTGTATATTTGATGTTAAAATATGTGTACTTTTTTGTCTTGATTGATTGAAGTTTACGATTTTGATTGAAAACTGAATCAATAGTCCGGTTACTCTTTCTGTCAATACAAATCAAATTTTTTTTTTTTTGTGAATTTATGAGATTAGTTTGGGCATTTTGCTTTATTCCCATAGAAGCTTGGCTGATATGGATGAAGGGCATGACTTTGAGTGTTGTTGGGATGAGGCAGGGAGAATATTTGTTTGGTGGTAGTTGAAACCCTAGCATTAACTGGCCTAGGTTAGAGTGGATAGGTTATATATGATGCAATGTATTTGTAGTATTTATATTTTATGGGAGGATGAATAAACAACTAGGTGGAAGAGATAACAAATTAATTAATATTGATGTTACAGTTAGTCGTCATATTTCCCTCTTTATCTCACTATATATGTGTAAATTGTGTGTGTGGATATTTTGTTAGTCTTTCTCCGTTTGTGTATATATTTGGGTTTTAAAGTTTTTTTTTATCATTTACTGACAAATGTTGATACCCTCGACAGTATCTACAACATCAAAGCCTAGGTAAGCTTTAATTGTAAACTTGCCATCGTTTACTCTTTATATAACATGCTTGATATGAAGAGACATTTGTTTGGCTCAATGTTCTAATATTTGTTGTGTGAATTTACAGAACTATCGAACATTATAAGAACATATCCAAGAGTAGTAGCAAGAAAAAACTCTTTAAATTGAAGTTTGTTGACCTACGTGGTAATTTGAAGAGTATTATTTGCTACTTTCATATTTTGTGCCTCATCAGTATTTTCAATTCAATGAGTTGTACATCAAACCCATCAAGTGTAATAAATATTTTTAGCCTTTAATTGTAAATTTGAAGAGTGAGAATGAGATTGCAGATTTAAAGAGTGAGAAGGAGGTTGCAGATTTGATGACTAAGGTTGAATAGATTGTTGGAGATAATTTTTCTAATGTGGCTCACCTATTTAAGAAACCAAAAGTGGTTGAAGTGGCTGTTGGAGATGCTCTAAGGAATTAGACATCCAGCAACTTTACTTGATGATGTTAATGTTACCCTGTTTTTCGTGCCTTGCAATAATTTTGCAGTTTCTTTAAACTTTGGAAAAAGCACCTATTTTTTATTTATTTATTTTTGCTAATTTCCGCGCACGCACACACCACACTCACACACCCTAAGAATCGAATCCTTGACCTCATGGAACCATAAGACAAGAGTTACCACTGGGCCAGAACCACACGGCTACATGCACCTATTTAAAGTCTGAGTTGGTACTGTTGTATTGAATACTAACACGTAGTAGAGTTGCTGGCACTCATATGCATGCAGTCATGCATCAATAAAATCACCTCAACAGGGCTGATATACAAATCCTGAAAAGCTAAGCGTGTATGTCATTATTATTTTATTTATTATTTTTTTGTTACATTGACACACAAACCTTCTTGCTGCTACCAAGAATTAACCCTCGATCTCATGGATACCATGAGATGAGTCATACTACTGGACCAAATACCATGTGGTAAAATATATTTTGGAATACCTCATATTCTTCTTTTCTTCCTCTACCAGCTCTTGAACCCTTGACCTTTAAGTTAATGATTTTGGACACTAACTAACCGGGAAAAGGAGAGCCAGAATTAGACTATTATGAGGATGCTTCAAAATTCACTCTTGCAAATGAATGGAGGGTGCTTTATTTAAGGGGGCTGCAATTTTGACAAGGCCCCCTTGTAAATTGATGGAAGTAATGATAAGACAAACAAAACACATTTTAAGGACTTGTATTCGAAAAAAAAAAAAGGATATGACGAATATCAGAGTCTTGATAACAACACTTCCATAAGAGTTAGCACGTACTGTTGTTCAAGTATTTCTACCATATAACGGATGTTTTAGATAGACAAGTTACTGATGGCAGGCTGTAAATTAGGTTTTTACGGTCTTGTGTGTAATACCCGAGAATTTCATGAATAAATATTAATATTGATATAATAAAAAAATAAATATTTATTTGAATATAAATATTTATGTGTTATGGGAATGAGTAATTCAATTAATTCAAATTGAATTTATAATAATTGAGAAAAATGTGGAGTTTATGATAAGCTCGAAGAATGCCTTGTGTAGCACGATAATGAGAATTATGATGATTTAATTAATTAAAGAAGGAATTAATAAGTGAATGATTAATTAATAATATATTGTTAATTAATTATTATTATGAGTGATAGCATATTAATGATTAAATAATTGATTACTATTAAAAGGTTAATGTTTGTTCAATTAATTTCTAAGTGTAACGATAGGTAATCACATATTATATAATAACTACATCTATATAATATAAAGTATAGTGTGACATGGTGATATGACTATGTAATATAGGAACAATATGGTAAAAGGAAGTAAGACACATGAATGGACCTAGGTGAATACATGTGATGTGTACATTGTGCAATGTTAACCAAACTATATTATAAAGTGTAGTGTGACACTTTAGTGAGACTATATAATATGGAAACTATATAGTAAGATTAATGAATGGTATAAACTACACAAATAATATTTATGTGACCATGTGTTATGTGTAGTGCATTAGTGTGTACTTTATAGAATATTAAATTAGACTATATAAATAATTGATATTAATAATTATTTCAATAAGTAAAATACTTGAAATAATAAGATTGATGATAATATGGTACGTCATTACCTAATTAAATCATAATTTGGCATTATCAAAATGTACATGGATTATATATTGATGTGTACACATGTACCCTAATTTGCTACCATGTAATATTGTTATATCATTAAAATCCATGTATACACCCAAATGAATGTAAAACCTATATATATATATATATATATATGTGTGTGTGTGTGTGTGTAGGTGTATTAGCCTAAGTATTCATGTATGTATAATAGATGTATGTGTAATAAAACCTTAAGTTGTAACATTACTTCAATTGCCAAATGCTGAGAATTAGTTTGTCCCTCAAAGAGTGTCTCATTTCTTCTCTTCACGTGTACACTCAATAGTCTAAGCCTAGCCATTTCTTACAAATAAAACTCAGCAATCTAGAGAACATGATGAGGGGGAGTGGGTTGATGGAGTTGCCAACACTATTGCACCAACTATCCAATGTCCATTGTATTCTCCTTCATTCCAATAGTTTGATTCATGGTGCAAAGCAATTGTATGGATATTCATTCTTCTATGAATAGCAAGCTCCTCTCCTCATTTATTTTTGCTGAGATTATTGCTAAGTTGCTAGAGAGTGTATTGAGGGAGAGTAATCTGAAGTAAAAAGAAACTCTGTCCATTTCGCTTAAGAGGTATAACACTTGTTCATATTTTAAAATTTGCAATTATCAATTCATAGGAAAGTTCATGAATTCTTGTTAATTAAATATGTAAGATGATGTTAGTAGAGTCCATACACTTGCTATATATACAATATAGTAGTAATCTAGTATGATTCAAGAAGGATTTTTGAATTGGGTTGGAAGCTCTGCTATTGCAGAAGCTCTCCTGGCTGGAACCGAAGTGGCGCGGCCACGCTACTCCCAAGTACAAACAGGGCGCGATCGCACTCTTATGCAGAATCAGAAAATGATTTTTTTGGGTTCTAAGACGTGGAGCATGCTAGTATAATGTCATTGAGCCTATATAAGTCCTTGACATGCTATTTTAAGGGACCTTGCATATAACCACTTACCATAGCTTGGTTTCCAAAGGGAACTTGAGTTTTCAAAGTGCAAACTCAATGAGCCATGTATACTTTAAATTCTGAACTTGAAAACATGATTATATGATCTGATTACATATGTACATAAGCATAAAAGCATGATATAAAATATGTGGACTTACCTTGCATGTTTGAATAGTTTTGATGATCTTCTAATGGAAACTTAGAGTTTCAAATACAAACTGAGAACACTTTGAGTTATGAAACTTGTGAGCATGCTTAGGTAGTATGATTATGTATATACATGAACATGTCATATAATATGTGAAGCTACATTGCATGTTTAAATGATTTAACATGAGATTTTCAAAAAAAAAAGCCTTAAGAGTTTGAAAACTAGTCCTGTCAATAACTACGTTACAAGTATTCTGAAATTTGACCATCATGTTAGGGTGTGTTGTGCCTATAGACATGATTGACATGAATGCCTAGCTAGCCATACGCATTGTAAACTAGTAGAGCATGGATTAGGACGAGTCTAAATGATGTAAAACTTCATAACTTGAAATAAATGACTAAACTAACGTGAGCATGTATAGTTGAGACTTATTAACCTCATAGCATATGTATAACTGCTAAACGTAAGAAACTTTGTTAATCGAATACTTAAAGCCTTGATTAAATGAGAATGGGTAACGAACTATGTTAAGGACAAGATATGGGGTCGAACTTAGTTATCAAACATCCTGACATGTGTGTTTTGCATGATTCATCATATATGTGCAAATTAATCGGGATGAGCTGGGATTCTGCAGGGGCAACCAATTCTTGGTTTGAACCAGGAGTGGCGCGGAGCAGCGCGGCCGCGCCACTCCTTAGTTCAAACCAAATGCGGCTGCGCTAATATGCAGAATGGGCAGAGCCTGCTTAATTGAAATCCGAACTTGTTGCATATTTGTAATGTTATCTTAATCTGTAATACATGTCCAATGCAATATTCAAAGTGTCAATGAGCATGCTAACGATAGAATCGTAGATTTGATAAAGTGCTTATAAACTTCAAGTGTTAAGTTAAATGATAGTTACGAACTATGTTATTTAACTTGATAGTGTCTCACAAACTAATTTTGTATTATGTGTATGTAAAGTACGTAATGACATACGTATAGGATTATACGACTTAGTTAGAATCGTATGTGTATGTTTAACTTATATATCAAGTTTGTGTAGCGAATGTACATAGCTAATGAATATCCTATATACGTAATTATGTTATAATAGGGTTCGAAAAGTATCGATAAGCTAAAGGTTGATAAACTACGCTTAAGGCAAGTTTCCTATCTTACACAACTTTGAATTTGTGCAAGTTTCCTATCTTTTACAAAACTTTGAATTTGTGCAAGTTTCCTATCTTACGCAACTTTGAATTTGTGCAAGTTTCCTATCTTACAAAACTTTGAATTTGTGCAAGTTTCCTATCTTACACAACTTTGAATTTGTGCAAGTATCCGAACTATACTCTTTTATTGAGCAAGTTCCTTAACTTTGTTCACTTTACATAGTGTATAAATCCGAATTGTTGCTATGTTAACTTGATAGTCGTTATTATTCAAATATTGACTTTGTATCTTGATATTGTTGCAAACATTGAACTTATAATTCCTAAATGCATTATAAAAGTGTCTGAGCCATTTTGATTCAGCTAGACTGATGTCATATGTTAAGAAAACGATCCAAACCAATTGATTGGTGCGGAATCTTATATTGACTGAGATAAACAACCCTCTTGAAGAGGAAACTATATTTTTCGGGAGACCGACGTGCGCACTTGAGTACGATTGAACGATATGCATAACGTAGGGTACTTTAGGCTGATCACCTGTTGTACTTGTTTTATTGGATTATCAGCATATTACTGTTAATTCTAGTAGAAGTTCATAGTTCTTAGTGGCTGCTCAGTATTCATTATTCTTGAACTGTGAAAAGGTTAAACCTTGCATCTTATTGATATATTTCTGTCCTTAGCGACTATTGTTGGAAAACTATTGATTCTTCTTGTTACCCTTGAACTATCAGTTATTATCATACCCTTGGGAATTGAAAACTATATTGACCCTTATTGCTATATTACTTATTGAGCAAACTCGTTGCTCATTCTTGCTTTTTTCTAAAAATATTTCAGTTAAGACAGAGCAAGGCGGGCCTTCGGGCACGGATAAGGGCAATGGCAAGGCTACGGAGTAGCTTGTTAATTATGTAGAACTTTTATGTTGATGTAATAAGACTTTATTATATATTAGTTAAGAGTATATATGCTTAAGCTATGTTTAAGATGTAAGAGATGTTTAAGTTACGAAACCTTGGGACATGAATGGTTATATTAAATAAATATAATCTATTCGTATTTGTGTATTTCTGTTGCGGGAGATATTATTATTGTCTTAGAAATTAGAACGTGACGAACCGAATTCGAAACTGTGGCGGTCCGAATTTGGGAGCGTCACATTGTGTGGCATTGATACTCTTTATCTGCCTTGGAGCTGGGGCTTTTAAAGAACCTAACCCTGTTATCAAATGCTGTTAGGACATCTTCATGGGAATTACCATTAGTTTTAGTGGATTTGGCCTCATCCACTTTACACTCGTCTATGTTTCTTCTTATATTTATAATATTTTTAAAGTTCTTGTTTCTATTGGGTGTACTCGTGTAAACTAGCAAAATATATTAGTAAGACTAACTATGGATTATATGAGAATAATTAAAAACTGAAACCCTGGCTATGGCAGGCAGAGCTCAACAATGCTTTTGCATGGTGTAGTGTGGGTTTTTGTAGTTGGTCCTCAACATTACCAATGAGTTGACCTTACAAGACAATACTAACTAACAAATAATAAAAACACTGAACAC
Organism: Panax stipuleanatus; assembly: GCA_020205555.1. Taxonomy (NCBI): domain Eukaryota; kingdom Viridiplantae; phylum Streptophyta; class Magnoliopsida; order Apiales; family Araliaceae; genus Panax; species Panax stipuleanatus. The sequence goes on along the minus strand of CM035122.1, from coordinate 135,388,551 downwards.
CCATTTCGTTCTAGGTAAGCTTTATTTGTAAAATTGAATCATAATGTATTCAAGTTTTTTATGGTGATTTATGCACATGTTATAATTTTACATAGACTTAAAGACATTGTAGACTTTTTGCGATCGGGGGAAGTCAATAAGTCAATACCATATGGCGAGGTTGGGAAGTTGGAAGACCAGTTAAGGAGAACGATGAGGCATTGATTAAAACTATTTTAACTAATTCTGGAGTTGCCTTCTCCTGAGGGGGTGTGATGTGTTTATTGTTTTATTTTGGGCTGATTTCTTCTTTTAACATTTGTTTTTGGTTTTTACCTTTTCTCGCACACGTATACATAAATTCACAAATTTGTTAAGAAAAAATTTGGAAATGCACCCTCATTGGATTTAGAGTGTTAGAGCTTGGTGTTTGATTTCACCTTAATGAATCTTAACAGCCAACCTCTTAATGCATTTTAACAGCCCACATATTTGTATTAAGAGGTCATCTGAACAGTTTAGATTCATATTTGTATCTTAATGATTTAGAGGCATTCAGAAGGAAATTTTTTATCCCAACTTCAAACATTAAGATGCATTAAGAGGTGGACTGTTAAGATGCATTAAGATGCAATCAAACACCAATTTTAACTTTGTATTACTTTGAAATATATATTATATATTTGTATGCGTTGGAATACATTAATAAACCAAAAAGGTGAGGAACTTATTAACCATGAAATAAAGATATACTTGTAGCTAAAATTTGTCTCTCTTTTTTCTGAGAAATGCCAAAAAGCATGAAACTTTCGCGGTTATTGCATTATGTTATATGGCCAAGGCGAACACACCATGCATATTAGGTCATTGGTAATATTCTTTTGCCTGGAATCTGTAGGCATTTACATGAGACACGTTGTAAGACTAGAGCACGAAAAGCACATTCTATATAGTACACTTATCAATTATGAATTTAAGGTTTAAACTTGGAATATGCATGTATTGACTAAGTTTGCATTTTTAGTTGGCAAATTTCCTTTATAACTTTCAGTGAAGAAAAATGGAGTTTTGGGTTTTAGAAAATTCTGAATATCATGCAGTATATGGTTTGCGCTTGACCTCATCTGTCTATATGGTTGGAAATTACTTAAAGAAAATAATCGCCTCTAAAGAAGTTCTGTTTTTGCAATGCTTTATTTGTTTTCCGTGATTTTATGGTAACTTTTAATTTATTTATATCTAACATAATTAGCTTTTACAAAAATTGAAGCCAAGCAAATCTAATATCATAGTACATAGTACATACTAGACTTATGTTTTTCAAATTTGGAGATTATATTTGGTACCATGTGAGTAGTTAAGCTATTGTCTATCAAGACTCAACTTTGATTTGTGTTAATTAATATAGAAAAGTATTTTTAAATAAGCACAATTTTTTGATAATTGTCTCTTTTGATTTAATGAAATTGTGCCGAATATTATGGTATTTGGAGTTAGATGCACATTTTATTGAATAATTATGATTATGACACTAATAAATTGTATGTTTCTTGTTTTACATTTGTAGATGATCGATCTAATGATGTTGATTGTCATTTGCGAGATGTTTAGAGATTGACGATTTTGAGATCCATAATTTAAGATATTTTTTTGTTATTATTGATGTATAAATTAAATAATAAACATTTTTAATAATCATCTGTTTAATTTTATATTTTGGATAGGAAGTATGAAATTGTAATTTGTCAATTTAAATGATCTAGTTTTTGAAATTCATTTTAAATAATTTTGTATTATACTTGTGTGAGTCTCAAGGTTATCAAGTCATTGACTAGGCGACACCTAGGTGTTTGAGTGGTAGCAAGAAGCAAGTCAAAGGGACGACTTGGGAGAAATAGTTAAGTTGCGCGACTTGGTGAAGAAATCGTCACCTAGGTGACGCCTTGGCCGACTAGCTTCTAAGGCGCACGATTTGGAAAAGAGAAAAAAAAACAAAGGGAGAAAAAAAGAAGAGATTGAAGGAAACTAAAGAGAGAAGAAAAGAAAAAATCGTCACTGTCGGAAGCTTCTATCGTCGAAGTTATCTTCGTAATCAACTGTTGCAGTTTGTGTCGATTGTTGAAGATGCCTCTTGATTTCATCTTACCGCTGCTTTTTTATGTAAGAAAACAAAAAGAAGATTGATTTCATCTTACCGTTGTTTTTTTGTGTAAGAAAAGTAAAAGGAAATTGACATTTAAAAATATATTGGATGAAATATAGTTTAGTACTTCATATTTTTCTTAAATTTTAGATATAGTCCTTTAAGTTGTAGACTTTTCATTTAAGTCCTTATTTTTCTTTCATAAATACCCTTAAATTTTTTGAGTTTACATTTTAACCCTTAGACCTCCATATTTTTAGTATTCCCTATTCATTAGTTTAGTTTTCAGTTAGCGTAAATGAGATATAAATGTGAAATATTAATATGTTTTTTGTTTTTAATGGTATTTAAGAGTATTGCTTGTAGTAATATACATATAAAATTTATACGTATAAAATTAATATTTTTAACGACTTGTTGACTTGCAAATAACTAGTCGGGCGCCTTGTCGCCTAAGCGCTTAAGCTCCCGCCTATCGTCTCGCCTCGACTTGTCACCTTGATAACTATGGTGAGTCTGTGTGTGTGTATGTGTGTGTGTGTGTGTATATACACACAGACCCACCATAGTTATCAAGGCGAGTATAAAGCTAAAATGTGTTGTTATCATCTATAGCTAGTGTCAGGATTGTCGTTATAGACGTCAATGATTGTCGATAATGGCTTTAGTCACGTCAGCAACAGCGAGGATCCCCGACCGTCAAACCTATAGCGATGGTCTTTGAGGTTTTAGCGACAATCCTTAACCTTCCCTATAGCCCTGTTTTAGGAAAGGAGAAAATCATCAATATATAGCACGATACAGTCCATTTCAAGATCTCGCCCCTTTATTTTAAATATCATGCTTACCCCCTTTAGCGATGGACCGGGCGACGGTTCGGTCCGTCGCTATATCAGAGAACCGTCGTCTTAACTTTTAGCGAGACAACATATAGCGACGAACAACATATAGCAACGGACCGAACCTATAGCGACGGACCGAACCGTCGTCCGTCGCTAAAGAGGGTATGTAAAGTATGTAGAATCAAAGGGTATGCCCTTGATCTTTTCCGTAAGACGATATATATCATCATTCTAATTTCTAACAACCTTTGATAATACACGGAAAAATTCAAATTCAAAAGATTTATGAAATGATTACAGAGGTCTAAGTTATAACTATACACTTAAGTACTATATACTGAAAATAATTAAATTTGGCTTAAAGATGTGTTTTCTTAATTTTCGAATATTTGAAAATTAAATATACATTTAAATTTTTTGGAATCAATTTGCGAAATAACTTTAAAATTAAAATTAATAAGAAATGATTTAGTGTTGATACAAACAATAATATTCATTATAAAATACGTATTATCAATTATTATATTTGTTGTTTTGAAACGTAAGTGAAATCATTTCCAAACTATCTGACCAATTTATTAAGCTTTGTAAGAGTCTCACCGAATATTGTTTTATTAAAACGGTGAAGGAAAGTGCCTGTTGTATTGGGTAGGGTTTTATTTTATAAGCATAATAATATAGAGAGAGAGAGAGAGAGCGCCTGTGGGGGTGTGGCCGTGCTGCCTGCTATATACGAATATTCCATCAGTCAACAATCTTTAGCCCGCAACTAAGCAAATCAAGTGACAAGGTACTCTCAAACAATTAGAATATTGAAGTTGAAGTGAGGAATGAATTTCAATTGTTGAGTTGTTTATTGAATTTAACCAATTTTTCTTAGATCAAGATTTTCATTTCTTTTTGAGTATTAGATTTTTCATCTAATCGATCCTTCTTATTTAATTGAATTGGGTTTACATTAATTTATATTGCTCAAAATTCTTCAGTCCATGTCTTAATAATAATCTTGCTATTTCTTTACTTCATTTCTTTTGTTAATCTCTCTATATATGTCCGAAGATAGTGCAAGCTAGTCATATGGGTTCATCACAATTATTATTATAATGTCTTCCTAATTCCAATTCATGCTCCTTCGTCCTCATTGCAAAATCTAAAATATTATTCTCATTATCTTATGCATTTGGGTTTAATTTCCGGATAAATCCAATATTTTTTGCCATTTTACGTGAGTAAATAGTTAATTTCAATTACTGTTTGCTTTCACATCGAGATTAATTATAGGTATTTTCTTGCATTCATATAGACCTGGCAAAATCCGGCCCGACCCGCTTACAAAAACACGGGTCATGAGTTTTATTATTTCAACCCACATAAAATTGAGTCATTTTAATCTGGCTTGTGAAGGCCCGGCCCATGGCCCGTGAGAGAGGAGGAGCAGGGCTGTTGATTGTCGGATCTTGTCTGGTTTCATAATTCCATTGGATCTCAGTAGTATTCCATTTAGTGATATATTAAGGTACTAGGTTCAAATCAGATATTATGTTGAGATTGTCTTGTAGTGCAGCGCCCTCAAGGAGGCTGTGTGCATGTCAAGGCTTACAATGAGTACAATTGGTCAAGTCTGGATTAAATTGTTATACTTTTAGACCAAATCTGGGGTGCTTATTTTCTCCTATTGTTTTATTAGCAGTAAGAGACATCAGAAAAAGGGTATGTCTTCTTTAATAAATTGATAGTGCCTTTCTTATTACTCATTATGTCCCATTTTATTCTACAAAATTATTTTTTATGATCAAATTAATCATTTTTAAAATTAAAAAATCATACGCTTTTTCTAAAATATAGATGAAGAGCCTATAGCCATAATAAACTACGTGCTATTATTATGTTATTATTTTAATTTGATTGACAAACATTATTATGTTATTTGAATTTCAAGTGGCTAATTTAATTACATGCTACGTGGCGGTTTATTTCCTACTTTACAATACAAGCAAGATCTGCCTGACATGATTGTTTTCATTGGAAGCTTCTAGTGAAAGAATATGGGAATAAAACTTACTCCCTTTTGATATATCTAGGACTACTATGGCAGTAGCAAGCACATAATCAATTATTTAACAATAATTAATGAACAGAAGCATGTGCAATCACAAAAATTCTTGATGTAGCATAACTTTGCAAAAAAAAAAGAGAAAAAACCCGCAGTCCGGCCCAATCCGGATCACGGACCTCACAATTCCAACCCAAAAAAATTGAATCATTTTGGACCCGACCCAATCCGCCCGTATACCTGGTCTACATCCATATGTATTAGATTTTAATTATATATATTATACATACTCCCTCCATTTCATAGAAATAGAAAATATTCACAACATTTGTGAATATTTCCATGTATAACCCTGCAAGTTATAAATTGTTATAGAATGAAATTATTATAACATGTCCCATCATTAATGTCTAGTGCAAGTGATGGGAAGCAAGTCATGGGCTGATCAATGGGGTACTACGGGCTCCTTTGGTGGTGAAGAGGAATGTGAAAAGCCCATGGGCAAAGCCCGGCTAGGAGGTGGCAGCAGCAGCAGCAAGATGGAGGAAGTGAAGGAGGCAGCTTCTAAGGCCAAGACAGTTGCGGTTGTGGGGGCCCAAAAGGTGAAGAGCGGAACATCCATGGGAATCAAATGGGTTCAGGGTCAGTATAAGAAGAAGTTCTCCTCCTCCTCCAAATGAAAATTTAAGATTTCTCATTCACCAAATTTGAAACTACTACTACTACTACATAATTTTATGTGCAAGACTTTCTTTTTAGCCAGCCACTTAATTAAGTGACATGGAACTATGGAAAGTGTCTTTGAATGATGGAAATTGGATTGCGATCAACGTAAAAGTCTATACAATAAGATATAATTAATTAAGGTTAGTCTATTTTTAATTCTTATATATAAATTTCGTTATTAAAAATTTTAATAAATTCTTATAAATGTGTGAAGATGTTATACGCTCAATTTATTATTGTAACCCACCACGATGACCATAAACTTTTCTTCTTCTTCTTCTTTTTTTAAAAAAAAAGAACAAAAAAAAAGAGTACTTGTAGTACCTAGTAAATGCACTTACTTACCATAACCCAATAAGACCTCTAGCTAGGGTTTGTGTTCAACATTAAATGGTTATGGTCCTTAATGGAGTGAGCCTGAGTTGTCCAATCCGCCATAAATAATGACATCCAAAGCAAGATTTCAAAGTCATGCAATTAATTACCAATAAAATTCAAAGACTCGTTTCAGGGCAAGCAAGTTGTTTTGATGCAAGCAGCACAGCAGCTCTAGTCTGATGAGTCTCCCTCCTAATATAAAATTCGATGTACCAGAATAAATGTCAGCATATTTAGGAGGAGGAGGAGTGTTGTGAAACAACGATTCAAATTGATTAACAAAATGAATTTGTTTCAGCGAACAATTAGATAATACTTTCTCTATCTCATAATAACTGTCATTTTAGCTTCATGCACATGGATTAAAAAAGTCATTTAATGCTATCATTTATTAATTAAAATTTGTGTAAAATTCCATCACTACCCCTTTATGGGAAGTTGAAAACTATTAATATAAGGAAGAGAATTTCTTGGGACAATGAGAGAAGGTAGGGGTAATATAGGAAAGTAAATAATTTATTCTCCTAGAAAGTTGTAAACGACAAATAAATTGAGAAAAAAAATTTCTTCTAAAACGACAGTTATTATGAGATAAGGGAGTACAATTTAATTGTTCGCTGGAATAAATTTATTTTGTTTTACGGTTCAATTTTCCTGATCAATTTATTTGTCCGCATATAACTATTCATTCAATTTTTTATTTTTTATTTTTATGTTTTTACCTTCAAATTTAAGATTCCAATCTTACACCAACTGACTTACCAAGTCAGGTCTAAATTTAAGCCACCCTTGCCCCACTCTGTTACATTCGAAGGGTGAAACCACTGAGCTCATTTATTGTCAACCTTTTGTTTTCATGCTAGTAGATGCTTCTTTTATTTATGACTCGAAGAAAAGTGGAGGGATAATAATGGTAGGTTTGGTGTTTGGTAGTAGTAGTAATAATTTTGAAATTAATATACAAATAAATATTTATTTCCTATTGTTCATTTCTTAAACTCAACTCAAAAAAATTTAAATTCAATACAATGATGAATATTATAAATTATACTCAAAGTATTATTTATTGTAAATTTTATTATTGTTTCATAATTTATAATAAATCAATTTAATTTTAATTTTAAAATTATCTCAAATTAACTTTTAAATCATATAATTTAAAAAAGAGGGGGTATTTTTAATAATGATAATATAAAATGACATAATATCTTAGTATTCATCGTCGTTTTTTCGGACAATCTCACCACTGCAAAAGCAAATCAAACAACACTGATACACTTCCACCATTATCAACTTGTACACAAATTTTAACTAAAGATAATACTACTACAGACTACTAGTCTACATACGGCAGTGGAGTAGGAGTACTTAATAGTAGAACTTAAAAAGAAGCGCCAATTAAGTTGATTTAAATGAATGCTTACGATTGAACAGAAGCAGAACCAAACATCCTCTGCCCCTTACCCCCCATCACCATTAAATGCAGTATATTTAAAGCTCCAGATTTGTCCCCGTGAGCTATTTCACCTTAAATTAATATTCCAACTTCTTTTGTTGATGGGTAGTTGAACAATTTAATGCAACTCCTTCAATGCCACCACCTTTTTAAATCCCATTTCTCTGCCTCAATCCAAGAAGAAGACCTGATCAACATTTTCACACACACACACACACACACACCCCTCTCTCTCTATCTCTCTGTTTTCATTCCTCTGTTTCTTTTTTTACTTTCAACATTCTGCAATTCCTTAATCTAGTCTAGTTTTAACCAGGGAACCCTTTTAATCTTTGGCTTAAACCATGCATTCATCCATCATGGTAACAACAAGTTGGTGCTGCAATTTTTTACAGTGATTATTTCTTTTTTTATCTTGGTTAAAAACAGGTGAGCGGAGAGAAAATGGAGGTTGGAGCCGGTGCACGGAGCAGTTCAACGGGATATTGGTCCGGTTCAATAAAAAAGCAGTGGTCAATATGGCATGGACCTTGTTTTTTGATTGAGCCGTGCCAATATCACGTGCCACTGCTCTAAATCCTACTTACATAGCTAATACGTACGTCTCTTATGCTCCCTGTTTTGGATTGGACTATTCAAAGGTATATATGTATGTAGGTATTGTTTTCATTATATTTTTCATTTTGAGTTCTGACTTTTAGTAAACGAGTCAAAGTTGATTTATAATTGCATCTTCTGTTTTTTACTCTCTTTTTTTACTGTACCTGTTATTTGCCCTTGTGAGAGTGTATATATGGCCAGGCCATATTAATAATCTCAGTCATGGGCGTCATGGCACAAGTTGTGAGTTTTCAAACTCAATTAAGACATTGAAGTTGCAGAGTCTTGTAGTATTGTAGTATGAATCATGATGTTGGAAAAATGACGATTTGGGAAGGATGGTAATGGACTACTACCAACTATCTCCTGGTCCGGTGGTTACTGGGTTGGTTCTCCTCGCTTGGTTCTTGGTTTGGTCTCGACGGTAGTGCAGTGAAATTCCTTCACATTGCAGAGTTTATTCAACAACAAAAAAAAAATGTATTTGGTCTTAATTTAAATATGTTTGTATGTATTTTATCAGAAACCCCACGGCCTAAGCTAGATTGTTGCAATGTTATATCCCTCCTTCAGAAAATGTCAGTTTCATATAACTTTTGATTTCCTCCGCATATTAAAGGCTTGTTTTTGTATCAAGGTTGGTAGTATATGACAATTAAATGACACGCTTAATTACTTATGTTTGAATAATCCCAAGAATGTGTGTATGTCTTATTAGTGGGCTTTTTGGACCACAAAAGTCTCAGTAAAAAGTCCTAATATGGCATCTTTGAGAATAGACAAGAGGGGAGGATCTGAAAATGTTTTCTTTCCAAACAAATCAATATACCTAACCAGGCCAGGCCAGGCCACCAAATGAAGGAGTCATAGAAGTTTGACTCTTGTTTTTTCACAAGTAGTTGAAACATCAGATTTCATATGCTAAACCTGCCATATACGAAGACACCTAATGTTCTGAATTTGATCTCATGCAGCTCAACCATCGAAATCTGATACACAACTGTTTGGTGAGTGACAGAGAAAGCTCCTTGACAAAGATATTCCATTAAAAAAAATTGAGCATTTATGCTTCTTTTGGTATTTTCTTGATTCAACAAGTGACTAACCAGATTAAACCATCCCTCCACCCAAAATTTGGCAGCTGCAACTACCTTGCAAGTCCAATAAATTTACTACCACCAGTCAGCAGACTAGACTGGCCATTTGTTCAAACCATATAACTTCACTAGCTAGCTTTATTATCAGTTGGCATATAAATTCCATTACTTTGGCTTTTAGTGTGAATATATATGGTTTGTTTCCCCATGTTTAGATTTCCATTTATTCTAAATTTATGTGTGTATATATATATTTGAATTTTATATTATATTATAGTTTAAAGGAAGAAAAAGGTACAATTCAATTGACTGGTTTATGCTCCTTGTATTTACAACTACTAAGACAAAATAAAAAAAGACTACCTGCACTTCCATGGTACTTGAAATAAATCTTATTGACAAAACTTTCGAATAAAAGGAAGCACAAAGAAATTATATCATCTATCATGAGCTTAGTAACCATAGATTGTGACTTACAATATGGCCCTCCAAGCAGTAAAAAAATTGGTGGTGACCGCCGCTTGCTTGCATTCATGACTGCTTTTTCAGTCAATCTTCTCCACTAAAACAGAGAATATTTTGTCTAGCAAGGGCTCTCTCCCTCTCTCTCCCTCCCTCAACCCGTGTATATCACATGTAATCTTTACAGTCAAATGAAACCGGAAACTGGCACAAGTTGTGCTTAGCTTAGTCTTATCATCCATCCTGAGTAGGGAAGAACTGCAAGCTGTGTTTCTCAAAAGGACGCAGTCCACACAGCATTCTCACCTTCCCCGCACCGCCTATGAACCTCCTTGATCCTATCAACAGAGCGGCAAATCCCAGCGCATGTCCAGTCAAATGAAGCAACACATACATTACCAGCCTGCGCCTTCCACTCACAATCTATAATCACAAAATCATGACAAATATTATTTCCTAATTATAGTTGGCCAAATATTGTTACTTAAAACGAATTTTATTTCTACTTCACATTATGAGCCCAAATACATGGTGGTGTGAGCAGTCTGCAGCAAACCAAAGGCAGAAGAGAACAATAACAAAGAGTGCAGCCTGTTTCTGCAGGAAAGAGTTAATACGATAGATGAAAATCTTTGTGCCATTATTATCGTATAGTTTCTCTCCTTCGTCTTTAAATGTGATGAGCCAATAATGCTGGTGTGGAACCCCACTTTAAAAACATATGGGCTTGTAGAACTAGTGGGAGAACCAACAAGTCAGTAGACCACACAAGGTTAAAATACCCTTGAAAATACAACATTTAAAATGGCCAGTATTGTAGTTGTCAATGCTATAAATGAGTATGCATATGTGGTCTAGGATTAAATATGTCCCATACAGGAATCTCTATCACCAAATCTTCTAATTTATTAAATGACCCCACCCTTGTTTTCTCTAACCACAAGTATATTTTACAGTTCTACTCAAGCTCTGGTTAAAGTTATTTCCACCATCTAAGAAGAATAAATTATGTTCCAGTTATCATTCAATTCATTCTGATGCAGGTATCATTTCTGGGGGGAAATTCCACAGGCTCTGCTTGTATCAAAATGGAGCTCAAGTAACCAATAAAAGGCTAATTTAAATTGTGGAGCATGTCAGAGTTCATGTATGTTTTCCCAATTAAATAGACGACATTATAATGAAATGATGAATTTGAAAAGTTTAATGAAACTTATGACTTACCAGGTGGGGTTCCACAACACAGTCTCCTATCGTCAATATGCTCCACATCAAGCCCAATGAACCAGGCCCCCAAAGAAACGTCCTCATTAGCATATTTGTGTAGTACATGCCTGAGATAATTTTGAACATAATGAATGTCAGAAGTCAGCAAGACTATGTTCTCATCCACTAAATAGTCCCCCCCCCCCCTTCTCCCGGTTCTCATCCACTAAATAAAAGTAGCACTTAACTGGTTTACTGAAATATAAGTGGCCAAATCTTTTGAAACTGCATATAACTGTCCTGTAGCGTGTCGGAAATACTTATTTCCTGCCTCCCCAAATTTCCAGTATTCAGGTTCATGGTATCTCACTCCCCTGTTCCACGAAAGGCATGTAAATTGATTAACAGCTACAGCAGAATCTCAACATTCAGTTGGTAGTCATGATAATAAGTTTCATCAATATTATTAGTATCCCGTATCCAATGTAGTAGGATTGGAACTCTGCTTATTAGCATTAAAAATAACTGCAAGTTTAGCTTACAAATTGACTTACTTCTGAGCAAGGACTGGACCAGATTTCATGCATCCCATATATACACGAGGCTTTTTCCTGTGTCGTGCTAATGTTTCTCCTAGTGTTGCTGCACAAGATAATAAAATGTTGGAATCGGAAAAAGGACAAAATTACAAACAAAAAACCTGGTGATATAACTACTAATGAACATGAAACGCTGAATTCTCGCTCTCAAAGGAATCAATTATTGTCACTAGTATCAGTCATCAGAATTGGCTGAGGCCTTAAATGAGGATGGACATAGGCCAGTTTGCTCGTGGGTGTCTTTATTTAAAAGATAAAATAAATAATGTGCAAGAAGAAGTTTTTAAATATTAAACTTCGTCAGAATTCTCAGTAAAAGAACCAAATAATGGATATGAGATTATTAATATTAGGAAAAGATGATACTCCTTAAGAAAGTATTAGTTACCTATATTTACATGGACATCATCATCAACCTTGATATAGAATTCAGCATCCCATAAGGAAACAGCAGTGGCAAAATATTCCTTCGTCTTGGCAGACAATTCAAGGTACCCCTCAACATGATCCTGCCCAGATGGAAATAACATTAATAAATTAGCTTTTTACCTAAGCGACAATTTATGGAACTTAGTAGGCGTGGAGTAGAATAGAAAAGGAAAAGGATAATATAAGAACAAGATAGAAAGTATCACCAGCCTCAATAAATCTCCATGCTTTCTGTCCTCTGCTTCGATAGCTCTATCTAGTATACCACCTACTGTGGCACTGAAATATAAACAGTTATCAAATTTACCGCACAAGTCTATATAGTATATGACACTCATGACTCACTGATATGAGAACAAATACAAGTTATGATACGCATGGAAATAGAGAGTACTGGTTTTACTAAGCCTAAGATGCGACTGCACTACAATTGTGAACATAAGAGGAAAGTTTGAATTTACTATGAAAGACATTGAACATAGCTTGATGCTCCAAATAGCTTAAAGAGGACATTTCTCTCAATGATTAAGGAGCCAGGGTTTGGCTATCAACAGGTGGTGAAGATATTCAAACGTAAAATTTAAAACAGGGTTTACTTGTTAACATAAGCATTGAAAGGAATTTAGACAACCCACCTATGACCAATGACGAATCGAATAACAATGCCTTTCTCTTCCTCCAACTTTTTTCTTTTTTCGCCTATTTTCACGGTATTTGAAGAAACAATAATAAGATATTAACTTAAATGAATAAGTGAACTGTAATAAATATAAACCATAAGCTACAAGGAGAAGAAAGCAGGGATTAGCCATGAACCTTGTGGCATCCATGTAGCACGAACTGAATCTCTTCTTTTTCTGCTGCTAAAAGCAGTATTAATCCCCACAACCATAAGATATTTTCTTCTCCCGGATGACTCAGTCTTCTTTAAATCTTCTGATAAAGGGGAGCCACTGAGAATAGACTCCTGCGCTGCCTTTGCAGCTGCTAACTCCATTTCTAAATTTGATATAGTTTTATCCAATGTCCTACATCCAATGTGCTATTATTAGATTCGATTTAAGATGATCAAAATGCAGTGAAGTCTACTGTCAAACTGTAATTAAATGAAAAAATAAACAAGTAACAAGTGAACTCACTGTATAGCATTATGAGTCTTGGAAACTTCCCCCAAAATCTCCTCGGTTGCACGCTTTACATCCTTCTGCTGCAACTACAGGAACCAACCCAATCAGATCGTAAATTAGGATGGAATACAAATAAAGAATACATGAACATGAAAGCAAAGTCCATTGAGTATTATAGCAAATAAACACCCACTGAGTTAGACATGCCAAAGTAAGAAAAAGATGTAACTACTCACTGCTTTTGGATCGCACCCTTCTGAAACTAACTTTAGTCTTTCTGCTTCTATCGTAGTTGTCATTGTGAGACCTTTAGATTCAGGCACAGTCCACATCCTGTCCCCAGTTATTCAAGCCATCATGACCCAAACTTTTTCACTCCCAAAAATTATTTTACAATTTCCATGTATTCTTACATTTTAGGGGAAAATAAATTCCATATCAAGAAAAAATATCGACAAGGGATAGACAGAGGCAGTTATTCCATGGTTGATTGTGCAAATATGCTGATGACAAAGTTGAATTTTAGGATGAAGCAATGATGTTCTAACATACTTGATATGTTTTTATTATCAGCTGAATTGCAGTGCCAAAAATGAATGATACATAAAACTTAGTATTAAATGGTAAACATCCATTACAGAAAGTCAATATAGATCTATCTCCCCTCATCAGCAAATGGGCAAGTTTATACTTGAATTGAAACAAGAAAATATAATTACACTAAAAAGAATATTCAATACCGCATGTCATGGACTACTGGGAAATACTAAAACCATATCAAGCATCATCAAAATTTCAAAAAACCAGCTCACCAAAACATATAAATCCAAATACTAAATAATAGTAGTATCATGATTAAAAAAAATGAATTATGGATCTTATAAATAAAAAAGGAAAGCATAATTATTTTAACCAGAATTCAAAATTGATGAAATAGCCTATACCCGTATCAGATAGGCCTAATTATCAAGCAATTAAAACCCAAGAATTGATAAAGAGCAATTCAAGAAAAAGAATAAACTTTGAAAAATACCTGTTGGTGAAGAGCAACCCAGCACAGAAGCTGCCAAGACAGAGCAAGAGAGTCCATTTTTGGGATATAACACTTCTTGAAATTTGTTCTCTGCTCTTCACAGACATTCTCTATACAGTTCTCTATTCCGACTCACCCAATAGCTTTTCAACACAAAAAACCATGTGCAAACTCAATAAAACTGAACCACAAGCAAACAAAGCCCAAACTCTCAGAATTTAACAGAACCAATTGAAATTGAGAACAAAATATGAGGAAGAGAGAGAAAGAAAATATAAACGGGTGCCTCTTGTTCTTAATTCTGATTTATTCCTTTAATTTCCCTTTCTATTTGATGCTTTGTTCTTCTCTCTCTCTCTCTCTCTCTCTCTCTCTCTCTCTCTCTCACTACACTTTGCAGGGAAGGGACGTCCAGCAGAAGTGAGAGAGGACCCCTTAACTGCCTCTGTACATATAGGGATTTACCAAACAGTCCTTCTCAGACCTTTCGTATACCAGTATTAAAATACTCCAATTCTGGTGTAACTGTTAACGGTGGTTATGCAGTGACATAAATGCCCCTTCGACTACCCTTTTTTTATTGTTAATTCTCTGGGCAGTTTTAGACACAATGCTTATCTGACAGCCAATCACATGGAAATGTAAGAATCTAGACACCATACATTGACATGTGTACCCCTGCCTGTGACACTTTGGATAAATTAAACAAGGGAACTTGATAATTAGTATATTAAATTTCAGTAACATGTGATTACTTGGTTTAATTAATGTTTAATCCTTTATCAAATTAAGGAAAAACTTGACAGTAAGCCTCTATTAGTAATTTCCAAATTAAAATGTAAAGATGTATGTTATGGTAATACACAATTACTTGAAGTCAAACTCATTTTGAACCATAAATTAATGAGTTACCTTGACTTTGATACAACACTAAATTAATTTTAATTTAGGCCAAGAGTTGTTAATTCTGATAAGAAAATACTTCCACTGTCCCAAAATGAGTCCTATATAATTTTAAATATTTTACTTCAAACTATATGTTATAAGAAGAAAAAAAATATTTTGACAAGAAAATTGTGCTATATTTGCCAACTTAACATACAGTTGACACAAATAATACAATATATATCAATATTTCTAATATTGTGAATATTTAGTGCTTGTTCATTTACCATCTCATGCAGTATTTAGTGCATTTGAAGTTTTAAATACACTTAAAAAATTTATTCGTATACAAACAATTTATTCTGAGCATGATTTAATATTTAACTCACAAAAATAAGAACAACTGAACTTTACCAATAACCGATCGTACTCTTAATGTGTGTCTATTAGCTATTTGCCAAATTAGCACTTTCAGTCTTAATCTTAATAGGTATCTATAAAACAAAAAAAAATATTACATGTCGAATTAATGGGAGTTTCGGAGTTTATATTTTGGAAGCACAATAAAATTTAGGAAATTGATAAATTCATAGTATTTTTTGATATTTTCACATGAAAATTATCAATATAAATTCTATATATATCTATTACGATACTTTTCATATGAAAATATCAAAAAAATATTGTGAAAAAAATTACGAGGGGCCAAGTATGTGGAAGATGAAAACTTTTTACAACATTGGCGCCAAATGCCAATGGGGTACTAGTTTTCTACAATCTACATCTGTCATCAATTATTGCTCTATTGCTAAGCTATATATATATAATATACGAATTTCTTAACATGTTTTTTTAGGGTATATGCTAAGCACACAGTTTAAGAGAATATTCTTTTGAATTATGTGTATATTTCCCTTGAACTTGATGCAAATACAGAAATCAATGGAATATGCACACAGTTCAAGAGAATATTCTCTTGAACTGTGTGCTTAGCATGTGCTCTAAGAATACATGTTAAAGAGGACCCATATATATATATATATAGAGAGAGAGAATAAATTATATAAAGTCACGGTACGTAGGTAAAATTATGTACACTTGCGGATCTACATATAGGGTAAATGGGACATTGTCTATGCTCAATTTTTTTTTATAGGTATAGTGAGGAGCAAAAATAAAATTTAATAAATTAAAAGAGACAAATTTATAAAAAAGTTAAAATTAGAGGGACAAAAAAATTTAAACTGCTATTCTAAAAAAATTAAACACATATAATGTATTCAAATTTTCACTCTTTACTTCACTAAATTTTAGCAAAAAAAAATATGCCCCTGCTGAGAATAGATCCTGATCCGCCCTGATTATGTATGTATCCTCTTAATATTACAGTTGGATGACTTGTAATCCTCCATGTCCTCGTGCTGTAATTTGTTTCCATGAATTAAGGATTGATTGGGAATTAAAACGTTTTACAGCAGCCTTGCATGTTATCGTATGTGCATATAATTAATATATACTCTCTCTATTCTATAATAATTGTCGTTTTAAAATATATATTTTTTTAATTTATTTGTCGTTTATAACTTTCTAGGAGAATTAATTATTTACTTTTCTATATCACTCCTACCTTCTCTTATTATTCCAAAAAATTCTCTCCCTTGTATTAAAAGTTTTCAACTTTTCATAAAGGGGTAGTGATGGAATTTTACACAAATTTTAATTAATAAATGATAGTATTAAATAATTTTTTTAATCTATGTGCATGAAGCTAAAACGACAATTATTATGAGATGAAAATAGTATATGTTTTTCTCTTCTTTCTTTTTTTAGCCAGATAGTTAATTAAGAATAGTTAAATCATAATTGATCCTAGTTTCTTTTTGACATCCATGCTGTATAATTAATTATGCAGGGGTATCATAATAAGTCGTTATTTTTACATACATCTAACCATTAGGAACCATGCATGTTAGTCATCGGTAAAGGGTCCCAATGTCAACGCTCAATTTTATTCACTAGTTGAGACATGGTTCGTCCTGAGTTTTTAAGGATTTAAAACGACAATAAAATAAATAAATTTTTTGCGAATTGCTATTAAGATAGATATAAAAAAAATTAAGAACTTTTCATAAATAAAAGAGCATCAATACGAAAAAAATATCAAATATAAACTGACGTGGGTTGGGCTCTTTTGTTTGGGCCTAGTCTACCATTGAGATTTGGGCTTATTTCATTGGATAAATTTTTTGTGGGCCTTTAAATTTAAACTGACGTGCTGGACTCTTTTGTTTGGGTATATATATACATAACATAAATATCTCTTGGGAACCCTAAAAATTTATCAATTTTAGTGGACCTAAAGCCCGGGCACCTCGGGCTTTAACCCAGGATGGTGCTGAGTTGAGAACTAGTGAATCTCGTGGGAAGCACGGGTTTGTTGTAACGTTAACAAACACATTAATATTTATGTTGTAAGAACTTCTAATTATACATACGAACCCAGACAACTCAGTAAATTTTGCAATTAGATAGATTAACGAACGAATTTTTATATGAGTAATGCTAGAGACACAATTTATTTTATAATTATTTTATAATTTATTGATGTTGCATACTACATCTTAGCTTTTATGTGGGGCCGAAGACTACATTGAATCAATTTGTTCATCAATATATTGAGGTGAAGTATGCCACATCAACAAATTATAAAATAATTGTAGAATTAATTGTGTCTAACATTATTCTTTTTATATATAGGAGTTGATTAGCATACTGTTGACAATGGATTTATGCTCAAGCCCAATAGGCTAATAGCAATAACATGGCCTTAATACTTACTTCAAAATAGCTTACTGTAAATATAATTTATTTAATTCATAATTTTATATTATTAAGGGAGAGGGGAGAAAATAATCAAAATTTCTTGAGGTTGTGATCACAAATCTTTTTTCTCTTTTTTGTCTCTATAAATTTAATTTTATTACAATTTCGACCTTCTTAATTTTATTTAATTTAATTTTATCCCCCAAACTTTGATAATACTCATATTACAACGCGTGTCACCAGAATTTGGACAATTAATTTAATCCAAATATACTGCATTAGTATTACTACTTGCATGTAACCCACGTAACCCGTAAACTGCAAAAGTTCAACAGCCAAACGCCAATACACAAATTTACTGAAAAATGTGATGTCACGTGCCTCCCAGCGAGGCAGGAACAAGGAGGACATAATGGCACGTGGCCAGATCTAGGCAGTCTGACATGTGGCAGTTTCGCATTGGATGTTGGTCTATGAGAGCACCTTACCTTGTTCATTAATCAAGTAACAGCTTCCATTCTGTCTCACGTGGATGCTGGGAAAAGTCTGCACTTACTCCGAGGGTCCACCTCACGAGCTTCCCTGACACGTGTCATCATGTAGTGATGCTTGGCTTTTACTTTTTATGATTTCTCCACTACTATAAACAGACTTCCTGCTGTCCAGGGCAATACCGTCATTTGACTTTGCTTGGTCAAAAGTCTACATTTGGTTCTCAACTTCCCATCGAGTTTTTATACAATAAGTCTACCATCACATAAAAATCGTTCACATACACTCACAAACATATTAATATAATTCATATAATTTATTTTATATGTGAATATATATGAACGGTATATGAACGATTTTATGTGATAATAGTATTACTCATTTCTATATGCATTTCCCGAATTAAACCAAAACTATACAGAGACTTAAGACAACGTTTGGTTCGGGTACCCTTTTCTACTTGTTTATCTTTGCCAAAATAATTGTTGAAATAAAACACGCCCTATTAAATTAGAATGTTTATTGTTCAACATGTGACAAAAAATAGTTTAATAGTTAATTTTGAATAATTTAAAAAATACTCCCTCCTTTCCATTATATAGGCAGTTTAAAAAATAATCTCATATATTAATAAGTTTCATTAATAGAAATGTTAGGTAATTAATTTTGTTATAAAATTTTATTTTTACCCCCTAGTACTTCTTCTCTCCTTCTTTCTCAATTACTCCTGATCTATTCAATTTTACGTGCCCAACATGTAATTTTTCATTTTCTCTCTCATTTTTTACATAATCCCCTCTTTAATTATCCTATATGGAGTATACACAAAACGCCTTACATTATGGAAAAAATAATTTTCTCTTATATAACGGAAATGAGAGAGTCATTTAGCGTTATTATTATTTCCCTTTTCTTTTCTCTAATACAACAATTACTAATTACTTTATTTTGCTCGAAAAAATAATAATTTAGCATGATGATCTTATAGTAAATCTATATTTTACTTTTTGGACAAAAAGCTGAAACAAAGTAGGCCTAAGCATCAAATTATTTGAGGGACAGAAAATAACAACGGATGCCAATGAAGCCATGAAGGGGAGGGGAGGGGAGGGGAGGGGAGGGTTGGGGAGGAGAGGAGAGCGGGGGGGGGGGGGGGGGGAAGGTGGGGGTAACTTAGAATTTACGTGTTACATCCTTATTCCTTAATAAAATGATGGAATGAATTATACACGCCAGGACAGACATTATTCCAATTTTAAGTGTAATATGAAATTCTAGATGTTTAATTGCACTACGAATTTCAAGGTATTCTAACTCACATATATCAACTCATTTTGAAATTCATGTTATTTTCATGAAGTTAAATGATGACACACAAACTAAGATAAAGTAAATACATATATTATTAAGGGTATGTTTGTTTGTAAGGATTACACTTGGGATAGTACTATTAATTCTAAGTGTCTTGTTTGTTTTTAAATTTGAGCTTGAAACTATTAGTCCCGGAATTATAAAATAGCTTAAGATGATAGATTATTTAATATCATATTCTACTTGGTATTATAATCCCCACTATTTGGGATTAAAAATTGCTAGACAAAATTAACCTCAATTTTTTTTCTAAAATGACCATTATATCTTGCAATCTCCGTTATTAATAACCGACAACTTAAAACTTACTGGTACAAAGACTATGTACCAGTAATCTAATACAGGTAATTTAATTATTTGATATGTGTAATTTAAATCTTACACTGACAATAGAGCTGACAATTTAGACCCCGCCCAACCCCCACCCGCCCCAACCCACCACCCCCAAAAAATAATATTTATTAATTATGTATACACCCCAACCCCGCACACCACCCACCCTCCACCCGCCCCACTCACCCTAAAAAAATAATAGTTATTGATTATGTATATACCCCCACCCCGCGCACCCCCACCCCCACCCCCTCTCCCTCAAAAAAAATTAATATTTACTGATTATGTATACAATTCGTCACTCCCACCCTGCCCACCCCACGCACCCCCACCCCCACCCCCACCCCCACTCAAAAAAAATAATATTTTTTGATTATGTATACACCCCCATCCCTCCTACCCCACCCCCACCCCCACCCCACAAAAATAAAAAAATAATAATATTTACTGATTATATATACACCCCATCCTACCCCCCACCCCCACCCCCACTCCCCTTAAAAAATTAATATTTACTGATTCTGTATACCCCCACCCCAACCCCACCCCACCCTCACCCCCACCCAACCCCAACTCCACCCCACAAAAATTAAAAAATAATATTTACTGATTATGTATACACCCCCACTAAATAATACTCTCTTTTTTTTAATACAAGAACAATATAGACAATTAATATTATATTTAAAGTTATACAATCATTTCCTTAATACTTGTCCACAACTCTAAAACGACTTATATTATTAAGGGACGGAGGGAGTAGTATTTATATTTGTTATGTCACGGTTTACTTTCCAACAATAGGTTAAATTACTACAACTACTACTATAATACTCCCTCGGTTCCTATATAACTGACGTTGAAGGCCAAATCTCACTTTTTAAGGAGAGTAATGGTGGGTCATTGTAAAGTGTATAATTAAACATAAATTACTAAATTGCCCTTTTTGTTTTTGTTTTTTTGTAGTAATGAGTAAGAGTTCATTGATATCAATAACTCCAACATGCAACCTTTACTCTTCTCCATGATTTTAGGGGTAATCTAGAAAAATAAGAGAAAAAATCTCCTAGAAATATGGAAACGTCAATTATTTAGGAATCAATTTTTTCTCTAAAGCGTCAGTTATATAAGAACTGAGGGAATAATTAATTTCTTAAAATAATTAAAAACCCATTGGGAACATGCATTTTGGACTTGCCTATTAATTATTAGCACCAAGGGAGGTTTGCTCCAATGGAACGGTGAATCTCTCGATATAGAACTAATCTGATTTTATTTTTATTTTTTGAAAAAATATACTCCCTCCATCTCAAATTATCTGTATTTTGACCATTTGCACACTGTTGGGGCCCAAATATTTGAAGACCCCAGACCCGACTTGGGCTTGGTTGCGAATGGTCCTCGACCCAAACTATGGTTGGGTTGGGGTAAGGCCGTGGGGTCTATATGAAGAGAACACTCCTAAATTATATGGAAACTTTGCTTATGGAGAGAAGGATCCTGCAATGATTAAACTTCCTATATTTCGGGAGATTTAACGTTATCCTATGATGCAAGGGATGTACGGGAGAACCCTAACCCTAAAGGGATGTGGACTCTAGCATGGATGTGAGATATATATATATATGGCTTAAACCCTGAAAGGGACACAACTATTTGATTATTCCAGCAATAGAGTAATTTATCCCTCCATTGTTAAACCTTGTCAGCCTGTACTTACTCTCACATCGGAGCTATCCCCCGGCGGCCCAAGCCGTCAAGCTTTGGTGTTTACCCGTTTTGTGCATGATTGGACGTGCTTGGTGATTGGAGCGCGTGGACGAATCTTGACGTTAACATTGGCGCTAGAAGGAGGGGCCCCCAATCACAACCAACAGATCACCAGAAAACATGGTGAATAGCAGAGAAATTTCTGGAAGAAAACAGCCATCAGCGGCAGCGTCAACACAAAAAGGCTCGGTGAAAGATAGGTTGGGGCCATCCAGCATCCACTCACGACTCGGCCCTCAGACCAATTCGGTCGGCTCCCAAGTAGGGGGCCATCCTGTAAGACCCCAATTTTTATGAATAAAAATTTAATTTTCTTTATATATTATTTCGAAATAGTAAGATGTTGATTTGATAAATATGAAAGTTATGGGTGAAATGTGCAAATATTTTTAAAATGAGCAAGTGGTTACAAAATATTCTGGTTGTCGGAGAATATTCGTTTGGTCGTGGAATATTCTTGTTGTCGGGGAATATTCGTACAACGGCGCAGCTATTTATGGGCCCCACAACGGAATAACTATCTGATATAGAAAGCGACAGAAATAACTTTTTTTACAAAATAACGGCGTAGTTGTTACCGTTAGTACTGTTGAAATACACGGTGGTTAAAATACAGTGATACGCGGTGTTACACAGTAGCACACGGTATTGCACAGTATTTTGAATTATTGAGTCTTACGTGAGAAGGAACTTACTCAATTATTGTTACAGTAATTACTGTTCAATATTTTATATTATTGAGTCAATAATTGCTACGTTGATATTTTATATTATTGACTCAATAATTGTACATTGATATTTTATTGACTCAATAATTGCTACGTTGTCATTTTATATGATTGATTCAATAATGGCTACAGTTGATATTTTGGTATTATTGATTCAATAATTGTCACTACACAGTATTTCACATTATCAACTCAATAATTCATATTATTTGAATAATATTATTAGATAGCATTATTAACAATGTCTAAGGAAGTTCTGTCTAGGAGGGGTTATTTAATTGCGCGCCAGTAAGGAGAAGTCCTTATCGGAAGGCCCCCTCTTTCCTGGGAACGACCTGGTTGTCAATATTGTAGTTCTGTAATATTATTTGTGAATAATTAATTATTGATTTATATGATAAGAAAATATTTATTTTGTAGATATAAAAGAAGGAATTAGCGCTGATGAGTTTTTATCAGTATTTTGGTATGGAAAATCATCTGTTTATGGATTTCGGACATTTTTTGCTGGCAATTTGGAAAAACTTCTTTCTACAAAATTGTAGAGAATTAAATTTTCTATAAAAGGACATAGAATTTGTATTTTTTTGACAAAGGGGCTATTTATTATGAATTATTGAAGTTTTGAAAAATAAATATTTTTTTATGGGTGGGCCCCACTTTTGTTGAAAATTCAGAATTTTGGAAAGCCGCCAGGCGGCGGAATTTTTTTTTAAAAATAATATATTTTATTATTTTAGTCTCCTTTGGAATCCTAAGCTTTTTCTATAAATAGGGTGCTTAGGTTAGAATGAAAATCACACCAGAGTCAGAAGTTTTCTCTCTCTATAATATCGAGCGTATTTTTGTGAGTATTTCAATACTTTGAGTATTAGTATTCAGTGCAAGTTTCCTTCGGTATTATATCCGATATTTCAGTTAGAGGTACTATTCTTTTGAGGTAAGGGATGTTATTTTCTTTCGTAAATGATGTTATTCTTTTCAATATCATTATACCAAAATATTGACATGGATTTTATGTTGAAATTCTTACTTTTTCCGCCGGGGTTACTATTCACGTATACGGCACTATTCACGTATACGGCACTATTCACGAAAAAAAATTAAATTTTCTTTTATTTGTCCAGATTGTTTGTCAAGGTTACTATCTTTGGTTGGATCTAAGTTTTGAGCTTTATTCTTGAATTTTGCTCCACAATTGATTATTACGAAGTATTTTTGAATACTAAAATACGAATCCTTAATCTTATCATTTATTTCACTGTATTTGTTATTTATATAGTTTTTCATCATCCTCAGTCCTAAAAGGTGATTGAACTGAATATCTTTGGCCTGTAGAGCAAAGATGAATGATTACCTGATGAATATCTTTGGCCGTAGTGCAAAGATGACAGGTGTTGAGATGAACATGACCACTGATGATACAAATGAATATCTTTGGTTAACTCTTCTAATGAATTGTTATTTCTGCTGCGAATATTGATCTTAAATTGGTTGTCCATTATATTTTATCTAATTTATTGAAGGCTAACGATAATTTATTTTCCATTATCTTAGTCATAATATTCTTTACTGGGCTAGTTGAGCTCATCCTCTTTATCTGTTGTCCTCTTCAGGAAATGAGAATGTCGCAGGGACTAGTCGGGGGACAGAGTGATGGTCCGAGTTAGAGCAGTAGTAGTCCTCACTATTTCTGATAAATAGTGTGATAATAATTGTAATGAGGACTTAATTTGAATATTAATATTTTTTACATATTTGTATTGACACTCACAGTTGTGTGATCGTATTTTGCACGACCGTATGTTATAAAGTTTGTATTTGAATTCTGTACCATGTATTTGGCGACTCAGAATGGGTTGGGTTGACTGGACCTATTCTGGGGGGCGTCACACATCCCGCTGCCCAACGAAGACTGTTCCGCACCACCAGCCAGGAGAAAAAAGACCGAAAACAGCTGGAAGGCGCCCCGCCTCGAACCCATCCCCTGGAAGACCGGGAAGCAGCCATAGCCATGAAAGATGAAAGAGATAGAGAACACAGAACAGGCCCTAAAGGTCTTCCTGGTCTTGAAGGAAGAAGCTCGCCAGACAGGTGTTGCATATAGTAGAAGACGAGGCTTCCAGCCACCCTTAACACTCAGTGAGGGGGAGGTCTCCACGCCGAGGATCCCAAGGGCATGACAATCGCACCAAGGATACCGAGAAAAGGCTTCGGAGCCGCTCCCGAAAAAGAAGCAGATCCGGAGATCGTCGAACCGGGGGACGTTCGCGAGCACACTGCTCCAACAGTCCTCGGCGCGATGATCGGAGGTCTCAAGCAGGTCATCACAAAGACCGAAGACACGATAGCCCCCGTAGGAGGCGGTCTCATCAGGAGGCCCGAACATCAAGGCACAAACCGAAAGATAATCCTCAAGACAGTTCTCGGCATAATCAAGACAGAGATCCCAGAAGCCCTCAAAACCAGAAAGATCCGAAAGGAAAGCTATCCCCAAAGAAGAGTTCGGACCCAGCTCTGGCGGCCGTAGAAGTGTTGACTAGGAAGTTGGAGGATATGCAGAAGCAGTTGATCGCGTGCCAGCAGGAGAAAGTGACTTCGGGGAAGAAAGCCTCCCCGTTCTCCGAAGAGATCCTTCGGGAAAAGGGTGACCTCAATAAAAGGCTGCCGTACATCGAGAGTTATGACGGGTCGGGCGACCCCTATAAGCACAGCTAGACATATGACAGACTGTTAGATTACTACGACTACACCGATGCAGCAAAATGTAACACCTTCATCACTTCTCTAAGGCGAGATGCCCAACAATGGATGAACACGCTTGCCCCGAACTCAGTCTCATCATGGGAAGAACTGTGTGATAAATTCCATGCTCGATTTGGGAGCAACAGAAAGAGAGGAAAGCCTACGGGGTCGTTGGCCCAAGTCAGACAGCATTCAAACGAGACGCTTGGTCAATACGTGAAGAGATTCAGGGAAGCGGTCGGACAGGTTACCGACCTCAATGATCTGCAGGCCGTAGGACTCTTTCAGAACGGATTGGATCTGGTCAGGTCTGAAAAGTTGATGAAAAAACTGATGTTCAACCACCCGAGGAGTTTAGCCAAAGCCTTTGAAAAAGCAGAAAGCTTCATAACTATGGAAGAAGCCATGGAAAGTCTGAAACGAGGCTCTACAGAGAGGCCAAAAGAAAAGGAGAAGAGCAAACCTGAGGGAAATTCCAGGCGATATGGGGGTGATAGATCGGGAGGCTACCAAAAGC
The DNA here is from genome assembly GCA_020205555.1 of Panax stipuleanatus. NCBI lineage: Eukaryota > Viridiplantae > Streptophyta > Magnoliopsida > Apiales > Araliaceae > Panax > Panax stipuleanatus. The sequence goes on along the minus strand of CM035122.1, from coordinate 135,362,757 downwards.
GGTACGACAACAACAAGGGGTCGAGGGGAAGTCGTCCCCCTCTGCCAAAAGATCAAGAAAGTAGGGTCTACACTCTACTCAACACCCCTCGACCCGACATCCTAGAGCACTTGAAGAAACAGCCGGGTTACCAGAAGCCAGATGACGGCTACAAACCTAAGAAAGAATATTCCCACAGGTACTGTGATTACCACGAGTGCATGGGACATTACACCGAAGATTGTTGGGCGTTAAAAGATCTGATTAAGACGAATGTACAGCACGGAGGCTTGATGCGATTCATCTCAGGAAGAGAGGAGCAGACTCGGAAGACAACTACCCCAACTCAGGCTGATCAGCAGCCCCAGCCGAACCCAACACAGGGGGTTCGCCATGTGGTAGATGTCATCACAGGAGGTCTGATTGGGAAACTATCGGGACAGAAGCGGCGCAATTATCTAGATTCGGTGATGTCAGTGGCAGACCAACCTGCGAGACGAGAGATGCTTTTCCCGGGTTCGGTCATATCCTTTACCGACGAGGATTTTCCTACTGAGCCGATCGAACCGCATGAAGGAGCCCTGGTGATCACAGCACAGGTAGGGTCGGTTGATATGAAAAGAATGATGATAGACAACGGATCATCAGTGGACATTTTATACGCCCATGCCTACCAGAGGATGAGTCTGGATGGAAGGAGGATGGAGATCGGGCAGGAATCTCCCCTCTACGGCTTCAGCAACGAACCGGTTAAAGTGGCAGGTACCATCGAGTTGCCAGTGATCTTCGGTACAGCTCCTCGACAGGTGGAGATCATGTGTCGATTCTATGTGATACATGTGGACTCGGCTTACAACGCCATCTTGGGAAGACCCACACTGACGGCCCTCCAGGCAGTAACTTCCATACCCCATTACAAAATAAAGTTTCCTACCCAACAAGGGGTTGGAGAAGTAGTAGGTAGGGGACCTCGATCTGGCAAAGAGGTGCTACCGGAACTCACTGATCACTTCGGGCGTAGGGGTTAGCAAGCAAAAGCAGACCATGGCAATAGAGATCAAGCCCTTTATCGAAAGCAGTCAGGAACCACTAGTCACACCGGCCAGGGAGACCGAGGACATAGAGCTGGTACCAGGAAAGCCGGACAAAATAGTAAAAATCAGGATGGGGCTACCCGAGCCCTTTCGGACCCATCTGGTAGAGTTATTACAGAGCTATGCAGACGTCTTCGCGCGGGTCCCCAGCGATATGCCAGGGGTGGATCTGAAGGTCGCCGAGCACAAACTTCATGTAGATCCAGCAAAGAAACCAGTTCGACAAAAGAGGAAGATCTTCGCACCCGAGAGACAGAGGATAATTGATGAGGAAATAGCAAAGCTACTGGCAGCAGACTTCATATTTGAGATAGACTACCCTGAGTGGATGGAAAACGTAGTCTTGGTTCAGAAGCAGAATGGCAAGTGGCGGGTCTGCATCGACTACACTGATCTGAACAAAGCGTGCCCGAAGGACTTCTATCCTCTGCCACATATCGACCAGCTAATCGATGCCACTTCGGGATACGCACTGCTTAGTTTCATGGATGCATTCTCAGGTTATCACCAGATCTCAATGTGCAAGGAAGAAATACCGAAGACGGCCTTCATAACCCATCGGTCGGTATATGCTTATAAGAAGATGACCTTCGGCTTATTGAACGCAGGAGCCACTTACCAAAGGATGATGAACTACGTCTTCCGTAACCAGCTGGGAAAGAGTATGGAAGTCTACGTAGATGATATGATCGTGAAAAGTATGTCGGTCCGAGGGCACTGGATGACTTGGAGAATTGCTTCCAGACGGTTTGGCATTACAATCTGAGATTGAACCCTACAAAGTGCACTTTCGGTCTGGGAGCCGGGAAATTCTTGGGGTACATGATCAGCCAAAGAGGGATAGAAGCCAACCCCGAAAAAATCAGGGCCATACTTGATATGAAATCCCCACAGTCGTATAAAGACGTTTAGAGTCTAACTGGGAGGATAGCGGCTATGAGGCGGTTCATGTCCAAATCAGCAGAAAGATGTCTGCCATTCTTTGATACTCTGAAGGGGCCGAAGAACGCGAAGAGCTTTCAGTGGACAACAGAATGTGAAGACGCGTTTCAAGAGATAAAAAGGTATTTATCTTCGGCGCCCTTGCTGGTGAAACCGGTTCCTACAGAGCCCTTATACTTGTATTTGACGGCAAGTTCGTTGGCAGTAGGAGCTATCTTGGTGCGGGAGATCGGGGGTAAGCAGCACCCGGTTTATTATATAAACCACTCCCTTAGGGATGCAGAAACAATGGTATCCGAACCTGAAAAAGTTTACATATGCCTTAGTGATAGCAAGCAGTAAGCTTCGACAGTATTTCCAGGGACGGTTGATAGTGATTTATACGGATCAGCCTTTGAAGAAAGTTTTGAGGTCTCAGGAAGACTTGCAGCTTGGACTATGGAGTTGTCCCAATTCATACTAGAATACCACCCTCGGACAGCCATCAAAGGACAGGCTTTAGCAGATTTTGTGGTGGAATGTTCTTTCTCGGAAGCAGACGACAGCACGAGGAAAGTCGAGGATATTGGAAAAATCGTGGCCGTTATTCTGCCGAGGTAGAATATTTGGACCTTGTATACGGATGGATCAACGACTGCGGATGTTAGCGGAGCAGGGGTCATCTTGACCAGCCCCGAAGGGTTCAAGGTCCAGCAGGCGATTAGATTCGGGTTCAAAGCAACGAATAATGAGGCTGAATACGAAGCAGTCCTAGTGGGGCTTCAGCTGGCAAAAAGCCTGGAGGTGCAGAGACTGGTTATCTTCAGCGATTCTCAATTGATCGTCAAACAGATATCTGGAGAGTATGAGGCCCGAGGATCCAGAATGGTGAAGTATTTGGCAGAAACGAAGGATCGGTTGCAGATGTTTGAGTTTTTTAAGCTCTAGGGAGTAGACCGGGTGGACAATGCCATAGCCGATGCATTAGCTAGATTGGCCACGACCGAAGTCAGCACCTATAGTGGGTCGGTCTACCTGGAAATCCTGAGTAAGCCAAGTGTTCAGCATACTAAGGTGATGTGTATAGAACGTTCAACAAGTTGGATAGCTCCATACCTGGACTATCTTGCAAATGGTATACTGCCCTCAGATCGATTACTGGCCAAAAAGATAAAGCACAAAAGTGCATATTTCGTGCTGATAGACGGAGATTTGTACAGAAGGGCCTACTCATCCCCATTACTGAAGTGTCTGATACCGTCCGAGGCAAAATACGCCCTTCGGGAAGTTCATGAGGGAATATGTGGAGACCACATGGCAGCCAAGTCCTTAGCCTACAAAGTACTCCGGCAGGGTTACTATTGGCCCACAATTTTCAAAGAAGCTGCTGAGTACGTAAAGAAGTGCCCGAAGTGTCAGCTGAATAGCCCTATCACACATCAACCGCCTGAAGAGTTGTATTCAGTACTATCGCCTATTCCTTTCGCCGTATAAGGGGTTGATATATTGGGACCATTACCAAAAGTAAAAGGGCAAGTAAGCTTCGTCATCGTAGCCATTGACTATATGACAAAATGGGTAGAGGCCAAACCACTCAAATTGATCACAAAACAAGAGTGCCTGAAATTTTTGAAGGAGTGTGTGGTGTTTTGGTTCGGCATACCTATGGCGGTAGTTTCAGACAATGGCCGACAGTTTGTGGGGTCTAAGTTCGAGTCATTTTTGGCCGAACTCGGTATACAGCATAGAAAGACCTCAGTGGCACATCCTCAGTCTAACGGGCAAGTCGAGGTCACTAACAGAACCCTACTGAACGAAATCAAACGAAGACTCGATGAAGCGAAGGGAAGATGGCCGAAAGAACTGCTTAGTGTTTTGTGGGCCTATCGGACTACTCCTTGGTCCACTACTGGTGAATCCCCCTTCAGACTGGCCTATGGGACAAATGCCTTAGTACCAGTAGAGATCGGTTCCACTTCCCTTCGGGCTAGCCAGTATAAAGACGTATATAATGAAGACGGACTTCGGGCTAATCTGGATCTACTTGAGGAGGTCAGAGAAGCTGCCTTGGTGAAACTCACTGTTTACCAACGCAGGGTGGCTAAACACTATAACAGGGGAGTGAAATTGAGAAGGTTCGAAGTCGGGGACTTTGTTCTACGGGAGGTAGAGGCCTCTATGCCCCAAAATCAAGGAAAATTGATGCCAAGCTGGGAAGGGCCTTATGAGGTCACAAGAGGACCAAAACCTGGCACCTATCGCCTTCGAGCATTGGATGGCACAGACATACAGAATACCTGGCATGCCGGCAGACTTAGGAAATATTATCAGTAAGGGGAATCCTCCGAATCGTAGAGTCCTTGGTTGTCCCGAAGTCAGAGTCAAGCGTCTGTAATAGTTCCATTGGTTCATCAATAAAAGAAACATTTTATTCTCCATCGAACTTATTCTGTGTTTATGATTGTCCATCAGCGGACCAAAACCTGCGTAACCGATCAGTGGATCGGTCATTGGTGCTATGGTGGAAGACCCTTCATCTCTTTTGAGCGGAGTTTTTATTTTTCCCAGTGTACCTTCGGCTCTCGGAGAGAAGGTCATTGGAGGATCCGCGGTGGAATTCCTTCGTCTCTTTGTAGAGAAGTGAGGGTTCATTCCTGATGTGCCTTCGGCTCTCGGAGAGAAGGCCATCGGTGGGGCTATGGAGGGCTTCATGACAGAAGCAACTTTACCTGGTGTACCTTCGGCTCTCGGAGAGAGGGTACATTGGAGTGTTTAAAGGTTGGGTTTCAGCACCTCTTCGGAGTGCCTTGGAATATTCCTGATGTGCCTTCGGCTCTCGGAGAGAAGATCGTCGGTGGGGCAATGGAGGGCTTCATGTGTAAGCAATATCTTTCCCGATGTATCTTCGGCTCTCGGAGAGAGGGTGCATCGGAGTGACTATGGTGGGCCTCTCTTAGAGGCAAATTTTCCCGTTGTATCTTCGGCTCTCAGAGAGAGGGTACATCGGAGTGACTAATGTGGCGCCCCCCAGAATAGGTCCATTCAACCCAACCTATTCTGAGTCGCCAAATACATGGTACAGAATTCAAATACAAACTTTATATCATACGGTCGTGCAAAATACGACCACACAACTGTGAGTCTCAATACAAATATGTAAAAAATATTAAGATTCAAACTAAGTCCTCATTACAATTATTATCACACCATTTATCAGAAATAGTGAGGACTACTACTGCTCTAACTCGGACCATCACTCTGTCCCCCGACTAGTCCTTGCAACATTCTCATTTCCTGAAGAGGACAACAGATGAAAAGGGTGAGCTCAACTAGCTCAGTAAAGAATATTATGACTAAGATAATGAAAAATAAATTATCGTTAGTCTTCAATAAATCAGATAAAATATAATGGACAACCAATCTTAGATCAATATTCGCAGCGGAAATAACAATTCATTAGAAGAGTTAAGCAGAAAATCAAGTCTACTATCTTCTATGATTTAAAAGTTCATCATCAATATTTTATTCCTGTAACATCAATCAATATACATCTCGAATCAAATATTCATCTTTGCACTACAGGCCAAAGATATTCATTTGTATCATCAGTGGTCATATTCATCTCAACACCTGTCATCTTTGCACTACAGGCCAAAGATATTCGTCAGGTAATCATTCATCTTTGCTCTACAGGCCAAAGATATTCATCAAGTAATCATTCATCTTTGCTCTACAGGCCAAAGATATTCAGTTACATCACCTTTTAGGACTGAGAATGATGAAAAATATTTAAAAAAAACGAATCCAGTGAGATAAAAGACAAAGACTAAGGATTCGTATTTTAGTATATCCAATTCAAAAATACCTCGTAATAATCAATTATGGAGCAAAATTCAAGAATAGAGCTCAAAACTTGGATACAATCAAAGATAGTAACCTTAACAAGCAATTTGGACAAATAGAAGAAAATTTAATTTTTTTCGTGAATAGTGCCGTATACGTGAATAGTGCCGTATACGTGAATAGTAACCCCGACGAAAAAAGTAAGAATTTCAACATAAAATCCATGACAATATTTCTGTATAATGATATTGAAAAGAATAATATCATTTACGAAAGAAAATAACATCCCTTACCTCAAAAAGATAGTACCTCTGACTGGAATATCGGATATAATATTGAAGGAAACTTGCGCTGAATACTAATACTCAAAGTATAGAAATACTCACAAAAATACGCTCGATATTATAGAGAGAGAAAACTTCTGATTCTGGTGTGATTTTCAATTCTAACCTAAGCACCCTATTTATAGGAAAAGCTTAGGATGCCAAAGGAGACTAAAATAATAAAATATTATTATTTTTAAAAAAATTCTGCCGCCGGCTGCTATCCAAACTCAGAATTTTTTTCAACAAAAGTGGGGCCCACCCATTAAATATATATATTTTCCGAAACTTCAATAATTCATAACAAATAGCCCCTTTGTCAGAAAAATACAAATTATATGTCCTTCCATAGGAAATTTAATTCTCTACAACTTTGCAGAAGAAAGTTTTTCCAAATTCCAAACATAAATTATCCGAAATTCATAAACAGATGATTTCTCACACCAAAATATTGATAAAAACTCATCAGCGTCAATTCCTTCTTTAATATCCACCAAATAAATATTTCCTTATCATATAAATCAATAATTAATTATTCACAAATAATATTATAGAACTACAATATTAACAACCAGGTCGTTCCCAGGACAGAGGGGGCCTTCCGATAAGGACTTCTCCTTACTGGCGCGCAATTAAATAACCCCTCCTAGACAGAACTTCCTTAGACATTGTCAATAATGCTATCTAATAATATTATTCAAATAAGATGAATTATTGAGTTGATAACGTGAAATACTGTGCAACGACAATTATTGAATCAATACTACAAAATATCAACTATAGCCATTATTGAATCAATCATATAAAATGGCAACGTAGCAATTATTGAGTCAATAAAATATCAATGTAATAATTATTGAGTCAATAATATAAAATATCAACGTAGCAATTATTGAGTCAATAATATAAAATATTGAACAGTAATTACTGTAACAATAATTGAGTAATAGCTTCTCACGTAAGACTCAATAATTCGAAATACTGTGCAATACCGTGTGCTACTATGCAAAACCGTGTATCACTGTATTTTAACCACTGGGTATTTCAACAGTACTAACGGTAACAACCACGCCGTTATTTTGTAAAAAAGTTATTTCTGTCGCTTTCTATATCCGACAGTTATTCCGTTGTGGGGGCCCACAAATAGCTGCGCCGTCGTACGAATATTCCCCGACAACAAGAATATTCCACGACCAAACGAATATTCCCCGACAACAGGAATATTTTATAACCACTTGCTCATTTTAAAAATATTTGCACATTTCACCCATAACTTTCATATTTATCAAAACAACACCTTACTGTTTCGAAATAATATATAAAGAAAACTAAATCTTTATTCATAAAAGTTGGGGTCTTACAACCTCCCCTCCTTATGAAATTTCGTCCTCGAAATTGACGTACGTACCTGGTATGTCGAAAAGGTGAGGATACATCGCTTTCATTTTCGATTCCAACTCCCAGGTCATTTCCTCAATTGCATGGTTTCTCCACAAAACTTTAACTTGAGGTATAATTTTCGAGCGTAGGACATGCTCCTTCCTATCCAAGATCTTGACAGGTACCTCCTCGTACGTTAAATCTTCGGCTATCTCGTCTGGTTCTAACTCAATAATGCGGTTTGGATCCTTCACATATTTACGTAACACGGATATGTGAAACACGTTATGAACACGAGACATGCTTGGAGGTAAAGCGAGTCTATAAGCCACATTTCCTATTCGGTCAAGAATCTCAAATGGACCAATGAATCGTGGGTTGAGCTTTCCTCTCTTCCCAAACCTCGTAACTCCCTTCCATGGAGCAATACGTAATAACACATGGTCTCCAACGTTAAATTCCACGTCCTTTCGATGAAGATCCGCATAACTCTTTTGTCGATCTTGTGCGGTTTGTATACGTTGTCGGATCATTTGGATCTTTTCTGTAGTCATACGTACTAACTCCGGTCCCAACAATGTTGCTTCACCCACCTCATCCCAACATACTGGAGAACGACACTTTCTCCCATACAACGCTTCGAATGGAGCTACGCCTATACTTGCCTGATAACTGTTGTTATAGGAGAATTCCACCAATGGTAAATACTTATCTCAACTCCCTTTGAAGTCTAGAACACAGAGTCTCAATAGATCTTCAAGAGTTTGGATAGTCCTTTCCGATTGTCCGTCTGTTTGAGGATGATAAGCCGAACTGAATCGTAAATTCGTGCCCATAGCTTTCTGCAAACTGATCCAAAATCGTGAAGTAAATCTGGGATCACGATCCGAAACTATGGATACTGGCATGCCATGCAATCTCACAATCTCATTCACGTACATATGAGCAAGACGTTCAAGGGAATAAGTCTCTCGTATCGGCAAGAAATGAGCAGACTTGGTTAATCTATCAACAATAACCCAAATCGCATCTAAGCCTTGAGAAACCTTGGGAAGACCCGTAACGAAATCCATCGTAATGTGTTCCCACTTCCATTTCGGAATCTCCAGTGGTTGCAATGGACCCTTCGGCACTTGATGCTCCGCCTTTACACGTTGACAAGTTAAACATCTCGAGATGAACTCCGCGATCTCTCTCTTCATATTTCCCCACCAAAATGTATGTCGAAGATCACGATACATTTTAGTACTCCCAGGATGGATCGCAAACGGTGTGTTGTGTGCCTCCATCATGATTCTATACTTCAAGTCGGAATCGTTAGGAACACAAAGTCTGGAGTTGACTCGAAGTATTCCATCTTCATTGATTCTAGCTTCTGGAATTGCACCTTCTTCTTCATCTTCATCAGCTCCGCATCCGTAGCTTGAGCAGCTTTAACTTTATTAATCAAAGCTGGTTCTACGCGTATACTTGACATCATCGCACTCGTTCCCACATATGATCTTCTACTCAACGCGTCAGCTACCACGTTCGCTTTTCCAGGATGGTATTGGATAGTATGATCGTAATCTTTCAACAGCTCAAGCCAACGTCGTTGCCGCATGTTGAGTTCCTTATGAGTGAAGAAATATTTAAGGCTCTTATGATCCGTATAAATCTCCACTTTCTCTCCGTACAAGTAATGTCTCCAGATCTTCAACGCGAAAACGACTGCTGCCAACTCTAGATCATGAGTAGGATAATTCCTCTCATATTCTTTGAGTTGTCGCGAGGCATAGGCTATGACTTTCCCATGTTGCATGAGAACACATCCTAACCCTTTGCCCGAAGCATCGCTGTAAATAACAAATCCATCCGAACCAGATGGTATTGTCAGAACAGGTGCCGAAATAAGTCTCCTCTTGAGCTCTTGGAAGCTCTTCTCGCATTCCTCTCTCCAAACGAATTTCGTATCTTTCCGAGTCAACTGAGTTAATGGAGTAGCGATTCGAGAAAATCCCTCTACGAACCTCCGATAATAACCAGCTAAGCCCAAAAAGCTTCGTACTTCGGTCACCGACTTAGGTTGCTCCCAGCTTTGTATTGCTTCAATCTTCGCCGGGTCCACAGATACTCCACGTTTCGATACCACGTGCCCAAGAAATGCTACTTCCTCAAGCCAGAACTCGCATTTCTTTAACTTGGCATATAGCTTGTTCTCACGAAGCTTTTGAAGTACTAACTTCAAATGGTGTTCATGATCTTCACGGCTTTTAGAATAGATGAGAATGTCATCAATAAAGACAACAACGAATTGATCTAAATACTCCTTAAATACACGATTCATCATATCCATGAAAGCAGCAGGAGCATTAGTCAATCCAAAAGACATGACTAAGAACTCATAATGCCCGTACCGTGTTCTAAAAGCAGTCTTTGGAATATCCTCAGTTTTAATCTTCAACTGATGATATCCAGAACGAAGATCGATCTTTGAAAAGAATTGCGCTCCTTGCAACTGGTCGAACAGGTCATCAATACGAGGTAACGGATACCTATTCTTGATGGTGACATGGTTCAACTCCCGATAGTCAATACAAAGTCGCATACTCCCGTCTTTCTTCTTTACGAATAAAACAGGAGCACCCCAAGGAGACTTACTAGGACGAATAAAACCGATATCTAACAACTCTTGTAATTGGATCTTTAACTCCTGAAGTTCAATAGGAGCCATTCGATATGGGGTTTTAGAAATGGGCTTTGTACCGGGCTCAAGGTCAATAAAGAATTCAACTTCACGTTCTGGGGGTAGACCGGGAAGTTCTTCGGGAAATACATCAGGAAACTCATTAACAACGGAAATATCATTCAAATCTGGTGTATTCTGGTTTAGATCAGTGACATGAGCTAAGAAAGCTTGACATCCGTTTTTCAATAAACGAATAGCCTTGGGATTTGAAATGATATTGACTGATTTTAGTGGTTTGGTGGTTTGAATTCGTACAACAGGTTGATTAGGAATATGAAAACTAACAACCTTACGAAAATAATCAATTTTGGCATGGTAAGTGGTTAACCAGTCAATTCCTAAAATCACGTCAAATGCAAGTATTTTCAAATATATAAGATCAACAGGTAAGGTAAGGGTACCAATCTGAATCAAACAAGATTTGTAAACTGTAGATGTAACAAAGGTTTCTCCTAACGGAGTTTCAACAGATAAGTCAAAGTCTAATTTATCAGAAGTCAAGTTCAAACGTTGAGCACAAGCAGGTGAAATAAAGGAATGGGTAGCACCGGTATCTAACAAGGTATAAACTTCGCAAGAGTTTATGATCAGCTTACCCGTAATCACCTCGTGTGGATTCTTCGCGTTTTGGGCTGTCACGACAAACGCTCTTCCAGGAATCACCGACTTTGACTTGTCTGCAACCGCCTTTGGAATCACCACCCCCGCTGAATTTGGTTTCGTAACAGGACAATCTCGAGCTATATGTCCTTCTTTTCCACAGTTATAGCATCCTTTGAACTGTTGTGGGCAGTTTGGGCTGATATGTCCCTCTTTCCCGCATTTAAAGCATACGACCGGTGGTCGTTCTCCTCCCCTCGATACAGTTAATGCTGGTGCTGATGTCGACGTCTTCACGTTCTCATTGTTATACCTTCTCTTTTTGAAATCTCCTCCCGATTCGCTTCTTCTACTATCATGGCCACGATAACCACCGGAGTGGTTACCGCTTCTGTCATACTTTCTTCCTCGCTGGTTGTCATTGCTCCGATGACTGCTGCCACCGGTACGACCTTGGTTGTGGTCCCTCGGTTGAACATAATCATTATCTCGTTCTAATAACTGGGCCCTATTTACTACATCCGAATATAAAGAAAATTTATGAGAAATGAGGTATTGACGTATTTCGGATTTCAAACCTCTTAGAAACATCCGCGTCATACGTTCCTCATTCTCCACCAAATGAGGTGCAAACCTGGACAGCTCCGCGAACTTAGCCTCGTACTGGGATACCGTCATGTTATTTTGTTCCAGTCGGATAAACTCTACCTCCTTCATATGACGAATACTTTCAGGAAAGTACTTGTCATTGAACAGTTTCTGGAACGCTTCCCAAGACATCTTAAGTGCGGCAGGCTGGGTACGCTTCACGGATTCCCACCAGTAATCTGCCTTTCCACGGAACATAAACGTGGCGAATGGAACCTTCTGTTCCTCCGTACATCCCAAGACATCAAATATCTTGGTAATTTGTTTAATCCACGTCTCCGCCTTTATCGGATCTGGCTTTCCCAGAAACTCTGGTGGTCCCAATTCTTTGAACTGCTTAGCAGTGACAGCTCGCGTGTTGTTATTATCTCCACCTGTATGTTGCACACGAGTCTCCCTCGTCTGATTTTGCATAAACTGCAAAAAACTTCTAAACATCTCATCGTTTATCGTCTGACCAGCGTTATTTTCAGGATGAACATTGCCTTCTTGTTGCATGTTCTCCTGGTTAACGATTAAAGGTGTCTCCACGGTCTCATTCACTTCGTTGTTAACATTCTCAGCTGCCATTCTCAAATACTGCCATAAAACAAGGGTTAATCAAACAAATAACATATCACATATTAACCCTATGCTCTGACTGACCAATTAAATACCACATAAGCTTAGGTAGGACACACTAGCGAAGGATTTACTCGTCTCTCCCCTCCTAGTTCTATTCCCCGATCTCCGCCAGAGATCATATCCCTAAGCTCTGATACCAACTGTGACGCCCCCTAGAATAGGTCCATTCAACCCAACCTATTCTGAGTCGCCAAATACATGGTACAGAATTCAAATACAAACTTTATATCATACGGTCGTGCAAAATACGACCACACAACTGTGAGTCTCAATACAAATATGTAAAAAATATTAAGATTCAAACTAAGTCCTCATTACAATTATTATCACACTATTTATCAGAAATAGTGAGGACTACTACTGCTCTAACTCGGACCATCACTCTGTCCCCCGACTAGTCCTTGCAACATTCTCATTTCCTGAAGAGGACGACAGATGAAAAGGGTGAGCTCAACTAGCTCAGTAAAGAATATTATGACTAAGATAATGAAAAATAAATTATCGTTAGTCTTCAATAAATCAGATAAAATATAATGGACAACCAATCTTAGATCAATATTCGCAGCGGAAATAACAATTCATTAGAAGAGTTAAGCAGAAAATCAAGTCTACTATCTTCTATGATTTAAAAGTTCATCATCAATATTTTATTCCTGTAACATCAATCAATATACATCTCGAATCAAATATTCATCTTTGCACTACAGGCCAAAGATATTCATTTGTATCATCAGTGGTCATATTCATCTCAACACCTGTCATCTTTGCACTACAGGCCAAAGATATTCGTCAGGTAATCATTCATCTTTGCTCTACAGGCCAAAGATATTCATCAAGTAATCATTCATCTTTGCTCTACAGGCCAAAGATATTCAGTTACATCACCTTTTAGGACTGAGAATGATGAAAAATATTTAAAAAAAACGAATCCAGTGAGATAAAAGACAAAGACTAAGGATTCGTATTTTAGTATATCCAATTCAAAAATACCTCGTAATAATCAATTATGGAGCAAAATTCAAGAATAGAGCTCAAAACTTGGATACAATCAAAGATAGTAACCTTAACAAGCAATTTGGACAAATAGAAGAAAATTTAATTTTTTCGTAAATAGTGCCGTATACGTGAATAGTGCCGTATACGTGAATAGTAACCCCGACGAAAAAAGTAAGAATTTCAACATAAAATCCATGACAATATTTCTGTATAATGATATTGAAAAGAATAATATCATTTACGAAAGAAAATAACATCCCTTACCTCAAAAAGATAGTACCTCTGACTGGAATATCGGATATAATATTGAAGGAAACTTGCGCTGAATACTAATACTCAAAGTATAGAAATACTCACAAAAATACGCTCGATATTATAGAGAGAGAAAACTTCTGATTCTGGTGTGATTTTCAATTCTAACCTAAGCACCCTATTTATAGGAAAAGCTTAGGATGCCAAAGGAGACTAAAATAATAAAATATTATTATTTTTAAAAAAATTCTGCCGCCGGCTGCTATCCAAACTCAGAATTTTTTTCAACAAAAGTGGGGCCCACCCATTAAATATATATATTTTCCGAAACTTCAATAATTCATAACAAATAGCCCCTTTGTCAGAAAAATACAAATTATATGTCCTTCCATAGGAAATTTAATTCTCTACAACTTTGCAGAAGAAAGTTTTTCCAAATTCCAAACATAAATTATCCGAAATCCATAAACAGATGATTTCTCACACCAAAATATTGATAAAAACTCATCAGCGCCAATTTCTTCTTTAATATCCACCAAATAAATATTTCCTTATCATATAAATCAATAATTAATTATTCACAAATAATATTATAGAACTACAATATTAACAACCAGGTCGTTCCCAGGACAGAGGGGGACTTCCGATAAGGACTTCTCCTTACTGGCGCGCAATTAAATAACCCCTCCAAGACAGAACTTCCTTAGACATTGTCAATAATGCTATCTAATAATATTATTCAAATAAGATGAATTATTGAGTTGATAACGTGAAATACTGTGCAACGACAATTATTGAATCAATACTACAAAATATCAACTGTAGCCATTATTGAATCAATCATATAAAATGGCAACGTAGCAATTATTGAGTCAATAAAATATCAATGTAATAATTATTGAGTCAATAATATAAAATATCAACGTAGCAATTATTGAGTCAATAATATAAAATATTGAACAGTAATTACTGTAACAATAATTGAGTAATAGCTTCTCACGTAAGACTCAATAATTCGAAATACTGTGCAATACCGTGTGCTACTATGCAACACCGTGTATCACTGTATTTTAACCACTGGGTATTTCAACAGTACTAACGGTAACAACCACGCCGTTATTTTGTAAAAAAGTTATTTCTGTCGCTTTCTATATCCGACAGTTATTCCGTTGTGGGGGCCCACAAATAGCTGCTCCGTCGTACGAATATTCCCCGACAACAAGAATATTCCACGACCAAACGAATATTCCCCGACAACAGGAATATTTTATAACCACTTGCTCATTTTAAAAATATTTGCACATTTCACCCATAACTTTCATATTTATCAAAACAACACCTTACTGTTTCGAAATAATATATAAAGAAAACTAAATCTTTATTCATAAAAGTTGGGGTCTTACAACTAAGGTGGGGTTCCTTTGCTACCTCGGGGCAATGTGAATGTTTCTCATGATGTTCCTTCGACTCTCGGAGAGAAGGACTTCAGAGGTTTAAGGTTGGAATAACTTAGCCTTGGGGGGCATTGAAGACTTTTCATGCTTTAATTATTTATGATTATTTTCAGAGTCAAATGACATATGTGCTTAAAGGAAATACGAATTGGAATTGAAGACAAGACATAGATACTTTTCATTGATTGATAATTTAAAGTTTACAGGAAATCTCAATATTATACATAGAAGACTCCTACTCAGACGCCGAAGGATCATCATCCGTATCTTCATTCGTGTCATCTTCAGACTCAGTTTCAAATAAATCCGGGTTCACACAATGTTTAAGCATCTTCGCTTTGCCTTTAGCCTGACAGGCTTCGTAGCCTTCAGAGTACATCTTTAGTATTTTCTCATTTAATTCGGCTGACTCCTTGTACTCTTTGATGACTTGAAGTCGAAGATCTTCGGTGAGTATAGGTCCGGATACCTTAAGTTCAAAAATCTCTTTCTCCAGAGCGGTACGTGTCCGATGAGAGTCTTCTTCTTTCCTTTTCAAGTCAGAGCTTTCCTGCTGAAGGGCGAGGATGTTTTGTTTCAGCTGTTGAACCAGGAATTGATCGGCTTCAGACTTCTCCATCACTGCTCGACACTTAGCATCGCTTTGGGCTGACTACTTGATGTGTTCTGCAACCTCAGCTTGAAGTATTGTGGCTTCATGCTGAAGTTGTAGATTGGTACGGTTGGTCCTGGAGTGGGCAGCTTTTTCTTGATGTAAAGATGTTTGGAGGGTTCTCACTTCTTCGGTGAGTCCCTTAATCTCAGCTTCCCGTTCTCTCCATCGGTTGACAACGCGACCCCATATAGCATTGGTCTGCAGAAGACGTTTTCTGTTATATAAAGTAAGGAAATACAGTGGGTTAAGCAAAGTAAAACTTGAGGAGGCATAGAAGGGTTACCCGGCCCTGCTCGATGAGGCCATCTACTACAAGAGCCTGGAAAGGTATGTCCCGGAATCGATCGTCGTCAGCCGGTAAGACGAAGGATTGGTAGGCATCCATGGGATAGTCTTTTGGGTTGTTTGAAAAGAAGGTTTTTCGGATCGGTATTTGTTCTGGTGAAGGTGGAGGTATGGCTAAAGTGGAGGGATGTTTGTCATGCTGCTCTACGGTGGATGGTTCGGGGATTTGGTCTTCGGTTGGTGGAGATGTAGGGGTTGGACGGTCGGGGGTAATTTTGGATGAAGGTGCGACTGTTGAAGGAGTGGGAACTCTTAATTCTTCAGTAGTCAAAGGGGTTACCCTAGCCCGCTTTGTTTTGAAGCGGAGGATTTGTGCTCTTTCCTTCTCGGGCAGGTCTATAATATTTACAGGAATGGAAAAGGAAGGACTGGCTTTTCTCTTAGAGGACTTCTTCGAAGCCCTCTTCTTATGCCAAGCCTTTGTGGAAGCTTTGGGATTGTTGGTTACAGTGTGAGTAGGCGCAGCGTTTGGTATAGATGAGGTAGTGGCTTCGGCAGTGAAGGCTTCGTCGGTGGGGACTTCGGCTGTTGGGATAGGAATTGTGGTTGAAGCCTCGGCAGTGGGGGCGGGACGTTGACCGGAGAGGTATTGATCCAAATCTCGGCGTTCGGTGGATGTAGGCTTGATAAGGGATACTGCATTGTTAAAAGGTTGTAGTAGGGTCAGCGAGGAATATATTCTGTTTGACAAGATAAGATTCGAGAACTTACATTGATGGTCAAAAAGCCATGCTTGCTTGGTGAGAATCATGTGGCTCCATTCCGTATTCGGCATCTTTTCAATCACTCTAGCTATTTCGATTGCTCGTTCGGAGGAAAGGTCACCGAATGGGGGGTTAGGTCGTTTGTACGATGCCCAGTTTGGTAGTTGGGAGGTTTCGGGTCCTCGGACGAAAAACCATTCGGAGTGCCATACTTTGTTGCTAGAAGGGGTATCCATCAGTTGGCGTCTTGCAATTTTTGCGTTCGACTTGTTTGCAATTTTGTTGAGTTGTTTGAAACCCTCTTCGCGAGAGCCGGTCAGCTTGAAGAGAGCAAAGAAGAGGTCGACCGAAGGTTCCACTTCGGCTTCCACGCAGAAGGCAATGAAAGATAGGATATGGATGTAGGAATTCGGCACCAGCTGACTGAAGCCGATGCCGATGAACCCCAGGAGGGTTAAAATAAAGGTGTGCAGGGGAAATTGAATTCCCTTCTCTAAAAAAGTAAGGGGTACGGCGACCCAACCGTTGTTGGAGTGGTACATTCGCTCGGTGGGTGAGGGGGCTTTTAAAGAGTGGGTGGCTGGAATCTAGAAAGACTGTCGGATGATCTCCATGTCTTCCTCTTGGAATTTTGAGCGTGTGTTGGAAATAGGGTATGTGGAGGCGTCGGAATACGGGCGTTGAGCTTTCTCCGCGTCAGTCTCGGCTAAGGTAGCTGTTGCAGTTGTGGAGTTGGTGGTGATAGCAATAGAGGTGGCAGCTTGAGTGGTAATGGGCATGGTTGGGGCCGGAATGGATTAGAGTGGAATGGCAGGGATGGGGCCAGTGGTGTTGAATTCGGGACCAGAGAAGTTATTGGAGGACGACATTTTTTGAGATTCGTAAGCTTCGAAAAGAAGGGATGGTTGTCTTGCTGGTAAGGAAGAGTTGGGAAGGAGAATTCAATATTTTGAGATTGGTAAAAGGAATGATTGGGATGTTTGGGGGTTTTAATATATCTTTTTGGCAGCTGGTCCCGAATCCCAAGGGGCGGCACATTAATGGGGGGAAATGGAGGGGCGCGTGAGGAGGTAAAGGGTTTTTGGACAAGGGTGTTGTTTGGGCGATCCGGTTCTTTGTGTGTGGACGGCTCCAAGCCTGATTTGGGTCGTGTATAGTGGGCCGGTGTTGATTCATTTGGTTTCTTGGTCTGAGCTTGGTCAGTGAGTATCGGTCCTTGGGTTGATTGGGATGGGGCAGAGGATGTCAATTCTTAGCCGAAAGGCTGGGTAATTTGGTTGGTAGGGCTATATACTCTTTCATCAAATGTTCCATTTAATGGAAGACTGGGGGGCAATGTTGGGGCCCGAATATTTGAAGACCCCAGACCCGACTTGGGCTTGGTTGCGAATGGGCCTCGACCCAAACTATGGTTGGGTTAGGGTAAGGCCATGGGGTCTATATGAGAAGAACACTCCTAAATTATATGGAAACTTTGCTTATGGAGAGAAGGATCCTACAATGATTAAACTTCCTATATTTCGGGAGATTTAACGTTATCCTATGATGCAAGGGATGTACGGGGGAACCCTAACCCTAAAGGGATGTGGACTCTAGCATGGATGTGAGATATATATATATATATATATATATATATATATATATATATATATGGCTTAAACCCTGAAAGGTACACAACTATTTGATTATTCCAGCAATAGAGTAATTTATCCCTCCATTGTTAAACCTTGTCAGCCTGTACTTACTCTCACACCGGAGCTATTCCCCGGCGGCCCAAGCTGTCAAGCTTTGGTGTTTACCCGTTTTGTGCAGGATTGGACGTGCTTGGTGATTGGAGCGCGTGGACGAATCTTGACGTTAACACACACTTATTAAGAAATACTACAATTACTATTATGCTAAATTAATCACTAAAAGTACAATTATATCCATAATTATACAATTTGAGAATTATACACTTAAGAGGAGAATGAATAAATAAAAAAGGTAAATTTGTACTATAATTATTTTAATTGTTTAAAAAAATGCAGTTAATTTGGGATGGAAGGAGTATAAAATTTGTAAGATAAAACTTACTTAGCAAAGAGTTTTAGAGAATTCATGGTTTAGATTGATGTTGATGAAGTTTTTATAATGTTAAGATTAACTCGAGATTCAAGAAATAGGTATATAGTGGTGTGCATTTAGCGTAAATGAATACTAATCCAAACTCTAATCTCAAGGAAGCATTAGTAGCATTCCGTTTGTTCATTTAAATGAATACTAGCTAGTAGTAGTATCATTTTCTAAATTTCCGATATCAAAAAAGGCATATATTTTCCTGCAGATAAAAGAAAATGATTCAGATTGATAATACTCTTTCAATTTCAACAACAAAAAAAAAAAAAACAGGTCTCATATTGTTTTTTGTTTTTTTAAAGACGATCGCAAAATTCAAAGTCTATATGACCATTTAAATTATATAATCAAAACCATATCTAAAAATACGATTAATTATTGTTTTGATTTTTTCAAAACTTGCACCGTTACACGAATCAAATCTGTTAACGATAATATTTTTATGGATCCGATCTCGAGTAGATCGAAAAGAGGTGAACCTACAAAAGGAAGATATTTTTGGAAGCCAGAGCCGTCATAACTGCTAGGAATGAAAAATTGGATCCACACGCGCAATATGGGGGACAACTAAGATGTAGTATCTGACACCTTATCGCATCAATTTTTGTTAAAAAAATAAGACGAAAACTCTAATTGGCGACGAAAGCATTCATTCGCACAGTTCAACTAGTCCAACTCATTAAAATAAGTTAAAGGAGTACGGGGCAATGTTAGAATATACCTAGAACGACATATTTGGGTGTCGCACCGACGGATCGAGTCCACCTGATTCAAACATAAAATGTAAAGTATTCGCCACAATAACGACAATAAGAGTCGCCCCATTCTATCGACATGGTACTTTCGACAGAAGCAATGACTTCCCTTATTACCTCTCTCTCAGCACAAAGGCGAAGTCCCTTCAGCACAAAGGCGAAGTCCCTTCAGCACAAGGGCGAAAACCCTTAATAATATCAGTCCCTAGTTGTGGTCTCCTAAAAGCAGCATGAAAAGAATGTTTCATGTAATTATCAACCAAGGGTTGAGCTAGAATTATGATTTGGGGTGGGCTAGAATTTTTTTTTGTGAATGTTCACTACATACATTTTTTTTAAAATTAAACCATATATTAAGATAACTGTATATGTCATAAAATCACGTAGCTAATTGAATAATAAACAAAATCATCACTAATTCACTATATCATTAATAAAATTTTGATAACGAACGTACGTTCAAGACATAATAACATACCTAGTCAAATTGCACTCTTCGCTCTTGAATAGAAGCAAATTCTGTAATTATTGAGTTTGCATCATAGTTCTCAGTCAACTCCTTTTCGATGTAGACAATCATGTTATCAGCTAAGAAGTCATTCTCCATCTTGTTGCGCAACATTGTTTTGCTTTCTTGGCTTGTCAATCATGATCAGACATATTTTGAGTACCTAATCATTGTTAATTTTTAATCAACCATGTATTATAGCATACAAGTAAATCATATAGTATAACAACAATTCACAAATCACAAACGTACAGACCCTGAGACCCATATGACCATATATTGATATATAATCCCAACTCAACTAGCAATGAGAATCAATGAATCATGATATCTTATTGAATTCAAATCAAATTAATCAATTTCACTTAAGGCTGTCAATCAATTCGTACCTGGTCACTAAAGAGAGAAGAGCAGCTGCTTTAGAAAGGCAACGGGTAAAGAAAAAAGAAGAGGAAACGTTGACCTAATTCTCTATAAAAAGCAAGCCCAATTATTAACTGAATTACTTAATAAAAAGAAATAGTTTATATTTGATAAAAATATAAATGAACTAGAACAACATATGGGCTAACTGTTAAGTATTTAAATTTGGGGTGGGCTTACTGGGCTAATTTTTAATTTGGAGTGGGCTGTAGCCCACCGTAGCTCGTGTGTAGCTACGCCCTTGTTATCAACTTGTTAGAAGATAGTTACTTACCTCTTACCCAAGAAAGTACGTGTTAGTAAAAAACAAAAGGACAAGGTCTCTCTCTCTATATATATATATATATGACTTATATCCAGTGAACGAAAATTGCAAGAAATTAATATGTCAAGATTAGTATTTGATACTATGTTCTTAAAATAATTATGTCCTCCTTACGGTGTTCAGAGTTAATGACATTTGTCTCTCGGGATATATGACAATTTATGTTATAGCAGCACTACAAATAACATACACAACGAACCAAATAAATATTGTCTGAACTCTCTCTCAAAAAGAACTCTGACTTATGAAATGAAGAAGACTCGAATGATTAACAATGCTTTAATGCTTGGATTGAATGAATCAAAAGACTGCCCCCTAGGCTATTTATAGGAGAGTTTAGTGATCCATCAGATAGAACACAACTCCTTGAAAAGACACGTTTAGCCTAAAATGACGTAATTTTAGACTTGGCAGAAAGGACACGTCCATTCGGACAAAAACGACGTAGTTTTGGGGCGTCCGTTCCGGCAAATGGCGCTTTCCAAAACGATGCAATGGCGCGTCCGTTCGGGCAGATGACGCTTCCCAAAAGGCACAATTTTGATATAAAAAAAATAACTCTTCTCAAAATGACATAATTTTGATAATAGAATTAAATAAAATAAAATCTAAATGGTGCGCGTTGGTTCAAATTAAGCCTTGGCTAGGTCCTTTACATTTCATAAAAGTGGGAAGCTCCTTGGGACCCAAACTCAAGAGCAAATTAATAGTATATAAACTCATTGAAACTTTAGTTTTTAACATGTGGGACTTAACTTCTCACAAATACTTATTATCATTTGTAAGGGTGATCTTTGAGAATTAATTTCTCCTTCATTATCACATGAATTTGAACTTTCAAACACTTGATTTTAATCTACTCATGAAGTAGAACATATTAATATGTGAATTCATTTTAAATGATTAATGAAATTCACTTTAAATTATGCTCAAATTCTAACAGTTCCTTCTAAATATGTGAGGTTACGACCAAGTCAGTGAGGAGACTCTACGTCACTATAAGAGATAAATTAACCAAAAAAACGTAATTAGGTATTGATAAATAAGAGAAGTTCACCTCAATGGGACCCATAGAAATATTAGCTCGCGTTAACAAAATCAATTTTAAAGTTTGTAAATTTTACAAATCGACTTGAGAATGGATCTATGTTTCTTGGGGAAGGAAGTGAGTATATATAGTATTTTTTGTGATCTGGTCAAAAGGGAGGGAGGAAATCAAGGGGCAGTATTTATAATTACTACATGTTGTTGGTTATAGATACCTTGCTTGTAGCTGGTTGGGAGTGGTGGTTACTTTAGTGCACCGCACTCCTCTCTTTCTATGTACAGAAAGCTGCCAAATGCACCAAACAGTTGGTTGTAAATACCTCCATATTCATGTATGGATGGATCTGAATACATACCTCCATAGTAGTTCTAAAGGAAATGGGATTTTAAAATTGAAATACGTAAATACCTCCATATCATCACGTCTTTTTCATGGTAGATATTTATAATTAATAAGTAGACATGGCAATATGGGTTTATAATTATAGTTTATAAAGAAGAAGAAAAAAAGATAAATGAGTGAATTCATATATACCCATATATTAAATGGGTTGTCACGACCCCCATTTATGTATAAATTTTATATACATGCTCTTTTAGCTGTTGAACTAATATCGCTCATTCTTGCTGTCTCTTTAACTTTCTTAGGTTAATTTCTATTTCCGCATCACACAATTAAATTTATGACAACTAAATTCACATGAACAAATATATATATATATATATATATATATATATATGGTTTACATCCGTAGCAACCGTTTGCTACATACACTGTTCAGCAACCATATTTTCAACCGTAGATTAGAAGATTAAAAGGGCCAGATTAAAAGATTTTCCTCCCTGCCGCTACAGCCTGTAGCGGCAGGCCCTTATACCCAAAATGAATTTGCTAATTACTATGTTACCCCTGTGAAATACGAGCAACCGGTTTAAAGTAAGCCATCCTGCCGCGAGAGCCTATAGCGGCAAGGCCCCACCGCTGTTGTGCTCCCTGCTTTGCTGCTGACTACTATTATGAATAATGTTAATTAAGGGTCTTAAATGAATGTCAAACGATGTGGCAAGCTAAATATTTTTAATAGGATTTTATAGCATAATTTATCATAAAAAATGTAATGTTAACATATTTTTTGAAACATTAAATTTGAAAACCTTGATCATTACTTTTAATTTCAGACTCCATTCGCTCTAGAAAAGATGTAGTACAAAAGAATTTTATTCCTTAACAGCAGTATGAAGTGTACAATTTAAATTTTAAATATTGCATGAATATATATTTTGTTTATTTTAAAAAATATTTAAATAAGATTCAATATATTTTTTTTGATAAAATAAAAACTCATTAAATAAGATTCAATATATTTTTAAAATAATAAACTATATTTTAAAACAATATCAAAAATAAGATTCAATATATATTGAATATTTAAAAAACTGCTTAATAATAAACTGCTTATTATTAAACAAAATATTAAGCAGTTTTTTTTGAATATATATTTAAACAAAATAAGATTCAATATATATTGAATATTCAATATATTGAATATTTATAATGATCACATATTTTAATATTCAATATATTGAATATATATTGAATAAGATTCAATATATATTGAATATATTGTTTAAATATATATTCAAAAAAATAAGATTCAATATATATTGAATATTCAATATATTGAATATATATTGAATATATTGTTTAAATATATATTCAAAAAAAAACTGCTTAATATTTTGTTTAGTAATAAGCAGTTTATTATTAAGCAGTTTTTTAAATATTCAATATATATTGAATCTTATTTTTGATATTGTTTTAAAATATAGTTTATTATTTTAAAAATATATTGAATCTTATTTAATGAGTTTTTATTTTATCAAAAAAAATATATTGAATCTTATTTAAATATTTTTTAAAATAAACAAAATATATATTCATGCAATATTTAAAATTTAAATTGTACACTTCATACTGCTGTTAAGGAATAAAATTCTTTTGTACTGCATCTTTTCTAGAGCGAATGGAGTCTGAAATTAAAAGTAATGATCAAGGTTTTCAAATTTAATGTTTCAAAAAATATGTTAACATTACATTTTTTATGATAAATTATGCTATAAAATCTTATTAAAAATATTTAGCTTGCCACATCGTTTGACATTCATTTAAGACCCTTAATTAACATTATTCATAATAGTAGTCAGCAGCAAAGCAGGGAGCACAGCAGCGGTGGGGCCCTGCCGCTATAGGCTCTCACGGCAGGGTGGCTTACTTTAAACCGGCTGCTTGTATTTCACAGGGGCAACATAGTAATTAGCAAATCCATTTTGGGCATAAGGGCCTGCCGCTACAGGCTGTAGTGGCAGGGAGGAAAATCTTTTAATCTGGCCCTTTTAATCTTCTAATCTACGGTTAAAAATATAATTGTTGAACAGTGTATGTAGTAAACGGTTGCTACGGATGTAAACCCATATATATATATATATATATATATATATATAATTTATGGAGAGAGAGAATATGTTATTGGACTAATATATGGCATACAAAGATATCTATGATAGAATATGTTGGAGAGGATGGAAAGATACAAGTATTAGATTATTGAGAGAGAATTATACAAGATTATAGATATAGGGTGATATAAAAATATAGAGTAAAATAAAATTCTAGAGAGTACTGAAAGTGATACAAAATTATGAGAGAATTGATAAAACCCTATATACTCAGATAATAATAAAACACTCTCACCTTCCGTGAAACGTATTTAAATTAGGAAAACACGTAAATTTTTGTGTTATTCTTTATTGTCGTGTGCGCGTGTGTAATTCGATTCTAACAAAATTTTAGAGAGAGAAACACCAAAGATGAGAGAAGTTTGCCGGGTGGTCTATTAATTAATTAATAAGCACAGGCGATAAATGCATGAAGACAAATGTGCATGGAGGACTATTTGGGTAGAAAATGCTGTTAGTTATATATTGACTTGTTTAATATTCTTCTAGTTTGTGTTTGTGATTAGGGAATAAGGACTAGGTGTAAGCCAAACACCAACCATAAAAGATCAAGAGTCAAGTTGTGGCAGCGACAATGGAAAGTGGTTGGCCGGCATCGTTGATGTTGATTGCTGAGACCAATGTACAATTAAACTAGTCCAGTTTTGGAAGTCATCGCTATACGCGTCGTGGGGTCATTAAAGTTTGATGAGAATTTTACCGGTCCAATCCCTTGGTCGATCCATCAAATTTCTTTAAATTAATGTTTTATCGGTTTCGTAAAAAAGTCTCATTTGATAATTATTTTATTTCAAAAAAAAAAAGTCCAATTTATTTTGTTTTGATGATTGTATTATATATAAAATATCTTTAATTTAAAATTATAATATCATTATCATATCCTCACGCTTAATAAACTTAAGAATACATATGATATGAAATAAGTATACATATCTTTGAAGTTTATAAATTATACAAATAAAACTCATTTCAAAGTGGTATCACATACACCCTACCCTCACTCGATTGAGTCTAAAAGAAAATAGTGGAGGGAATATGAGTACGGTGCAATTGCAACTAACTTTCAAAAACCGAAAAGCCGTTGCTTTGCCTGTAGCTTATGTGGTCCTGGCCCAAAGGCCCAATCCACTCGAAAATCAACAACAAAATAAGTTCTTTTTTGGGTCCTTAGCAGAAATATACAACAATTAGAAAGTAATTATACTATTAGTGCATCCACAAAATAATTACAAAAAAAGTGCAACAAATTCAAACCATTCAATTTCACATTAATAAGAAAAACTAAAATCAAGAAGAATTAATAATTCAAATTCAAATCTTTTGGAACTAACAACAAAATCAAATTCATAATTCAAAAATCAAATCAAAATGAGAAAATTAAAAACAAAAATTATGAAGGAGTTACTGTTCATCATACTTCTCCGCGGCCTCCCCTTCATCATCCTCCTCCGCTGCGAATACCAAGGTAATCCAAACCTTCATAATTTAGTAACCAAACAGTCATACCAAGGTAACCAAACATTCATACCAAGGTAACCTAAACCTTCATAATTTGGTAACCAAACAGTCATACCAAGGTAACCAAACCTTCATACCAAGGTAACTAAACATTTATACCAAGGTTTGGTTACCTTGGTATGAAGGTTTGGTTACCTTGGTATGACTATTTGGTCACCTTGGTATAATTATTTGGTTACCTTGATATGAAGGTTTGGTTACCTTGGTATGACTGTTTGGTTACCAACGTATGAAGGTTTGGTTACCACCGCCCATTCGTCGTCGCTCAGGCGGTTACACGCCGTCGTGTGAAGCTGAAGAACCACCGTCCCCACCACGCCCTCTGGAAGGGCCTCCACCGATAGCCACCTTGGATCGATTTGGGGGGGGGAGGAGGAGAAAGGGGGCGGGAGGAGGGGGAGGCGGAGGAAGGGGAGGGGGTGGGGCGGGGCGGGGCGGGGGCAGGGGCAGGGCGGGAGGAGGAGAAAGGGGGGGCGGGAGGAGGGGGGAGGGCGGAGGAGGCGGAGGGAGAGGGAGAGGGAGAGGGAGAGGGAGGGGGTGGGGTGGGCGTGGGCGGGGCGGGGGGAGGAGAAGGGAGGCGGAGGAAGGGGAGGGGGCGTGGGCGAGGGAGGAGAAGGGAGGCAGTGATGATTGAACTGGTGACGGGGGGAGGGGATTGCAGTGGCGTTGAAATGGAGTGGGAGAGAATCGTAGGAGAGATATAAAGGAGAGAAACGTGGGTCATAATTAAAGGGATAAGAATGCACTTTTTTGTAATTAAATATTACATATGCACTAATATTTTAATATTTTTTAAATATTTTACTTATGCACTTTTTTTGTAATATTTTATTAAAATATATTATAATATGTAATTGATCATTCTTTTGGGTCCTTTGCAGAAATATACAATAATTAGAAAGTAATTACACTATTAGTGCATCCACAAAATAATTACAAAAAAAGTGCAACAAATTCAAACCATTCAATTTCACATTAATAAGAAAAACTAAAATCAAGAAGAATTAATAATTCAAATTCAAATCTTTTGGAACTAACAACAAAATCAAATTCATAATTCAAAAATCAAATCAAAATGAGAAAATTAAAAACAAAAAATTATGAAGGAGTTACTGTTCATCATACTCCTCCGCGGCCTCCCCTTCATCATCCTCCTCCGTTGCGAATACTAAGGTAACCAAACCTTCATAATTTAGTAACCAAACAGTCATACCAAGGTAACCAAACATTCATACCAAGGTAACCAAACCTTCATAATTTGGTAACCAAACAGTCATACCAAGGTAACCAAACCTTCATACCAAGGTAACCAAACATTTATACCAAGGTTTGGTTACCTTGGTATGAAAGTTTGGTTACCTTGGTATGAATATTTGGTCACCTTGGTATGTTTATTTGGTTACCTTGGTATAAATGTTTGGTTACCTTGGTATGAAGGTTTGGTTACCTTGGTATGACTGTTTGGTTACCAACCTTGGTATAAATATTTGGTTACCTTGATATGAAGGTTTGGTTACATTGGTATGACTGTTTGGTTACCAACGTATGAAGGTTTGGTTACCACCGCCCATTCGTCGTCGCTCAGGCGGTCACACGCCGTCGTGTGAAGCTGAAGAACCACCGTCCCCACCACGCCCTCTGGAAGGGCCTCCACCGATAGCCACCTTGGATCGATTTGGGGGGGGAGGAGGAGAAAGGGGGGCGGGAGGAGGGGGAGGGGGAGGCGGAGGAAGGGGAGGGGGTGGGGCGGGGGAGGGGTGGGCGGGGGCGGGAGGAGGAGAAAGGGGGGGCGGGAGGAGGGGGAGGGCGATCGGAGGCGGAGGGAGGGGGAGGGGGAGGGGGTGGGGTGGGCGTGGGTGGGGGGAGGAGAAGGGAGGCGGAGGAAGGGGAGGGGGCGTGGGCGGGGGAGGAGAAGGGAGGCAGTGATGATTGAACTGGTGACGGGGGGAGGGGATTGCAATGGCGTTGAAATGGAGTGTGAGAGAATTGTGGGAGAGATATAAGGGAGAGAATCGTGGGTCATAATTAAAGGGATAAGAATGCACTTTTTTTGTAATTAAATATTACATATGCACTAATATTTTAATATTTTTTAAATATTTTACTTATGCACTTTTTTTGTAATATTTTATTAAAATGTATTATAATATGTAATTGATCATTCTTTTTAAGGACGTAGGTGTGCACAAAAAAATGGCAATTGGGCTTTTGAGATCCGGCCTTAAACAGAAGAAGCTGGGCTTGCGCCGCCCACAAAGTCACGTACTATAGTTTCCCTCTTGTTATTTATTTCTTCAACAATCAAACTTCAAAACTGGAGTCGTTGAGAGTTGAGAATCAGTTAAAAAACTGGAAAATGGAAAACAAATACAAGATCCAAATCGTAATAATAGCAACAGCAGCAATCTCCATTTTCTTCTTCAAAACAAAATTCCATAAACACGGGAAAAAATCTCGAAAATCATCCTCTGGCTGCTACCTGAAAACAGAACCAAAGCCCCAGCACTCTTTCAAGCGCGTATTGGCCGATAACTCGTACTCTCCATTCAAGCATCTCATCCTCAACCTCTCCAATGACGGTACTTCTTTTCAACTTCATAGATTGCTTCTCCCTATTTTTTAAATTTAGGTCTCAAATTTTTTCTAAAACCCTAGCTAAATATTTGGCAGAGATTTCTTCGAGCTTGCATCCGTATCAATCGAAGATTACAGTTTTGTTGAAGAAACCACAACTCGAATTCGAGTTTATAATAGATAGAAATGTGGTATTGGAGATGAGCGATTCGTATGTTTGGGTTGAAACTGAGTCCCAGTTGAAAGAGCTTGCGGAGGCGTTGAGTAGGGAGAGAGTATTTGCTGTTGATACCGAACAGCATAGTTTACGTTCCTTTTTAGGTTTCACGGCTCTTATACAGGTAACCACTCTAATCACCTCCTTGTTACTCCCTGCATTCTAAAATTATTAGAGATTCATTTGTTGAACTAACGGGTTTTAATCAAAGTTTAAGTTTTTCAAACATATCATAATATTAGCTAAAAATGTAGTAGCTGCATGTTGTTAGTAGTTGATCAACCAAAAGTAAAAGTGATTGCATGTTAGCAGTGGCGGAGCCAGAGATTTTAAGCTGGGGGTCCGGCGGGCGGGCGTTGGCGCGACAACCGGTAGTGGCGACCGCCGGCAGCGGCGGCTCTCTTCTCTCCTCTCTGTTTCTACCAGACCCTCCAATATACAAACCTCCTCTGTTATTTACTTCGTTTCACAAATAGAAAAATATTAAAAAGATCAAACACGTCCATCACTTCTTTTAAAAAGAGTATAAAAATAATTATTTTTGTAGTGATGAGTATATAAATTATCATCATATTTTAATATAGTGTGGTTAATGTTAATCTAACAACTTATTCACTTGAGATAGATATAGAACAAAAATACATATTTAATATTGATAAATTTTATAAATAAAGTTATTTTTGTGAAACGAAGTAATTATTATTTTTAAATAACAGAAATACTCCTTTCGTTTCAAAAAAAATAAATCCTATCACTTAGTTATATTCATGTATATAATGTCATTATTAATGAATGAACACCTTATTATTTTAAAAAGTATACATATATAAAATGAAAAGTAGTTAGTGTTTGCAAAATTTATAAATGGGATTCTCTTTTTTTCTCTTGCAAAATAGATAGATTATATAATAAAGTTTGTTAGACGACTTGCCTCCAAAAGTGTAAAAAAGATGCAAAAAATCTAGGTAAATTAGTACTTCTTCCTTTTTAATTTAGAGATTCATTTCTTTGACCATTTTAAAATTGTAAACGGATAAAAATTTATTAATATGTCAGTATTTATATTATGTGTAGGCTACTTAATTATAAAGTTATATTTTTTTTTATTTTCTTTTTCTTCTTCTTCCCCTTCCTTCTTCTTCCCAGCGCACGCAGAGCTCCCCGGACCCCCTGCCATTGCCGGATTTCAGGCTGGACCCTCCCTCCGCCCCTGCATGTTAGGAATTTTATGTAACTTTGTAATTTAAAAACAGAAATGCATCTCTAATGTTGAAATTGACAAAAATAAAAATTGTATCTCTAATTTTGGAAGGAAGGGAGCATATGAAAAATGGAACGTGTATACGTATATGTTCATTACTGTAATTTCATACCGTCATACTTGTCTAAGGGGCTGTTTGATAGGTGCTGAATAAGGCTGAATGGGGCTGAATCTGAGCGATTCAGCCATTCAGTCTGTTTGTTTACAAATTTTAAAATCTGAATTGGGCTTAATAAGACTAAGCGATTCATTTAAAAAAATTGGCCTAATGAGCTGAATAATCTCTTTTACCCAAATAGCCTCGCTCTCGTTTCGATTTCCATCCCTTACCGTAAAATTCCCCGTTCCTTGATTCCTCCGCAGAAATTGTAGTAGAAGAAGAATCAGGCCGTGATTGAGGTTGATTTGGTTCTTCCATTCTGATCACACAAGCACAAGTATAGAGATTAGAGAGAGGGAAAAAAGGAATTGAAATAAGGCAGGATTGCAATCAGAGCATCACCATGTCGGCGGATCAAAAAGAAAAGGAAGGGAACTCGATCTTGAACTGGGTCCTAGCTGATAAGCCATAAGTAAAACTTTAAAAGGCTTGGGTTTTCTCTTTCTCGACAAAGAAAGGAGAATTTCAATCCAACTTGAAAAGACGAGATGATTTTTTAAGTTAATCTATGATCGATTCAAATAATACGTTAGCTTCCTATCAGAAGAAAAACCCTACAAAAACCCACATATGTAGTAGCTGAAAGAGAAAGGGAATTACGGCAACAGAGGTGGGATGAGAGAGAAAATGAAGGTACTGGGTGAGTGGGTGGAGAAAATGAATTGAAATACCTGATGGCTTTGTGTTGAAAATTAGTGCATTTTTTGTGTTTTAGATATTTGAATTTTACTTTATTTGATTTTTGCATTTAGTAGGATTGAGGGGTAAAATAGTAAAAAATTGTTATTCAGATGTTTCAACGTGTCAATTATCAAATAATTTTTTTTATTCAGATTCAGCTCATTCAGATTCAGATTTATTCAATTTTTATCAAACACCCCCTAAGACTCTAATATGAGAGGCATCTCTAATTTTGGAACGAATAGAGTATATGAAAAATGCACTCGTACTTGTGCAATATAAAATTTCATACATATTTTGTGTAATATGTGCATTATAAAATTTCATACATATTTTGTCTGATATGTACATTATAAAATTTCATACACTCTTACTTGTCAAATAAGAGAACTTTTCTTTGAAATTAAGCTGATTAGTCTTGGGAGGTTCAAAATTTGTCATCTACATTAAAATTACTTTGCTACATGTGCTTGTGATGATTTTGTTAGAACTTAAATTCAAAACTTAAGTAGTGCTTGAGAAGTTTGGCATTTAAATTGTGTTTTTTAAAATAAAAAAAAATTGGTTGTTGCCTGTGGGTGGGGGAACGTACATAGTACTTAAACATAACGATCTTTTCTATCTAATTTTTCTGGTAGATATCTACTCAAACCGAAGATTATTTGGTGGACACGATAGCGCTGCATGATGTAATGCCAATTCTTCGCCCAGTTTTTGCTAACACTAATATTTGTAAGGTAATATTTCAGTATATTTTCTAGCCTTGTGAAACTTTTGTTTCTGCTGGTACACGTAATATAGAGTCGAGGTGAAATCATTGAATGTGACTTTAGGTGGTTTGGCTACCTAAAATTGAGTTCTTTGTTCCAGCAAGAGATGCTAATAATTTATTCTTCCTAGTCTGTTGATGGCTATCAATCAGCGGTGCTGGCGCTCAAAATACTCTCTGCTTCTTATTGTTGATATGTTGTTTCAGTGATTGGCTGCAAGATATTTTTTGATGTAGGTGTTCCATGGAGCTGATAATGATGTTCTTTGGCTGCAAAGAGATTTCCATATTTATGTTGTCAATCTATTTGATACTGCAAAGGTGAGATTCAGAATCAATCTTCTGTTTTTTGGTCAGAGATCTGGGGGATTATGTACAAATTTGTAATACTAATGTTAGTTAAATTGGTTAATTAATTTGCACTAAACGAGGGGATTGAGGAGTTGGTTTTATGATAGTTTTAACTTAGTTTTTGCATTGGGTAATTTACTATTATTTGGCTTCTAATTTTTCTTTCATGCTTTATATTTACAGGCATGTGAAGTGTTGTCGAAACCACAGAAATCATTAGCATACTTACTTGAAACATATTGTGGTGTTACCACAAACAAACTGCTACAGGTTTGGAATTTATTCGTTCTCTTGTGCATAGATTTGGAATATCTGAGTATCAATTGCATAAGATGATGAGATTCCTCATTAAAGGCATAGTCACTCTTATTCTATATTTTCTGCTTCATTTGCAATTACATTCGGAATGTAGTTCAGATGACATGTGAGCACCCAAAGTCTAACCATACTGAATTCCATCATTGACCTTATAAAACCAGTCGACATACCCTGTATGGACTACTAATCTCTAGCCGTTGTATTGAAATTTTGGTAGCCTCTTTGAGTATCTGACCCTGTCTTTATTCGATTGGTACATATAAGGAAAGTTTGAATGTTCCTTCCTTTTTACACAAGTCATGACTGAATTTAGCACATAACAGATTCAAAATTTTAGATTTCTGATGAGATGGTTCCACTAGACATGTTATGCAGATAGTAAATCTGTCGAATAAATCCGTGATACCATAAATCGATCCCATTTTGTGCTGATTCAGATTGCAATCGCATGAAAGATGTATGTTACTTATTATTGTCGGTCTGAATTGTAGCGGGAAGATTGGAGACAACGTCCACTTACGTTGGAGATGGTACAATATGCTCGAACCGATGCACACTATTTATTATATATTGCAAATTGTCTGTCTTCCGAGCTAAAACATCAAGACAGCGGTATTCTCTCTCTCTCTCTCTCTATATATATATATATATGTATATGTATATAAATGTATATGTATATATATCTCATGTATGTCCTTCATCTTAAATCTACTTCTCTATCCAAACTGTTTTGCAACCCTTTTTTAGGGGTTTGTGGCACGGACTATAGATGTGCAGAAGACATTTAAATATAATATTTTAAAAACATTTTTCGATATTTAATATTTCTGAATGTTATATATATACCATAAATATACTAAAAATAAATAAGTAAGCTCGTGATATCATTTTGTCTTTCCATCCAATGGTTGTAAGAAAAAGTTAAATACTTATTGCACTCATCTAAAACTATTTGCCAGTCAAACCATAACAGTTAAAATAGGATTGAAGGAGTATTATGTAAATGTATTTTTGGTGTCTTAAAATCTTTACCACAAAAACTAAAAAGAGTGTAGCAACTAAAGTGGGGCAAAGGAGTTATATTCAAGCTAGACTCTTTTATATTTATTGTCTTTGCACACACAAGCAAGACTGGAAGAGGAGATATATATTGAGTCGTATTATGACCATAGTCGTCCTTAAATCAATCTTAGCATTCGGCATATGTCACACCCCAAGGCCCTATACTTATTGTAGTTCTCGCGAGAAAACATCAAAGGGGAAACTTCGATGAAAGAATGAGATAGAAAATTTGACACTTTCGCATTTATTTCGTTTAAACAGGCAAAATTAACTGTTTTGGAACTAATACAGTGAACTAATAAAACTAGCTATTTTTGAACTTATACAATGAATTGTCCTTTTAAGGCTACCAATAAGCTTTCTAGTGGCCATAATTATAGCCTCTCTAGTATCATTTTGTTGGGGTTGGGGGAAGGAGGTTCACCAAAAAGTACCATTCTCTCTTGTAGGTTCCTTGTTCAAATCTAAAATAACAAACAATGTAATAACAAAAAAACTATTACGTCAAACTGGGTTATTTCTATGCTAAAATCAATATAGACGACTAACTCAAATAACATTTAACAAATGTTGCAGAAACTAGCAAATATTAAATCAAATAAAGTTAATTTGATGCTATAATCAATATAGACTCGGATGCAATTACTGGTGTCAACATAGGCATAAACATAATGCCAACTTTGTAACCTTCTACTTTCTAATAATTCCTCTTATTATTACAATTCTAATTTCTAAATAACAAGTGTATCAGAAAATTCAGCTTGTCTAGATGACAAATTCCATTTTGTTCACGAGGCCAGTCGGCGTTCCAATGCGACTTGTCTTCAACTTTTTTCAAAAGAGATTGAAGCTTTTCCAGGAGAGTCTGCTGCATCTTCTATACTTAACCGTCATTTGAATGATAAAGGAAGTGCTTCATCCGTTGTCTGTGACACTAAGGTCTGCTTCATTGGTTGTTGTTTCTTAGGTGTCTAAAAAGGCCGTCTGAATTGAAAAGAAATAACCTTTTTGTGTTTTCTTTAATTCAGTTTCAGAATTTTGTGAGACAATTATGTGCTTGGAGGGATTTGATGGTTAGTCTTGAATTATCCTTTTGCTTATATCCAGCTTCTTATTTTAATATAATTGAAATCCTCTATGATGGTAGAACACGGGATGTTGATTTTTTTACTTGCTTATGGGGAAGCTTGTCATCAGATGATCTGAAAGATTTCTTTCCGTGGTTCTCCATCATGTTTGAATATCTTGTAATGGTTGGAGTTTCGTTAAATTATGCCTTTAAAGTTTAGATATTCTTTTTTTTCTACCTTGTTGTATGGTTGAGCTTATAGTCTTGTATACTACACCAGTACACCTTTACTTGGTTTTTCTCCTTTGGAGCTTCTGTGTTTGTTTTTCGTTTTATTTGTGAGATGAGAATAATATCATAAAGCCTTCGAAGTTGGCAAGAAATGACTTGAAGAAGGTGCAAGAATTTGAGAAGGACTCGCAAGGAAAAAGGAGAGAGCCTTTCTTTTTTCTACGACATCAAATCTATAGGAGCATAATCTAGATTACTGCTATTGAAGCATAGTCCAAAAGTTATGTCACTCTTTAGTGCCTTTAATGTTCTCACAAGATTAGGAAAGTCAAAATAGAAGAAAAAACTACTCCTTTACTTTTGGCTTTCCAGTACTTTGCTAGACTGATTTTTTTTGCCATTCCTCAATAGAAAGAGGTTGTTGCTTGCTTTTCTGCATATAAGTATTTCATTAATGATGTTCCACTTCATGCTCTGTCGGTCTGTCTGATGAGAAGAAATTGCAAATTGCATTTATTCCTACAGCTTACTTACTTGATTAACACTTCCTTCTAGGCTCGCATGCACGATGAAAGCTTGAAGTACGTATTATCAGATCATGCTATTATTGGTCTTGCGCACGAGGCTCCAACATCTGAAACAGATATATATGACAGCATCTCGCAAGCAGATCTAAATGCTGACTCTGTGGATCTTAATTCTTCCCTCCAGTCTCTGTCTGCTGTTATTTGCAGTCATATCGAGGACTTCACTTATTTATTCAACGACGATGTAGGCAATCCTGATGATATCTTTCGACTGATTCTTCGAAAGCACCTGGGTCCAAGTGGAAGTTGTCCTCTGTCTATTTATAATTATGCTTTATTGTCAAAGAGTAACCTGTTAATCAATAGATTAGTGTCCAAAGGAAAAGGATTCAATAATTCAAAACAAGTTGCTCGGAAGGCTTCTCGAGATCTTTTTGTTCAAAAATTTTCTTGCAAATCTCCAGCATATGACAACTGTAGAATATATGCAAGTGATGAGCGATTACTATGCTATTGTGATCGGAGAAAGCTTGACTGGTTAGTGGATACCTTTCATCCTTGACTTCCGAAAAGTAAATGAAGTTGTCATTTTATCCTCTTTCCCTCTCTCCCTCGCTTCATTTTGTGTTTGTGTGTCTGTTTTCTTTGATCATATTGAATTCTACTTGTTACAGGTATCTACGTCGAAACCTGGCAAAACTTGTTGATGACAATCCGCCTGCCATCATGCTTCTTTTTGAACCCAAAGGTCGTCCAGAAGATGAGGACAATGATTTCTATATTCAAAGTAAGAAAAATATATGTGTTGGCTGTGGTGAAGAAAATCACTATTTACGATACCGAGTTATACCGTCATGCTACAGAATGCACTTTCCAGAACATTTAAAAAGCCATCGTTCTCATGATATTGTCCTACTCTGTGTGGACTGTCATGAAATTGCTCATAGTGCTGCTGAGAAGTATAAAAAAAGAGTAGCTGCAGAATTTGGAATACCACTTTTTATTCGTAAAGTAGTTGATTCTAGTCAAACACAATATTCATCTAGGTCGTCTGCCTCTGTTGTGCATGGTGAGGATGCAGGTGTGTCTCCTTTAGAATTGCGAACAGCAGCTATGGCTCTCTTGCGGCATGGACCAAAAATGCCATCGAAGCGCCGTGAAGAACTGACACAGGTGTGAAAGCATTTTACAGTTATCAAGATTATAAGTAAAAGTTTCATATTATTAAATTCTTTCTGTGATTGGGTGGGAAGCAGTAGACTCTCTTAGTCAAACATCTAGTTGATAGACCTCAATTAATTAACTAACTTGATTGGAAGATTTCTAATAGTGACATATTTAAATGTTTAATTATTTACATGCTCCAACTGATGCTAATGATTTTGTGGTGGATCTCACAAGAGAAAGGAAGTCTTGTGAATTTTGCAGGCCTTAAGTTTATATTTGAACCTCTCTTTGTCTTTTATCTTTGAGTGGTATCTGCTTTCATGCTCAGTTTTTAAGTTGCTTTTCTAGTTGCTTCCTAATTTTTCTTCACTTCATGCTTCTTTCTGTAGCTCATTTTTTATAATTGCAAACTCACGGGTCATATTATTGACTTTCTTTACTTTTGACTTGTTCCTTTATTCTTTCTCCTCTGGTGTAGCTTTTGGACTTAGGCCACTTACTTTTTACATTGATTTGTTCAACTAATTTAAATTTTGTTTCAATGAGCAATTGTGCATTTTGATTTGTTGTATTTCATATCTAAAATAAAAACTTGTTTGATGTGAGTATGATGAAAGTAATAATCAATCACTGATACTTGATATGCTTTGCCTGACATAATATAAAATCTTTGACATGTGAGGACCATGTTAAATTATGCTACTAGTAAATGTTTTTTGTTGGAATTCGTGTTCGCGGGGTGAGAAGGATTAAACTATGAGGTATAAATATAATTATCATTTTGCTTCTTATAATGTTCCATTTAGGGACAGATTCTAATAGCTTTCATGCTTCGTTATGGGCCTTGCTGTGTCTGTCTTGCAGAGGGGCACAGTTAGTTATATTGATAGGTCTGGACTCTGGAGACGCGGCTATTGTACGGTGATTTTGGGTTATTCCTCTTCTTTTTGCATTTTTCCTCACTTGTTCTTTTCCTGAGGAGGTCCTCCATGATTGTATTGATCACATCTGTGGTAATAAATTTATTATTTTTATAAAACAATTGGCAGTATAATTTCTCATCACACAACTATGGGATCACCATCATATCTAAGTGTTGGAAGCAGCGTAATAGTCGTGGTACATTGACATGACTTTGCAATTGGAGTACTTTTTAATTTTACTTCACATAACAAAAATATTACTCTTAGCTGTTCCTTGCATTACGACTTCAATACACACAAACCTTTTACAAACTCACTCTTTGTTTTCCCCTTTTCTTTCTAACTGTAGTTTATATGGACTTTCAACTACAATTGAATCCTCTGTTGTAAAGCAATGCACGTTATTTTGTTAAATTTGCAGAATATTAATTTCACCAACTTTCAGAGCTTTCTTTAAGTGCTTTTGTTCCCTTCGGTTTGTAGATTGTCATGAAATATTATGGAGGCAGGGATATATCAGATGAAGACTTGGAAAGAGCTTTGCTAGTTGGAATGAGTCCCCACGAGAGAAGACGAGTTGAGAAAAAGAGAGGGGTGTCACTTAAGCATGTTACAGTGAGCGATGGTCTAGACAATGAAGAAGAGAATAATGGTAGCGGGCCGTTGTCTGTCCTTGAAAATACATTAAACACCAATAATGTAGATGGTGCACAAGCACTTGGTGGAGAGACGGGCAGCAAAAATGGTAGCATAATGACAACAGGTATGGATTTAAGCTTGCCCAATATATATTCTAAACCTGAGGGATGCAGTGAAGCCTCTGTGAATGACGGCAAGCATTTGAACTCGGACGATATGGAAGCTTCTGAGACTACTTCAGAAAGGAAAGTTGCTATATATGATTGTGATACTAATTCAGAATGTAAAGGTCCATTGAATGGAAGTGTCTCTTCTAAAAGTAATTCAAAGTTGTCATTACTAGGACATGGGCCACACGGGAAACAAGTTGTGGATCATTTGCTGAAGGAATATGGGGATGATGGGATTCTTGAATTTTGCCAGAGATGGAGAAAAGTTTTTGTCGATACCATTCATCCCCGTTTCTTACCTGCTGGCTGGGATGTGACACACAGGTGTGGTGAACCCTGGTTAAGCTTGTGCTCTTCATTTTAACTTTCTTGACTGTGCATTTCCTCCTACATTTTAGATAATATGTTTTTTAAGACTGAATCCGGTTGATTTGAGCTAAGGAGCTTATATTATATGCTCTCTTCTTCTGTTTTTTCCCAGTGGTAGGAGAGACTTCGGCGAGTTCAGCGTGTATAATCCTACAAAGAATGGTTCTGCTGCCACCAACTTTTCATGAACGAAATCAGGTATTGAGAACAGTAATGATGAAAGTTTGAAAGCAATCTATGGAAGCATTAAATGTAATGTATGTAAATTATAAAATTTACTTTTTAGTTTTTGGTTGCTTATGTATTTAACCGGGGGAGAATCAAGTTAGTAGTTGCCATATCAATTCAATTTTATTCTATCTACATAAATATTTCTTTTATCCACTTGTGAGTTTATTATAATAAATTATTTGTGAGAGGGAACTAAGTTAGCAATTGAAAAGAGGATATTTCCTTCCTTCCATGGCATAAAGAATCATAATCCTTTTGATGTCAGAATAATGTATGTAGTAGAGACAGAGTAGAGTAGTAGTTTTCTTTCACTGCTTGTTAGACCCACTTCCCTGCCTTTACTTGCCCCGTCTCTTAACATAATTCCACAGCAATAAAAACGAATAAAGCAATTTCAACACTATTTTTGCTATTGGTACTAATACTTTGAAATGTATGTGTTGATAAATTACTCGTTTCCAACAAGGCAACAAATAATTCCAAGGTAAACACCTCTCGAACCTACCATCTTGGACATACCTCTTTTCTTTGGGCTCTGTTAACGTCAAGATTCTCTCATGCGCTCCAATCACCAAAAGTGCGTCCAATTCTGCACAGGAAATAGGTCAGCACCGGATCTCGACGGCTTGGGCCGTCGGGGATCGCTCCGGTGTAAGAATGAGTACAGGCCGGAAAAAGGATCAACAATGGAAGTTGTGTGCTCTAGTGTTTCGAGAGTAAAAATGTTCAGTTACCTTTTTCATGTAGTTTTCAGTACCTTTATATTCATCTCATCACCTTGCATGTAGCCCCTTTGCTGACGTCATCTTATTTCATGCAGGCTTTATCAAATCCTTGTTCCCCACTAAGCCAATATTATGTCAAGTCCTCATTAATGAAGACGGCTTAAGACGGCTTGACTCATCCCTTCAATCAGCCGCCTGTTAATCTCATAGATTATAGCTAACCCATATTAGCCAAGATATGGGATCCACAAGCAGCCACTTGTTCACTTCAAGATTTATCAGCCCAAGCCTTATTTAAATCATTAGTCAAATAATAGCCCAATACTCCAAGGATTAAGATGGGTTTGATCCGGAAAGCCCAAAATAAGTATGACCTGATCGGCCCAAATAAGCACAGCCCAACATTGC
Organism: Panax stipuleanatus; assembly: GCA_020205555.1. Classification (NCBI taxonomy): domain Eukaryota; kingdom Viridiplantae; phylum Streptophyta; class Magnoliopsida; order Apiales; family Araliaceae; genus Panax; species Panax stipuleanatus. Next base: position 135,323,148 of record CM035122.1, on the reverse strand, counting down.
CCCCCAGTCTTTTATCAAACAGAATGTTTGATGAAAGAGTATATCAGAGCTCGGCCCAATCAACAAGAAAATCCGAATGGATCCAAACACAGCCCAATTGAAAGAAAACTCACAAACAGACGTCAACTCTTCAAATTCAAGACAGACGCCAACTCTGCATCTCTATCATTACCTTCAATTAATGTGCCGTCTTCGTGTTTCGTGAACCACCGAAATGACTCCACTATAAAATCCCCAAGCCCTCAACTTAGATAGCTTTACCCGCTTATTTGAATCTCGAAATATTCTAGCTTTCTTCTTCTTCCTTCAGCTTCTCCTCTCTTCAAATCGTCATCAATGGCTTCCCAAAATCAAGATAACATCATTCCTCCCGCTGCAACTCCTTCATCTTCTACTCCGGTGGCTCAAAACCCTACCCAATCCGCACCAGAAAAGAACCCCAAACCCAAATCATCGTCCGGCAAGAATCCCCCAATTGATACTTCTAAAGACCCCCCTCAGAACCTCCCTTCGATTTCATCGATATAAAGCAATTCGCACACGCCAATACTCCTTCCAAGATCACTGAAACCGATATCCTAGCCATTCGTGAACGATACCAAATCCCTTACACCCATCAGCTGCGAGCACCGACTCCAACAGATAGGATGTATCACCGTCCTGATGGTTACGTTGCTGTGCCCCTTACTCTACTGGAGAAGGGACTCCGTTTCCCTCTTCACGCTTTTGTTATAAATGTCCTAGGATTCTTAGGGGTTGGGTTGGCCCAAATGGTGCCCAACTCCTACATCTACATTCTTGCTAGCTTCGAGCAAAGCATCCCCCATCCATTGATTTCTTCTTTTCTCTCTTCGTGGTCGGCCAGTCACGTAAGAAGGGGTTCAAGGGGCTGAGCAAACCCTCCAGTGTCAAAATTGAGAGGAGATCCTTGATAGACACCCCTTCAAGCAACAGAGGATGGTATAAAGATTGGCTATTCGTCAGCGGATCTGAAATCTCCTTTGTCCCGGATTGGACCACTGCCCCAGTCCTTTCACCCGACTTCGGTGACCTTACCGAAGAACGTGAGGTTGAAATGATAAAGCTTTTGGACAAACTTTCGATGAAAGAATGGAGCTTCGGACACCTTGGTAAACAAGCTTGGTTATATGACCATAAATGTAAGCTTCGGACCCTATATTTGTGCAATTTTTTCAAATTTCCTTCAATAATCGTTCTGAAGCATCGTTTTCTGTCTTTTGTAGTATCTCTGATTAAGCCTGCTTCCATTAACCGAATGGATTTGGAGAAATTCCTCATGGCCAAATCTACCCCAGCTTTCCCAAGATTCCGAAGCACAAGCTGCTGAAGGCCCACCAACTGAAACCCTAACTACCGAACCAACTCTTGACGAAGGGCCAAGCCAACCCCGTTGAAAGAAACATGCTGTCAAAAAAACAAAATCCTGTTCCAATCCCTACCCTTACCGAAAGCCTCCTAGACATGCCTATTGCTAATCGTACCAAAATCCTCCACACCAAAAAGCGAAAAGCCAAAGCCAAAATTATTCCTCTCACATCCGAAGAATTAAGAGTACCTCTTCCCAAAGTTAATCAATCTACACCTTCGCCAACTAAAATTGATGAATTCGAGGTTGAACCCAGTTCTCCTCTTATTCGAAAGAAAAAGCACCGTTCAGATAACCAGCCAATAACCGAAGACCAAACTCCACAACAATCAACCCCTCCTTTCTTTGGATCAATGCATGGAGCTTCCCGATCCCCCATCCTATGGCCTGACCAGAACGAGGACTTCCCTCTGCACCTCTACAACACCTTCGTTCTGGATGCAGACAACCACCAGTTCGACAACAGTTCCATTTCTGATCTGATTGAAGAGGGCCTGACCAACCAAGCTAGAGTAAGTACATATTCTTAACCATTTCCGTTCACAAATATCTTCTTGAGGCTTTTTATCAACTTTGAATAACTGCAGGCAAACGGAGTCTTCGGGCGTCTTCGCCAGAAGTATAAAGAAGTCGAAGCTGATGAGGAGGCAGCCAGAAGAGAAAATACAATATTAAAGTCTGCCTTGGCGAAAGAGAGAAACAAACATAAAAATATCCGCTTCAACTGTAGAGGCCTTCAAAAGGATCTTGCCACGCTGAAGGAGCAACTAACCGCATCTGAAGCCCTCAATCAAACTATCACCCAACAGAACGCAGAACTGCAAATGGCCAACGAACAGTTGTCCCAAAACAATCGAAGCCTGACCCAAGCTATGTCCGAAGCCAAAAAATCTGAACAACGACATCTTGACCTTCGGAGCAAAGTCGAGAACGAGCTTCATGACCTTAAACTGGCTGGTCCCCCACTTACCGAGGAGCTTCGAAAAGAGATTCAAATTGCATATCGCAAATCTCCCGATCTGACAAATGAGATAGTTCAGATGTATGCCGAAGGCTATGAACAGGCCCGAAGCAAAGGCAAAGCAAAACTAGCTGCTGCCTCTCTGAACCCATTACTCCTTGATTCTTCTGATGACGAAGACGAAGAGTAATGGTGAAGATAACCTATCTTTTACTTGTTTTATGAACTTGTAAAAATTTTGATCAACAGTGTAACTTCTTGCTTATGTTTAATGAAATATATCTTATTCCTTATTACTCCTCTTCAATTTAAGTTATACTGTTATTTAAACAATATATAATATGAACTCAAGATTTTAAGTAGAATCAAGTAACAATGTAAGGCAAGACTTACTCATTACCGAAGAATGATGTAAACCACCGTTAGAATGAACAAATAACCGAACTCCCAATAAGAATATTTATTCCGGAGAACTTATAATAACATCCAAGCTTATACTGGAGACCTCGTTCTTCTCCAAGAGCCAAGCGGGATCAATCCCGATGATATTCCACTTCGCTATGAGGAGTCGAATGGATCCATTCTTACAACAATTTGGTAACCTCGTTCTCTCCGTGAGCCGAACGGGTTCGACCAATCAATATTTCGCTTCGCTACTAGGAGACGAAGAAATCTAGCCTTATACTAAGCTGGACAACCTTGTTCTCTCCGAGAGCCGAACGGGTTCAACCCAAAAATATTCCACTTCGCTACGAGGAGTCAAAGGGATCCATCCTTATAACAATTTGGTAACCTCGTTCTCTCCGAGAGTCTAACGGGTTCGACCAATCAATATTTCACTTCGCTACGAGGAGACGAAGGAATCCAACCTTATTCTCAGCTGACAACCTCGTTCTCTCCGAGAGCCGAACAGGTTCAACCCAAAAAATATTCCACTTCGCTACGAAGAGTCGAAGGGATTCATCCTTATAACAATTTGGTAACCTCATTCTCTCCGAGATCCGAACGGGTTCGACCAACCAATATTTCGCTTCGCTACGAGGAGACGAAGGAATCCAACCTTATTCCAAGCTGGCAACCTCATTCTCGCCGAGAGCCGAATAGGTTCAACCCAAAAATATTCCACTTCGCTACGAAGAGTCGAAGGGATCCATCCTTATAACAATTTGGTAACCTCGTTCTCTCCGAGAGCCGAACGGGTTCGACCAATCAATATTTCGCTTCGCTACGAGGAGACGAAGGAATCCAACTTTATACCAAGTTGGCAACCTCGTTCTCTCCGAGAGCCGAACAGGTTCAACCAAAAAATATTCCACTTCGCTACGAGGAGTCGAAGGGATACATCCTTATAACAATTTGGTAACCTCGTTCTCTCCGAGAGCCGAACGGGTTCGACCAATCAATATTTCGCTTCGCTACGAGGAGACGAAGGAATCCAACCTTATACCACGCTGGCAACCTCGTTCTCTCCGAGAGCCGAACAGGTTTAACCCAAAGATATTTCATTTCGCTACGAGGAGTCGAAGGGATCCATCCTTATAACAATTTGGTAACCTCGTTATCTCCGAGAGCCGAACAGGTTCGACCAATCAATATTTCGCTACGAGGAGACGAAGGAATCCAACCTTATTCCCAGCTAGGCAACCTCGTTCTCTCCGAGAGCCGAACAGGTTTAACCCAAAGATATTCTACTTCGCTACGAGGAGTCGAAGGGATCCATCCTTATAACAATCTGGTAGATAAATCAGTCTTGAAGAAAAAAGCCATCTTTATTGATAACTGCTATCATAATTACAGACTCCTGTACTTCGACGCTGACCCTACTGGAAATATTTACGAAGTCTTCCAGCATGCCAAGTATTCTTTATCTCAGACCCATCTAACGCTCGTAATTGGTAAGTCCCTGGCTTTGGCACACCAACAACTTCATAAAGGCCTTCCCAATTTGAAACGAGCTTCCCCATATTCTGAGGTGTAGAAGCTTCTACCTCTCGAAGAACGAAATCTCCAACTTCAAACTTTCAGAGCTTTACCCCTTTATTGTAGTGCTTAGCAACACAACGTGAATATGCTGCCAGCTTTATCAAGGCTACCTCACTGATTTCTTCAAATAGATCCATATTGACTTTAAGTCCCTCATCATTATACACTTCTTTGAATTGACTGACCCGAAGACTTGTAGACCCAATCTCCACAGGAACCAGGGCGTCCGAACCATATGCCAATCTAAAAGGTGAATCCCCTGTTGTAGTCCTTGTCGTAGTTCGATAAGCCCATAATACGCTAAGTAGCTCCTCAGGTCATCTTCCTTTTGCATCATCCAGCCTCCTCTTAATCCCATTCAGGAGTATTATGTTGGTTACTTCAACTTGCCCATTAGATTAAGGATGAGTAACCGAAGTCTTTCGATGCTGAATTCCTAACTCCTTTAAGAATGCTTCAAACTTCGATCCCACAAACTGGCGATCATTGTCTGAAACTACCGCCATAGGAATACCAAAACGAACACCACCGACTCCTTCAGAAATTTTAAGCACTCCTGCTCCGTAATCAGCCGAAGTGGCTTCGCCTCTACCCACTTAGTTATATAATCAATCGCCACTATAACAAAACTGACCTAACCTTTCGCTTTTGGTAATGGACCTAGTATATCCACCCCCCAGACAGCAAAAGGTATAGGAGATAAAATCGAGTATAGCTCTTCTGGTGGCTGATGTGGGATCGGACTATTCAACTGGCATTTCTGACATTTCTTCACATAATCGGTAGCTTCCTTAAAAATTGTTGGCCAATAGTAACCCTGATGGAGCACCTTGTACGCCAACGACTTCGTAGCCATATGATCGCCATAAATGCCTTCATGAACTTCTCGAAGGACATAATCAGCTTCAGATAGAACCAAACACTTCAGCAATGGACAAGAATAAGCCCTTCGATAAAGATCTCCATCAATAAGTACGAAGTTCGAGCTTTTATACTTCACTTTCTTGGCTAACATCTGGTCCGAAGGTAGTACGCCATCTGCCAGATAGTTTATATATGGCGTCATCCTAGCAATTAGATCGCTCGATGCATATCACTTCCCCGTGCTGGATGCTAGGCTGCTTCAAAACCTCCAAGTAAACTGACCCATCAAAAGAACTCGATTCAGTTGTAGCCAACTTTGACAAAGCATCGGCATTTGAATTATCAGTTCGACCAACCCCTTGAAACTCGTAAGAGTCGAAGTATTGAAGCCGATCTTTTAATTCTGCAAGATATTTAACTATGTTCGAGCCCCGGGCTTCATATTCCCCCAAAACTTGTTTGATGACCAACTGAGAATCACTGTAGATGATCAGCTTCTGAACTTCCAAGCTCTTTGCCAATCTCAACCCGGCTAACACTGCTTCATATTCAGCCTCGTTATTTGTTGCCCTGAATCCAAATCTGATAGTCTGCTACACTTTGAATCCCTCCGGACTCGTCAGAATGACCCTAGCACCACTGATGTCTGAAGTAGAAGATCCATCAGCATATAACGTCCAAGAATTGTGAGACTGCCGAAGTATTGCTACCGTTTCTGTAGATCTCTCAGCTTCATTCAAACTCTCATCAGCTTCGGAGAAAGAACTTTCTACCACGAAATCGGCCAAGACCTGACCTTTAATAGCTATCCGTGGATGATATTCTATGAAGAATTGGGACAATTCCATCGTCCATGCAGCAAGTCTTCCCGAAACCTCTAGCTTTCCCAACACCTTCTTTAGTGGTTGATCCGTGCATACCACTACTATCCGACCTTTGAAAGTATTGCCTAAGTTTTTGGCTTGCTATTATTAAGGCAAAGGCAAAATTCTCAAGGTTTGGATACCTTGTTTCTGTATCCCTAAGGGCATGGTTCACATAGTAAATCGGATGCTGCTTACCCCCAACTTCACGCACCAAAACTGCTTCTACTGCCAATGAACTTGCAGCCAGATACAAATATAAAGGCTCAGCAGGAACTGGCTTTACCAACAAAGGTGCCGCAGACAAATACCTCTTGATTCCTTGGAAAACATCCTTGCACTCCGAAGTCCACTGGAACGTTTTCGCGTTTTTCGGCCCTTTCAATGTGTTAAAGAACGGTAAGCACCTTTCTGCCGACTTAGACATGAACCTCCGCAACACTGCTATCCGACCAGTCAAACATTGGACATCTTTGAACGATTGTGGGGATTTCATGTCCAGGATAGCCTAGATCTTCTCTGGATTAGCTTCGATACCCTTTTTGCTGACTAAATAACCCAGAAATTTGCCTGCCCCAAGTCCGAAGGTGCACTTGGTCGGATTCAGCTTCAAGTCATAATGTCGAACCGTCTGGAAGCACTCCTCTAGATCGTCCAGATGACCACGAACCGACATACTCTTTACTATCATATCATCGACATAGACCTCCATATTCTTCCTTAGCTGCTTTGTGAAGACGTGGTTCATCATCCTCTGATATGTTGCTCCCGCATTTATCAAACCGAACGTCATCTTCTTGTAGGCGTACACCGACCGATGAGTAATAAAAGCTGTCTTCGGGATATCCTCCTTGCACATAGAAATCTGATGATATCCCGAAAAAGCATCCATGAAGCTAAGTAAGGCATACCCTGAAGTTGCATCAATGAGCTGATCGACTGTGAGACAAAGGATAAAAGTCTTTCGAGCATGCCTTATTCAGATCGGTATAATCTATGCAAACCAGCCACTTTCCTCATCCACTCCGGATAATCGATCTCAAAGATAAAGTCTGCGACCAGCAACTTCGCTATTTCCTCATCGATTATCTTCTGCCTTTCTGGCGCAAAGATCCTCCTCTTCTGTCGAACTGGCTTCCTCGCTGGATCCACGTGCAGTCTATGTTCGGTCACTTTACGACTCACCCCAGGCATATCACTGGGGATCCAAGCAAAGATATCGGTATAACACCGAAGCAGCTCTATCAGATTGGTCCGAAAAGGCTCTGGTATCCCCGAACCGATTTTCACAGTCTTTTCTTTCTTCCCTAGTATTAGTTCAAATTCTTCGGTCTCTTCTACTGGCATAACCAATGATTCCATGCTGCTCTCCGTAAATGGCTCAATCTCGATGGCCATGGTCTGCTTATGTCTGCTGACTCCTACTCCCGAAGTAATCAAAGCATTCTAATAGCACCTTCTCGCCAAGTCCAGATCTCCTGCAACTTCACCAACTCCATGTGGCGTCGAAAATTTAATCTTGAAATGAGGAATTCATGTAACTGCCTGAAGAGCTGTCAAAGTAGGTCTTCCCAGAATAGCATTATATGCAGAATCCACATGTACAACATGAAATTTACACATAATTTGAACCTGTTGAGGAGCCGTTCCGAAGATAACTAGCAGCTTGATAGTCCCCGTCACTTTAACTGGATCGTTGCTGAAGCCATACAAAGGAGCCTCCTGCCCAATTTCCATCTTCTGACCATGCAAAGGCATCCTATGGTATGAATGTGCGTACAGAATATCCACCGAAGACCCATTGTCTATCATCATTCTCTTCATGTCCACCGAACCCACTTGTGCAGTAATAACCAGAGCTCTTTGGTGTGGTTCGATTGGTTCTGAAGGGAAATCATCATCTGTAAAGGAGATGACTGACCCTGGATAAGCCCTCTCAGCTTTCAGAGGCTTACCCGTCACCGCCATCACCGAATCTAGATAGTCTCGACGCTTCTTCCCCGCAGCCTTACCAAAGTTACCTCCGGTAATCACGTCCACCACATGTCTTGCCTGTTGATTCTGAACTGGTTGCGCTGGCTGGTTAACTTGAACTGACTCCCTATTCCTCGGGTGCTCCCTTTGCTGCTCTCGTCTCGCCACGTAATGAACCAAGACTCCACTTTGAATTTATCTTTCAATGAACTCCTTCAGATTCCAACAAGAATTAGTGTCATTCCCAACCGCCTGGTGGTAATCACAATACTTAGCGGGATTTTCGGATCCCGATCTAGGATTATTTCGAGGTTGTTCGAAGTACGGCTGATTTTTTATCTGTTTCAGAATAGTAGCCCGATCTGTATTAAGCTGGGTATACACCTTATTTACCATCTTGATAGGTCTCCAAAACTGGGTATTTAATTTTGATGATAACAAATTAGGATTAAAGGTCAAAAAGAGTATAATCCTCTACATAGGATTAAGTGCTAAAATGATTTATTAATTACATTGAATATTTTGAACAAAAATATTTATTTTTAAAAATTACTTCTTTTGAATTTATTTTATGACCTTGATAATTTAATATCAAGTGTTAATAAAATGAGTTCATATAGTAAAATTTTCTAAGGCAAGGAGATTCCTATTTTATTTTGTAAAATGAATTTTCAAAATTCTTTTAAGGGTAAAAACTATTTTCAAAAAATATATATACTAAAGTATATTATATTTATAAAAGAATATAATATATTTATATATATATACCGTGCATGTATGTGCATGGTGTGTGTGTGCCGAATATATATATGAATAAAAGTGTGTGTGTACATATGTGACCGAGTGTGTGCAAGTGCATATGTGTGCCTAGAAATATGTGCTTAATTTACAAAGTGTGGGCATGTGAGTGAAGTGCTGAAATTATGTTTATTTGCTGGCATGAAATACTAAGGCTTATGCCTTAACACTTGAAGGCTGGGCATTAATGTTTGTGTCGAATTTTTGCAAAGTGTATGCATGAATTGTAAATGCAATGCTTACATTGGTGTTTGTGCCGCAAGTCAAAATTTTTTACAAAGAACAAACTTCTAAAATATGTTGGCCAATTCAAAATTCATAACCGGCTATTTGAAGAAGTGATCCGAGCCCCTTATTTCTCATCATGCAATCCGGACCTTCCAATTCAAAAATATTTTTAAAAAATTACGATTTTGCTCGAACCTGAAAAATTCTATAAATAGGAGGCTTTTCTATCTATTTCATTTAACCAATTTTACAAACCGAAAAGCTTCCTCTCCTTGCCTACAGATTATACAAACAAACTTTTACTCTCTTCGCTCAATCAAAGTTATAATTTTATTTGGAAGAGATAAATTCGGTCCAAGTATTTGAGATAAGTTGTCAAAATTATAATTGTTCATATCATCTCATACTTGCTCATTCATATATATATCTGTGATAAATTGTCATACATATTCATATATCTATATATCCATATTAGTAAAGAGTCAGTACTTGGGCACCGAAACGCTTAATGCAAATTCGAATGATATTTCTTTGAAATACTCTGAACAGTCTTTAAAATCCCAAGTGGCCCTTTACTGGTATAATCAATATATAGATTTAGATAATCAGATATAACCTGTGATAAACATTTATATATATCTTATATATGATCTATCATATCTAGTAAAGAGTTAGTACTTGGACATCGAAACGCGATATGCAAATTCAAATGATATTTCTTTGAAATACTCTGAGCGGTCTTTAAAATCCCAAGTGGCCCTTTACTGATATAAATAATCGATATAAATATTCTTTAATATTCTATATCCGATTATCAAGTTGTGAATCGAAAATTTTAGTCAGTTCTTGGATACCGATATGCGTTAAGCAATTCGGATATTTCACTTGAAATACTTTGGACGGTCTTTAAAATCTCAAGTGGCCAAATTATTCGCAACGTAGATCAAGTATAATATAATATATATAAGTGGGTAGAACGAGTTTGTTCAAGTATTATCTAAAGTGAATTATATTGTCATACTTGATAAACTGTCATCAAATATATTGCTCATATAATCATTCATAAATTATTGTTGCATTATATAAGTGTGTGTAGTTGTTTAAAGTTATATTTATTCAACAACAAAGAAACACACTCTTTATAAAGAAAAATCTTTTTCTTAATCCATTGAAAAATATTCTTTAAAGAAAAAGAAGATCTTTGTTACAAGTGCTTATATTATATCTGCTTTCACAGAAGCACATCACATAAAAGTCTTTGAACTTTTATCATACACTTGAAATTCTATATCTGCTTATCTGAGAAGTATCTGTGTTATAATTGTATCTGCTTATTGTTAGAAGCAAACATTCAAACAAACTTTTGTAATAGAAAAAAGGGGTGAGTTAGTTTATTTTGTTTCAAAAACAAAATATAAAATAGTACTAAGCTCAAAAGAAGATTAAACTAAGCTTGAGGAAGGAGCTGAGAGTTCGCTGTCCAAGAAAGTTAGTTGAGGGTAGTTGTAAGTTTATCTTTAAAACTTTGTACAGGCTTCTCCGCCTATTGAAGGAGTATTTATTACAGGAAGTAATAGGATCTCAAGTCCTGGAGAGGAGCTTGAGACTGAACGTAGCAACATACCCGGGCTGTATGTTGTGAACCGGATAAATATATGTGCATTGTGTGATTGAATTTTAAACTGTCTATTAATTTGATAAAATTAATCCACTAAAATTCAAAAAGGCCAAAGATAATGTTTAAACGGTAATAATCTATTCAACCCCCCTTCTAGATTATTATTGGACTTTCAATTGGTATCAGAGCGGTGCTCTTTAATTTGTTTGTTAAGTGATTACATGAATATCTAAGAGTAGATCCATCTATGGTCTACACAAATGTTACCGGTTGCGGAGAAGGACCATCGATGTCCAGACCTCCACTATTTGATGGCACAAACTTTGCCACCTGAAAAAATAGGTTCAAAATCTACGCCAAATCACAAGGAATCAAACTTTGGCTAGCAATTGAACGTGGTGTAAAGATTCCCACAAAAATCGAAAATGAAAAGCTCGTTGAAAAAGATGTTGGGGAATTCACCACCAAGGATGAGGAGATTATGAATATCGCCTCTAAAGCCGAATAGGTGCTAACCAGTGCTCTTATAAAAAAAGAATACAAAAGAGTTAGCAACTGCAAGAATGCAAAAGAAATCTGGGAAAAATTGATTGTAATCTATGAAGGAACCAGTCATATCAAAAAACCAGAAAATATGCTCTAATCCAAGAGTATGAAAGCTTCAAGCTGGAAGAAGGTGAAAAGATCATTGATATGGAAACTCATTTTTCCAGAATCATTGATGAGCTAGAACAATTGGGAAAAGCTTACACAACAAATGAGAAGAACAGAAGGATTCTCAAAGCCCTTCCCTTTGTGTGGAAAATGAAAGTTACAGCCATCAAGGAAATGCAGGATCTAACTGCTTATCCCCTTGATAGCCTCATTGGAAATCTTCGTGCCCACGAAGTCGACATGCTAGTAGAAAAAGCAGGATCAGATACAGACCTCAAAAAGAAAGGAATCGCTTTCAAAGCCTTACTTGTTGATCAAGAAAGCGATGATGATGAACTAAATGAAGAACTCTTGAGTCTAGATAATAATGATGTTGCATTATTATCAAGACAACTCAGAAGAGTAATTCAAAGCAAAGCAAAGAGATATGGCAAAGGCTTCATGAAAATAAATAATAACTTCAATAATTTCCGAAACAAGCAAGCCTTCAAGCCAAAAACTCCAGGAGGGAATTTCAAAGCTACCAACAACAACTTCAGAAATGCTGGCACAAATAAAAATTCAAATAACTGTTTTGAATGCAACCAGCCAGGACACTTCAAGAAGGATTGTCCAAAACTAGCCAACAACAAAGTTCTAGTAGTTGAAGAAGGCTGGGCTCTAAGTGATGAAGAAGAACCTACTAAGCCAACTGAAGAAACAGCAAATCTATGTTTTATGGCGGACAATGACTCATCACCAAAATCTAAGGTAAATTCGAAACATCAAGCTTATAATGATAATGAAATTATTAAAGAAGAGTTTATTAAATTAAAAGCATCATTTAAAAAATTAATTGAAGCAAATAGAAATCTTAAAATAAAAATTTTAATTTAATCATGGATACTGAAGTCTTAAAACATGAAAATGAGAAATTAGAAAATAACTCTTCAGAAAATCTTATAGTAAAAGAAGAACTAGAAAAGTTAAGAAAAACAAATGAAAATCTTGAAAAGAAAAATTCTACACTTGCTACTTCTATTGAAAATCTTAAAACTGAAAATTTAGCTCTCACTGAAATTATAAAAGATTCTCAAAAACAAGAAGTAAGTAAAAAGGAAAATTCATTAGAAAAACAAAATGAAGTATCTATTCTAATGAATCAAATTAAAATGATGACTCTAGAACGGGATGACTTAAACTCTACAGTTATTAAGTTTACAAAAGGAAAAGAAAATCTTGACGTTATGCTCGGTCAACAAAGATGTAATTTTAATAAAGAAGGATTAGGATATACCGGAAAATTCAGTAAGATAAAACATAAGAAACTCTATCATATTAAAAGTAAAGAAAAAGATCATGCATCTCCTTTTAATAAATGCTCTTACTGTAATAGAAATGGTCATTCAATTTACTCATGTAATGCCAAGTATGGAAATTATTCAGGAAAAATGATTTGGGTACCAAAAGGAAGTTACACTGCACCTATTATCATAAAAAGAGAATTTCTTTATCATGAAAGACCATCTAGAAACTCTCTTCAAAATCCTTCATTCAAAAGAATTAGTCATGCATATTATAAATCTACTACTCATAAAACTTGTGTGTCTACGAGTGATTATTATCCTGTACCAAATTTTATAAAGGAAAACACGAACAATCCTTATACAAATTGGAAAACTTACCCAAAGGACCCTTCTCATTAAAAGGTACCAGTTTGTGAATTTAATATATGTTGCAAACTGGAAAATTAATCTTACTTTGTCCCAGAAGTCAAAATGTGTACACGTGTGATTTAGATGCATACTCACACATAGATAATGTTTGTCTTGTGTCTGCAAATGACGACCCTTGGCTTTGGCATCGTAGATTAGGACACATTAACATGAAATTGATTAATAACATATCTTCTAAAGAACATGTTCGTGGCCTTCCTAAACTTAAATTTTTTAAAGACCATATTTGTGAAGCCTGTGAATTAGAAAAACAAATTCATGCATCTCATAAACCTAAACTCACAATTTCAACCTTTCGACCACTTGAACTCTTGCATATGGACTTAGTTGGACCTATCCCTAAACATAGTATGGGTGGTGCTGTCTATATTTTAATCCTAGTTGATGATTATTCAATATTCACTTGGGTTGATTTTCTAAAGTTCAAAAATGAAGCAATAAACTCCTTTTCTGCTCTATGTAAGAAAATTCAGAATCAACAGGGAAGCTCTATTATTTATATTCGGTCTGATCACGGAAGAGAATTTGACAATTCTGATTTCATAATGTTCTGTGATGAGCACGATATAAGTCATAACTTTTCTGCACCTTACACACCTCAATAAAACGGTGTGGTTGAAAGAAAAAATCGTACTCTACAAGAAATGGCCAATACTATGCTTAATGAATATCGACTTCCTAAATATTTTTGGGCCGAAGCAATTGCAACTTCTTGTTATATTTTGAATCGTGTCTTACTGAGACCAATTCTTTTCAAAACTTCATATGAACTCTTTTATCAAAGAACTCCGAAAATAAACTACTTTCGTGTCTTTGGGAGTAAATGCTTTATTCTAAATACTAAACAATATCTAGTGAAATTTGATCCCAAATTTGATGAAGGAATATTCCTGGGATATTCACTAAACAGTAAAGCATATAGAGTCTTTATAAAAGAACTCTAGTCGTGGAAGAGTCAATGAACGTGACTTTTGATTAATCTAAACCTCCTCCAAAATACAAATAACTGGTAGAAAATGATACAGTTATTGAAGATATTCTCAGAAATATGGAAGAACTAAAAATTGATGATATTTCTTCTTCTGTCAATGTTAATCCTCTTGAAATCCTAATCCCCAGCTAAATGACTTGCCTAAGGAATCACATGCTGTAAGAAATCATCCAATAGAAAACGTCATTGGTGATATCGATAAAGGGATTCTTACAATATCACAAGCACAAAACATGGCCAGTCATCCATCCTTTCTGTCACAATTTGAGCCTAAAAATTTAAAAGATGCTTTGATTAATGAAGACTGGATAACAGCCATGCAAGAAGAACTTGAACAGTTCACAAGAAACAAAGTCTGGGAATTAGTTCCAACTCCCGAAGAGACCTCCATTATTGGTACTCGATGGGTGTTTCGTAACAAATTAGATGAAAATGGAACTGTTATACGTAATAAGGCACGATTAGTTGCACAAGGGTATAATCAACTTGAAGGAATTGACTATGATGAAACATATGCTCCTGTTGCTAGAATTGAGTCTATACGTATGTTATTAGCTTTTGCATGCCATAAAGATTTTAAATTATTTCAAATGGATGTGAAATCTGCTTTTCTATATGGTATTATTGAAGCCTGACTTTGAAGACTTTGAGCATCCTGATTATGTGTATAAACTACACAAAGCTTTATACGGTCTAAAACAAGCTCCTAGGGCATGGTATGAAAGGCTGAGTAAATTTTTATTAGAAAATGGTTAGAAAAGAGGCACAGTAGATACTACTCTTTTTACAAAATATAAAAATGATGATATTCTTATTTTACAAATATATATTTTTGGATCTACTAACATAAATATGTGCAATGAGTTTTCTGAAAGCATGAGTAAGGAATTCGAAATGAGCATGATGGGAGAATTGAATTTCTTCCTAGGACTACAAATCAAGCAAGGAGAAAAAGGTATTCACATCTCTCAATCCAAATATTGTAAAGAAATGATTAAGAAATTTGGTTTAGAGTCTGTAAAACCTCTTAATACTTCCTATGTCAACTACTGATAAACTAACTGCTGATGAAAATGGAAAGTGTTGACACAAAGAAATATCGAGGAATGATTGGCAGTCTCCTCTACATCACAGCTAGTAGACCTGACATTATGTTCAGTGTCTGTAAATGTGCCAGATTCCAAGCAAATCCTAAAGAATCTCACTTGGTTGCAGTAAAAAGAATATTTCGATACCTTAAAGGAACTACAGACTTAGGTCTATGGTATCCTAAAGGTCAACCATTTGACCTTGTGTGTTTCTCTGACTCTGACTATGCCGGTCATCATGTTGATCGAAAAAGCACAAGTAGAACTTGTCAGTTCTTAGGTGGATGTTTAGTTTCATGGTTTTCTAAGAAACAAAACTCGGTATCTATTTCAACCACCGAAGCCGAATATATAGCTGTTGCACGATGTTGTGCACAGATATTGTGGATGAAACAGACCCTTGCCGATTACAATATAAAATTTAACTGTGTGTCAATATTATGTGATAATACAAGCACTATCAATTTAAGTAAAAATACCGTTTTACATGCTAGATCAAAACACATTGATGTTAGACACCATTTCTTACGAGATCATGTCAACAATGGTATTATTAAATTAGAACACATTGACACAGAATTAAATATTACTGACATATTCACTAAACCACTAAGTTTTGATAGATTTTGCAAACTACGTTTAGATTTGGGAATGTTAGATATTATTTCATAATATATGAAGTTGTTTAAAATCTATATTTTTAAATATAATTTTTATTATTAATTCATAATTTTCTATTAATTTATATACATATATACATATACTCACAATTATACATATTTGTTTCTCTTATATGTCAATACACTTATATTATGTAATTAAGTATATATTTTTATATAAAAGATTTTATATTTATAATCTTTCTCAAATTTCACATTATATATATCAAAATTATATTAATATAATTTTTTTTATAATTTCGTTCTATTTTATATAAACTCATAATTATATATATATAATTTATTTATTTATATATGTTAAAATATGCATTTTATATATTGAAATTTCATATTTATACTCTCTCTTAATTATCTGAAAATTATACTATTATAAATTTTTTTTAAAAAAATTTCAAAAAGATTAATTTATAGATTTCAATATAAATTTTTTTTGGATTTTTATTATTAATTATATCAAAAATTATATTTTATAATATTTATTATATAAATATATATCTGATTTGATCTGAGCCACTAATTAAAAGTAATCCAACGGTCAACTACAAACACAATCCACGCCCATCAGATCCAACCAATCAGAAATCGAAAAACCGAAGCACACGGATCACGCTCAATTACCGTTCGATCAACACAGAAAAACACAAACCAATCACAGTCGTCCGATCAGAAGTCAAAAAGTCAGTCGATCGTTTAGACGCGCGATATCTTTCCAACCGTTGATCAAATCTCAGGTTTGTTTTCAGCCGCACGATCAAGTCAATTAAGCTAAATATAAAAACTAAAAATCAAAACCTAATTCATTTTTTTACCCTCTCTCTCTCTCACACCCGCCGGTTCTCTCCATCTTCTCCCTCTCTCTCTACTCTCAAACACTCTCAATCCTCTCCATCTCAAACCTTAACCCTAAACTCTCTCAGCCTAAAACAGTCAATCCTTGTAAGTTTTCTGTGTTCTTCTTTTAGTTAGATGAATCTTCGATGTCTTTTAACTCTTCTGTCAGTTTGAGTAATCTTTCTTCATGTTTATAGGTTCAATTTTGTTTCAAACAAAAATATTTCTTATTTCTGTTCATATTCTTAAAGATTTTCAAACCCTAAAAAAAAATTCTGAGTTCAAAATTTACTTCTTAAAAGAATTTTTTTTGTGCTCTTAAAATTTTCAAAACCCTAAATCTAAATATTTTTGTGTTTTTTTTGTTCTCTTCTGTTTTCCTCTTCTTCTTCTGTTCGTCTTCTTTGTAATTTTTTTTTTAAAAAAACCTAGATCCATACAAAATATATTTTTTGACAAAATTTCTTAACGATTTTTATATATATTTCATGTGTTTCAAACGTTTTGTGTGTTCTTAAAACCCTAATTTCTATTAAAAGTTTTGTAAACAAATTTTTCTTCATCTATGTATTTTTAAAAAAATTATATATATATAAAAATCTTTTATTTCGAAACCCTTAATATGAATGTGTTCTCCTTCTGTTTATTTTTAACTATACTTATGTTTAAAATACTAAATCTTTTCTATGTGTTTAAACCCTAATTTTTTTAAAATGTTTCTGTTAAAATATAAACTCTGGATTTTGTTTTTTTTTTCTGTCAAAACCCTATTTTTTAAAAAAAATTCTGTTTACTTTTTTCGACAATTTTTTTTCACATATATATATATACAGTTTTTGAAACCCTAAAATTTCACAAATTTGTCAAAAATGTTATATATCTTCTTATGTCTACTTATCAGAATATACATGTGTAATGACTGCTGTGTATTATATTTATATATATACCTGATTTGTGTGGGTCTGAGATTTCTGGTATATGATGAAATATGGTTTTTCTACTGATACACTTATTCTGAAACAATTTGAAAGCTGCTAAGTTGTGTGAATAGCTGTGCGAAGGTAATCACTTCACCCTCTCTGTTTAACTAAGATTATATGAATATTGAACTGTGTGGCTACTGAAAGCCACTGGCTATATATATATATATCTATATCTGTCTATGTGAATATAGGCATCAAAATTTCCATGTCTAGTTTCGGTCTATTTTTGGATAACTGTAAGTTTCATATTTATATTTCTACATGGGTGGCTATTTAAAAGCTACTGGTTTATATGAGACTTGTCTATATGAGTTTAAATATTAAATGAAAGTTGAATTGTCATGTTTGAAATCTGCAACTTTGAAAATTAGACATTAGGTGATGAAAATAATTACCATATTGAGTAATTATATGTTATTACTGTTATATGCTGACATGTATAATAGAGATCATATGCTATATCAGTTTTATATAACATTGACTTGTTAAATCAATGTGTTGATACACTATATCTTAATATATTGGAATCTGACAATGACAACATGTTAGTGTTATGTAACATTGGCTGGTTGTATCTCTGTCTTAAATTTGTAACAGTTTGATGTGGGCATATCTGTGCTATCTGTGATAACTTATCTATGTTGATTTGCTACAGTTTGATATGGGCCAATAAGTCATGATAACATGTATCTTTGTTTGATATTAGATCACACATGTTATGTCAATAACCTGCATACGTTTGATATTTGATTGTGCTCTCTTATTGGACTACTGGACAAATTTTTTAAAATAAAAAAAAAGTCTGACAAAAGATTTAAATTTGCAAAACAATACTACATTTGTCTGTCCCTTACTGTTCACACTACACAGTCATCACATGAACTGTTTACTTTTTAACAAATAGGACATGCCATACTAATTAAGATAATTTTTTAATTAAAACTTTTTCTATAAAAGGATAGCTTTAAATGTGCAGTCTTACTTTCAAACCTCTTCTACTACTTGTCTGCTTGTGCATTTTCTCCCTTTCAAAAATATGAAACCTGTTCAGTCTTCTAAAAGAAAAAGGTCTGAGATTTTCACTGACCCACACCCTGACCTATACACTTCTTTGTTAGTCACACCCACTACAAAAACAAAGTATGAACATATTAAACACAACTTGATTCCTGGTGTAGCAACCTCTTTCAATAGTTTTCCAGGTCTGCTAGAGAAGATAACCAATGTAGGATGGGACTGTCTTGTCTCTTTTACAAGTAGAGAGATATATTCTAGTCTAATTGCTGAATTCTATGCTCATATGACTTTTGTGCATGATTCAACTGGTTTTCTATCTGGTATTAAGACCAGCATACAAGGTCAAGATTATATGATTGATGAAATTCTGCTTTTGCATGCTTTAGATCTCATAACAGAGTTCTTAGGTTATCCCAAGATAAATGAATACACATATCCCATAGGAACCACCACCATTGAATGTCTTACCTTCAAGCACAACCTTGCACTTACCATTGACCAAATTGTGCCTGCTAATGTGTTTGATTATCCATGTAAAGTGCATAAGAACTACTTTATTGCTGAATGTTAGTTTCTAGGTAAAATTCTAATGCATAACTTCATGCATGTCAAAATGACAAAATGTTCAGTCCTTTTGATTTAGAATTGATGAAGTATATTATAACTGAATGCATGCCTTATAGCCTGCCTTTCTTTTTCTTGACATCCTTTGAATTTTGCCATTCTAATAATTGCATGGGATTTGGACTTTTGATGACTAGACTCTTCATATATCAGGGTGTTTCTGTTCATAATCATAAGACACAAATGATTCATAATAGTAATATTGTGTCTCATTTGAACCTTCCTGCCAAGCCTTTAATTGTGTTTCAACCCAATGAAACTGACCATATAGAAACACACTTAAATTTAATGTCCCAAATTGACTCCCTAAACAGCATGAATCAGTTATCATTAAAGAACCAGTCTCAGATTTTGAGTCAATTAGAGGCTTTACAAACCTCTGTGCAACACTTGCATGATATGGTGACTATGCTGATGGAACACCACAAAGTGACAATCCCCTATACAACTTCACTGCCACCACAAGCTCAGTCCAGCCAGATCATACTGGTCATACCCCACCTGATCTACCTCTGTCAAACTTGGGTATGAATTTTTCTCCACTCAATTTTGATGAAATCTGAAGAAAAATGTAAACTAACCTACTAACTATTTTGGATTACTGTAATAACACTTAACACTAACTGATAACTAGGATGATTACTATATGTTTATCTATTTTACTAACTTGCAGGAAACTTCTGAAACTAACAGTTTCTGCAGGTTTTGGTATTTTCCTCCTGCCCCTCCATTTTTGTTAATGACAAAGGGGGAGAAGAAAAATATTAGAAAAATAAAAATATCAAATTATTATTAAGTAATAATTCTGATATTTGAGCAGACATGGATCTAAACTGATAATCTGATATGAAAAGAAAAATATCAGAAAAAGAAAAGTATCAAATTATTATTAAGCAATAATCTGATATGAAAGCAGACATGGATCTGTTAGATATGAACTGCTATAAAACTGATATGGTCTGAATGGTGCATGAGATTGACAGGAACTGTTATTAACTGTTATAACTGTATAACTGACAGGATGGATGGTTTGTATGAATGGATGGTTTGTATGAATGGATGGTTTGCATGTTAGATACAGTTATTATACAAACTGCCTGGATGGTTATAACTATGAATGTCCGTCTGATAGTTTTTCAGTTTTTCAAAATTTTAAAAAAAACTTTTAAAACTCGATTCATGATCTCAGGGGAGCTTCATAAATTAAGGGGGAGTTCTGAAAAATAAATATTTTTACTTGTTATCATCATCAAAAAGAGGGAGATTGATAGGTCTCAAAAATTGGGTATTTAATTTTGATGATAACAAATTAGGATTAAAGGTCAAAAAGGGTAGAATCCTCTTCATAGGATTAAGTGTTAAAATGATTTATTAATTACCTTGAATATTTTGACCAAAAATATTTATTTTCTAAAAATTACTTCTTTTGAATTTATTTTATGACCTTGATAATTTAATATCAAGTGTTAATAAAATGAGTTCATATAGTAACATTTTCTAAGGCAAAGAGATTCCTATTTTATTTTGTAAAATGAATTTTCAAAATTCTTTTAAGGGCAAAAACTATTTTCAAAAAATATATATACTAAAGTATATTATATTTATAAAAGAATATAATATATTTATATATATATATATACCGTGCATGTATGTGCATGGATGTGTGTGTGCCGAATATATATGTGAATAAAAGTGTGTGTGTGCATATGTGACCGAGTGTGTGCAAGTGCATATGTATGCCTAGAAATATGTGCTTAATTTACAAAGTGTGGGCATGTGAGTGAAGTGCCAAAATTATGTTTATTTACTGGCATGAAATACTAAGGCTTATGCCTTAACACTTGAAGGCTGGGCATTAATGTTTGTGCCGAATTTTTGCAAAGTGTATGCATGAATTGTAAATGCAATGCTTACATTGGTGTTTGTGCCGCAAGTCAAAATTTGCTACAAGGAACAAACTTCTAAAATATGTTGGCCAATTCAAAATTCATAACCGGCTATTTGAAGAAGTGATCCGAGCCCCTCATTTCTCATCATGCAATCCGGACCTTTCAATTCAAAAATATTTTTCAAAAATTACGATTTTGCCCGAATCTGAAAAATTCTATAAATAGGAGGCTTTTCTATCTATTTCATTTAACCAATTTTACAAACCGAAAAACTTACTCTCCTTGCCTACAGATTATACAAACAAGTTGTTACTCTCTTCGCTCAATCAAAGTTATAATTTCATTTAGAAGAGATAAATTCGGTCCAAGTATTTGAGATAAGTTGTCAAAATTATAATTGTTCATATCATCTCATACTTGCTCATTCATATATATATCTGTGATAAATTGTCATACATATTCATATATCTATATATCCATATTAGTAAAGAGTCAGTACTTGGGCACCGAAACGCTTAATGCAAATTCGAATGAAATTTCTTTGAAATACTCTGAACAGTCTTTAAAATCCCAAGTGGCCCTTTACTGGTATAATCAATATATAGATTTAGATAATCAGATATAACCTGTGATAAACATTTATATATATCTTATATATGATCTATCATATCTAGTAAAGAGTTAGTACTTGGACATCGAAACGCGATATGCAAATTCAGATGATATTTCTTTGAAATACTCTGAGCGGTCTTTAAAATCCCAAGTGGCCCTTTACTGATATAAATAATCGATATAAATATTCTTTAATATTCTATATCCGATTATCAAGTTGTGAATCGAAAATTTTAGTCAGTTCTTGGATACCGATATGCGTTAAGCAATTCGGATATTTCACTTGAAATACTTTGGACGGTCTTTAAAATCTCAAGTGGCCAAATTATTCGCAACGTAGATCAAGTATAATATAATATATATAAGTGGGTAGAACGAGTTTGTTCAAGTATTATCTAAAGTGAATCATATTGTCATACTTGATAAACTGTCATCAAATATATTGCTCATATAATCATTCAAAAATTATTGTTGCATTATATAAGTGTGTGTAGTTGTTTGAAGTTATATTTATTCAACAACAAAGAAACACACTCTTTATAAAGAAAAATCTTTTTCTTAATCCATTGAAAAATATTCTTTAAAGAAAAAGAAGATCTTTGTTACAAGTGCTTATATTATATCTGCTTTCACAGAAGCACATCACATAAAAGTCTTTGAACTTTTATCATACACTTGAAATTCTATATCTGCTTATCTGAGAAGAAAAAAGGGGTGAGTTAGTTTATTTTATATTGGTGAGAAAGACAAGAATTCTTTGACCAAGACCAGAGTCTTAGAAAGGTCAACTGGGAGTTGGGTCTCTAGTGTACTTGTGAGGTGAGGAAGAGATTGTTGTTTCAAGACCAAAGTATAAAATAGTACTAAGCTCAAAAGAAGATTCAACTAAGCTTGAGGAAGGAGCTGAGAGTTCGCTGTCCGAGAAAGTTAGTTGAGGATAGTTGTAAGTTTATCTTTAAAACTTTGTACATGCTTCTCCGCCTATTGAAGAAGTATTTATTACAGGAAGTAATAGGATCTCAAGTCCTGGAGAGGAGCTTGAGACTGGACGTAGCAACATACCCGGGCTGTATGTTGTGAACCAGATAAATATATGTGCATTGTGTGATTGAATTTTAAACTGTCTATTAATTTGATAAAATTAATCCACTAAAATTCAAAAAGGCCAAAGATAAATTTTAAACGGTAATAATCTATTCAACCCCCCTTCTAGATTGTTATTGAACTTTAACTTATGACTCGGGGTAGGCAGACGATCTCCTCTGGGTGCCCAATTATTGTTATACCTCTTCTGATTTCCATCAAATCGGTCATTATTACCGCCATTCTTCTTCTGATTACCATCAGTCGATTCCTTCCCTTTTTCCTTTGCTTTCTCCGAAGAGCCCTGTTTCAAACTAGTCATTGCCTCTTCTACCACGATGAAGCCTTCAGCCTTCTCAAATGCTTCAGCCAAGCTTTTCGGAATGCTTGAACATCAACTTCTTCACTAGCTTCTCGGATTTCACCAGATCTAAGCCATTCTGAAACAACCCCACAGCTTGAAGGTCATTGAGATTCGACACTTGTCCCACCGCTTCTCTGAACCGTTTCACATACTGGCCCAGGGTCTCGCTCGGATACTGCCTAATCTGTGCTAACAACCCTGTGGGCTTTCCCCTTCTCTTGTTGCTTCTAAATCGAGTATGGAATTTATTGTATAAATCAACCCAGGATGAAATCGAATCCGAAGCCAAAGTCTCCAGCCATTGCCTCGCATCTCTCTTTAACGTCATCACAAAGGTCTGACACTTAGCTACGTCTAAATAGTCGTAATAATCCATCAACCTATCAAACGCCTGACTATGGTCATTACGAGCCTCCTGAGCCATCATAATTTTTCATGTGGGGAAACTTCTTACTAGGATCCGCCTTCTCCTTTAGAATTTCAGAAGAGAAAGGAGAAGCTTTCTTACCCGAAGTCTCCTTCCCCTGTTGAACCTCCGCCAACTGTTTTCGAAGGTCCTTCATCTCCTTAACCAGGTCCTCGATCCCTTCGGGCTGTGAAACAACATTCTTCAGTGGAGAGTTCTTTTTCTTCTGTTCAGTTCGGTTCTTTCTATCCAAACTGGATGATCCCGAAGAACTTCAGTCTGGCACTTCGGCTGAGGTGAGAACCCATAGTACGGTGCACCCTCTTCGGACTCTTCGGAGAACGATCTTTTGAACTACTTTGGCGTCTATCCTTTCTACTGTTCTGATGATACTCAATACGAGGTATCTTCTTTGAGGCTTCGGGAGAACGTCCTCCTGATCTGCTTCGCCTTCTGTCAGGCGAATGACTCCGAAGCCTACTTTCAGACCGTCTAGAATCTTCATTTCTCCTTGCTCATCGATCCGATGACCTGCCTCGCTTTTTCGGTTGAGTGTAACTGGATGCCTCATCTTCTCTTTCAGCCACAAGAATCATTTGCCTAGAAATTTCCTCTCTCTGTTGTAGGAATGCCTTCAAAGCAGTGTCAGTTTCTTGCGCCATCTTGGCCAGAGTAGAAACCTTGTTTGCTTGACCTTCTCAGTACTGGGTTCTAGGCAGCGTGCTTGCCACCCTTTTACTGATCCCTGTCAGGCCCTTTACTCGCAGTAGAAAACAACTTTCTCTTGGTATCACCATGATCTCTATCATGAAATCCTCCGGGAACTTCTTGTGACCCAAGTCTATCATGAATACTCTTTGAAGGACCCAACCTATCTTTCACCGAAACCCTTTGCAAAGAAGAACTTGCTGTCGTCGGTTGCCCTTCGGCTGTAATCGTCTTACTTTTCCCCATAACTTTCGATGTAAGACGTTCAATAAGTTGTGATTGAAAACCAAAAACACTTAGAAAACCCTCCTTCTAGCGCCAATGTTAACGCCAAGATTCTCTCACGCGCCCCAATTACCAAAAGCGCGTCCAATCCTACACAGGAAACAGGTCAGCACCGAATCTCGACGACTTAGGCCGCCGGGGATCGCTCCGGTGTGAGAATAAGTACAGGCCGGAAAAAGGATTAACAATGGAGGTTGTGTGCTCTAGTATTTCGAGAGTAAAAATGTTCAGTTACCTTTTTCATGTAGTGTTCTGTACCCTTATATTCATCTCATCACCTTGTATATAGCCCCTTTGCTGATGTCATCTTATTTCATGCAAACTTTATCAAAACCTTGTTCCCCACTAAGTCAATATTATGTCAAGTCCTCATTAATGAAGACAACTTAAGACGGCTTGACCCATCCTTTCAATCAGCCGCCTGCTAATCTCATAGATTATAACTAACCCATATTAGCCAAGATATGGGACCCACAAGCAGCCACTTGTCCACTTCAAGATTTATCAACCCAAGCCTTATTTAAATCATTAGTCAAATAATAGCCCAATACTCCAAGAAATAAGATGGGTTTGATCCGGAAAGCCCAAAATAAGTATGACCCGACCGGCCCAAATAATCACGGCCCAACAGGCTCATTAATAAAATACTTTCAATCTTTCTACAATTTACAAATATTAATGAAAATATATATTGCATAAACTAAAATATTATTTTCATTTTCATTTCTTTTACTTGGAAAAAGAAATAAAAAATTAAAGTCTCTAGACCTATTATATATATATTGTGAAAATTTTAATTATAATTAAAATAAATAAAAATTAAAAAAGGTCAAAATTTATTTTATCACATACATTTACATTGGTCACAATTCATTTTTCAGTCTTATATAGTCGTGGTATTCCTTAATATGAGTGTGGGACTATTAATTTTTCAAACTAATCATCCCTCACGAAATCATCACCTTCCTCGTTTCTCCTTGGTACAAGGAGACTATTTTTTAAACAAGAATGCGTTGAATTTGTTTGTGGAACGGTTGAATATGTTTGTAATGGGCTAGGAAAGTGTGAGAAACGGTATAAAGATGTAAAATAATCTCAGTTACATAAATCAATCAGAAACAGATCCAACGATTGTTAGCCGATTCCTCAAATAACACTATTTGAAAGATCCCTTAGTTGAAGGGACTGATGCTACTATCACATAAAAAATGTCATATAAAATTTACATACTCACGCATGCATATTTCTGGGCTCCGTCGAGCACGTGAGGGTCACAATATGCATGTGTGTATGTGAGCTTTATGTGATCATTTTTTATGTGACAGTAGCATTATTATTTTTTTTTAAATTGGATTAACAGTCTAGTTTTGAGTGACAAAATAAATATATATGATTATTTAAAAGAATTTCTTAATATGTGCTCTTAGGGCACATGCTAAGCACACAGTTCAAGGAAATATTTCCTTGAATTGTGTGTATATTTCGTTGAACTTGGTATAAATATAAAAATTAATAAATATTTCCTTGAATTGTGTGTATATTTCGTTGAACTTGGTATAAATATAAAAATTAATAAATAATGCACACAGTTCAAGAGAATATTGTCTTAAACTGTGCGCTTAGCATGTGCCCTAAAGACACATGTTAAGAAGACCCTTATTTAAATATTGCTAACAGTCCATACTTGTATCCCAGTCTCGCATACAAATACCCGTAGTATAAAGTATAAACTCTCTCTATTTTAAAGACTTTTTTAAATCAATTTTATATATTTTTAAATTTAAAATTAATCTTATTCATTAAAAATTTTGAGAGAAATTTTGTAAGTAGCAGAATTATTTAGATAATTTATAAATTTTAAAATTGTATTTTTTAACATTAAATTAATTTTAAATTCAAAAATATTTTAAATTAACTTTAAAAAATCAATATTAATATTTTGAAAAAAGTGGGAGTATATTGTTTATCTTAATTGTTAAAATATCATGTGTTTTCGTATTTTCTTATTTGCCATTCCTGAAGGAGGAGAATCTCCGAAGCCCAACACAAATTGGAGAAGGGGTCAGATCCCCAAACTGAGAGTCACGTTTCTCTCTGGTTCTTCTTTCTGTTTCCCTGGATCAGGAGTTTGGAGTATACGGAGCGTGAGTTCAAGAAGATTTAGATCAAATCAAAGAGAAAGATCCAATCTTTTTACCACGAATTCGAGCCTCGGACTCGAACTGATCAAATCTGACAACAAAAAGTTTTGGATTCCTACTGCTTCTGCCAGGTACGATTCGAATATTTTGTCAATTTTTTTAGGGTTTTTGTTGTAGTGTATTTAGGAATTTGTTTTGATTCAATCATAGCTACGAACTGAACGAACCCCAGTAAATTCCTGCAGTGAATGTATGTGATGCCCAGAAAAGTGTATTATTTGATGTGTTTTTTTGCTAATAGAAGTAAATATTTTGACATGTATAGGTTGACGTATGTAAGCTAGAAAAATGTCTTCAGCTCAAGATCCGTTCTACATTGTAAAGGAGGAGATTCAAGATTCTGTAAGTTTAATACGAATTCCTACAGCTTTGGAGCTAACATTTGATTGAAACAAGTCATCTCTGGATTGATTGTTTGGATGTTTTGTGTGTTAATATTGGATCGCATGCTTGTTTAGATTGATAAGTTGCAGTCTACTTTTCACCAATGGGAACACATGTTGTCGGATAATAAAGAGCACTCCCAGCTTGCAAAGGAGCTCCTTGCTGGTTGTGAGAGCATTCACTGGCAGGTATGCTACTGTTACGAACCATGATCCAAGCCTTGTTAAAAGAGGTATTGGGTAAGAATGAAGGGCTAAGGTTAAGAGTTACTTATAATAATCAACGGCTTTGATAGTTTCTCTAGTTATATTGTATTTTCTTTCCTTCAAAAGAGCTGAATGTATGCATTAGAGAGTATCAATGAAATTAAACAAATTTTAGCTTTCTCTCTCTAAATTCTTCTCCCCTCTCTCTACATCTTGGAGTTCATACGGAGACTCGAATATCCGTATCAGCTACTCAACTTTTATTTTTCACTCAAGTTAGTTTCACCAGTTTCTTTGTATGCATTTGAGATCAATCATGTGGTTTTACTTTGTAATGAGATACAGTTGAATTAAGCTTTTGTTGGAAAATTTTTATAATGAGTTATGCTTTTAAAACAATTCATCACTGGACATATTATCCAGGCTCTGCTTATACAAGATCTTCAGATCAAATTTCTCACTCGCTTTTTCCCCTGCATCTGTATAGTTGAGCTATGTTCGATTCTGCTTCTTAATGTATCCTAGTTTGTTTCTTCGCTTGTGAGTGGTTTTCATTTGTAGTTCTAGTAGTGTAAGCTGTTAGTGCAATTAATTACACACATGAAATACAAAAATTTAACTAGTTTTGTGGCACACTATGTAGATGCAGATACACTTTTTCAAAATATCAGATCAATATTGACTTTTTAAAAGTCAAACTGAGATATTTTCCTATTTTAAATTGACATGATTCAATTAAGTTTTGAAAACAATAAAGTTCATAGTTAGTAATACTTATTAGATAGTTTATGGTATTCATAATTGTATTACAAAAGTTAAATGGATTCATATCGATTTTTGAGTTTTAAAATGTTTCAGTGACCTTTAAAAAATCATTATTGATCTTATATTTTGGAATGGAGGGAGTATTTTGCAAGTTGGTCTTACGTTTCCCGCATGGAAGTTGGAACTCATTGCAAATTGTTTGTTTTTTCCAACTTGATTGCCTTGTGCCTATATGAAAGTTCTAGCAATTTATCCTGTCTGTCAATTCTGAAACCTATCTTTCTGATAGGAAGGTAGTTGAATTGGAGAAGACAATTTCTGTAGCAGCTAGAGATCCTTCTTGGTATGGAATTACTGAAGTGGAGCTTGAAAAACGAAGGAGATGGACCAACACTGCTCGTACGCAGGTATTTAATTGTCAGTTTGATGTTCTGCTAAAAATATATATGGAGTTTAACCCTTTAACATTTTTACTTGAACTTGTACTGTTGTGAAATCTGTTTAACACTTTACACATCATAATTTGTCTCCACCCTTTTCTTTGTTGATTTAGTTTCATATTTGTTGAAATATTTCACTGCATGAATCAGGTGAGCAATGTTAAGAAAGCAGTAGGGGCTGGAAACGATGTGAATGGCTCAAGAACTTCTAATGCAAGTGGAATACGCCGTGAACTCATGAAGATACCAAATTCTCATCAGACTGATAGATCCAATCAGTATATTGCAACAGATAATGATGATTTCATATCATCTGAATCGGATAGACAGTTGCTTCTCATAAAGTAGAGTTTTTAATTGTGGTTACATTTTTTACTTGTGGTTGTGTTTTTATTTCTCTTATCCAGTACGTGCTTTAGTTTCCTGCCATTTAGCAAAATTTTCCAAGCTTTGAAGATTTGGTTGCCTTCTTTCTCAGACTTGGAGAGAAATTTATCTTTTGTTTCTCAAGGAGAATATCTATGAATTTATTTTGAGGAGACTGCAGAAATATCTTTTTTTGGTCGCTGTAAGCGTCATGAACCGCCCTTTTTTTTGGCTTACATAATAAAAGTGGTCATTCATACACGTGCCAACACCCTTTTTCACTTTTTAGTGGTCATGTAGGAAGTGTCTGGAATAGGAGCCTAGTAATCAAATTACTCTGAACTGTTTTATGAAGAAAAGAAAAGGTGTTGCTATATACGTCATTTATCACTATCAGTATTCTCTACGTATAACTTTTAGCTGCAAGTTTGATGATTAATAATAAACCTTAGAGGTTAACAAAATTTTATGTTCAGCAGCATTCTATAGCAGTATATAAGAATTTAACCTGTCAATAGGAACCATATATATAGTAGTTAATTTGATATTGATACTTTTAGAAAACATGGTACTAAGTTAGTTTTTGCAACATAGCATCCACTTGTAGTGCTATTAAGAGATTATGTTGTTTCCTAATGTTTATGATCTTTCTAATTGTGGATGCCTGTCAATTGTGCTTGTAGGCGACAGGATGAAGAGTTGGATGAGCTCAGTGCAAGTGTGGAAAGAATCGGAGGTGTTGGGCTTACTATACATGAAGAACTCCTTGCACAGGTGACTATTTAGGTTAAATTTTAGTTATTGCAATGCTTTAAATGAAGTCAGTGGCGTGGTGTTTGTTTGTTTGTTTTGTATTTTTTTTGTCTGTCCCATGTTATCATGACTGAACAAAGCTGAATGTAAACTACTATGATGCTGCAGGAGAAAATTATAGAAGAACTGGGTACTGAGATGGACAGTACATCAAATCGTCTTGATTTTGTACAGGTAATTATATTATTGTCTCTAGTTGGTAACTGTGAAATAAATTAAATACTGACCACTGCAAACTAAGCTTTTCAACTTGTGAAGTCGGTAAAATTCATTCAGTCTCGAATTTATGTTGTATCAATTTTCTAATTTAATTTTTTTTCCCGTCCAAAATATCTATTGCAGAAAAAAGTGGCTATGGTTATGAAGAAGGCTAGTGCCAAGGGACAGCTCATGATGATATTATTTTTAATTGTTTTGTTTATTATTTTATTTGTTCTGGTATTCTTAACTTAGGCTAGAACCGCCAATGGGAAGAGTATTTTGATGAGAATAATGTGGGATGTTATAGGGAATGTTATGAATTGGTTGAAATATTTTTTGAATGAACATAATTCTGTAGTAGTTTTAAACTTGTATAATGTGCAGCAAGGTTGTGTTTTCATATAATTTTGGTCATTGGTAGGGGTAGCAGTTTCTTTTCCGTCTTTCTGTTTTAAAAATAGTATAGTAAATGTGGGCAAGATTACCGTCCATCTGACCAATTGAGAAGGACAAATATCATATACTCAACTTCGCCTGAACATGATAGTCGAGTCATTAGTTGTGTAAAATGGTATCCATCCTTCTTCTTTCTTAGAAAAACCGCAAGAGCTAGATAGATCCCTCTTAAGTTTATTATTCCTACAGAAAATCAAAGTCCTTTTTTACTCTCTCTCTCTCTCGGTTTCTATATTCTCATCTCAATCGATATATTTCATTAAAATAAGTCACTAATTTGTTCGGAGAGAATAATTGTACTCGCTTCAACTTTTGCATATCTTTCAGCCAACGAACTATGTTTTTTATTAAAAAAAAAATTAATGAAAATAAAAATACAAGTCCCAAAAGTGTGAGAATTTGAACAGGCCTTTCTGAGGATATTCCTCCAGAATTTATGGAACGTGTGAACATATTTATCTTGTTAACCACAAATAATCTGTAGAAAAAAAAACTACTACCGAATCTCAGTTTAATTCCTTGGTCAGATTGTTTCACTCTCTTTTTTCACTGCGATACACCCAATAAGCACTTTTTCCCCTTTCATTTCCCCCTTATTTTTACTCGAAATATCCCAGAACGTGTTATGATAGCTTGCTAACAAACTCTTAGATAAATGTTCCCGAGAGAAAACCTTCTACATTAATGAAATATCCAAGTGTATGCATTGCACAAGATATAAACACCATTTCTTTCTCTAGCTTGAAGGATAAAACCCAAAGAAAGCTGGGGAAAATGTAGGATTTCTAGATACACTGTACGATATATGAAACCAACCCTGCTTATTTTAGTAACGTTTGCTTTCCATCATTGTCACCTAATTTCTTAAACCTTGGACTCTTTCCTCCTCATATCCAGTAAGGCTTCTTCCTCGCTTTGTTTTTCTCCATTTATCAACCCATGGATTGTTACAGAACTTCGAATATGAACAGCCAGCCTATGCCTCTAAACAGAGATCATTCCATCTTGTTACAAAAAAACTCAAGTGGCTTACTGCAGAGTCCCTGGTTTTGATGTACGTTCTGTCAACCAAAATTAAATTGGAAAAAATTATCAGTCTCGAGAAGAGGGATTATGACTGAATTGTCACAATTATGTCTCCAGGTGAGATATATATCAGCCTACCTTACCTTATGCTTTAGAACACTATAGTGACAGTAATTGAGACTTGTGATCAATGCCATTGAAGATGAATGTCCCAGACATGGGAACAAACTGTTTAGTTATGAGCTGCAGTGCAAAAAAAAATAAAAATAAATAAATGAGCCCTACAAATTGCATTCAGAACCTTTATTAAGTCGTGTATTGAAAAACAAATAGAGGGCATCCGTAGCAGATGACTGAACCACCAGTATAACTAAGTTTCCTATATGAAACTTGGTGGAAATTGAAGTGAGAATACAGACCTTAATTACTTCCTGTGATGCAATTCCACCAACGAAGGCAGCAACCGCGTGGAGCTCTGCAGCGCCATATCTGCACATCTCATTGATAAGGTCCTCTGTCAAAGTTGAGCCATTGCAACCCAAGTCGCTGAGTAAGCTAACAGCTGTAGTTTTCAATCGAGATATGTCCTCGTCCATCTCACTGAAGAACGAAAATATAGTCTAGGCTTTCAGGTCACCAACCAGCAAAATATTTAAGTGAAATTACAGTGGTTGCTAGTTCAATAAGTGTTACCCATTAAATTGCCCGGGAAAACTGTTATAGTTTGCAGCAAATCGGTCAACAGCTCGAAGCAGAATATAGAACCCCACGGCAATACTGCCACATATACAAAAACTAACAATAAGAACTACTTGCTATATAAATTAATATGTATTCCATAAGCAAGCAAACATTTTCAATGTCACTAAAGCAATTTCCCCAAGCTCAAAATAGCTGCTAAAAAGAGAAGGGAGAAAATTTGGCTAAACTAAACAAGCTACAGCCTACATGTTCAAACTTCAAAAATAATTGAACTAGGATGATAAGAAATACCAAGGCCAAATCTTGATATTGTGTATATATTCACACACGCACATACTGACTAAACGAAATGTGCGTTAACGCAAAAAGGATCACTCGAATCCAATCAACAACAAGAGATAATAAATGTTGTTCAATAGCTAAAGTGTATTAAGAAAATAATAATCAAAGTTCCCCCAAAATAATAACCCTAGTAGACTATTTATACTACCTAAACCCTAAAAATAAATAAAGTCCAATAAACTATAAAAAAATCCAAAAATATAAATAGGCCCAAAAATAATTAAACCTATTGGGCTAACCTAATTAATAAATAAAAGTACATCAAATACTGAAATTGTCCATGAATAATAAAACTCAAATTATAACGAATCTTTCTTGATATTCCGTCCTGCGTCATTTCCCTTTTCTTATAAAAAATTCGACCACGAATTTTAAAATGACGCAGAACAGAAGTAAGATAAAGAGAAATCACCAACGTGATTAACTCTGATTTCACTGGAATCCACCAGAAAGTTACAAACAAGTTTGTAAGAGAAAAGTTTTCAATAAAAGTTGTATTCCTCTGTGTATACCCACATGCCAGGTATATATAGCACTCAATTTTAGGGCCGAGTCATCATAGGATATTCTAGGAGAGAGAAATAAATCTGCATAAGAGAAAGTGACAGCCCTAACAACTTTCTGATTCCTAAAAAACTTTCTGACAAATCAGAAAGGTACGAAAATAACAGCTGTAAATGAAATAACAAAATACAAGAATTATTTTAACGCTTGAAGCCCAAACACCGGAAGTTCCGATAACCGAAGACATGACGCTATTTCTGAAGCCGAGGCCATATGCCGAAGCCGAGGCCATGTGCCGAAGTCTTCTCTTCGGAAAAACTCCACTTACGACCGTCTCTTCGGGTCGCTTTCTTTTCACGTCTTCTGTCCAATTCTTCCTCGAACTCTAGGGAGAGTTGTCCTACATCAGTCTCCCCCACTTGCAAAGAACTCGACCTCGAGTTATAATCTGGATAAATTGGAACATCTTCTCGAAACTCATACAGATCGGATATATTGAACGTTCGGGAGATGTTCATTTTAGCAGGTAAGTCGATCACGTATGCATTATCATTTATCCTCTTGATTACCTTGTACGGACCGTACTTTCGCGACTTCAGCTTGTTATAGGACCCAACGGGAAACCTTTCTTTTCTCAAAAATACCATAACCTGATCTCCTTCGTTGAACAGCTTTGACCGTCTTTTGGCATCGGCCGCGGTCTTATACTTCTTATTTGTCTCTTCCAGCCTTGCCTTCACTTCGGCTTGCACATCTCGAGCTTGTTCGGCCAGATTTTCGGCAGCGGCACTGTTTCTACCGATCTTAGGAAGTTGGGCCAAGTCCAGCGCATGTCTAGGAGATTGCCGATACACTAAAGCAAAAGAAGATTGACCTGTAGCAATGTGAACAGCATTGTTATAGGCGAACTCTGCTTGTGCCAATGCTACGTCCCACTGCTTCAGCTTGTCGCCACATATACTCCGAACCAGATTGCCTAGTGTTCGGTTCAGATTTTCGGTCTGCCCATCTGTCTGTGAGTGTGCAGTGCTGCTGAATTTCAGGGCGGTATCCATCCTTCTCCAAAGAGTAATCCAGAAGTGACCAAGGAACTTTGAATCCCTATCCGAAGTGATAGACTGAGGTACCCCATGTAAGCGGACTATTTCCCGAAAGAACAACTGAGCCACGTGGGATGCATCCGAAGTCTTTCGACAAGGAATGAAGTGTCCCATCTTTGAGAACCGATCAACCACCACGAATACCGAATCCACTCCTCGTTGAGTTCGGGGAAGACCCAGTACAAAATCCATTGATAAGTCTTCCCATATAGCACTTGGCACTGGAAGAGGCATGTAGAGGCCAGTATTCTGAGATTGCCCCTTCGCGATCTGACATACATAGCACTTTCGAACTATGTTGCCTACATCTCGCTTCAACTGCGACCAGTAATACCGTTCGGCTACAACACTGATGGTCTTATCAAGTTCCAGATGTCCACTTAAACTTCCACCATGTAGTTCCCGAACCAGCTTTTCCCTTACTGAACCTCGGGGTATGCATAACTAATTTCCTCGAAATAAATATCCATCTACCACGTGAAATTCTCCATCTGTTTGCCTCTGAGCACACTTCTCCCATACTTTGGCCAAGTCTTCATCTTATGAGTACAGCTCCTTCAGGAATTCAAATCCGATGACCTCTTGCTGCATAGTAACCAATAGACTTGCTCGCCGACTCAAGGCATCCGCTACCTTGTTCAGAACACCTGACTTGTGCTTCAGAACAATAGAAAATTTCTGCAAAAAGGTAGTCCATTGGGCGTGCATATTGCTCAAGTTCCTTTGACTATTCAGGTACTTCAGTGCCTGATGATCGGTGTAGAGAATGAACTCACGCTGAACCAGATAATGTTCCCAATGTTTTAAGGCTCGGACGATGGCATAGAACTCTTGCTCATACGTGCTCCACTTCTTTCTTGCATAGTTCAGCTTTTCGCTGAAGAAGGCCACTGGCTTCTTTTCTTGTGATAAAACTGCCTCGATCCCTATTCCACTAGCATCACATTCTACCTCGAACAGTTTCTCGAAGCTAGGTAAAGCGAGGACGGGTGTTGTGCACAGCTTCTCTTTAATGACGGCAAAGGCCGTTTCAGCTTCTTCTCCCCATAGAAACTTTCCTTTCTTCAGACATTCAGTAATAGGTGCCACAATACTGCTGAAGTCTCTAATGAAGCGTCGGTAGAATGTAGCCAACCCGTGGAAGCTTCTCACTTCTCCGACATTCTTAGGGTCGGCCATTCTCGAATAGCTCTAACCTTCTCTTCGTCAACCATTATCCCTTCGGAACTAACCACATATCCGAGGAATAATAGGCGTTCGGCCAACCAACTACACTTCTTAAAATTAATAAAAAGTTTGTTTTCAGCCAAAACCTCTAATATAGTCCGAAGGTGTTTCATATGTTATTTCTCATTCTGACTATAAATTAATATATCATCAAAGTATACGACAACATATTTGCCAATGAAAGGTCGTAATACCTGATTCATGACCCGCATAAAAGTACTGGGTGCGTTTGATAAACCGAAGGGCATGACGACCCACTCGAAGAGTCCATCCTTCGTTTTGAACGCTGTCTTCCATTCATCCCCAGGTTTTATCCGAATCTAATAATAACCGCTTCGAAGATCTATCTTCGAAAACAGTTTGGATCCTCCCAACATATCTAACATGTCATCCAACCTCGGGATCGAAAAACTGTATCTGATAGTTATCTTGTTGATGGCTCGACTATCAACACACATTCTCCAGGTGCCATCTTTCTTCGGCACTAGAAGAGCGGGAACGACACACGGACTCATGCTTTCCCGAACAAATCCCTTTTCCAATAGTTCTTCCACCTTCTCTTGCAGGATCTGATTTTCTTTAGGGCTCATCCGATAGTGTGGTAAGTTTGGCAAGCTTGCTCCTGGGATCAGATCGATGTGATGTTGGATATCCCGAAGTGGTGGAAATGCGTTCGGCAAATCTTCCGACACCAACTCTTTGAACTCGCCCAACAGAGACTGTACCCGATCGGGTAACACTATCTTCGGCCCTTCTTTCCCTTCGACCATCAGGGCTCGTACCACCACGACATGTACTTCTTGTGCCTCTTTCATTTCAACCTCTAAGTCATCTGCCGAGGTGACGATGGTTAGCAAGGGTTGCCCCTCCTTTTGGCTCTTCGTCACGCCACTTCCCGAAGTCTGCTTAGGGACTAAAGTGATCTTCTTTCCTTCCCAGTTGAACACAAAAACATTGTCACGCCCTCGGTAAGTAACATCCACATCATATTGCCAAGGTCGGCCCAGTAATACGTGGCTAGCATCCATATCTACGACGTTACAGACCACTTCGGATCGATAGTGTTGTCCGATCGAGATAGGTACTCTACACACTTCGGTCACGTTCACCTTAGGTCCTCTTCTGAATCCACCCAATTACATACGGCTTCGGATGTTTCTCTACCCGAAGTCTCAAGTGTTCTACCAACTTCTTTGAGACGAAATTTTCACAGTTGCCGCTGTCTATGATTAGGTCGCAGACCTTTCCTTGTACACTGCAGCATGATTTAAAAATGTTGTTCCGTTGTGAAGGTTCTTCAACCTTTGTTGAGCACATGACTCTTTGAATCACATAGTTGACGTGCTCTCCATGCTCTTCGGCTATTTCAGCTCCTTCCTAGAACTCACCCATTTCTGCCTCCTCTTCGGCATATTGTTCGTCTTCTTCTCCTTCACCAGCCTCCACAAGATTTACAGTCTTCCGCATAGGGCATTCATTGGAGCGATGACCTGGCTGACCACATCGGTAGCACTTAAACCAGCCTGATTTAGCATAAGGGTTCGATGCTTGTGGTGTAACCTTGTTTGCTGAAGTCGTGGGTTGGTTATTACTGGGAGTTGTAGGACCCGAACCTCTCTGTTGCTGAACGCCAGTAGCCGAAGTCTGGTTCTTCCCATCGTTCGCAAGAAACCTACTTCGGTTGGTAACTGCGTTGGACGCTTCGATCGTGTCCCTTTTGTAATAGGTATATCGGTTGGACGTTTTCTCCAATAACTCAGCCTTCAATGCCATGTTGTGTGCTTCGTCCACCGTCCACACAACTTGTAACCCGAATCTGTCTCTAATGGATGGCTTCAGTCCTTCCAGATACCTAGAGACCTGCTGTGCCTCGGTCTCATTGAGATTGTTCCGCACTGACAGCCTCATCCATTCTTCTGTGTAGTCTGCTACACTTCGGTTCCCTTGTGAACAGTTCTAATAGCTTCGAAAAATAAATTGTTCATAGTCTGGGGGTAAAAACCTGCTCACCATCATCTGCTTCATCCGTCTCCAAGATCGGATAGGAGTTTTGCCTTGCCTTCGCCGATCTCCTTGCAGCTTCTCCCACCAAACAGCAGCTCCGCTCCTTAGCTTGTATGCTACTAGAGTGACTTGACGGTCTGGTACGACCTCTGTCAACTCGAAGAACCTCTCCACCTCCGAGATCCAATCCAGAAACTCCTCAATCTGCAGCTTACCATAAAACAATGGTATATCTGCACGGATGCGATAATCTGAGGGGTTTTGATTTCTGGGTTGATGATTTATGGGCTCACTTGCACCATCTTCATCGGAATCTTCATCACTGAACCCTCCGACCGGAACTCCTCTTGTTGTTGACGGTCACCTTCGTGGTTGTTAAGGGCAAATCCCCCGCCTCCGTCTCTGTTGCCGTTTGGGCCAGGTCGTTGTACCAACAGCTGCTGCACCATGGCCTCCATTCTCGCCATAGACTGTCGCTGTTCGTCAATAGCCGCCCAGATCTCGGCATCCCTGCGACCAGCGTCGTCAAGGATGTTCCTTCCCCCTTCGTTGTTGGCCATAATCAAGGCAAAATCCTTGGCATTAATACCAATTGACGCAGAACAGAAGTAAGATAAAGAGAAATCACCAACGTGATTAACTCTGATTTCACTGGAATCCACCAGAAAGTTACAAACAAGTTTGTAAGGAAAAAAGTTTTCAATAAAAGTTGTATCCCTTTGTGTATACCCACATGCCGGGTATATATAGCACTCAGTTTTAGGGCTGAGTCATCATAGGATATTCTAGGAGAGAGAAATAAATCTACCTAGGAGAAAGTGACAGCCCTAACAACTTTCTGATTCCTAACAAACTTTCTGACAAATCAGAAAGGTACGAAAATAACAGCTGTAAATGAAATAACAAAATACAAGAATTATTTTAACGCTTGAAGCCCAAACACCGGAAGTTCCGATAACCGAAGACATGACGCTATTTCTGAAGCCGAGGCCATGTGCCGAAGCCGAGGCCATGCGTCGAAGTCTTCTCTTCGGAAAAACTCCACTTACGACCGTCTCTTCGAGTCAGCTTTCTTTTCATGTCTTCTGTCCAATTCTTCCTCGAACTCTAGGGCGAGTTGTCCTACATCATAAAATGAAGAAGTATCAAACACCAATGGGTAGGCATCTGCAACCTTCTTTGGATCAGTAAGTATGGTCCTCCTGAAACAAAATTTTTGAAAATAATTCTAAATTGATCATAGTCTTCATATTAACTTTCACGTCCAACAAATGATCAGGAATGATAGAAACAAAATTTTCCAAGGTCTCAAACATAGGGAAATGAACAATCTCGTGACCAATCTCAACTGCTGAAATATCTTCCAAAATATCACCCTCTTTAACCTCCGAACTTGACGCTTTTTCAATTGTAGTCCCTTCTTTGGCTTCCTCTTTTAAATCTCCGCTCTCATCGATTATTGGCATGTCATGTAACTGATGACAAATATGATATTTGGCAACACAACTGTCTAGAATATTTTTTACGCAATTTACCAACATCGTACAACATTTATTAAGATTGTCAACTAGAAAAGAAATATCTTTTTGACACTCTTTACAAGCTCTTATAGTAAAACCTCTCATCTTGATAACGATGTTGCAATTTCTCAAGTTTGCCATAAGTATAATCCAATTTTCTTTGAAGCATAGCACAATTGAATACCAAGTGTCTATGACCACGAACATAAATTTCATGATGCATCAAGTCAGAACAATCATTAAGATAACAAATTTCATCATTAATTCATTACTTTTGTCACTCTAGACAGTTTAATAACAAGATGCAAGGAATAAATTATAAAAGCTGAACTACTCCTGGTGTCACTTTGAAACTAACAAAACTTAAAAGGATCATAAAATACGAGGGATCAATGTGCAAAAACTAAATCAAAACAACCACAGCACTTGGCACAGCGGTAAGCTTCGACCTGGGGTGAACCGTAAACCCGGGCATCC
This sequence comes from Panax stipuleanatus, assembly GCA_020205555.1. Classification (NCBI taxonomy): domain Eukaryota; kingdom Viridiplantae; phylum Streptophyta; class Magnoliopsida; order Apiales; family Araliaceae; genus Panax; species Panax stipuleanatus. The sequence continues at coordinate 135,283,808 of CM035122.1, read as the reverse complement.
TGGGATCGATTCCCGCCTGCAACAAGTGTGAGGGCCAATTAAAAACTGGTCCGTGTGGCCACGGATAGCACGTTTCAGGGAGGAGCCATGTCTTAGGCCGAACCTGTGCGAAAGCCTGGTCCAGGGTGAGGAGACTTAGTCCGACTGCGGTTGGAAAACTCCACATTATTAAAAAAAAAAACTAAATCAAAACCCATAACCATTTTGATACAGTGTTACCTCTTCGTTCGTTAGTTCCAAGGAAGGAGTGGTGGCGGCCCACTTTAATTTTGCAACAACTTAACTCCTTTTGGTTTTTTTTATTCACTTATCGGTTTGACTGCTAGAGTTACTTGTTAACAAATGACCATCAATTCGGGGAAGACTGATTTTGCAGCAGATCCGATTTCAATGCCTATGGCGGCTGAATTCTGTCAAAAACAATATCTTTTTTAATGGTGAACAAAAAATTAATGATAATCTAGAAAAAGCTAATATTGCCCTGGACAAATGAGAAGTCTTCTTTCTAACCGATAAATCTCCTACTGACTGTCGATCGTTATCATTCCTCAAACACAAACAGTTAGCAAGAGGTATGGGTTCCCAATAGCTTTTTCAGAATCTTCGTCCCGGGGTAGTCCCTCTCTAATGACAACTGACACGGTGAAAGGCGCGAAAACGCAGAAAGGATCACTAGAATCCAATCAACAAAAGATAAGAAAGGCTGTTGAATAGTCAAATAATGCGGTACAAAAATTATTATTAATTTTGTATTGCTATTTAGAGATAAATAATGAATTATTAATGTAATTATTTAGTAGAGTTGTTTTAATTATGGTAGTAAATTTTAATTATGAGAGTTTTGATGTAGTAATAAATTTTAGTTAGGAGATTGTTTCCTTTTTAAATTAGGGTTTGTACTTAGTCCCCAAGTATTGAGTTTTTTTAAGCATTGTAATACATCATTATTTTACATATTATTGAATGAATTGATTTAAAATTAAAGTTGTGTACTTGTGAGTGTTTCTCTACTGAAGGCTCTATCAAATTGTCGAAGTTCGCTAGAGAATCGACAACAATTTTCGGAGATGAAAACACAATCTGCAGCAGGAATCATCATCGTCGTAGTCTCTATCTATCTAGAGGGGGGGAAATCTAGTAATTTTCTGCTTAATTACAATTTGGTACCCCAGGTTTCTAAAAATCTCAATTCAACCCCCAAAATTTTTGAAATTTTCAATTCAACCCCTCAACATATATACAATGTCTTCCAGATTTAACAATCCATACTTTCTTTGGGCCAAGATAAAGCAACTAGAGCATCAAACCTCTCAAATACGAGCAACTTAAAAGGGTCTTCCATCGAGTATTGGAAATTATGCGATGATCTCACACTGTCCAAAACAAGTCTTGCAAATTTAAAGGGACGTTACGAGTGCATAACTGCCTACCATGTTTGTCCATATTTTGTTCAAGTGCAAAGAAATGTTCATCCTCATCGTGTTTGTTCAACTAAAGCGACGAATTCACAAGAGACGCACAATGCAAATTCTTACAAGATAATTGATGGATGTCTCACAATACTTAAACGCATCAATTACCAATATGAATTTGGCAAGGATAAAGAAGAGTGAGTACTCTCACTTATTGATGCTCGTGAGAAACATGAAGTGAAAGTTAAGTGTGTTGAACTTGCATTAAGAAATTAAAGTTAAGTTTAACCTCAAATGCGAAAACATCATGAAAGATAAATTGAGGTCAATCATGTTAATTTTTCCTTTCCGGTTGATACATTCAAGTCCTAAGCTACTTCAAATTTCTATCTTATGTCATTGTTATTCCCAAAAAATGTGTTCAGAACATTGAAACATCGGTTGTGCATGTGTTGTTAGAAGACATCTCTCGGACTGTGGACGAGTTTTTTTCAAAGGCAAGGAGGCGATACGAAAGAGAAAAATCAAGAAATTTATTATTAATTTTGTATTGCTATTTAAAGATAAATAATGGATTATTAATGTAATTATTTAGTAGGGTATTGTTTTAATTATGGTAGTAAATTTTAATGAGGAAAGTTATTGTAATAATAGATTTTAGTTAGGAGATTGTTTCCCTCTTAAATTAGGATTTTTACTTAATCCCCAAGCATTAGGTTTTCTATTTAAGCATTGTAATACTTCATTATTTTACAGATTATTGAATGAACTGATTTGAAATTAAAGTTGTATGCTTTTGTGCTCTTCTCTGTCGATTCTCTACGGGGATAGGTACCCTTATTACTTCTTTCCACCTTGTCCTACATCACCAAAGTGTATTAAGCACATAATAATCAAAGTTCCTCCAAAATATTAACCCTAGTAGACTATTTATAATACCTAAACCCTAAAAATAAATAAAGTCCAATAAATTTGAAAATAATCCCAAAATAGAAGTAGGCCCAAAAATAATTAAACCTACTGGGCTAACCTAATTAATAAATAAAAGTACATCAACTACTGAAATTGTTCATGAATAATAAAACTGAAAGTATAACGAATCTTTTTTGATATTCAGTCCCGCGTCACACATATATATCTTCTCCCAAGCAAACCTAAATGTGTTAAAAGTGAGAAAGTCAACTGGGACTTTTCTGTACAGAAGAGCAAAGGAACCCAAATATAGTAGTGATTCTCAGCAAATTATCACCTCTAAAATTCTGAATGAACCCAAGATGCAATATTCAGATGTTAACAATTATCATAATACTCCGTATGTATAACGGAAATGGGATCAAAAAATATAAAAAAAAGAAGAAAACAAAGCGATTTACGAACTACTCTTCCTCGACACCAAAGGAGGGGGATCAGGTTTACTTGGCCATCCAGGCATATATTTCCTGTGTCAAACTAATAAACAAGATTGTGGGGAATCGTGCATCATTACAAGAAACAGCAATAGTTCAAATACCAAACTATAAATGGGTAGAGTAAATAACAACAAAAAGGACAATGCGTTTTATGGAGGTGACCTAGCAACTGCACCAATGGGTCTCAAGTATTTTGACTATATTTTCCTGTACCCAGCTCAACCCATTTTAAGCAAGATAACTGCAGGACTCGTAGAACTAGATCAAAATAAGAACCGCCCTTAAGCCTTAAATTTTTGGTTTTCTTCAGCAAAAGCCCACCCAAGTCACTTTCAAGTTTCAACCAGTCCTTCGACCGAACTAATGATATTAGACATGTTACCTAGAAATTAAGATAGTAATCACTTTTAGAAAATGCTTCTTCTTGCCTTTCAATGTTTATAATGTGCAAGTTATTGTTAGACCCTTGTTCTGTGGAGCTTTCCAGGGAGAGGAAACTAAAAAGAACAATAACTGATCCCAATCCATTACAATTAAAATAAAAACCGAGTCAGAAATCATCACTCTACTCATGTCCAAACCAAATCTTTTACCTCCTCTAATTCAAAATGAAGAAAGGAATTCTTAGCTCTTCATCCAAAAAAAAAAATCAAAGGTAAAAGATCCGTAAAATATTATAATATTACTTCTGCATTGTTAATATGCCAAAAAAAAATAGTACCTACCCATCACAAAAAGCATCATTCATAGAAAAGGTTGAACAAGTTTTCAGATGGCCTCCAAAAACTGAGGATGTCAGTATTTTAAGCACAGATGAATAACTTTTTTAATCAAATTAAATGAACATTCAAATTTTAAAGCTCTGAAAGTTGAACGCCCGGAGAAGGACTGCATAGAAGAAATTGAATATAAATCCGGATATTTTAATTTTCATGACAAATAATATATTTTCTTAACTGATTCAAATCAAGACAGCCCAAACGACTGATACACACAAATGATATCAGAAAAGAAAACAAAATGCTACCACTTCCTAGAATCTCCACAAATTTCGGGAAAACTAATTTTGTTTTAGTTTACTCCAAATCAAATTGACACAGCTGAGAGTTTCTAATGATATTAGGGCTTTAAGGTTGTGAACAATGAAAATTGGTCAGACAATCAAGGACTTATTTCCATTGAGCGAGAAAGCTTCAAAGTTCCCTTCTGAACATCAGAAACAGTTTTTGGTTTTGTTCCTAATAGTAAGCAGTTCCATACACCAGGTAATTCCATTGTGGTTGAAGTCCATAAAACAGACCATAACTGACATCTCTAATAGACTTATTAAAAAGTGACTTCACTAGTCTCCAAACCATATTATTGAAAAGGAGAACCTTTTCTTGTTTATTTGACAGAAATGGGGGGGGGGGGGAAGAAAAACAAAAAGGTCTACAAACCTGTAATCCTCATCTGTTAGATACTTCTGTAACTCTGGTTGTGCTGGAGAGTTGAACTCATCCTCAAGGAGACGATATCTGCATACCTAATATATTGAAAGTCAAAGTCTCAAAATCAGGAAAACATCAATAGTTTGGAATATAGTGTTAGTTGTGCCAACAAAAAATTAACTAGAATAGTTAAAACATCAAGCCAGCAAATCCCAGCTATATGCTTGTATACAAGTATGTGTTGTATTTCAGAATGACTTAGGGGGTGTTTGATTAAAGTTGAATGGAGCTGAATGGCTGAATCGGTCAGCCATTCAGTGCGTTTGTTTTGAATAAAAATCGTCTAAATGGCTGAATCGATCAGATTTTTGGGCTGAATGACTGCTAAATGAAGTATTTTATATTTAATTTATTTTTTTACAATATTAACTATTATATTAAGTAATATTAAATAAATTTACAACAATTTTGAATTTTTTCAGAGGGGTAAAATAATAAAAATCTGTTATTCAGATGTTTCAGACATGTCAATTATCAAACAACTTTTTTTATTCAGAATTCTGTTTCATTCAGCTCATTCAGATTACTTAAACATTTAGAACTATTTCATTCAATTTTATCAAACAACCCTTACATGTCTTAGTATGACAAGCTCCAGAAAAATTACATTCATTATCAAAGAAACGATACAATATAGAGATGAATCAACAGTACCACTGAAACTGGCATTACTATAGGAATACTAATGTAGAAGTGCAGGTGAAAGTAGAACAAAATAAAAGGCCCAGTCACTAATATTATTAAAAATAAAGTTACGGAAAGCCTCAAGCTTTAGACAATAAACAGTCTCCTAAGGGGCCAACATCAATCATGTTAGAAAATTCATGTTCTCACATTGACATTTAGAAATACAGTATGATATATTAAACGGGAAAAGTTGGCAACAATTAAATACAAAAGATTAAACTGCACACACTTACTGTCAGCTTTCTTGCATTTTTACAGAAGCTTTTTATTTTGGCTTTTGAGATGCTGTCTGGATTCCTACCAATTTTCTTCAATATAGTTCTCACTCGTTGCTCAATCACAAGCATATCAGCCTCAGCCTTCGCCTGGTAGATTTTCTGCAGGTTTACATATGACCTAGAACACAGTTGGTAAAATTTATTTTTTTCACCAAGTCAAAAAATTCAGACATAAAAAGACAAAATACAGCAGAATGTCCTCAAAATGCTATAGCAACTAACTCAGTAGAAGAAGTCATGTCCGGTATTGATCCCTCAAGAGGTGCCTCATCGCCACCTTCGTGAGCAATGAACTCCTGAAATGTGAGAAAAGATTCACACTTAAAGTTACACCAACAATGGTTGAAATAGCAGAGGCCTTGAAAAATAATCTCAAAATCACTCGTTCGATTCCCACACATGGGCCACGAGTCAAATTAGGGGAAAACAAATGAATCTTAATACATAATACTTAATTTGACTGTAATATGCATCCCATGAACAGGAACAAGGAGTAGAGGATTTTAGCCTGCATAGATAATTTCATAAAACCTGGTCCCAAAACTGTTGCAAGGGTATCTGAGAGTAAAGATGCCAAACCTTCATAAAGATCAACAAGTTACACTTACACGCTTGTAAAATTTATACTAAAGCTCCACAATGGAAAAAATCCAAAGATGCAACAATCTCTGGCACTTATTTGCCAAATCCATTCCCTACAAAATCCTCCTAGTTATTCCCAGAGGACCCAAAAAATGATAAAAATGATCGAGTTTTGTTAGGAAAGGTATAAATGATTAGAAGATTACATAGAGAATTGGCATATTAAAAAAAGATACTTGAAAACCACAGATTCCGCAAGGACTGAACAAGAAAAAAGGGTGAGAAAAAAGACTATTTATGCATAATTAGCCTCACTAAGATGACAACCAATGATGATGCCAATTAATTAGCCACCAAAATTTCAATGGCCAAGCTTTTTTGGCTTCAAGTTTCAACCCCTACAGCTTGGGAACTTAGAAATCAGGGACTGATAACATATAATAGGGTAACCTCAGCAGCACAGAGCATACATTTCTCAAAACAAAGAATTTTCAACATTAATACTAAGTTCACTTGAATAATAATTTGGAAAAAAAAGTAAATCAGTAATAGAAATCAGAAAGTATACTTTCATGTTCTTTAAAGTACACCTGAGACAAGCTACCTAATTTCAACTCAAGATCTCCCAAACTAGTTGGGATAGGCCGAAAGTGAAACCTATATGTAAGCGCAAAGGTAGACATGCAACGAGAAAAATAAAACAGATAAATAAAATAATAGCAATAGATGGAAATTAAATTTAAAAGAAAAAGACGCATATGTACACAAGCGCATACATATATAAAAAAGCTAAAAAGAGGGAAAACTGAAAATACCTACTTCAAAAAAATAAATGAATATATAGATACTCTGTGGGAGAAAAACTGAGGCATTACCTTTAGAGCTGCAACCATCACCCAAAATTCTGGTGAACTAGAATCAACTTCTGCAGAGGCATCATTGATTATATGCAGCAAATTTGAACCTGAGAAACGAAGGAATGGGATAACTTAAAAGTCTAAAAGCAACTAAAACTTACAAGTCTGACCCAGAAAAGAAAAACTACTGACATTGTAAGTTTCTGGTCCTAGACTATGCTCTTTGTGCTCTACTCAAAACAAATTTTTTCGGAGACTCAATAAAAGTTTCAAAAACTCTTCATATTTATACACACTTAAATCATAGATTTTCATCTTAATACCTATTTTCATACTCCTTCCATCACATTAATTTACCCTTTTCTGGGTGTGCACGGATTTTAGACATGTCAAAAGCATGACTATAGAACTTATATACATATTGATAAATATGGAAATTTATATATAATATTTGAGACTATAATACATGAATTGGTTTCTTCACAAAACCCATGCTAAACGCATCCAAAAAAAGGCCACGTGAAACTGGGAGGAGGCAGTGCAATTTGTTAAATTTTAAGCCTATAAATCAAGTTTATTAAGCTTTTATTACATTTTCTCACAATTCCATTTAACATTTATGCTGAAAAAATAACATTACATTTTTATACCATTTGGAAAACTTTCTAATTTTATAGGGATTCAGCTCACAAGGTCACTAGTACAATTTATGGTGGATCAAGTTCATATCAAACAAGTAAAGTTCCAACTTAATATTTGTCTGTAAAACAGTTACAGACCGAACATGTACAAGGTTAAGCTCATATAGGCTGCAAAGAACCAACTGAAACTCATCCCAAAGAAAAGACGAAAAAGCAGAGACTGAGAGAGCAAAACAAAGAAAATGGAAAAAAAAACTAAGCCAATCAAAAGTGCTCAAGGTAAAATTTATATTTAGGCAAAAGTAACATATTTCAAAAGGTTATGTCTATCGAATATATTTTGTCTTAGTTACACTCCACATGCAACCTTACTGCATCTACTGTCTTATGTTACACTCCATATGGACACTAGAGAAAGTGAGAAAACTTGTTGCATATTTATTAATGAAACCTCCAAAGCTAGTACACATGGGTTATTCGCTACTTATCCTTTTGTCATATAAGTTTTGCTTAAGTACTCTTACAGATGGAGCCACAATTCAGTATGGACTTGGCGCTCACCCTACATAACTAATAGTAACCTCTTAACTAAAACTACAAACAAAGGAATAACAAATACTCGGCAAATCCTTCTTAACATAACCAGTTATTTTATAAAATATACTCCATGGAAATAGTACAGATATACAACCATAAAATCATGCTCTTACTGATTCCTCGAGGAGCAAAGACTTTGAATGAGGCATCAATAGCTTCTTTATAGTTGTCTTCATCCATAGCGATCATCCTAGATTTGATCAGTTCCTACGGTGTACAATACACCAACAAAACAACCTTAGGCAATAGAAGGAATATACTAACACAAGGAGTGGAAGCTGAAGGGAATGTGTAAACCTTGAACTCCTTCTTCTCATCCCTAGTTGATGGAAGACTTCCACCATGACTTTTGGCCCATTCATCAGCCATCTTTACAAGAATAATTACATATGGTGTATGCTTGTGGAGTACGGGATCAGGGACTTGTAAATCAATTGTTTCTGTGAACCTATAATTGACAAAACATGTAATCAGTATCTAAAAAATACACTACACAGGAAATGTTAAATAATAGCTAACAAAAAATTGGGCAAATGATAAAGATTTGTACATAAATAAATTAACTGAGACCCAAGAAGCAAGGATTCGGGTTCAAGGAATTCGGTTCACCGTACAAGGATTCAGAAATTCCGCAAAACTCAAAAAATAGAAATTCGAGTTTGGCGGGGATGCAGCACATATTTAAATATAAAATAAATTTATTATATACTCGTATATGTATATACACATACACACGCACATTTATATACATTAAAATATCGAAACCAGTAAATAATTTATGATAAAATGAAAAGAAAAAAATCAAGAAAAAGTAAGCATATATATAGTAACTAATATTATATGAGAACTTACGAAATATATACTAACTAATTCGTATACTAACTCCAAGATAGTATTAGTATATAAAACATTATAATAATTAGTATAGTGTATGGTATAGTATAGTATAGTATTACTATTATATTCAGTTGTCATCATTAAAAAAACTCAACCAAATGAAGAATGCTTACTTGTTAGGCTGATACAGATGAAAAATCAATACAGTTTACCAAAAAAATGAGTAATCAAAGTGCAAGAAAAAAATATGGACAGAGTGAACAAATAAAACAGTAGCACTTGCGAAATTCAAACCTCCTGAGCTCAGGCCATGGGTTATTTAACCGGAGATCGTCTAGAAAATGATCGGGCTTTGATTCAATCACGGTATGTTCCTGCCACAAAGACAAAAAGTAAGATTAGAACCCTTAGCTTGCAAGATTAGGAAGATTGATACCTTCTCTTGATTCAATTTCTACTCTGTGTCATTTTCTAAATAGACACCTTAATAACACCTATAATCCTAATCTTATGGGAAATACAATTGAAATTCCAAATAATTATAATTTCTCAACCACGTACGTAACATAACCACAATTATTCAATCAATGAATAATCCATGTGAAAATTGTACTTGTTCCCAAAGTTCTTTCAAATATTAGTAATCATCATCTTGATAACTAATTATAATGCCAAGATAAAAATTCGACCAAAAACCTCATACACATTACCTTCACACTGATGCGAACAAACCCAGTCAGACCATAAGAGCGTGCAAATATCAACAGAACATTTGCCTCACGGCACATAATATCCAGCTTTACCATTGAATCTTCCACCAGCTGGAAACAACGGTTCAACATTTGAACAGAAATTTAAATGAATAAAGAAGGACAAGCTATAATTCGAGGAGATTTCATCAAGGAAGAATAAGATGATGAATAAATGATTATACAATTATATGTTTGACTTAAAAAAGAAGCTCACTACTTCCAAGTAACTATTCTTTTAAAAAGGAAGTGATGAGAGGCAAACTTCTTATAAGTGGAGTTCACTCGTACAAAATAATATAAGACAAAGAGCCAATAAACTCCTGTAAAACACCGTCCACAAAGAGTGAAACTATGACTTGATCTATTGCTGGAATATGACACTTGAAATCATTTAAAAAAAATAAAACTCCCTCCTTACTTGTAAGGAACATAAAAATAAAAAATAAAAACTCCCTCAGTAAAACTTTATATGGCCACTTCTAATTGGCATATAGTTTAGAAAGAAAGGAGAATTATTATAATCCACAATCACCACTTCCTTAGATTATATATGAACTCCACAAGCTTCCTTATCATATTTTGATAAAAAATTATACATGACCTCCATATATTATGCTCTCTACTCCTTAAATATGAGTTTTTGTGGTTTAATGAATGGTGAGAAGTGATTGAGCCATCTTGGAAAAAGTAATACTCCAATAATTATGAGCAATCACTAAAAACATTAAGCAGAATACTCAGCAGTTGGAATTTTATTTTTATTTCTATTTTTTGTATCCAGTGAACAGTTGGGGTAACATTATGCAGTTCAATACTTGACATGATATATATATATATATATATATATATTATACGCACATTATGCAATTCAAATTGTGAATTCTTATGTATGCACAGTTATTTGCAATGTAATATTAATATCAATTTGCATAAGTTGAATCCCTTTAAAGATCAACCTTTCCTTCTTTTTTTCTTCTTTTTGTGTGCGCGCAAGAGAGAGAGAGAGTCTGGATGTGTGTTTTGTTTGCATGCCAAGATGTCAAATTTACAGATTTGAAATGTTTGCATGCCAAGATGTCAAATTTACAGATTTGAAAATTTGAGTGTGGATACACGCAAAGAAGTACACTATGACAGATAATTAAGATGATTTAACATAATAGACCCAGAAATGACGCAGAACAATATTGAAGAAGGAATAAAGGGGATAAAAAGGAAGAATACTATGGCAACAAAAGCCACAAAAGCAAAAGGCTTGAATTCAATGTTCAATTCAATGTATAAAAATGAAGGCCAACATCAGTTTATATAGAATAAATAAAACCCTAAACTTGGAGAGCAAATAATTACAACACAAAAAAATTAAAAAATAGCAAGATAAAAATTACAGAACAAATTTATACCTGTGTAGCTACTACCAAGGTAAACTGAGAAAAGAATGATGGGTTTGTCTTTATTAATTCCTCCGGATTCTCTTCAATGAATTTGGCTTTTACAGCGTCATTTAACTCTTGAAGAAATGAACACACACATTTTGCCTTCGACTGCCCAACGCTGGATTCATCCACTATCAAACATCACAGGCAAAATGTGAGACCAAAAACTTAAACGTGAACGTCGTGAAGAACTAGACAAATCAAGACACGTACCCATATAGTTATTTCCAAGGTCACCCTCTTCAACTCTAGAGCCATCAACGACAGTAATACTTCCAATACCACCAAGAACAAGATTTTTGAGGGTTTCAGAACCAGTAGGTCCACAATTAAGTAAGCATATACTTGCTTTCTCAAGGGCAGCTTGTCCTTGCTCACCCCAGATCCTGCAATATACTTATCATAAACTTTCATTCTAAATCAACAAATAAAGTTTATCAGAACAAGTAAAATTCCAAGCCATGGTTTTATAATCTGATTCAATGTAACATTAGAATACACAATTTTTCAGTCCAAATACAACTTTTCAAGTCATTTTTTCTCGCTCTAGAATTTTCAAAGTTACTTCTGAACTAATTATTTGCTTGGTTATCAAAATAACTATGCTCCAACAATGTCCCAATTTGTTGCTTAAAATAGATAAGAGTAATACAAATAATTTTGGAACTTTCGGTAGGGTGGGGCTCAAAATCAGTTTCAATTCTTTTCCAAACTAAAAACTTGGAAGATGCAGGTGAGTAAATGGAGTTTGGGCAAAAGTGCGTGAAAGACGGACATATGTACGAACAACGGAGGGTAAATCGTAATTAAGATGGGAATAAAGTGGAAAGAGAAGTGACAATACCTGAGCTGACGATCGTATTTGGTTTTGGGTTCCACCATTGTTAAGTAGCTGAAGAAAATTGAGCTCGCTTCCTATCTACGCAGTGTGATTTTGAGAGAGACCTGTGTTCAAAAGGGGGGGGGGGGAGAGAGAGACTGTTGATGGTGGTTAAGGATATAGCACTTGAACAGTAAACGTGCATAAAGCAATTGAACAGTAAACGAGTATATAATACTCCTCGTAACTACTACTATTAATAAGGTTTGAGAAGCCCAGTACGATTTGGACCAAGGCCCATAATTTTGAGAAATAGTTCTGTACTTTCGCACGAATTCCTCTTCTTCTTTTTTTCTTTTTTTTTATATTAATAATTTTTTCAACTTAAACATCATTTCTTTTTTTTCTTTTTCTTTTTTTGTTAACGTGGAGTTTCCCAACTTCGAACTAAGTCTCCTCACCCCGGACCAAGCTTTCGCACAGGCTTGTCCTAAGACATGGCTCCGCCCTAAAACATGTTATCCGTGGCCACACGGACCAGTTTTTAATTGGCTCTCATACTTGTTGCAAGCGGGAATCGATCTTAGGATGTTCGAGTTTACGATTCACCCCAAGTCGACATCATTTCCTTGATATGTCAAGGTTCAAACTTCTAACCTCGTAATTACCATAGGTTGAGTCATACCATTAGTCCAAATATCATTCGGTCAAGAATGCCTCTTTAAATACTACCACGGCACCCCAGTTTCTTAAATAGAATATTATGTTATTATTATTTTCACTATAAAATATTGTAAATTTATTTAAGAATAAATTACAAAATTATCCCTCAAAGTTGATACCCAATTTTAAATTTGACCTTTTAAGTTGCAAAAATCTCAATTGAGTCCTTCAAGTAGCTAATTTTATTCAATTGAATACTTAATGGAAAAAAATCAATCAAGTCAAATACAATGTCATGAGTCAATTGAATTAAATTGGTCAATTAAATGACTCAATTGAGATTTTTGCAATTTAAAGGGTCAAGTTAAAATTGAGTGACAACTTATAGTGAAACTTTTGTAATACGGCTGCCTTTAATTAATTTAATAACAACAATATATATTACTGAGTAAAATGTTATTTTTAAAATAAAAATAAAAACCCACGTAATAGCTTTATTTTTAAGATTTGGCAGATTAATTAGGATTTAATTTAAATAAGATTATTTTGATTGAGTACTTTTACTTTTACTTTATTTTATTTTCTTCTCATTTTTTTGTGGAAACAGGCTAGTTCATACATAGGCCCCGGGTCTTTAATATGTAATTCGAGTTTCATTTTGTGATAGGCTAAGGATTCCTTCAACTTTTCTTTTTATTAAAACCTCATTTTTTGGAGAATATAATATAATTTTCTAATAAAGTATAGCAGCACTATTATAATATCAAAACTAATAAAATTTCTTTTTTTAGGCCTCGTTTTTTGGGAATATAATATAATTTCATAATCAAGTACATCATCATTATTACAATATTAAGAACTAATCAAACCTTATAAAAGGATAAAGAAATAAAACAAATATCTCATAAATAGGAAATTAGTTTATCATAATGGAAGAAACAAACTCATCTAAGTGAAAATTGAACATAAGACCTAAAATTCAGGTAACCTGATCTTAACCACTATGTTAAAACCTCACTGAACTATTCCCTCAATTTTATTAGTAATTTATATATTTTTAACTGAATAAATTAATCTTCCCTAATATTGTTTTTAGATATTTTTTAATAAAAAAAACTCATATTATTGGGTGTTTGAAATTTGAATACAACTTGTAATAAGTAGTATTCAAATTACCTTCCCCTTTCTTTTCATAAGCTAATGATATAGTTTTGGGCCTTTTGGCTCTTTTGGGAGATAGCATGGTGTAACTAAGCTCGAGATGAATTTAATTCAATTATTTATTTATTTATTTTCACCTGGACAAGAATAATAAAACTTGACAATAAAAAAAGCGTAGTACAATTATCTTGTAAATATAATAAAACAAAAAAAAAATCAGCATAATTTTTTTGTTCACGTTTTGCTGTCTTGATATTTGCTAACAAATCAGTTATTGAAGTTTTGCAGCTTGAAAACTACTAATTTACTAAAATTTGAACTAGAGAAATGCAATGTTTCTGATTTCAATTGTAGTACACTCAACCAGCCATAATAAATAAATGAATAAACAATAGGATTACTATGTATTTTAGTACTAATGTTAATAATTCTAATAGCTTTTGCAATAAATAAAATGTTGATACACTATAATTGTGTGAATGTAGAGGACAACAAATCATACAAAATATATTATTTCATAAAAGAGGGAAATGGTTAAGAAAAAGTATTAGAACAAAATAAAAAAAGGATATCTTTACACATAAAAATATTTTTAAATATTTTTTTTAGTGAAAAACGCAAATAAAATTCATTAAAGAGACTATTTCATTAAATACAGCAAATAATTTTCATTAGTAGTATCTCTCAAAACTTGGGTTCGATTCACACTAACAAGTTACAGCGTACGTCCTTTAAATGTGTATTTGAAATACCTTATCTACCTCCCATTTTTCTTGACCAAGAAAACAAAAAAAAACTATTCCAGTACCTAACTTTGAGTAAAATAAAATAACATTTCTATGCGAACAGATAAATTAGATAGAATATCCAACAAACAATTGGACAGTTCAGTGGAACAAATTCTTTTTGTTCTTCTTGTGCAATTTATCTATCCGCATAGGGTTACTTAAAATAAAAACAAAAGGAGTGCTTCTACGCAGACCTCGTAAATTGGATATAATAATTAGACCGGAAGAACAAAAAGAATTTGTTGACATCACTAATATTGTAAACGAGTTTGGGCTCGACTCAAAAAAATACGAGCGAGACTCGGATTCTTTAATAATATGATCCAAATCTGAGCATTAAAAATAGTTCGAATAAAAATATAAGTAGAATATGCGTAAGGTTATACTTGACTCGTTTAAAATTCAAGCTACTCAAACTTTTAACTGTGATTTGATACATACTCGATCGATACAGATTCGATTAGGTGTTCGATACATTCTCT